>OX579649.1:2394799-3143803 GCA_951230895.1 Carpatolechia fugitivella
TCAACAAAAAGCCGCGGGTTAAATAGAAATATTATTTTACCTCTTCTATTGAACCCGCGGCTTTGTGTTGTGGTACGAAGTGATCCCTGTATATACAGGGACGTTAAATAGAAGAGGTAAAATAATAATAATAAAAAAACTTCACACTGCCCTGTATCCAGGGATCACTTCGTACCATAACACAAAGCCGCGGGTTCAATAGAAGAGGTAAAATAATAATGAAAAAAAACTTCACACTGCCCTGTATCCAGGGATCACTTCGTACGACAACACAAAGCCGCGGGTTCAATAGAAGAGGTACAATAATAATAATAAAAAAACTTCACACTGCCCTGTATCCAGGGATCACTTCGTACGACAACACAAAGCCGCGGGTTCAATAGAAGAGGTACAATAATAATAATAAAAAAACTTCACACTGCCCTGTATCCAGGGATCACTTCGTACCTCAACACAAAGCCGCGGGTAGAAGAGGTAAAATAATAATAATTCGCCCGCGTTTAATGAGTTTCCCGTAGGAATGAAATGTTTTCCCGCGTTAAAAAGTAGCATTTGTCATAATCCAGGACCTAGCCTAAATGAGTGCCAAGTTTCATCCCGATCCGTCCAGTGGTTCAAGCGTGATTCGGCAACAAACATCCAAACTTTCGCATTTATCCTACTAATATTAGTACGATTATTTTAAATCCGTGAAAGGCCGACATTTTTTGATTAGACAAAAAATAAAATCAAAAAAGTGTGTAATTTTTTCACTTTTTCACCACTATTATCTTTCTTTGAAGATTTCCTACGGGAAAAATATTTTTAATATTAATACTAAGTTCAAAAATATATAAATTTTGGTACGATCCCGCGTCAGCCGGACGGGTGGCAGAGACTCCCGCCATCCATGCTCTTATAATTTTATGATAAATAAAGCAATCGATGCACTCGTATAAGGAATAAGTTTATTTATTTATTTATTAATAATAGGAAGACCAACAGCTAAAGTTAACTTAATAGTAAATACAGTAGTACCAAAAAGCCATTTACAGGTCTCCACCAGAACATAAAAAACACATAAGGTCATACACTCATAGGCCTGAATACTAGCTCGCAAACAGATTCAGTTACAAAAAAAATTGTCTATTTAGCAGACGTCTCGCCGAATCGGAACCAGTATTAAACAGGTCCAGGTCAAATTCTTGGCACAATTTATTAAAATTGCTGCTTGCACGCAAAAGAAATGAATTTTGACGGTAGTTCGTAGACACTGAGGGAAGATGGATGGGAGCGCTATTACGTAAGGTCAGTCTGGGGGTTCGGACAAAAATTTTGGAAAGCAGATCTGGGCAATCAATTTTATTAGTGGTGATTTTAAGTAAATAAGATAGATCCGCAATTTCTCTTCTCATAGAGAGTGGGAGAATGTGGTGCTTTTTGCAGAGGTCTGAATAATTATTAGAGCGATACGGTTGCTTCGTCCGAAAACAAAGGTGCCGAATAAACGTTTTCTGGATCATTTCAATTTGCTCAATATACTTAACATACATGGGACTCCATACCTGCGACGCATATTCCAATGTACTACGATAGAATTTTAAAGTTATTAATTTTCTTGTTGGCCACGTTAACGTGGACTAGCCCAGCGCGGACAGCGGTAACAAACGGGAATTAAAAGTCGTCGACGACATGATGATGATGATGATTGTTCATCAAGCACGACATTTAAAAAAATTAAGGATTCGAGCACTTTTTACCCTTTGAAAGACAGAAAAAAAATTACCATTATGCCTTCGTCAATTTCCGTCAGCTGTCAGGAGCTCGCCGCCATCGCTCAGCGTCCCGCGCGCATTCCAGTTTGAATTAAGAACAACCGTGAGTTGCTGTTTCTCCCGCCGTTGAGGGTAGTATTCATACACTTTTCAAAAACACATTTTTTTAGTTACTGCATCAGCACTATGTACTTCAATTCTTACAATTCTTACCAAAGAATTGCAAGATTTGAAGTATATAGTACTTGAATATAAGTTATATCACGCTCTTATACCCAAACATTACATGGTTTGAAAATCTTAACCTGTAAAAACAATATTATAGGAATATTGTAACTGACATTTTAGTAATATTTGATTAATTTATTTTTTTTAAGTTTTCAAGTTTTAATTAAATCAATTGAGGAGTAGTTCCTTTAGACAATAGCTATTTAACCCTAAAAGGTTTATAATTTTATTAATATAGAAACGTGTAATAAATAACCTCGTTTGCACAAGTGTTTAATTCCCAGTTCCTTACGTACCTTACACAAAGTTTGCGTCCACTCCGTCTAGTGTGCACCTCTCCTTAATGCGGCATGTGCATGTTATTTGAAGCCTGATTGAAAAATTTCCTTGCGTCCCGGCCGGGAGGATTCCGATCACGAGTCACGCCCCGAGCCGGCATCTCGGGCGGCCATCATCGATTTATTTACTACGAATCTTATTTAGATTCGCTTATTATTAAACGTGTTAGATAACGGACACCTAGAATAACAGTTTAGCTCGTGGAAATGACCAATTTAAAAAATAAACTGAACTTTTGCACAGCACAATTTAAAAAAAGATACGAAATATCTTATAATTATAAAGCGAAGCGAGCGATTAGATATTTCGTTAACAGACGTTTCCTGTAACAATAATAATCTATAAAAAAATACGATTTGAGACACCTCTGCCTAAGGAGGCTTTTCATAGAAAACTTATCAGCTCACTGAGGCAAATTGTATGATAATAAAAAAACCCTTAGAGTAGGCTCGAGGCTCTCTGTGAGGACGTGTAAGAACTGTTGAAAGATAAATAAGAATTTTGAAGTGAAACAATAATTCCATTTTATTTCCGTCTGTATTGACGTCACTCTATAGGTATAGACTAGACCGAGGACGTAATACATTAGAAAGAGGAACGCTAATTACTTCACGAGATAAGACAAAGAACTAGACGAGACACTTAATCAATACCTGTGTCAATACTGAGAGAACCCGCCAAAGACTTCCATTCCATGTTACTGGAATATATTTTGCCGTTGTCATACTAGAGTAGGACGCAGATTTTATTGCTTTAGCGAAGATGGCTCGTTTTCTGCAGTTATGCTTCTTAACCTATTGGGGTATTTGACTGTTCCTTAAATTTACCGGATTTTATTAATTCTTATAAAAATATAGACTAGTGGCTCCGTGAGCTGTAGACCTCGCGAGTACTTTTCTTTTAAATGGCTGGTTTATAATTTTTTTATTTAACAAGCTTTTTATTAACTTGCTCCGAGAATTCCTAAAAAGACAACCGTCAACGACGTCTGCCCCCCGCCCGTTCGGGTTGCTGACATCAAATCTGAAAAAATATCGATAGCGCGTTTTAGAAAATCTGTTACACTGTACAGCGCCATCTGTTGATATTTACTTAGACTAAAACATGCTTTGTTACAATATTTCATTTAGGAATTTAATTTAGTATTATTATTATTATTTTTTGTTGAGAAATATGACCTGTAGAGGAAAACAGCCTCAGCGGTAGACCTTGTAAACTGGCAAACCCCATAACTCCATTTTTATAAATTTCCAAAGAACTGACTCGACAAAAAATTTTTATTAATTTATTGAACCTGCTCACAAAATTTCACGAGAATCGGTTGAGAAACGCGACCTGTAGAGTGGAACAAACAGACACACACACACACAAATAGACATACAAAAGCAATTTTGGCCAAGCTGAAGCAGAGACGATTCGCTCGCTCGGTCAATTAGTAGCACACGATTCGCGAAAAAGAAATGAATTTCGATTCACTTAAAGCAGCGGGGTCACCGGAAAAAGGTAATGCGATAGAAGATACTTTCACTCTGCTGCTCTTCCGGGGCACACCCCAATACCAGCCCCCCCAGGCCCCAGCCAATACGTTGTTTGTCATATAATATTATGTAACTTTTCCAAAGCCGACAGATGGCACTGTTAATTCCAGAAACTGGGTTATGTTTGGTTTTTACCAATGTATATTAAGCTTTTTAACTTGTGTAAAAATATCTCTCTTTCTACCTACATCTACATCTACATCTTTTCGTTTCTTTATAAACCTAGAATAGTGATCAGTATATTGTATTTAAGTGTAGTGTTTTTTCGGGATTTTGTTCACGGGGTAAGTTATCATTTTACTGGAATATATTTTAACCCTTTATCAGGCCCCGTTAGCACGGGCATTATAAAATATTTTTAGATATGGTGTGGTTCATATTTTTACCTGAATAATGGGCCACTAAAATTGACAGTTAGTCGTGAAGTCATAGACAAAAACAAAACCGATGATGATCTTCGGTCCCTTTTCTATTAAAAATGATAGAAAGTGACAGGACTAATTTTAAGTTTAGTTTAGTTGGGCGTATGTCGAATCGACACCAATGTATACCTAATAGCAGTTTCTTAAAAATTTGTTAAATCAATACAAAATCAAAGTAGTCGTATTATGTCCTATATAACGCTATAGAACTCCTTGAGAGGTTCTATAGCGTTATATGATTTGTTTCCAGTATCCGTATTTATTATTAAGAAACTGCATAGTTTGAACTAAGATCTATTTGCTGATAACTGACGCGTGGCGTGACATTGTTTATTATTGATTTGTAACATCTATGTCAAGTTGTCATTGCATATATCACGTCGTTGCGTACCTATTTTTGAATTAGATTTTTCTCTGGAAATAAATACGACAATACATATTAAAAATATAAAAATGAGTGATGTAGAAGATTATTTAAAACAAATCTTTATATCGAGAAAGACGAAAACACGAAAGTGATGACGACATTCCCGTTTCTCCAAAACATTGTAATGATATAAATGTTGTATTAGACCAGATACAAAAACTGACGATGAACTAAGAGATATACTGAGTTGTACTGCAATTGATGAACCGAACGAATTGACCAAAACTAATAATATACAATTTTCTGGATGTTGACACAACAAAAGAAGATGGGGCACCATCCAGCGATGTTCGATAGCGACCTGTGATGTTCAATATATAGAAAAATAATGGGGTAGAGGCGTGGGTACCAACTGGAATAACACTGTAGCGGTGCAGTACGCGTCCTCTTTACTACTTTCGATCTTTTTCGTCATTTGCATTTTACTTTTAAATTCAAACTTTCAAAATTCGAATCCTTTCCTGTCTGTTTCTCTATTTTTATATTTTTCTGTGTCAGTCTCCGTTGTTAATTTTCGAAAGTCACAGTCAGTCAGCCTCATAGTTTTGTATTTTTTGTTATTTGTGTTTTGGTACCGTGGTTTTCGTTATATTATATTATCAAGTTCAAATTCCTTCTTTTTCCCTTTCTTCACCTACATCTTGCTTGCGGAGTGGTGCCTTGGATCCTCTCGAGGCCCCTCCGCAGCAACACATAGCCAACTTTGTATCATTGGCCATGCGAACGAAGTCGCGGGTAGAAACAAGCAGTACTCAATAGATTTTTTATCGATTATGCAATTTTCAAATACTCAATATTTAAGTAATGATGTACGGATTACACTTGCCCCAAACAATATTGATGGATTTATTTTTTGAACTGATTCCAAATGAAACAATTTTTTTAAGTGAAGAAGGGAATGAGGGCTACCGGTGTTTGTGATGAATATGGTCACCCACAGTCTTCTGAAAAACTACTAAGACCTTGCTTTGATGAAGTTTACTTATCAAATTTATATTGCAACATAATGTGATAGTGAACTATTCACAAGAATTGAAGAATTTTAAATACCTATGATTACTTTTTAACGTGTGTATGTATTACTACTCGTAATATGTCCTAGAGGACTGTTTTTTTTAAATTAAAAAGTGTATTGTTTATGATTATACTTTTATTTACATAGGTTGGCCCTTCTTTTACGATACGTCTTCACACGTATCTTGTACACGTATTAATCTGTGGTTAAGCCAGCTGATGAAAAAAGGACATAATTAATACTGATTAAGGGAAGCAATCTATGTTCTGGTTTTAACGAAGTATCGACTTGAAAGCAAAGCAGCATGTTTAGATGACCTCTTTTTAATAGTCAGTGAGGAGATTTGCTGAAATTAAAGGCTGGTTTATATTGAGCCAGTTGCTGACGTCAGTCTGCCGTCCAACCGTCCAGTCAGCGCTGATCTGGTACTGCCATCGTGTGAATAGATTTCAAGTCAGTATCAACGCAACAGCGCTTTACTGATTTGAAGACAAATTATTTACAGGCTAACAGTCCCGGATCAGCACTGACTTGACGGTGGACGTCTGACTGACGTCAGCGACTGTCAAAGTCAAAAATTATTTATTTCCATAGGATGTTATTACATCACTTAGATCCGTCATTACATTTTTTTGGGTGAGTTCACTAACACAATAGTGGAATATGTGGTGTTCAATGTAAATCAGTCTTAGCATGATTAGTTAAATAAATAACTCAGTCCATTTAGGACTCAATATAATTGTGTTCCAAAACTGTACTAAAAGCACTTTTTTTTGTACACGTTAATTAAGAAGGTTTTGCAAAATTTACAAGTATTGTAAGGGTTTTGTTTTTATATACTTTGTTACTTAACATAATATATTAAGCTTCATTTAAACTTAAATAATAATAACAATTATACGTACGATGAACTTACTATGGAAATTGTACGTGCTGCTTACACATACTCTTTTTATGATGATGAACTGATGATGATATTGAAGTAAACGCCAAAATAAACTGTTACATTTATTGTTTGATTTCTAATGATAAAATGATATGAGCGAGCGACGCGGCGTTCGAACGTGCACTGATTTGTAGAAATATGCAAACTGCTGACGCGACAGAATGTGCCGTTGTATAGACCGTACAGAAATGACATAGTAGATGAGGTTCTATTTCATCGTCTTGGTTGTAAGATTGACTTCAGTTCACTTAAGACCTTACCAACCCTGATGTTAGTTTAGTAAAACCGCAAAAAGCCACTGACATGGCTCATGTAACAACACTTCTGTACATATTACAATAAGAGTAACGAGAAACAAACCGTATTTTCTTGGCTAATTTCAGCGTTGCAGCAAAACTCTATAATCGCTTGGTGTATAAAATTCAACGTAGTACCGATGTACCTTGCGGTTCTCGCGGCCGCAGTAAATCCCTTTTAATTGAGAAAGTTTGCAACAAAATGCCAAAGGATTTATGTGCAGCTCTATATACTTTCACCGTTGCTGTACCGAGAGCAAACCACCTCTATAGAAACTTGCTTTTACAGCACGGACAGTGATTTTTTTATACAGTGTTCACTGTCGACTGTGGTACGGCGCAAGATCGGAAATTTTCAAGATTTTTGTTTACATACATATACGTCTCAGTAAATGTATTGCTTTTCAGAAATTTGTTATTTCATCCTACGTTTACACCACGACTAAAACATATTTAGTAAAAAATTTCTCAATACAAATGTTAACCAAATCAGCGTCTTCGATTCTCGTTATTTACGTTGCATAGGTAAATGGTAATTTATTGGTCGCCGAAATTTAGTCAGGGCATAATAAGACGATACATTTATTGTTTTTCAAAGTACATTTCCGTCGCAATTAATGTGATCTGGTCTGATCTACTTATTCAAGGTCAGCACTCATACACAAATCGTGTACGCTACCCGTGGCCCGTGGGAGTAACATGTTTTCCCGCTGTGAGAGTAGCCTTTACCTTTAACGTTAATCCAGAACATATTCTAAGTGCGCACCTGTTCCCGCAGCGAAACTAAATTTAAATTTAATCTTGGTCTTGTCACTTTCTGACCCACGACGATGAAAAAGGACAGGAGATTGTCATCCATTGTGAACGCCAAATTTTATAGCGCAAATGTCAAGTTTTGACGTGTGCCATTTTTGACGTGTGCCATGTAATTTTAAACGGCTTGTTTTAGGATCCTCCTTAAAATTCACGTTTGTGACATAAAATTTGACGTTCAAAAGAGCCGACAACCTCCCGTCCTTTTTCATAGTCGTTGGTAAGAAAGTGACAAGAATAAATTTAAATTTCAGTTTCGCTGCGGGAATTGACACCATTGTGTCACAAACATTTAAACAGCGTTAACATGTTTTTATTAGAACACAGAAAAAATCTGTTAATACAGGTTCCGGTTTCTAACCTTGATGGGGATTTTGGAAAACTAAAGATCACTTAAATCTTTCTCCGGTTTGGTTAGGACGGTTTGGTTAGGTTAATGCAGGCTGAATTAAATGACTGTTGAAAAAGTATGATGATTATGTTCTACGGAAGGCACGTTAATTCGTTTCTCCTGTCTACACCGTGAAATTTACATCGTTTTGTTCCCGCCGTGTAGTGATAGTACCCGTCAAACAGAACAACTTTTCACGAAAAAAAAATTCCAGTGACAAAAAAATTTTTAGTCTCTCCATACAAAATGGGTCGCTCGGGAGTCTCACTTTGTTTGGAGAGACCAAACATTTTTTTGTCGCAGGAATTTTTTTTTCGTGAAAAGTTGTTCAGTTTGACGGGTACTATCACTACACGGCGGGAACAAAACGATGTAAATTTCATGCTGTATATATAGGTATAATCTACGATAAATAAATCGTTACATGAAACCTTGGATGGCTTTATAAATTAGTCAGACTTAAGAAGAACCAGTCATAAAAAAAAAATATTTAATACAAGCTCAAAGGAGGATTTTAGTAATCCTGAGTATTTTTACGTCTTGGAAGTCAATTATTACACGCCACCTGAGACTCTTACTAAACTCGTTTTAGGCCTTTTAAAATAAACGAGGAGATATAAAAATACTCTCTGCCTTGGTATTTTCCGTCCGTGTTGTTTTCCTGTGCTTCAAATTAATATAGCTAAAGAACGTAATCTTCCTTATATAAAGGATTGAAAACTATTATTTTATAATTATAAATTTTTTGCTTCAATAATCTGTACTTAAATATTTCGTGCACAATATTTGGAAACCGTTTTCTACAACCTAACTAAAGCAAACTATAAGAAAACCAACCACAATCCCAGTTTAGACGCTGCAACATTGTCACACGTTGATACGATAGAGTTCCTAATTACTCTATTACACATATTATGTGTCAGTGTGTTTGTCTTCACACAATTTGCATAAGACAACAACAGCTAGAGGCTGCAAGCGCTAAGTTTCAGTCTAGATCTAGACCCGTTTGTGAAGGAACGCTGCAGGTGAAGTTGCTAAGTAGTGCCGAGTTATAAACGGCCTGGAATTTGCTCCGAGCGCGCTTCGTAAACGGATCTCACGGCATGGTGCCCGCAAAAGCGTCCGAGCGCTTTCAAAACAGCTTGGATCAAGAGAAATTTCCCAATTTAAATCAATAATATCAACTTAGAAAATAATAAAAGAGAAAATCGTTAGAATATATAGGGACTTATATAAAAATTGTAGTGAACATATTTCGTTAATGAAACAAGTTTTTGGGTTGTAGGTTCCGATCACGTAAAAAGACCGATGAACGTGGAGAAAGGGATGTGTTTAAATGCGTACCTACATACACGCATACGACAGTCCTTTACATGTTGTTTTTTAGATAAGGAAAATAAACATTACATCGTCAATGATGCTTTGGCGCACTGTGCCCATTTTCAATCACCTCCGTCCAACGCACGTACACTAAACAGGAAGACTAAGTTTTAAAAAAAAACGTAAGAATTAACAAGATAAACTTCTGTATTAATATCATATCCGAACCCACTTCAGGGAAATGTTTGACAAATTTCTTAAGCTTATAAATTATTCACTTCTTAATTCATATTATATTTGATTTTGATTCTGTTGTTAATGAAATAAGTGATTTGCAATATTTATAAACTGTCGAGGTTAAGCCCGTTGGTTTGCTACTAAGAAATTCACAGTGAAACTGGCAAGGACACCATCAATTATTCCTTTACTATAGAGTGCTTTCTGATAGTTCCTTTCAACTAAATAGAGAATAACAGATAGTGAAATCTCTATTATACAGGGTATTACAAAGATACCCCTGAAGTGGAAGGGAGTTCCAGCCACGAAACTTTCCTCAAGGAACATAGATTGAAAGACGACAAAAAAAATTGGTTCTTTTCACACAAAATTAAAGGGTCCCTCTTTAGGGTTTAAAACGAATGAAATTTCACTTGTTATTCTGTGCGATGTGTTTTTTTAATAAGTAGCACTACTGTTATGTAAATGTCAACCAAATGGATCTACCTAACTGAATATTGTGAAAGTGCCTAATCAAAGCTAACCGCTTAATCCAGCCGCAGCAAAATCTGTATAACAAGGGACTTAATTAAAATACCCTTACTTTGGTCCCAAGTTACTTATTTCAAAACCTAATCCTTTCAAAAGCGTCTTTTAAATCTTCAAAGCGAGTCGTGCTAGTTATTACGCGCACTCGAGTATGAATGATATTCACAAAGTTGTTGATCTTGCGTGTCCTTAAACTTTACCTCATTTTAATTTAGTTCGTTGACATTTTAAAACTGTTTAGTAGTAGACACATAACTATATTTTCTAGATAGTAAGATGGAGTGCGTTCATCAACGCTCTCCGTTGATGGTGAAGTGTAGTGCTACGGGCTGCTGTTGTCTCCGGTTCGAAAGAAGACATCGTGAGGAAAACTTCACCCGCCATCGCCGCCGCGCCGCCGCGCCGCCGCCGCCGGCAAGAAATTCAAAAGTATGGGTGACATCGACCGACCTACCCGCACCGGGCCAGGCACAATCTCCCTTATTTAGGGTAGGCTCGAGCCCCTCAGCGGAGAGGAATGTGCTGCAATATTGATTCTGATATTAAAATTATCATAATTATATCACCGCTGCCTTTTTAATTACTAAAGAAAATAGAAACCACTATAATCACTATCTAGGAAAATATGAATTAATACGAGTACACCGCTCCGCCTCCTAAAACCAACCACAAAAGCTTTTGAATCACCAAAGAAGCCTCCGATATTTTGTTTATTTTCCTGCTCCTTATGATGTTTCCTTGAAACTTACAACATAGTTGCTTGTCTTGCCCTACTAAATCAGCGTAATATCCCCCTAACAAGGGTTGCAGAAATATCCTAGTCGCGGTATCATCTGAGTGGTAATTTCCATGCTCCACAGCTCAAATTTATAGCAGTTATTACGCTCCGTACCGGTAATTATAGCGCTATGATCTTAAGAAATAATTTATTGTGTAACTACAGTATCTTGGTCGTCTCTGGGTTTTGTTACAACGGTTATTAAGCGCGCAAATAATTTGTCTACGTCTAAAGTTTCTTCGAAGCTGACCTTAATTACATCTAGGGCATTTGGTGTATTGACGTGAAAATGCTTAGGATTATTTGAAAATTTATCGCTGCGAGCCCAGGCTGCTTTTATGGTTCATCTATCTTAAGGTACAGTTGCCAACATATACGACTGATCAGTAGCCTCCAATTTCAATGGCGTACAAATATCTCCCCATAAAATAGTCGCCTTGAAGTTAGTTTCCGTAAAGATCAATGGCGTACAAATATCTCCCCATAAAATAGTCGCCTTGAAGTTAGTTTCCGTAAAGATCAAAATTACTTACTGCATACTGGTTAAGGCGCGTTTCCGTTGTGCAAATGCTTGCATGCAAGTATGACGTCACATTTGCGTACAAGTTACTTGAATTGTAAACTTGAACCTCGCATGCAAGTTTTTATTGTCATGCAAGTGTCCGAACCACGACAAGCAACGTGCTGTGGCACTTGCTCAGACAAGCGTCAGTTGCGCATTATGTTTACAAGTTCAAAACTACCTGCATGCAAGTTTACGTTTCCATTACTCAAGCTGCATGCAACTTGCAACTTGCATGCAGGCTACTTGCATAATGGAAACGCGGCTTTAATGTACTTAGCATGCATAACAAGCCACAAAAATCTATGAAAATCATTACATCCGAAATATGAAGAAATATGCCCTATTTATTGCACACAAAATGATTACGCTTTTTACCGCATTTTCCACAAACTGCCACAATTTACGGTTTCCTTTACAGCAAACTATGCAAAAACTTCGCACATTTAGAGGTTGTAAGCGAACGTGTTTTGCCACAACATAACGCGTGGTATGCGAAAGTTAGGACCCATCCAAACACGGCCTGTGTGCCATACGTCATTGGGATTGAGATAAATGGAGCACTTAATTGTAGAGGGCGAAGTGGCCCACTATCCCGTCTCTTTGGGACAATGCCAGTTTGGCTCACCTGGGTTTCTGGATGGGTTAAAAAGGGTTAATAGTAATTTATTCGGCCGACTACAAAATGTCAATAGATACAGACCCTCTTTGATCTATAGGGGCAATCGTTGTGGTTTTCTGGACGTGGGACTACCAAATTTTTCAGAAGGCACGTTTTGTCCCAAATTTATTTGGTTAAAATATAAAAGGTTCGTAAAAACACTTTTTTATGCAACATCAGGACTTGTTGCATGGATTTTATTAATTATAATAGCCCGAAATGTGGTATATGCCTACAAAGTATTCCACATTTTTTGCAATTACAACTCAACTGTAAAATTTTCATTCAAGAAAATAAATTTGAATTTTCCATGACAAGAAAATTCTATGATTTCCTGGATTGCTTCAGTTTACAAAGTTGAGGAAAAATGCAATAAAATATCGCGAAAAGCTGTAAGAGAATTGTCCAATTAGAGTTGGTGCGAGTGCGCGCTTCTTATGGAAATCGCCGCTGCTTGGGTTAACAAGCGCTTGTGTAGTTGAATGGTTTTTACCTGTGGTATTCCAGGTTCTGTGTTTTATTAAACCGCTTGCAATGAACCGACAGTCCAGTTGGGACGGCGGCGCCGGTCTTCACAGGAAATTCAGGATTCAATTTCCGGACAAATTGTCGGGTCTGTTTCGAGTATTCTAATATAATTATTGGAGTTTTTGATGCTATTATCAGCTCACATCCCCATCGAGGAGATTGAGCTTAAATTGATATGAAAACAGATTTTAAACCGACATAGGACAAACACGTATTTTCAATTTTACACGCAATGAGTTATACAAGTTAGTAAATACAATATAGTAAATGACGTACTGTCTGGAAACAGTTTTTACTAAAATACCAACTTAATACAACGAAAAATTTTAAAAACAACTTAGCGATATCTATTATTCATGATTTCAAGTGGGTGCGAGTATAAGGCGAAAAGTTTCTACAAGAACAACAAGATTTTAAAACATCAATCAGTTTTCATTCAATGTTGGGTTATTCTATAGATCAGTTTCAAATATCATTGACCCTGCTCCCCGTAGAAGACCTAAGCCAGTATGCCCAAGGGTTAAAGCGTCATCAACTTTCGCCAGGAAACAATTTCAGTTCATGAGTTCAAAAATTTATAATAAAATCAATGACAAACATAATATAGTTTCGTTAAATAAGTTTCTCTGTAATAACAAACTTAAAGAATGGCTCCTGACTTTGGATTATGAAGAGACGGAATTTTTTCTAACTTAAACAACCTATGCAAGCTTTTCCTAAATTTATTCACTCACACACACACTTACACACATACACACACTTACTCACATACACTTACACACATACACACAGAAACAAACAAACATACATATTGTTTTTTACTCACTTTTATGATTATTTTCGTCAGTCAAAGTTCTAATCGTCCTCCATTTCATGGCATATTGTATTAGATATCATGCACGACGACAAACACCACTGACCCTCATCACACAGGTATTCACCTAGCTTGAGAGTCAGGGAACTGTCAATTGTACCATACCCTATAGCCGTAGTGTAGTGTTAGACTTAGTATGAATAATGTACTTACCAACTTTGTACTAATGGCTTAAATAAATAATTTATTATTATTATTATTATTATTATTCTAATTTTGCGTTTGATCTTTAGAGTTACTTTGAAACAATGGAAAAATTAAATATACCATTTTATTCTAAAAATAACCTAAAAGTGGAAATTGATACGAGTCAAAAACTTCAATCCTAAGCTTTATAATAAAAGAGCTAAGAAATAAGCTCTACAGATGAGTACAGGATGCTTAGTGCTATGAGCTCTTTCTCTGTCTCTTTCTTCTCGGTTTTTTTCTGTCTTGTATATTACTGTCCGTCCTATTCGTACATTTCTCCTCTGTAGCAGATTTCACACCGGGACAGGTAAAGTTTCTGTTAAAATTTTCAATAAGTGTAGAGTACTTTCAAAACTAAGCACAGTTTCTTATAACACTGGAAAAACATTGTCTGCATAGACAATGAAAGTTACAATTTTCGGTCTGACCTCTCGATATTTGAGCGTTGTATTATTATTTATCTTAGTTCCGAGTTGGCAGTAGCGTCGGCGGCGGTGAGGGTAAGAGGTTGCAGAGCGCACATTAAAACAACCTGCCGCCGGCGAGCCGACGACGACGTGACTCCACTAACGAGTATTCGATAGCACCTGATAGATTACCACAGCTTCGACGATCTGCTAATTGGAATAGAAAGTCATTTCTATTCAATATTTTGAATTTGAATGTGTATAACTCTGGACCTACGATCTGGTCTTTTTATATATGAGTTCAACGACCGACTTCACAAGCCCTGGTGTGCACTTCAGTTTCGTAGACGGCCAATTTATCCTCATTGGACAAAGTTCATGTAACTATAATTTTCGTAGAAATATCCGGGAGAAAAAGACAATTTTTCATATAAAAATGAACGTAGCTACATAAAGTAGAATTCATTTTAGCAACATAAAATAATAACGTTTTCTTACTTATATTTATTTATATATATTATATGTATTTAGAAATGTAAATACTAAGTGCGATAAGAATTTATTTGATGTCTACCTCAATTATTAATTCAGTTATTTATTCGTATATTCAAAAGTATGTAGTCGTATTTTCATATCATATTGTGATTTGTATTTCGCATCACAATATCAAAACAGCTGTCACATATTTTTAAAAGAGGTCGTGCTTATAAACCATTTAAAAATTTTTTCAATGAATTATATTCCAGATAATATTATAACTTAATGGTGCCACATGGGCCATCAACAAAGAGAATAATAAAAACACTAAAACGAGATGTATAGGTAGATACATGAAAGTAGAATTTAACCTGGTATGGAATATGCAACCACGCCAAACTTTTGGTTGGCGTGGATGCAAAAATAAAAGAAAAATAAAAACTTAATTTAATTTTATAATTTAAAGTAAAATTTTCAAAAATTTAAATGGTGTCGAGAAAAAAATAGAGGCCAAGTTTGAAGTCAAATTTAATACCACTATTCCAAGACTTCTGGCGTGTAAAGGCGTGTTCACACTGCCGACTCATTAGCACGCAGCCGCCATTGCGCCGCAGCTTGCACTAATGTCTTAATTCCGCCGCCCGCGCCGCCGACGACTGTCTTTATAATTTATTGTGGCTTCGAGGGTAGAGCTGACTGTCTATCTGAAGTATAGGTACGGTCAGGACGGCACCGTTGGTGGACCAGAATACCGTTATGCGTCTAAGTACCCTACCGCAGTTAACAAAAGAGCTGATAACCTTGAAATGGCTGAACCGATTTTGATGAAACATGTCTAAGAACCATCGCTAGAAAACCTGCTTTCAAATAAAAAAAACCGCATCCAAATCGGTTGACCCGTTTAAGAGCTACGGTGGCGCAGACAGACACACAGACACACAGAGCGGTCAAACTTATAACACCCCTCTTTTTTGCGTCAGGGGTTTAAAAAAGTGTGATCCTATTTTTTTACTACATCAGTTTTCTAGGCTTAAAATGTATTTTTTCTACGAAACGATAAAATAATTAAATAAATAAGACATTTTATATTATTCCTTAAGATTTACGGACCGAGGCGAAATAAATACGAAATACAGTAAATATATACGAGTAGTTGTGAAACATTGTCCAAATCTCTGCGATCATCTGTTTATTTAGCTTTGAATTTGGGAATGTGATTGATGTTAGTCGAAAACAAATTTATCTAAATTCACTAATGTACCTTAGTAATAAATCAATGTTATCTACTGAAACATTTGCATTGTATTATCCTAAATTAAAGCTTTGTTTTACATTTTAAGTGCTCATGAGGCTTAAAACCATTAGTCATAAATTACAATTTAAGTAACCCCGACATATAGGTACATAGAATGAAATTTAATTTACCGCACGTGAAAAGCTGTAAAACAATTTGCATTGAAACTGTTTAAGATAGTACAAAAGACTTAGGGATAATTTATTGACGTAAAATTTCAATGAGATCCGTTCTGTAATTGCAATGAATCCGTTCTTCGGGGAATATGCAGTTAAAAAGATACGACGGACATATTGTCCGTGCATATAATATTATGCAGCAACTCTAAGCAACTGGAATTAATGATGTCTTAAGGCCCATTTGTACTTGCATTAACTAGCATAACATAAGCAAAAACTTATTCCGTCCACTAAAATAGCTAGGCTTTATGATTCAAAGAAAAGCCACTTTCATGAGACCTGCTTTACCAGCAAAAGTAAAATACAAGTTGAAACAAAATTAATAAGTAGAGGACTGTTCATGGTGCAAGTTACTGGTATCAATTGGTTAAAGAATTGTCTAAAGACGAACCATTAGAACTGAAAGAGTCATCAGGAAATCTGAATCTGCATTTGATTTTCTGCTTCTGGAAGAAAGTAAACGAAGAATGTTGTGAATGAATGGTAACCTAAAAAAAAATAAAGCTGGCTGGCTGGTTAAATTAGGGCTGTCAGTTTTAGAAATCATTAAGTGTGATTCAGCCTAACTGAACCAAGTCCAAGGCCCAAAATTTTTGATGTTTGACTAGCTCTGTAAGGTACTGTAGCATCGGGCCTCGTTGGTCTTTGTGCCATGTGGTTTGGTACTGGCGATGTGATTCTTTTTATAATATATTCGTTCTCTTTTTAACTACCTAGTTTAGAAAGAGAGCGATAGAAACTTCATACGAGCTTGGTCGTGGAGTTTTGACGTTCTTACCTGCCGTCCGCCGTCGGGTGCGGACGATTGTATTATTTTCAGTGCTAGTATTGTAAAGTAAAATAAATATAAATATTAATATAACTGTGCGTTTTTAATAAGTGGGGTGCTGTATTTAAAGTGGCTACAGCCGCTACAGTACTTACAACTTCTTTAAAAAATATATATACGCGAATCCAATCATTAAAATAAATAGGTTTAACTTAATTTCAGTGTATAATAACATACAAATCCAAAGACAATTCATAAAATTTCTTTGCAGTTAAACATCCTTTTACAACTTCAAATTACGAACTACTATGCTCTAAATTTCATCTTCTTCCCTTGCATCTGCGTAGAAAGATTAATGATATTTGTTTTTTAGCCAACATCGCTCAAGGTAGAATTGACTGTCCGTATCTCCTTAGCAATTTAAGCCTCATACCACCAACTAGATGTTTACGTCACAATAAATAGCTTCGTGTCCCCTTTAGCAGCACTAATTACAGAAATAATAGATTTATTCCTAGAACGCTTTCTTTAGCAAATTATTTAAATAGCGACGATCGTTTTGACCTATTTTGTTGCAGTCCATACAAATTAAGAAAACTATTAAGCAGAGAACCAAATTTAGTATAGTAATAATTGTGGTAGCTTGTAATTGGCATTACTTATTTTAGTTATTAATTCATATTGTAAAATTGGTTGTAAGCTTCCCAAATAAAATAAAATAAAAACAAATAAGACTGCTTCTTAAATTGTAGAAAATGCATTTGGAATGCTTGTTTTGCCGATTTTATACGTGAACCCAGACAGGGTTACAAAAGTGGCAAAAAGCTTGCTGTGCATAAGAAGAAAATAGAAAAATGAACAATCTGTCAGATTGGAAGTGGAGAATATGTTTACAGGCGAAATTAACTGCCCTGTTTCCTTCTCTATACAAGAATTTATTAAGGTTGATGAACTAGCTACACTTCCGGCTGGACTGGTATGGAAACAGAAGCCAGAATCATGAAAAAGCTGTACATATTTCCAATCTTTGATCACGCAATTCCCGTTTGGCCCGATACAATTATGCAGCTTAATTTGTTACCAAAGGATCGGTTACTGAAAACCGTGGATGATTCATTAAATTCAGTAACTTATCTCAATATCCCCATGGGGATCTAAAACCAGAACCTTCGAATTGAGAACCGACTGCGGAAACTGTTAGGCACTTAATTTGTCTACTACAGCTTCTGCGTAGCGCACCGTAGCAATTGGCTACCCCGTAGCTGTTAGAATGTAGCAGATTAGAAATGCTCCTTGTGAATTAATGCATCGTCCTCTGAGTAATTATATTTGATTATATAATTGTAAAGATTTCATAGTAAAACAAATTTACGTACAACAAAACTTAAAAAAAAAACGGATAAAAAGCATTTAATATCATATGAAAACAGTATAGTGTTACGACTCATCAGAATAGTAGTAATGATTTAAGTATAAAAATCCATCGAGTCAGTGCTTATAAAAGAAACGCTCCGCGCTGAGGCGATACGTATTTGCTTTGATTTTCGTTGGTCGATAATTTTCTCACGCGTTTTTAATTATTTAACACTTATTTAGTTAATTATGTTTTACTGGTTAATCAATGTTAAACTACAGTAAGAGTAAACCAGTGATTTATCATTGAATTACCACTAAGATCTAGCCGGATCTGGTCGGGTTCATTTAAATATAAATATGTGGAACAAGTACAAATGTTTGAATCATCAATAATACTATGGAATTACACCAAGTGCCGACAATCGCAAGTATAAATTATATCTAGCCGGAATCAGTGTTAATTTGTTAGAGAAATTCAGATAACTAAATGTCAATCAACAATACTACAAATAGTTCTTCAAAAGTCAATTAAGTTAAAAGGAAATATTGTTAAACGCTTTTCAGTGAAGGAATTATTAATGGCACTTTCTCTTGGATACGAGTAACTAACTAAACTATTTACAAACTGAAGCTATTAAATATTTCACTGTAAACCAAATAACTTAGAAAATTAGTGTGCCATGAATAATCGTTGTAAAGGAAAATTCATCAAGGCTTAGAAACTTTTTTTACTTGGTGAATATTATTAAGTACTGCAAGCTATATCCTTTTTGGTTACAGGGTAACTGCTCAATTTTTTTAATTCTAGATTTTTAACTAAGCACGGATTCTGGGATCGTGTCCACTAGTGTCCAGGCCTTTTTGTCACTACTGAATTTAAAATTGATGTGCAGATCTTTTCTAACCAGATTATCACTTGTTCATGTTTCAGATGGCACCTTAAAAGTGTAGGTCCCGGTTTTACTGCCTTGGTGGTTGTCGTAAAGCTATGTCAGTTGACGAGTAGGAGTAGGTGATCTCTGGAAAAACATTTAACACTCTTTTTTTTAAGTCGCAATAATAATAACAACGACATAGGCATGTTTTCTAAAGGTAATTATTTACCGGTAGATAATAATAACATTTCAACAGCATATTAATTGCCTGGAAGAAGTCGCTTAAAGATAAGGCCGCCAATTGCCTTTTCCCGTATCGTCTGTGTTTGTATGAGTGTTTTTTATGTGCAATAAAGAATATTTGATTTGATTTGATCGATTTGATTAATTCCTCTAATAAATCAATAAAATTTAAATAAGTGGTCGTTCGTGAGAAAAGGTTGTTCAATTTCGAATTAATTCGATGTTATTTTTCATTTTTAAGTGACTGAAGGCCATTTGTAAATACTCAGTAGTTTTGAAGACCGATTGCTAAAGCATGAGATCCGTTAACTAAGCAGGCTCAGAGAGAGTTCTCGATCGTTTATAACTCGGCACTTTCAAATTCACCTGCAACAGCGTTCCTTCACAAACGGACTAGATCTAGACTGAAACTAAGCACTTACAGTTTGTAGTTGTTGTCTCTTTCAAGTTATATGAAAACATACTGACACGTAATATGTGTAATGGAGTAATTAGGATCTCCCTCTGTGCATGTTGTATGAACGTGTAACAATGTTACAGCGCCGGGGTTTTGGTTAACGCACGCCGTTACAGTGTGTTTTAGGGTAGTTGGGCTAATATGAAGTGCTTTTAGTTTAGGAAATACATTTATATGGAACTACCTTTTACCCCACGATTTCATACGCGTGGTTTTCATATAAAACGAGGGAGTTTCATACAAACTTCTCTTCCCCCTTCCCTTTTTAAGGAGGGCAATTTTAAAAACGTCTTACAACTATCCTTTCAAGGTTCTAAACCTAATATACCTTAGAACTTAAGACGAAACTTTATTAAAACGAACACACCGTCAGCTAAGTCTTATTTATCTAATCCAGAAACATTCAGTATGTCCTCAGTACTAGCACTGGTTCAGCTAAAGAAGTATAAACTACTTAATAAATTCAACTCCTACAAAAGTTTAAAGGACTACACCGATATGAATCAAGAAACATGGAGTTTAGCACTGAGGCTCTTCATTAAATGTTGGTATGCACTAAGCGATGATTTTTTTTTAAATTAGTCCTCTAAGTGAGTAAAATCTTTGAGCGTTTAAAATTGAAAAATACACAATCTCCATACCAATTGAACCTTAGAATTTTTTTTACAACAGAAGCCGATTTTCTTTGTTTCTTCACAGCGTTCTTTAGTCTTTGTCTTAAATACTTTGTAAGAAACATCCATCTAGCTACCGTCTTTCTTAAGACGAAACTTCATTAAAACGAACAGACCGTCAGCTTAGCTTGAATCAGTATTGATTAGGTCTTATTCAGTAGATTAAGGGTTCTTACCGTAACAAAAAATAGGCATTGTAGTAAAAGAAAAATCTTTATTGTTTCGACTGATTGTATATTTTCTTGCAACCTTAGCAGCTTTAGTATAAATATTACTTCTTATATTATCATTTTTTACAAATAATATCTGTTTACGAAAACTTATTTTGTATGCAAGGTCGATTAAAAACCAAAAACCTAAAATATTTATAGTAAAATAAATCATGTCATAGAAAGCTTTTTTACATGAACCTACAACATGTCATATCATCATCGTCATTATCATCTCAGCAGAAACACGTCCACTGAACCGAACCCCTAAAAGCCTCTTAGATATAATAATCACACAGTACCACGCATACTGTCTTTATTACACTAAACCTAAATACACTACCTAAGAACTCCAAAAAAACTAGTGTCATCACACTACATATCTAAAAAGGGTTACTAGTTCACTTAATACTGTAGCCGAGATAACAGCAACGCTGAATTCCAACTTAAAAAAAAAATTACTTTTCCGAAAGTTTGTCATGTTCACAACAAAATTGGATAACTTGTTATCCAATCAAAGTAGCTTAGAACTGCAATGAAGACAGTTTGTATCAGCTCCAAGTAGCAGCTTCCTTTAATCAGTATTGATTAGATCTCGCGCCACGACTCCTTTATCTCGGATGGTAAATAGAGTTCATCGCCTAGTTAAAGTTCAGCAACCCACTATGTCTAGAAATGCGAAATGTTACTTATAAAGAAGGGGTAAATGACACTGAACTAATTAGCGTGTTGACTGTCGGTGTTAACTACTATCCAACAAAAACAAGGGTTAAAATAAGTAAATAAACTTCCGAAAAGGACTTCCAATATGAGCGTCACGCTGGTTGAGCATTGTGTGTAGAAAGTCCTCAGTTTTTTGAGCCGACCCTCATCATCATAATATTATTATGTAGGTTGTAAATTCGAAGATTAATCTCACGGTCCCAGGTATCAGAGTTATAAATAAATAAAAAAAAAAACTTTATTTCGGACAGGAGTCCATAGATTAATAAGTATAAAATTATTGTACCACTGGCTTCTAAACAAGGAAGACCATGTGGTTTAGAGAGGTCCAGTTTCACGATGTTTTCGTAGTTAGTACAAGCTGTCCGCCCGCAGTTAATCTGTTTACTTTTTGGCAAGATAGCCTCTCATATAGTGTGTCCATAGTAAAAAAATAATACCCAGACACTTTTCGCCTACATTCTTACGAAATTTAAACCCCAAAATTATTCTTAAGAATTCCAAATGAATTTCAATATACGCGGTGCGAGGGTGCAAACCGGAAACTATTTGAATAAAATCCTTTTGTTGCAATGTTCCGAGATAAAATGTCCGGACCATTACTCGAAGGCAGCTCGCGTTCAAGCGCCGGAGTTATATTACTACCCGCAGTTCAAATCTATTATTTGACAGCAAAAGGAGAGCAGATTGCGCTAATCGCATTAGTTGAAAACTCTCAAGTGAAACTATTAGTGGAGGCTGCATTTTAATGTAGCTCGCTGCTGTTTGCTTCTTACAAAATAAGTCTTTTGTAATGTAAGAAAGTAATTTTCAAAGACATATTTTTCATGATATTATCCGAGAGTATTGCATCAAAATAGATGAAACTACTTTAGATGCCGCCACGTATTTGAACACTTAACTTTTCATGACAAATGGGTCCCCAGAACCCTTCAGTGATTTAGATCTCATGAGCTCGAAACCATACCAAGTCCCCAAGAGTGGGGTTGGACTAAGAAGGATGGAAACTGGGTAGGTTAGGTTAGGTTACCTTTGGGCTATGATGCCAATTGCTTTTCATAAGAGACTTAGACAAAACCCAAACTCATTAGGTTCTCAATCTGATCTAGCTGACCTACAAGCTAAAGTGGCATCTATTCAGTCTACAGTAGAATTGATATTCTCGAATCAACAAGAAATTTTAATTAAGCTCAATCAATAGCTATTACACTAGCGTTGCTCCCCTTTGTTAAATCCACAATCAACTATTCAATTCAGACCCGGAGTTGCTCTTTGGAAACAACTAAAAGATGAGGCAAAGAAAGACGAAAGACTCATCCTAATGAGATAGTGTTAATTAATTTAAAGTTTAACACAGCGCTTAATCTTGTAAAAATTATACGAATATTAGAAAATCTCAAACAAGATGGTTCCATTATAGATTTTCATAAGACCTCATACATCTTATCAGATGATTTAAGCAGCGTCAGTTTTGGAGGCAACGTCGCTCGTGGCTGTATAATCCGATCCTTGAGCGGCACGTTCGTGCGCACTTGCGGCATGTAAACTGCGAGTCCGGGGGAACCTCTCCGCGAGTGTACCTTTTCGCACGTTTTTGGGCTAGATCTTCAAACCAGGCATCATCATGGGCAGGGATGGAAAAACAGGGTCCATAACTAGAACCCGCTTAAAGTATAACAAGTTGATTAGTAACCCTCTCGTCTTGGTAACACTCATGAATCTGTTAACCCAAACGAATTAACCTAACAGGAGCGAAAGCATAACAGACAAAATTGTGTGTGTTAATAAGTGTGGTTAACACCATTGTACGCTATGCGCGCACTGGCGACTTTTGTCGCGGCGACAGTATGTCTCTCTCGTTAAGTTTACTTGAGTGCGAAAGAGAGGCACATAGTGTCTCGAGAGACAAATGTGTCTGTGTGTGTGTGTGTGTGTGTGTGTTGTTGCGCGCATAACGTTAATAACGCGCTGTTGCCAATTGTACATTCGCGTCTTCGATCACAAAATTCGCGTAATAACAAAAAAAATGCATCTTCCCCGGCTCGCGGGCGGCAGCGGGTGGCGCACAGTAGGCTGAATTTAATAAATCGTTATCATAGAAAAAAATTGTGGAATATCGACCTGATTTTTTTTATACGATTGATGTGACCATTCCTGGCAACTTTTATTCTTATATAATTTGTCGTAAAGTTGATACTATTCGAGAAAAAATGGTCTAGTTTTGTTTTTTGTATGGAGGATTAAACATCTTATTTTATATCTTAAAATGTATTAAAGTTTTAAATTTGTGGTTTAGATACAGTACAGTCCCCATCATTCGCCACTAAGAAAAAAATAAAACAACCGCGGTCACTTGCGTACTTACGAGAGTAATAAGACAGACAAGTTTGCATATTTTTTTCATCAAAATAACTGAAGTTCATCGTTTTTCTTTTTCTTCGTTCATGTCTTATATTATTTTAGTGTAATTTAGCCTGTAATTAATTATCTCTGCCTGTAATTAATTGTATTATCGATACTTTTTACTGATTTGTGGGATCAATTTGAAATGAATGTTCTTTAGGCAATGTTTAATAAATGTACATTGTTGCTGTAAATAAGTCATAAATAATAGGGTTGTATTACTTATTTAAGCTCGCAACAAATGAATCATCAAATAGGTACTTATAATAGAAAATATTGTGATATTGCAAAAACAAAATATTACTCAGATTTAATAGAAGTTTAACCAAACCACACTAGGCCAGCGTGGTCGACTAAGACCTAATCACTCTAAATCAGGGTAAGCTCCAGCCCCTCGGTGGGGACGTATATGAGCTGTTGATGATGAATAGAAGATTTACACATTTCTACTCAAAACTTAAAAAATTGTATAGTCTGAGTTAGTTCTAAATTCAAAACGAGTATAAAATAATAAGTATAGTTTTTTGTACGACGCTGTAGTAAGCGCTATTCCAGGTGAAATATCCCAGGAAGACCATATAAAGTTAACACAAGAAACTCATCACGATTTACTCCCTGAGACAATTCAGCTATTACAAGTAGACTCTGAAAGTTATGTCTTTGAAGAAGAAGAGACCACAGTGACGGAATTTGAAAATTTGCCAGACTCACTCGAGATAATGGGATCAGGAATGTAGGTAGAAACAGCCTTCTCTCAGGACTACCACAAAACAGTCTTTTTCAGGGCTACCACTAAACAGTCCTTTTCAGGGTTAAAATAAAACCGCCCTTTTTAGGGCTACAACATAATAATATGTTTTGAGTGGACTAAACGATCTGTTTTTGCAAAAGCAAAACCATTTTTTATTATATACTTAGGTACTTGATGACTTATCTTTTGCTCACTTAAAAAGGTAACACAACCTTATTATGACTTATACACACTAATATCGCACATGCAACAAAAATGGCTAAAACCATCCACTTCAATTTAATTCATCCCACAAATCAGAAAATGTATCTATCTATAATACCATTAATTACAGGCAGAGGTAATTAATTACGGGCTAAATTACATTAAAATAATATAAGATATGATACAAAAGATGAACTTCAGTTATTTTTAAGATAAAAATATACAAACTTGGCTGCCTTTTAAGTCGTAAGGCTGCAGGTGACCACTGTTGTTTTATTTTTTTCTTGATGGGGAATGACGGGGACTGTACTGTACGTGGGGCATAAAAAAAAGTCTCTGGATCTGGCCACTTGCAATAAATGAATGAAAAAACAATTAGAATTCGAAAATGGTTTTTTTTTGTACTTACATGTTACTTTTTAATTTGCAAGACTATCATTTGTTTTTTCATTGTGAAGTCTTTTCGAAAATTGTTTGTCGCTATCAAAATGAACTTAACTCGTATATATTTTCGTTCAATTATTTTTTATGATTTTCGTTGTGGCTTACGTCAACAAGAGAGTCACCAGAGACTTCTATTGGCATATGGTGATGAAGCACCATGTTGCAGCTCTGTGTATTCGTGGTTTGGAGAATTTAGACGTGGATGTGATCATCTCCATGACGAGGTACCATGACGGTCGGCCGGCGACTGCGGTTACAGACAGAGTTTAATATTGACATCGTACGACAACTTATTGAAACTGACAAAAAAAAATACTTGCCAGCAATTTTGTTCTTTGTTACACATTGGAATGAGCCTAGTGCAAAACATTTTACATGTGCATCTGAAGGTTCGGAAGCTTTGCACTCGATGGATACCGCATGACTTAACGGAGGACCAGATACGACTGCGCGTCCGGTAGTGGTGCCGTAAAATGAAAAAAAAAGTTTAACGGAGAACAGTCATTGGCTGTCTACCTATAGGTATATAATATCGTGACAGGTGACGAAGCTTGGGTGTACTGCTTTGTATCCGTAAATAAAAGCCAGTCGGCAGAGTGGGTCTTTTGAAGATTTGCCGACGAAAGTTAAGAAATGTCGAAGCATTGGTTAAAAAATTGTTGCTTCTTTTTTCGGCAAATCAGGACATTACACAGTGACGTTTGAAGATCAAAGGACAGTGACTGCAGATTGGTACGTCAACGCTTGCTTGCTTGCGTAGAAAAAGTTTACGAAAAGCGTCTTCGAGAATGTCCACCTTCACGATGATAACGCATCCTCACATTCCGCTAAGGTAACAGAAGCCTATTTGAAAACTTCAAATGTGGAACTGATGACGCATCCGCCTTACAGCCCGGACCGCGCACCCTGCGACTTCTTTTTGTTTCCAAAAATTAAAGACAAACTTAGAGGCACATGTTTTACGAGCCCTGAATCGGCGGTGAATGCGTTCCATGATGCTATTGAAGAAGTCTAAAAAAGACTGGTCCATCTGTTGTGTACAGTGGTTTCAGCGAATGGAAAAATGCATTAAATGCGAAGGGAATATACTTTGAAAAACAATAAATGTATTGAAGTCTTATATTCGGCATTTCTCCACTAAATGGAAAATCGCTGTCCCAAGCTAATTTTATGTAATAAATCTTAAAATTTATCAGTTTTTTGTATCAATATCGACATATTATTGAGTATTCTTGGCACGCCACAGCTTATTTAGTAATTTAAAAATGGAATATTCGAATAAATGAACCTCAAACCTCTCAAAACACAGTCTCCTGGTACGTCCCTTTTCCAGAATTACAAATCATTGATCATCTAGTATGTAGCCACATCTGTTTCATTTATCTGAATATTTTTAAAAGATATTGTTTTATTAAGTATTTATGTAAAAATGACAGTCCCCTGTCATTTCACAGTACAATGAAACATTTGGGAATAAAATTTCTGCGAAAAGACAAGATAGTATATTTTTAACAATTATAAAGACTGACTTTAGTGTCATACATTTATCTTAAAAATACTATTAAACTAAGAAGTTGATTTTGTAAAGTTTAACGCAACTGTCATTAGGCTTAAGAAAAGTCACTATAATAAGTAAGATTTGTTTTAATACTGTTGATTTATTTAAAAAATATACATATTTAAGAATGGCTAAGAAAAATAAAGACTTTGAAACAAAAATACTAATTGTTTTGTCCATAAAACATTTCCCTTGATGGTTACAACAGTCACAGTCACGGTTTTGCAAAAAATCGTTAATAACTAAAAAATCAAGATGAAAATGTGTGGGCTTTTTTAAGATATATATTGAATTTACCTACTATTGCCCTTCATTTTATTAACAAACATTCTCAACATTTAATAAAATTACTTCAGGACAGTCTTGTATGGACGAGTTTCCAAATAGCAGAGAAACACCCATTTATCAGAATTCAGAAACATTCAATACGCCCTAAGTATCCAAGCCACAAACTTAATACTTTAATACATTTTAAGATAAAAAATAAAACGTATATCCTCCATAAAAATAAAAACCAGAGCATTTTTTTCTCGAAAAGTATGTACTTTACAAGAATGAAAGTTAACAGGAATGGTCATATCAATCGTATAAAAAAACCAGGTCGATATTCCACAGTTTGTTTCTATGATAACGATTTATTAAATCCAGCCTACTGTGTGGCGCATGGCGGCGGTGCAGGCGGCGCGGCGGCGGGAGCGAGAGGGGAATCCATATCTAGGCCCAACGCACACCGAGCGCGGCGCGACGAAGATACTGAGAAGTCAACAATTTAAAATAAACCCTAATCCCTATCTTATAAGGTTGAAAACACCAGGCGAAGATAAATAAGAACAAGCGGCGCACGCGGAGCCATGAGAGTCAGCGCGCGCGAACCTTATAAGATAGGGATTAGGGTTTAATTTAAATTGTTGACTTCTCAGTATCTTCGCCGCGCCTCACTCGGTGTGCGTTGGGCCCTAGAGTTTGTGCGACGCGCGAGTCGCGCGACGTTGCCATACTTACTTTGCAATGAACCAACCAACAAGCAACAATGAGTGTTAACCACAGATACGTGGGTTAACACTTTCATTCTGTTATAAAATCATTCTGTAACCAATAGTTTACGTTTTGCTGACACTATCCTCTATATTTACAGTGTTAAAAACCTTTGTGCGGGTTACTGTTTACGTCCCTGATCATGGGTTTTGCAACCCTCGGTGATTGTTTTCCTCCACTCATCGCGGTTGGATGCGAGATCTTCCCACAGAAGGTGATTGATGTTGAAGGTGATTGATGTTAAATGCGATCATATCACGTTTGGCGCAATCTTTAAATCGAAGCATGGGACGTCCTACTCTGCGCTTTGCGAAAGCTACTTGGCCCAACAATACCTGCTTGGGCAAGCGAGTACTGTTCATACGGTGCACATGCCCCAGCCACCGTAGCCGTCTCTGTCTGAGAAGAGCGGTGATGCTGGGAAGCTGTGCGATTTCCAGCACTCTCTCATTTGTTACCCTATCCTTCCAAGTTATGTTGAGAATGCTCCGAAGACAGCGCATGTGAAAGGCATTCAGTCGACGTACCTGCTTGGCATACGACGTCCAGGTTTCAGCTCCGTGTACAAGAGTATACTCAGGACGCAAGTTTGATAAACTATCATCATGGTCCTTATTGTAAGGTGTTTGTTATTCCATACTCTCGTACGCAGCCTGCCGAACGTTGTGGCCGCCCTGCCAATGCGGATATCGATCTCACCATCAAGGGAGAGATTGCTCGACACGGTCTACCCCAAGTAACAGAACTTGTCAACGTCAGTTTTCTCTTGTGTGTAAATGAACGCCTTGCTGCGTGCGTGTCACCAAAGGCAACTTTAAGCAACAAGGGGAAAAATATGCCGAATAAAGTGGGTGCTAATACGCAACCCTGGCGTACTCCTCTTCGCATCTCAAATGCTTCAGACGTTTGACCTTTAAAAAATTTAGACGTACAGAAAATTTTAATATCTACTGATGTAAAAGCTTTTGACACGGCTCAATATGAAGTTGAAGTAATTGGTGAAGTAATGCTCAAGATTGTAACATTGAATGAGTTCAAATATGGATCAGAGTTGTCCAGAAACATTAAAAATGCTGAACAACTAACTTTTATTAATGCAAGAGCAACTACTTAGTAACACAACAAAAAAGTTACAAGACCAAGTATGTTGCAATCTTGAGCAAGCTTCATTAAAGATCTCAACTCTACCAAAGATTGTTAAACAACCTATACTGTGGCTTAAAATCATTTACGAAAGTGATTAACGCATACCATCTTCAAGTTGATATTCCGGAATTACATATATCAGTCTTCCTCTGTAAAACTAATCACCTTCTTAGAATACGGGATCGGATGTTTTTCATTTATCATGACCATTGTGTTAGGTATGAGTGCATACCTACGCCTCTTTGCCTCCTTGGCTGTTACTGGCCGTTTACATTTAGATTATTTGCGAATAGAGAATGTAAGTTTTGACATGAGTAAAAGGGCAGATTCTGTTTTGGATTTTGGTTGTGTAACCTTGTCTAAAGAAAAATATATAATAATTCTACCGAAGATCCCGTGTTTAAGTTAAAGACGCCCACTCCACCTCCGCATGGTGGAGGCCCGGGCTTTTTCGCGTTCCTTTCAGGAATTATTGGAAACACTAATTTCTCGGAAGAAATAATAAGAGCGTCAAGAAGCCGTAGAAATGGCCTCTTAGCATGTGATGCCGCTGATCGGGATTTAACGGGATTACGCAATTGTAGACCAGGACTACGCAATTGTGGACAACACCGAGAGAAGCCACCCAAAGACAAGAGAT
This sequence comes from Carpatolechia fugitivella, assembly GCA_951230895.1. Classification (NCBI taxonomy): domain Eukaryota; kingdom Metazoa; phylum Arthropoda; class Insecta; order Lepidoptera; family Gelechiidae; genus Carpatolechia; species Carpatolechia fugitivella. The sequence continues at coordinate 2,424,490 of OX579649.1, forward strand.
AAGTACAAGATGGCTTCGCCCATCACGAAGTTCGACGGCGTATCAACGCCTTTTGAAATATTCTACCAACAATTTCAGTCCCTCTCCGCGCTAAATTCTTGGAATGATGTCACTAATGCAATCATTATTGTAAACTATTTGTCGGGGGCTGCTCTTGATTTCTTTAACACTGTCTGTGACACCTCTTCGACTTTCGAGGCCATAATAAAAGCGTTGAAAGATGAGTTCAGCTCTGAACCTGACTATGCCGCCCAATTCTATTCTAACAGGCAGAACCATAGTGAAAACACGTTGGACTACATATATAGGATGAAATTGTTGGCAAAGAAAGCCAAAATTACGTCCGATTCAATCGTCATAAAACAAATATTTAGCACATTGTCAATTTTTAATAAGAGGAGGTACGCGGCCCATGTATTTAGCACGCTGGACGATTTTAAGAAAGCAGCGAAACAGGAGAATGAGATTTTTAATTCTCAATCAGGTCAGTTGGCCTTACCGATAAAAATCCAGAGCCTCGGTAGCTCGGAGCCATCTTGCCACGCTTGTTCGCGGAGTGACGGCACCCAAAATGCTCCTTCTGTGCATTTCGACCGTCAAATCAGTGAACGTTCAACTCTGCCTGGTGAGTATTCTACGCCGGTGTCATCGAGGCCGCCATACGCGTCGGCATCGTCGAGGCAGCCTGCGGGGCCCGTCTCTTATGGAAGGGGCGCTGATTCTGCGTTGGCTTCCAGCAGGCCACCGTATGCACAGTCCGTGGGAAACCGCCCACCGATGGGTAGTCTGCCGCCTCAGCATGGATACGCCTTGAGAAGTAGGCAGAATCACACCTCTCAAGACGTACGGCGAGACTTCCCAAACGCCCGACGGCGCTAGATGTGGGAACCGCGCTAGCAGCCGACGCTAGGGAAGGTTCTGCCCCCACGTCCACCACAATGCCCCTCATCGAGGTAACGATGTACGACACCACGGCGTGCGCCCTGTTGGATAGCGGTGCCAGCATTTCGGTGATCGCAAGATTTTTTCCTTAAGATTGTAAATAAATTGGACCCTGTATCGAATCATGTAGTGCGTAGCGAAAATAAATTGCCGTACGTGCGTGTTGCAAATGGCTCATTACTTGAAGCGACTGTTTTATTGGAATTAAAGGTCTCTGTCTGTAATTATTTATTTTGTAATACCTTTGTGGTCATAAAGAATTTGACTACCGATGTGATATTAGGTTGTGACTTCCTTAGGAAACAGAAAGCTGTTTTAGATTTCATGAATAGCTGTATACTTATACCGAAGATCCCGTGTTTAAGTTAAAGACGCCCACTCCACCTCCGCAAGGATGTTAGGTATGAGTGCATACCTACGCCTCTTTGCCTCCTTGGCTGTTACTGGCCGTTTACATTTAGATTATTTGCGAATAGAGAATGTAAGTTTTGACATGAGTAAAAGGGCAGATTCTGTTTTGGATTTTGGTTGTGTAACGTTGTCTAAAGAAAAATATATAATAATTCTACCGAAGATCCCGTGTTTAAGTTAAAGACGCCCACTCCACCTCCGCACATTGTTACTTATCCATAACAATATTATTAAGATTTATGGCTAAGCATGTTATCAAGCATAAGAATTCTTTCTACACTCTATTCAAAAACTTTGATGGAATAGCAAGTGGATTAATATTGAAAGAGGAATTTATTGTAAATAATCAGCAATATCATGAAGTCATAAACGGGTTAGTAGATGACAAGCTGGTTAATGGGTTTGAACTATCTCAGCTTATTTTTATATTTACTGGATCACCTGCTGAATTAATTGAATTGTCCTAGAAAAGTTCTAGATTTTGTGGGAAAGGCAAAAAAACAACTTTTGACGCAACATTGGAACATTTATCCTGAAGCTACGACAGGTTTCAAAATGCTGCTTGATGACAAAACAAGTGAGGCCTTTCCAATAATTCAAAAGTATGTCGTCAGTCACTATATTCGACAGGTTTGTATCATTCATTATAAAGAATTTTTATTAATAAACTTACCTACTATTTATATGACGACTGCGTAAATCAATGTAAATAAATATTCACAAAATGGTTTCTTCTAGATAGAAACATTGTTTTATTGCAAGTAAGTATTTTTCTTACCTTCCCTTTTGTATGTCTTCCCAAACTACTACAGTAAACGAGTGTAGGATGAACCTATTCACAAAAAAGGATCGACAGACTGAAAATATCCTTCCTACTGAGGATGCTCTTTATCGGCACATGTTACGAGCCGTTTATCAGGGCCATCATGTTTCGAGGCCAGTTGTGGTTACACCTTAGCAAACCATACCAAGTCCCCAAGAGTGGAAACTGTGTAGGTACTGTGGAGTTTATATACTCCGGGTACAAACGCCGCGCTCTCTTCTTCTTTTATATTGATACTTTTTAGTTATTACTGGCACTTTATAGTAGCCTCTTGGATATAGAAAAAGCTTTTAACAATGGGACTCATAAAATGATTGGCAGACATTGAAGATATGAAAATAAGGTGTTTTGAAGAAAAATATTTAAAACGTTATTTACTTGAAGTTCTATATTCAATGTTGTAATTTGCGAGTGCCTTCTATTCCCTGAGCTACGCAGTTCGTCGCGACGGCACCCCTGGGCTACAATGTCAATTGCTGCGCAAGCTTGCATGGAGTTAATACAATGCAAATGTAAAAAAAAGTGCAGTAATAGGTGTCGATGCAAAAAGAGGAAGTTACATTGTACTGACCTCTGTTTGTGTAATGGAAAAAATATAGGAAAAATATCATTTAATACGAATGAAGAAGAAATTAAGTTTTATTAATTGCTGTAGGTATCTGGGGGCACGGCAGTGCCCCCGCCAAGTCGAGCAAAAAAGCGGCACGGCCGTACCATACTTTTCTCGAAGCAGTTCAGGCCATTTTCGACCCCCCTATAACTTCGTTGTGGATAAAACTAGAAGCCTGAGTTTTCAGTAACATCAAATTTCAATCAATTTGAACCAGTAGTTTATGAATTATAACTAGTCAAAGTTTCTTAATTTTGTCACTCACTGACTGACTGACCGATCATCAAAACTCTAAGGCACTTCTAGCAGACATAGAAGCTTCAAATTTAGAATGGAATTAGTGTTTAGTGTATAAACCAAGGAAAAACTAAAACATTTTGCAATTTCGGCCCAGTTTTCTAGATACATCATTTGCTAGATAACTTTGTAATCCCATATAAATCTTGGGGCATTATATAGGATTACAAAGTTACATTTGCAGTAAATGAATCAGTGTACCTGTATAATGGAATATAATTGAATAAGAGGTGCAGGGTAGGTGTAGGGTAGGTGTTGGATAGGTGTTGGATAGGTGTAGGGTAGGTATAGGGTAGGTATAGGGTAGGTGTAGGTTAGGTGTAGGGTCGGTGGAGCGTAGGTGTGCATTTTTACATTGTGTTTTCATGCGATCTACAAAAAGAAATGAGATGCCATCAAAAACATAACTTGTAAAAAAACCAAGTCTCGCACGCAACTTAGTTTACCGTAAAAAGTTGTGAGATCCATGTAATACCAAGTCGGTTAATTTATTCAGTTCCTACTTAAGAGTCCTTCTGTCTTAAGTTATTACGTAATTAGCTCACCTAACAACATCTTATAGTGACCAGATCAATATTAAAAATCTCTTATGTTTTAAATAAATACATAGATTGACTTGGCAATCGCACTAAACAATCAAATTTAATATAATAATGTATTAATTGTGAGATACATTATGTTTTCATGCGATAAATACATAGATTGACTTGGCAATCGCACTAAACAATCAAATTTAATATAATAATGTATTACTTGTGAGATACATTGTGTTTTCATGCGATTGCCAGGTCAATCTATGTATTTATTTAAAACATAAGAGATTTTTAATATTGATCTGGTCACTATAAGATGTTGTTAGGTGAGCTAATTACGTAATAACTTAAGACAGAAGGACTCTTAAGTAGGGACTGAATAAATTAACCGACTTGGTATTACATGGATCTCACAACTTTTTACGGTAGACTAAGTTGCGTGCGAGACTTGGTTTTTTTACAAGTTATGTTTTTGATGGCATTTATTTATCATCACTTACGTCTATAAACAGTAAAGATAAATTTGTTTTTCATATATAATGTACAGAAAACAAACTTAATTTTGCAGCTGTTACCTCATCTTAATTTTTACACAATAAGTATTGTCTACGTTTACCCCAAATAAAGACCCTCATTGTGGTAAAAATATAAGTAATATGAAGACTAGACAAGTTGACCTCAAGGCAGCACGACAGTGTTATTTTTTTTATTAACAAAATATTATGATAAGATACATAAAGTATGTATTTTTGAAAAGTAGAATAATTGGACTTTTTAAAAATATTTTTTATTATTTCGGACACCCATTACTTTTGGAGTAATGTCCCGTTGAATATGAAAATCTTGAATGTAATTTCTATGTTATTACATATATCTTATATTTTTACTATTAAATGGTGTTGTTTTATTATGAAAAATGTATTCCTCATGTGTTTCTTATACGAAAATGATACCAATATACTTGCCAAATAACAGATGTAAGATTTTTTCATTTGAGACACGGTAGGAGCGAACATTGCGAAGTTATCAGTTATTGTTTTCGAAATCAGGAAATCAATATTTCTTCTTCTAAAAAAGCTATTAACTCTGACACCAAGATTTGTGAAATCGGTAGTCAACTTTTCAATTTTCACATATAGTGATTTATAGTATAAATCCTTTATATAAATTACACAGTATTTTTCTGCATTTGTTTTATAACCAGTAGATATAATTCATCATGATGAACACAGCCTGTAGATATTACCAGTTTAACCATAAAGAAATACTCGGTAGCCCCTTAAAGCAATTAGAAATACGATATGAAATAATTAAAACGTTTCTAGCCCCTCGGCCGTGATGACCGGCTGCATATTATATTTCGTTACACTTAAAATAATTAAACCCTGTTCTGCAAAACGATGAAATTTCGGCAAATTAATTTTATGATTCGTTCCTTTCTTCAGTTAAAGAGGATGTTGTGTGGATGACTGACAAGACGTTTTATATGTAGATATTTATATGTCAGTTAAATGACGCTTGGGTGTTTGTTTCGTTCGTTCTAAAACCTGAAAAAAGTTACTTTTCATAGAACTTTTCATAGAAACTGATCAGGTGACCGAGTCAATTTCTATGAATTTTATTTTTATTTTGGAACGTTTTGGTACAAAAGTTGTTAGTTTCCATGACCACACTCGAGAGTTTTTGTGCTATTTAGTAAACATGATGTACCAGTAAAATAAAACATATCAAGTTTACTTATATGAAGGTAGGTGAATTGTTTATTCGATTTACAAAAAAATATTAATTTCATAAGCTTAGCTACTACCCCAGAGGTTTTGAGTTATTTAACTAACGTATGTTAAGCGGTACTTATAATAATAAATAAATGCACATGCTACATTTTCTCGCAGTCAGTCATAAAATAAAACTAGCGTTGCACCTCACTATACGACACTATTAGCCTCGCTAGGTCGTAGATGCGAGATGAAAGGACATGTGCTCCATGTTATTACCTTAGCTGCGGCGATAAAACGCGACATGTAATTATGTACTTTTTTAGGCTAGCAAATGCAATACGTCACGACTGTTCCTATGGTTCCTGCCTGAGGACAGGGACACATGTCCGTGGCCTCTGGCAGGTCAATACCTAGGACGATCCGAAAGAGAAACAAGTCGGAGAAGCGATACCAAGTTAGTTCAACAAGGGACAGACTGCGTCTTGATCTGAATCTTTTTTTCCTCTTAGGAATAGAATAGAATATATTTTATTGCACACATGAAAAAATAAATATAAAAAACTAAGGGATGACTGCTACACTGTCAACGTGAAATCGCCTTGAGCTGATCAGAAAAAGCTTTGAATCCATGCAACAAGACGCAGAAATTTGGATCCTAACTGAGATGAAACGAACGATTCTTTTGCGCTCTTATTGCACCTAAGCTAAGCCTAAAAGCCACTAAGCCTTTAAACCTTTTCTGACCAATTCAGGTAGATTCAACGTCGATTAGTGTAGTAATTTTCTGTTTCATCTATTCGAAAAGTGACGATTGGTTCGCACATGCACATAAGTGCGACTAAAGTAGGTCTTAGAAACCCACGGTCAGGAAAGTGTTTTTCATTACTCATACTCTGAAAGTAGTTCGGAAGTTGCCTGAAGAGCGGATTGAAGGTAATACTTTTCAGCCCGGAGGGAGAATCACTTTCAACTGACAGCTAAAAAAAACTGTTTCTATAACTTTCAACTATTTCTTTAAAATAAAATAGATTTGGGCAAAATATTTATCATTTTACAATGATTGAAATTAAAAATAATGGCTCAAAATCTGGCCGGCACGACGACAGCAGAAAATAAAAATAGGCGGGAAAGCATCAATCCGATTATCATTTGTTTCTCGAGTTGTAAGGTTTTGTTTACAATGAGTTCATCTGATTCAGATATGGAAGTCACTCATTTTTTCTTTAGGTATTTATTTTTACTTTCCTTGTATTCGTAATGAAAAGCACAGTGTTTACCACGGGTTAAAGACTTATTTAGTGCCTCGAACTATTAGGGCACCCTGTCTCGGCGCTAGATAAGTTACTTTCACCCTTCGTATAACAAAGTATTAATTAATTTCTTATAATTCTGCGACTACAGATATCAAATGTAAATTTTTTTTTATGAAAAAAGTAATTGGCCGGTAAAATGAAGCCATTCAGCCAAATAAAAACAGAAAACAAATGAAAATTTCTCGAACTACGTCCCGTCTTCAACTCTATGGCGGATCGTCAATGGTGCATTATAAGTTATTTACAAAAATAAGTTTGTTTTTCGTATTGTTTTCATTTTACCACTTGAATATGTTAAAGCAGGCGCAATAATAAATATATTCATGAGTAGAAAAGAGACAGTAAGGAGTGAGCTCAATAGAGTTCTATAATATTGTTTCTCATAGAGGGTAAAAAGTAGAATGTATAACTCGGTCGCAAATATTTTTTCCTCGGGCGATGTACTTACTTTAAATCCCTCACTGCACTCAGAATTCAACTTTATAATTCTTCGCTCCGCTCTGAATTCAAAATAGCACCCTACTCGCCGTAAAAATATAATATCTTGTCATAAAATCTACTATACTGACCTACTGTTATGTATACAAGACGTCGTGATAAGTAATATAGCACGACACGGACTATGTGGAAGCGGAAGGAACAGACCCTTAGACAGAGGAACAGACTGCGGCGTGGTCTGTGACGTCACCGCGCTGCAGGACACTACGTCATTAGCGGAGCGTTGAGCCAAGCCCGCCTAAACTTTCAACTCAAGCGCACGAGAAAAGCCATGCAACAGTTATTTAGTACTGTGTAAACTATTTTAGTAAAGTTAGAATTGCAACTTCAGGTCATTAGTAGAGTCGATGTGTGATAGTGGAGCACCATCACAGAGTATGTCCTACTCGATCTCTTGCGCATTTTGCCCCTCCAGTTTGCACAAGGGAGGACTTAAATATAACGAACGATAATGCTGTAGCTAAGGCCTAAGCAGCCAAAATTTTATGAGTTTGATCTTTGACACGAAGAAATAGAGCCGACAGCAACGTTTTTCATTTTTTTGTTTTTGTAGCAGTACTATTATCCTACCTTCTTCTGCTATTTTGTTTCTGGCAATTCAGTACTTTTAAGTACTGGCAGTCTCATCATTAATTTTCTATTTATTTTCAAATTTCGAATCCATCCGTTTCGGTTTTGTCATTTTCATCAAAATTTTCTCTTTTCACCTCAAGTCGTCAGACTGTGATCATCTTATTAACCGTATTTTATTGATTTTATTTGAAAAAGTGTTACGTTAATTTCTTATACTAATAAACCGTGTGTGCAACTATCTGGACTGAACCCTGTTTTCTTCCAGTGCGGAGACTGTCAGCAGACAAAGGAAGCCCTCCCGACGGTCAATCATCGGGTAACACGTACGCTGCTTCAACTCAAGAAGCCGCAACTACGAATCGCAGGCAGCGCCATAACTGGTCACGGTTCTTTTAACAGGCATCTGTTTAATATAGGTGTCACGGACAGCCCTTTATGCAGAGGATGCATGGAGAAGGAAGAGACGGCCGCCCACGTGCTGTTGGAGTGTCGGGGCGTGTCAATGTACCGGGCAAGGTATCTCGGTTCGCCGGGGACGATCTCCGCGGTGCTGGGTAACATCGGTGGTATGCTGCAGTTCCTCGAGGAGATCGGGTGGCTCGAGTAGTGAGCTACCCCACCCACACGCAAAATAGGCGCATCCGACGTCGGTTTGCGGAAACCAGCCCGTTATACCATACCATACCCTGTTTTCTTCTGCCACGCTACCTCTCTAAAACTACATCTTCTACCTCATCTTCACCACCTTCAAACTACTATCTATCATCGTGCGGTCAGCAGTCTGGCAGCAGCTGGGCTACAACTTTTTAGCTAAAAATATTTACGGCTCTATTGTTGCACAAAAAATCTACCTTCGATTAAATATTTGGGTGTATAATATTCTACACATTTTAAATGATGGCGTTAAAAAAATAGTTAACCTGGTAAAAGTACTAAAACAGCGACTCCATTGCATTTCATGTCTAAGAAACAAATGCTCCCATACGGACAGTTTTCGCTGGGGGGTGTCCTAACTTATTGAAATAAAAACCTGAAAACGAAACGAAAAATATGCGATACGTAGATACGAACCTGATTTATTCGTACACACTACGTAAATAATCCCGCTTTAAATCTCCCTCTTCATTTATTTTGATCAACCTGTGTAACGAATTTTAACTTTTTTAAGCAATACGCCAAAGTTTGGACGTTGAATAATTTGTTGCTCTTTTTTGTGAAATATTTCAACCTTTTTTGCGTTGGTTATGAATTTTATTACTAGATTGAGCTGCCTTTTCCAATTAGGTGACCTAGATTGTATTTTATGTCTTTAAAATTATTTATACAAGTATTTATTTTTCTCGGAAAGTGGCAACCGAATCGTAATACAAATCTGAAACAACAATTTATAAAAAATACCAATTTGTGTGTGAAATAAAAAAATGTCCCTAATTTGAATTAGTTTTTTACGATAGGGATTTAATACAACACAGGATAGGGTGAGTTTTGGCGGCTAGAGCATACAAACAAGATACAACCCGAATACAATTCACAAAAAAAACAACCAATCTAACATTACTATCAAAATTTAAGTTCAATAAATAAATCACTTTTTGGCATCATCATACCTTAGTCGGTAACCTACATTGGTCGGAGATTTCACACTATGCAACCCTCAGCGTCAAAAAAGCACACATGAGTTCTTCAAATTACCCACTGTTAATGTACGTATATAAATTCGCTTCAGAATTTCCAGAAACATGCATGTTTATGAACATGTTCATTTTCGATTCTGCAAATAAAGCAGGGCCCCGTTTAATTATTTCTGACGGGAGATGTATTTCTGCGAGAATACAACATGGCCCCGATCCATTCCGAGCAGGCGGGAATACAGGATTTCAGAACTGCATGCACCGTCGACACGTCGTCGCTTCACACCGAGACAGTAGCTGGCTACAGTCATAGCGCTTAACTAAATAGGTTCCTCCGGTAGGGAGCTGTAGGAATGTAATAAAACTGTCTCGCAATACAACAGGTTGTAACGAGGCATTCGTCCTCTTTCCTGTTTTATGACTGGCAACCTTTCTTGTTGGCAGTTTTATCTTTCATTTTAAATTAATTTTCAAATTTAGATTTCTTACGTTTCGATTTTGTCTTTTTTCTGCCAAATTCTGAACTTCATTTCCTGATCTCCAACAGTAAACTTATCTTTGTACTATTTCCCACGTTAGTTATATAATATAAAATAAATAATATATAAATACATAAATACCTTTCTTTCGGACAGTGCGCTGGTTATTTGCCACACTTTATTTTATTAACCTCTACAACATTCTTCGTGTGGTGCTCAGCAGCTCTGTGGCGGCTGCTGGGCCCACAAGGTTATCAATTTTGTTGTTTTTTTTTGAAAGATTTTTAACTTATCTTAGATTGTTTGTTCACCCACTTGGTATCGGAAACTACCGGGTCGGTTTTAATAGTGTAAAAGCCAAATAATGGAAACGATGCTAAGTGCGAAAAATTTTTGCATTACCACGGATTGTTAGACGTAGTTCCTACTTACGAACGCGTACCACTTCGGCCCCATCTCATTTAAATCGAGGTTTATTTTGGGATGAGAATTAACCACTAATCCCAAAGACACTTCTTCAACGCGCAGCTATAAAATCAGCAGCTATTAAAATCTCCTACCCGCTTCGCAGTGTAAATTAAAATTGTAGCAGTAAATGTACTGGCTTGAAGTGAACGTGGCTGTTAGGCAGTACGAGCGGCACCCACGGGAAATGCGGTTTATGCACACACTACACAAATAAACTCAGTTTTAAGAAACCAGGCGCAGTTCCCGACCCGGGAACTTGCCGCTCAAAGCGACCCGCTTTCCGGGATCCGGATAAAGCAACTACAGCCTCCTCTCGCCTCCCAAATTGTTCGATTCCATTGTGCTTTTTGTTTGAGACTTAAAAGTTTTGCTGTAGTCTGATATTGAAGTTATTTGAATTAATTCAATGACTAATCTAATAAAGAACTTTATAAAAAATATAAGTGAAAGTTTGTGGCTATATATAATTAAAAGCTGTCCGTCTGCGGCCACATCAGCTTTGTATAGATTTTTCGCATCAGAATAACATTTTTCTCATGGTAAAAATACCCTATAGCCGTCTTTGGGTTTCTGCTATCAATACCAAATACTTATAAATACGTTTAGCAGATTAGCCGTGAAGGCCAAACATACAGACGGACTTTCACATAATTTATAATATTAAGATGGGTGGATACCCATCTTAGACTGATATCATCAAAATCTAGAGCATTTCTTCGTGATATTTGGAGAGAACACGCTCTCGAGATCTTTTAAGATCTCGAGAGTGTGTTCCTTTAGGAATCCCTAAAGGTCTCAACCCGTCGCCCGGAGCATCTTTTGTGGAAGAGTGAAAACCGCTAAAAATTCTCGTTATATCATTCAAGTCTGGTAAACGAATTTGTTGTTAGCATGTTGTTCTCCATGACCTGAGTATAACGTACTTATATTATTAAGACGCAAAAAAAATGTATAAATGTTACATACCATTATTTCAGTCCGTTGTTTTTATAAAACGTAAACTATGCTATCAAAATCAAAAATATTTTATTCGAATTAATATTTCTACAAATCATTTTACGACGTCAAAGCTATCATGGATGGCAGTTCACTACCAGTGTACACCCTCTGTGGAGAGAACGGCCAGAAAAAACTCCACAGGAATTGTATCTTTACTTTTCTTTTAAATATTTATAGAATCATACATGACTCATAACTACAATCTACTCCACTGATTTGGAACAACAGTTGACCAGACCTGTTAAGTCAAGCTATGAACTACTCCCATCTAAAGTCAACGCTGATTTTTGTAGTCTGAACAACGAAAGCTGTCCCAGTAAATAGCCGGTGTTTTAAAAATCTGTAATAAATGGTTATAAATGTAGAGTTCGTATCCAGTTCGTTAAAGTATCGAATCAACTATTTTATTGAAAAAAAATGTTGTCATGAACTAAACCGCGCCGTGTAATGCATTAAGAAGTCATTTAAATTGCTATTGTTATTTGGAATAGCGAATTGTTGACCAGACTCTTGGCATTCTGAGAGATTGAGAGTGCTACTGAGTCCTTGTTTTTCATCAGCCTGATGATATGAATGTTCCACTCGCAACCAACTCCGGTAGCTCCGATATTCACAGACCTTGACCACCCGCAACATTATTACCACTCCAATGCAGTCCTCTTCATTGTTCAATGTTTTCATCTGGAAATATTCATTTGTAGCTGGAAATAGGATTATCTTCAAAAAATACTCACAGATGTAGACAAGATTTTGAATAATTTAGGACTTAAACTTTCTTGTGCTTTGAAGGGTTTCCATGCTTTTACTAGATGTGACTATATGCCAGTTTTCTATGGCAAAGGTAAATCAAAACTTTACAAATTTTTGAAAAAATCTGAAACCTTGTTGAAGCTTTTGTCCAGCTTGACAAAAATTCTAGCTGGTCTAATACACCCACCGAAAAGGAAATAGAACGCTTCATGATAAGCAAAGCACAGATTTAAAGTACAACAACCGTCAAGAAAGTCAGCTACTATGGATTTCACTCTAACTCTCAAAGGTAAGAACCACTAATTATCAAGGGATGCCTTGTTGAGTTTGGCAAGAGACTGTACAGAAAAAGAAACTTGAGTACAAAGATTTTAAGAGGTCAGATGATGAAGAAAACTTGTATGGTACTTTTGACCCATACATAGATTTCTTTTGCGGCTTCGGGTTACGCATGAAGGAACTCATATTAGGGCATGATAAAATGCCTGTGGCAAAAAGGGAAGATATTATGCTGGAAATACCTGTCAAGCAATATGGATTGAATGGTGTCCATCATATCTTCTTAGAAGGAAGCACATTTCCTCCGGAGAAAGGTCTTCGATGGCCCAGAGCGTTGGTCCCATCACAGCTTTGTTAAGTATGATTTGATCAGAAGGGATATACAGGGCGAAGTGACCGGCTGCAGTGAAAAGAGCTTTCAACCATCTGCCCATAAGAGATCACCAAAACTCAAAAGAGAGCAGCTGATGTACGAGTAAGTACAATGATTAGTCTTCTAGCTGATATTCTTCTTATTACAACTTCGAGGCAGGCTACAAGAGTCTTCTTGCCCATTGGAATGGTACATGAAGAATGGATAGACACTCCTACAGCATCGGAGAACGCCTTGTTGGATTATTATAACACCACTGGGTCCGGGGCTTTTTATGTACACAAGCAAGCACTCACACAAGAATGGTACCTGACAGGAAATAATGTCATGTCATGTCATGACAGAAGAGACAGCGGGACAGGTGGTCTTTCACTCTATTTTTGGGAGCTATAAAGAAGATTTGGGAATCCTGGAAGACAACAGATGTGGCCGTATGAAAAAGAGATGGTGAAATATTTTATCAAGGGGGAAAACAAAAAAACGCAAAAGATGCGACGACTGTGGAGTTTCTTCGGTGAGCTCTTCTCCACAGATTCCACCATTGTGTTAGTGAACTCACCCAAAAAAAATGTAATGACGGATCTAAGTGATGTAATAACATCCTATGGAAATAAATGATTTTGACTTTGACTTTGACCAACCAAAGTGGTTTGCTACCAGTTGTTTACAACCAAGTATCATCAGTTCCAGTCTTCAGCCAAAGTTTGAGAACCTATGGACAAAAGTTTTTTGAGCACATAGAAAGATGGTGGTGGGTTCAACTGGGAAAACGATGACTCAAATCACTGCTTCCCTTTCACTCACATTAGATGAATTAAGGATGACTTTAAAAGACAGCAGAGGAAAGCTCGCAATGGGGACCCCTCTCTGGAGAATTATTAGTGACTTGGACATTGGGAGTCCAGGATTTGAGGTTGCTTTTGTTGCCATAGCAAAGGAAAAGTACTTTATGGGAAAACGTAGCAAATAAATTGCTTTCCGGGATCCGGATAAAGCAACTACAACCTCCTCTCGCCTCCCAAATTGTTCGATTTCATTGTTCTTTTTGTTTGAGACTTAAAAGTCTTGCTGAACAGATATTGAAGTTATTTGAAATTATTCAATGACTAATCTAATAATGAACTTCACAAAAATTATAAGTCAAAGTTTTCTAAATTTCAATTATTATATTAATCATAAATGAGTGAGATCCTTACAACAACTGAGAATGGAAATTATGGTTAACAATATACAGGGCACTCAGGTATGACACGCGTTGGTGTCATGCTTTCTAGCGGTGTCATGACATCGTACGGACTTCAGTCTGTTAGAATCAAGAAAATGTATGGTAAATGTACGAAATTGTACGTTAAATAAAAAAATAAGTACTTTAAGGACTAAAGAGAAAACAACAATGAACGTGTCACGGACAGGGGAGCAAGCATAGCGGGCGCTATTTATTTCGCTAGTAGCAGTCGAGTTTTTGACTTTTTTATAAACATGATAAAAATGTTCGTAAAATTTTCGTGATAACAGACTGAAGTCCGTACGATGTCATGACATCGCTAGAAAGCATGACACCATATGGAGGACAACACGCTAACGATTGTTCACAAGACTTGATATATTTTTTTGCGTTTTTCACTTTTTCATGGCGGGTTGAGAACTCTAAGGCGCATATGCAGAGTTAGTTCTCAAGATGGTGACGAGTTCCCAAGACAGCCTGTGAGAATCTCAGCGTATTCAGATACTTCTTAAGATGAGTCGACCTCTGAGTTGAGTCGGCGTTCGAGTCGAGGTTTGAGTCGATGCTTGAGAGGAGATTGTCACTCAAATCTATCCTCAGCTGTGTTTGACGGAACCTCTGAGAGTACGGAAATATAAAAACTATTGTCATTGTCATTAAAGACCTTCGCTACCATTATATTAGGAACGCCATTTATTTTATTATTTTATTTGAGTTCTATATCATCAACAGCTCATATACGTCCCCCCCGAGGGGCTCGAGCCTACCCTGAGTTTTATATAAATTAATATGAAATAACAATGGATAAAACGACATATTTTTTCAGGAACAGAAAAAAAAGAATTTTTAATTTATTAAAAATCCACTCCCATATCATTGAAAATAGTAAGTTACCATCTCACTTCACCAACAGTTCATATACTTATACATTCCCACCAAATGAATTATGAATCAAACCTTAAGACGACCACGATAGCCAAGTGCGCGTTGGTTGACTTCACACGTCATTATCTTTGTATGTTCGTTCGTTAACAGGTGTGTGCAGATTTGCCCATGTTTTTCTTCACCGTAAAAGCGTCGGAGTAAACCTACGAGTACATTCGAAAATACAAGTACCTTTCAGGCATTTCTGAATACGGCCCTAAGACTCAGTTTTATATAAGATCACAAGATCGTCTTCTTTCCAAATATCATGAAGAAAACCACCACGGGCGTATAGTCTATAACTTTATGAGAACTATTACCGGTCTTTTCAAGGGGGTTCAATTCCTGATCAAGCAGATATTTCAGAACTGAATGTAACTGTTTCGAGATTTGATTTGTATTTTTCCAATGCATTTTTGACACAGGGATTCCTAGTAAGGAACTACGAGTATGAGTGAAGCGTGTTGTACATACATGCATTTTTGGTATTTTTAAAGTTGGAGTGCGACGACACGCCAGTAGCAGTTTCAGCGGCGCGCGATTCCGGCCGGTTCAGTCATGCGCCTGACCGGGTTTCGCGCGAAAATTAACAACGCCCGCATTTTTCTCGACGCAATATTTCAGCCTTCCATTTCGACGTTTTGCCAGACTTTTGTTTGACCACATTTGTTTATTTAATTCTGGTAAAATGTTTTGAAGGGGCCGAAATGAAATTGTATTCTGTTGACAGTCGAATACTCGTACTATGAGCACTAAGGCAGTTAGTTTTTAAGACTATACAAGTATTAAAATAAAAAGCCTTTTAAATTGCCTTTTTAATTTAATTGATTCAATTTTACCCAAATTAGGTGTGTCGTCGAACAATGGACAGATGCATCATAAGTTGATTATAACGTTGCTAATTTAATAATTTAAAAAGCGACCTTAACAACATCTACGGCACTTTGCTAACAATATACAAAAAGAAATGCCTTACATACAAAGACGAGGAACATAATCGAATCTTGAATTACTCGAAAGAAATCTACTATATCTATATCCTGTTCTCCACAAAAGCATATTATAGGGAGGATTCCTTTAATAAAACATTCCGCTGAGACGAAGAGGGGGGATATTCGTTCGCAATATGTTCTTTATCTGTCTAATTTATTGGAAAGGATCCCATTAATGGGTGCCAGTAGGAAACCTTTAGGGGATATAGCGGACGGAGGCTGGAAATGCCAGGCGTAAACAATGTTGCTGCATTTATTGATAAAAGATAAGCAAAATCTAGAGAATGTAAATAACGCACACTATCAAAACAAAATGTACAATTTTTAATCGAGATGTTTTGAATAAAACGGAATAATTGTATTAAAGATTCGCACAAGTCGCACATAAATAGGTCATACAGATTTTCATAGAACCATTAAAGGTATAAAATTGTGGTGGGTTTAAAATTTTCCCATGAGAATTCTAGGTGTAAAAGTTATAGCCTATATACGTAATATATAATCTACTTGTGCCAACCAAATTCATTCCAATATTTCCAATGTAAAAATATAAAAGACTAGCATTTTCAATTATATTTTTTGCTGTTTTTTTACACATGTGTTCTCATCGTCATGCAACATCGTAGTACAAAATTGATGTATTCTATAGCCGTAAAGTCTAAAAAAACTCTTTATTTTATCAAACTATTGTAGTCACTTCTAGCATTGTGTATCGTGTATCCGGTCTACATACAAATGAAACCCAAACGGTTGCTGAATTTCAAACGGACCCTCCTCCGTTGTGTAGTTCTTAGTTTATTTAACCAAACCTTGAGGATTCCTTATATAACAAATTAATATATCTTTATGATTCGACATGCCTCCGTGGCCGAGCGGTCGGTTCGACTCTCACTATTGAGGTTCCGTTGAAGCCACTCTAAAAATCTCTTTGTGAGACTTTTCTAGTTTGGTTAGGACATTGAAGAATAAATTACGTGATAGTCCGAAAATTAGATGATTCGCTGTTGCCGCTTCTACACTTATCTACGGAAGTATTTGTTACATAAGCCGTGTCTTTTGGTAGATTTTTGATACTGACAACAGGGTTTGTGAGGTTGGCGTCGCCACAACCTTAGACAACTTTTGTTTGACACTAAACATAATACAACACAACAATCATAAGAATAAATTAAAAAACATCACGATTGAAACAAATACAATTTACACAAACTCGGGATATGTAGGTGAATGCAACCCACACTCTATTATTGACCCGAGTAGGGTTGTATTGTAGTGCGACCCACACGATGAAGAAGATTTGACAGGAAATTTCTCGTCATTTTGTGATCGAACGAATTCACTGAAAATTATGTTTTGCTACCGGTATATGTAAAGGAGCTACATAATATTCTGATGCAGAAAAGGTAGTGCAAATACAAGGTGAAGTGCACGGAATATCATTTCCTGCTTGAATCATATCCTTTCTGCTTTCTGGATATAAACGAAAATACAATGTGTTATTTTCATGGCGGATTTTATGCTGGAACCTTTTAAGTCCGCATATATTTTTACAACTTTGCTGAAAGGTATTATATGACGCTGCTCCTAGAGAAAAGCGTCACAAATCAAAATGCAGGTTCGTTTTGACGACGCAATAAAAAGCGATTGGCGATCAGATCCATCTCCGCACGTGTATATAACCAGTCTGTTTTCAAGGAGATGTTTTCTTATTTATCTTTAAGCAGTTTCGCATAACCGTGGCGCCCAGAAAGGGACTAAACTAACATTATTTGAGGGTAACTCGATATGTTTATAAAAGATACCGCTCCGAGAAGGATTTGGCAATATCTTCACTTATCCCAAGGGACTGTATTAAGTTACTTTTTATAGAGAGTGGCAAACTGTGTTTAAAGTATCAATATAGGTTATCCCGGGTCTTTTAGATTTTACATCAACTGAAAATAAATTTTCTTTTTAGTGCGAAATTATATAAAATTAAATATAATGTCAGACTTCAAAGGTCTTATTATATTCAGTATCAGAGTATTTACATATTGTTAGGCTTTAGAAAGTAATTTCAAAACAAAGCTACATTGATAAATAATCAAGTATTTCAAGATTTTCATCTCTGAAATACTTCATTATATTATCGTGGTAAGTTTTAATAATATCTTAAATGTCTTCATTTCTGAATAGGAATTCAACCCCGTATAATGGTGAAATAAAAATGTAAAATATTTAAGGGTCATGAACCTGTAGATAAACTAAACAACTTTCTCAGAGAAAAATCTTATTCTTCAATAAAAAGAAGAAGAGAAAAATGAGTAATAACTTAAGACAATTATTGTATAGAAAGTCCAAATCTATTTTATTTTTTTCATATTTTAGGTTAGATTCTTTTGTAAGTTTTTACGAATCCTATTACAACCTTTGTAACACACTGCATTTACAAGTTTATTTTTGTACTTGTATTAAATCGTCCAGTTTAAAGTGATCTAGACTGATAAACGAGCTCAGAGGAATATTGCTCCACATTAACAATATTAAGTATCGCTTATGACGAGACACGGCTTTCATAAAAGGGGCTTCCTTCCTCATTACATGTACACCAGATTTGCATAAATGGGGGATTTCATCTTCGTCAACTTGACTACCTTAATCCTTAATCTCCAGCATCCGTGCAACTCAGAACATTCACAGGAGATTGCTGGCGTTCAGCAGCTGCTACAAAATACTTGAAAATAAAAGCAGCAACGAAAGATGTAATAGAGAAGACTGTCGCGAGGATAGTGAGGTTGACAGTGCCGTGGTAAGAGCATTGAAGTGTTTGTAAAGCAAGCTAAGCTGTCTACGGAATTAGAAGCATCTAAGTGCCGCGTTGAGGGATGGATGAGCGAGCCCGCTTTGACGTTTTTTATTCTCCCCTGAAGTAGGTTACCCAGTTAAATTAATTAATTTAAAAGGTTTTAACAATTGGGAAAGCAGTCAATTATGTACAATTATAAGACTAAATCAAATTGAAATTAAGATACTTAGATTTAGAATAAAATTAAGATATGGTAATATCGTCGTATTGGCGTCTGCATTCAGATTATATATTTCATGATACAGTTTTTACGTTATGGCGTTTTTTTTTAATATTCTCATTAAAAGTTATCAAAAACAATTATCATATTCTTTGCTCAGTTTTCATGCACTGAACCAGTTAACTAATTATTATTTCTCTACCCGTACCAAATATCACAAGATTGTGTATTCCATTTAAAAAAAAACATCCTTTTAAATTGGAATTTTCGAATCTTATATTGAATGAATAGATTTCGCTCATTCCTCAGGGGGCCTGGAGTTGGATCCCCGGGATGCATTCCCGCGTCGCGGCCCGTTTATAATAAGCATAATGATAAAAGCCTATTAACGCCGCGCGATGCGGTGTAAAAGAGCCCTTATTTCCTGCTCGTTGCGAAATTGCAAGACCTTCCCTTTCTTCAATTATATTTTTATTACTTCGGAAGTTACTTTACCGGAAATTGTTACTTGTAACGCTGCTATTGATGTGGTTGTGAACTACTGGACTATATTTACTAGCAAAATTTCATACTTCTAAACTAATTATTGATCTGGTAATTAAGTTTTACTTTTTGGCTTCGTTGTTGTTGTAAGAAATACTTTTTCCTTTTAATTTTACGATAAGATAACATAAGATCTAATTAGTATGAAAACACTTGTAAATATTCTTTGAGACATTTTAAAAGTCGAGTCTCTTCAGACACACTCTTGGAACCTCAAAGCGAATCTTCAAATTATTCTCTAATCTTTGACTTAACATGCACCTTGTTATATGAAAGACACACACAAAATTGGTTCGTTTGACCTTAAACAAACCTTACCGTCGTCGTAGCAGAGATAAACAAGAGGGTAATGTTTTTGACTGGTGTGTACATATTGATAAATAATGTGATTTCACGAATAACTACAATTACTTCGACGTAAGTAAAATATAATGGTCAGAAATATCTCCTCCTACAAAGTTACATACGTCCGGCACAATAAATATATATTCTTTATTGAACACAATTTCAACATACATTTGATTAAAAATTTACATTGCAAAGGCGAGCTTATCTCTACAAAGAGATATCTTCCAGCCAACCTATTCATGTAGTAAGAGAGAAAAATAAATTAAAGCTAGACAAAAAGTGCTATATTTTATGTTCCTACCGAAACCATGTTGTAGATAAAGTGTTTTTCAAACATTCTTCGGGAATTCAACCCACTTTAGGAATTCAGCTCTCTTTGGACCTAACGTTCTGGTCTATTAAAAAACATAATGACTCGAGTCCTACAGATGTTAGCGGGACCCCTCTATCTTTTTTTAAGTGTGTTTGGGACAAATTTTGCATGTCTCTTATTTTGATGGAAGGAAATACACGAGGGAGGGTTGCGTTGGTAGTGTAACATCGGGCCTCGTTGGTCCGAGTACTATGTAGTTTGAT
This sequence comes from Carpatolechia fugitivella, assembly GCA_951230895.1. Lineage (NCBI taxonomy): Eukaryota > Metazoa > Arthropoda > Insecta > Lepidoptera > Gelechiidae > Carpatolechia > Carpatolechia fugitivella. The sequence goes on from OX579649.1 coordinate 2,444,800, forward strand.
ACTGGCGATAGTATTCTTTTTGCAATATATTCGTTCTCTTTTTAACTATTCAGTTTAGAAGGAGAACGATAGAAACTTCAGACGGGCTGGGGCCGTGGAAGTTTGACGTTCTCATCTGCCGTCCGCCGTCGAGTGCGGACGATAGTATTATTTCCAGTGCTAAAGTTGTAAAATCAAATATAATAAAATATTATTTATAAACAGTGCGTTTTTACTAAGTAGCGAGCTTTAGCTAAAGTGGCTACAGCTGCTACAGTGGTGGAGACACCCAGACCTGGTACGCGCCCCCACACATAGAATTAATAACTGATTTTAAAGAGTACCTGTGAATAATAACCCTCTTTTAGGAGGAACTGTGAGTGTTAACCCTCTTATAATATCCCTCACCTTCTTTGAAGTGAGTGTGACAGCGGATAGAAGATTGCTGAATAGTTCTAGAATAGAACGAAAAACAAAAAGAAAATTGTTTGAAATAGAAGTGGAGAGTACCAAGTAAGTGGAGAATATTAAATAAATAAGTGGAGAATATTAAATGATTATGGAGTCTATCACATGCTTCAATGGCTTTCGCCAAGATTCTGAGGAATTCTTCAAACGCTTCAATCGATTGGCAGTCCTCAAGAAGTTGTCACAAGAAGAAAAGATGGCGGTGATAAGCACGTACTTGCAGGGGCCGGCCCTTTCTTTCTACAGAACGATAGAATCCCAGGCAAAAACTTATGAAGAGCTGGAGAAATTATTCAAGGAGGAATTCCCACCTCAGGAAAACTACGAGGAACTTTTTTATCATGCCAAACAGGAGAATAAAGAAGACGTGCTGTCCTACTTTTATCGCCTTCAGGAGTTGGCTACGAAAGCAAAGATTGTTGGAGACGAGAAATTCATTAATCAATTTCTGAAGACTACAGAAGGCTTTTACAAACACAAACTGGTGGCCTCAATATATAGCACCAAAAAGGAACTCAGGAAGATGATTGACCAATTAATGATGATTTATGGCCCAAAGGAAGCAATTTCACCTACGCATCTGCCGTTAGGACTAAAAGGTTTCAGTCGGCCAATGGGCGTACTGCATGACCCCCATTTGGCTCAACCAAGCGGCTCTGCGGGTGAACGGCAGTTATACACACCGCCCAGGTGGGCGTACGGAACGCCATCTGCACGGGGAGAGGTAGGGGTACTCCCAGCGGGTATCCCTCAGGTTAGAAATCTAGATGCAGCGAACGTGGAGAGGCCACGCTATGCACCGGCTTCTTCTGCTCCTGGTACTCCAGTGCGCAGAGAATACAACTTAAGACCGAGGGTAAGGTTCGACCAGTCACAAGATTTCCGGCGACAGAATTCGGGAAACTCCAGGCGGCTGCCCTAAGCGCCACGAACGAGGCGGCCGAGAGGCTAGTGGCGACATCGTCGGCAGTCAACGGGCAGAGACTTTCTTCCCTAGGTAAAATAACATGTTCCTTTCAGATAAATAACGAGCAATACTCGTCAACCTTTGTTGTTGTTAAGGATCTTGCTTGTTCCGTTATTTTAGGGCAGGATTTTTTGTGTTCTCATGGAGGAATAATTGATTTTTCTTCGGCGAGGATAATTTTGGGGAAAAGTGCAGTCGATTTTGTTTCCGATGACAGCATGTCTTTTATTTTCCAGTCGGCTGTCAGCTGCGATGAAATTTGTACTTCGTTTTTTGAAAGTGACGTCGAACAAAAGTCTTCTTCGATAAGGGTCGACTCACATTTATCGAATTTGTCGCTACGTGATTATATCCATTTTGTATCTTTGGATGATAGTTGTGAATTCAATATCAATTCTAAGGAAGATTTTATTGTAAGTTCCGATTTAGATATTAACGATAGGGAGGTTTTATTAGGTTTGTTGGACCGGAATAAGGATAGGTTTGCCTTTGACTCTTCACAGTTAGGACGGTGCGACATCGTGGATGTGGATATAGAAACCTTGAACGAGCAACCCATTTCTTCGAGGCCTTATAGAGTTTCTCCGGCACAGAGGGAAATTATTGATAAACAGGTGGAAGAGATGCTTCGTCTTGACGTTATTGAAGAATCTAACAGTTCTTATGCGTCGCCGGTGGTGTTGGTGAAGAAACCAGATGATTCTTGGAGGTTTTGTATCGATTATAGGCGTTTGAATAAAATCATCGTTACAGATAACTATCCTATTCCTGCTATAGATGATCTCATTGGATATTTGGCGAATGCTAGGTATTTTGCAGAATTGGACCTCAATTCTGGTTATTGGCAAACTAGTATTCGAGAGGGAAGGCATAAGACAGCTTTTATTACTCCTACTGGACTTTATCAATTTAAGGTAGTTCCTTTTGGGTTGAAAACCAGCCAAGCAGTTTTCCAGCGCATGATGGATAAGGCGATAGGGGATTTACGATATAAAAATGCTGTTGTATATGTCGATAATATAATAGTTTATGGCAAGACATTCGAAGAATTTATGAATTCGTTGTCTAAGCTATTTGAGCGTTTCCGCACAGCTAATTTAACTTTCAAACCATCTAAATGTAAATTTGGTTTAACAGAATTAAATGTTTTAGGCTACCACATTTCGGGTAATGGTATAAAACCCGATCTGACCAAAATTGAGTCTATTCGCAATGTTGTTGAGCCTAAATGCACTAAGGATGTTAAAAAACTCTTGGGTTTATTTTCCTATTATCGTAAATTTGTGGAAAATTTTGTGGAAATTACCTTACCTTTAGTAAAATTGCTTAAAAAAGGGGTTAAATTCATTTGGTCTGATAATTGCCAACATGCTTTTAATTTAATTAAAGATAAATTGGTGAATCCCCCGATACTGAGGTATTTTCAGGCGAATAACAATATTGTAACGCGTTTGATGGTTGATGCATCAGACGAGGCTTTAGGAGCAACGCTGATGCAGGAATTTGAAGGAGTCATGCATCCCATTGCTTACGCTTCAAGGAAATTGTCATCTGCGGAAGTCCGTTACTCAGTAACAGAACGCGAATGTCTTTCTTTGGTTTGGGCGTTAAAATATTTTAGAACTTATTTATGGGGCTCTTCTTTTCAAGTAGCTACGGATCATAAAGCTCTTTGTTGGTTACAGTCTAAAAAAGATATGACGGGACGTTTAGCTCGGTGGGCACTTGCAATCCAAGAGTGGGATTTCCAAATAGTTTTTTGTCATGGTAAAGATAATGTGGTTGCTGATTTTTTGAGTAGGAATCCGTTGGTTCCAGTGGAACCTAACCCTTATATTTCGGATTTCAAACATGACGGTTTAGAAATTTTTCGAATTGAGTCAACTTCAATTCATGACAGGCAAATGTCTGACAGTTTTTGTCGTAATGTAATTAATATTTTGGAGCGGAATCATAGACATAAAGGTTTTTTCTTAAGAAATAGGTTGTTATATAAAAGAGTTTGGAGACAGGGTGTTTTGAAAGATGTTCTTGTCTTACCAGGTAGTTTGTTTACAGATGTGATGAAGGAGTTGCATGATGATGCGTGGACAGGTGGTCATTTAGGGTTTTCTAAGACCTTAGGTAGGTTTCGCTCTAGATTCTTCATGTCTAATGCGGATAAAGAGATTGAGTTGTATATCCGTTCTTGTATTTTATGCCAAGAAAGAAAAGAAGGTATCACCTTAGCACCATTGTTGCCTATTTCGGTGTCAGGTTTGATGGAAAAGGTTGGTGTCGATGTTGTTGGTCCTTTTCGAACTTCTTCTCAGGGCAATAGATTTGTGATTGTTGCTTTGGAGTATGTTTCTCGCTATGCTGTTTGTAAAGCTGTTCCTCGTGTTACGTCTGACGTCATTGTAGATTTTCTCACAGATGAAATATTCTGTAGGTTTGGAGGAGTTCAAGAAATTGTTACCGATCGAGGTACGGTTTTTACTTCAAGGTTGGTGAAAGAAGCGGTCGAGTTTTTTGGTGCTAGGCTTATCCATACTACTTCTTTTCATCCACAGACGAATGGCCTAGTTGAACGTTTTAATAGGACGCTCCTTTCTATGCTTTCTAAGTTTATATCTTCCGACCAGCGTGATTGGTGCCGTTATCTTTCGATGTTGGTTTTTTCTTATAATTCTAGTACCCAAGCTTCGACAGGGGTAATTCCTCATCTTCTTTTGTATGGTAGGGAACCGCGTACGGTACTTGATATGGATTTAGGAATTAATGGGACTGAAAATGTTAACACTTTGAACCAAAAAATTTACTTGGTTAGAGACTTATCTCGGCGGGCGATTTCCGGGATTAATAAAGCACATTTTAGACAAAAAAGGCTATTTGACAAAAAGACGGTAGTAAAACAGTTTGAGCCTAATGATTTGGTCTTGCTTTATTCTCCTAAACGTGTTACTGGAAGAACTTACAAATTATGTAGACTATTTAAAGGTCCATTTGTTATCGTAAGACGCGTAAATGACCGTAACTATATTATTCGAAAAACGGGTAGGTCAACTCGTACTTATTTGGTTCATGTAAATAGATTGAAAAAGTTTTATGTTCGCTAAAGTTTTTAAAAAAAAAATATTTTCTTCCTCTACTTTGGAAAAGATTTCACATTGGTGTTGGAATCATTAAAGTTGGAAAGGGAAATAGTTTCAAAAATGACAGATATTTTATTTAATTCTTTACAGTTCAACTATTTGAATGTTTGGTCTGTCACTTTTGTAAACAGATGTTTACGTATTTATTTTTATTTTTATTTTATTGAATTCCCTTTTATTATATTGAGGTAGGTAATTTCTTTTGGGGTTATGCTTAGGTGACCTGCATAATATAAAATAAAACATAAATGCATTATTGTCACTAGTTTTTACGAATTGTTTGTATGTTTTTCTAAGTGGTTTGGTTGATGAGGTAGTTGAGGTTTCGTGTACGATGGTTAGGTTGAGATTGTTTGCGCTGTTAGTTGGCTGATTAGGCACAGTTGATACACCTGCTTTAAGAGACATAGGAGCTTTGTAGGGTGGTCTGTTTAGGATCACACGTATTCTATCTGTCCTTTTCTAGGTTAGTAAAAGGTTGAGATTTCTATGGGTTATGATGAGGTATGGTATTAGGATATGGGGAGAAGTGATAGGTAATTTTTTCAATTCATTATATATACCAATCCAAGTTGTTGTCATTTTCTAATCCACATATTTAATAATTTGAATATGATATTGTATCTTGTAAGAAGACATGTAATGTACTTGTATCTTAGACTAAATAATTATTTTTCTTCCTAGTCGCTAGTTATCTTGATATTGTTGTTACTATATTGTTTTTTCTGTGTATTGATCCTATTATTTGTTTCATGTGCGGGCTGATAAAACTTTTATATTTAAACAATCATTAATATTTTCTTCTACACCTCCTTACTGACGCGAGATGTACTTCAGGACGTCAGTGATGCCTGAATGAAAAGAAAATAATTTTTCATAAAAAAAAAAACAACATTTATATCTTAGCTCATCTGATTGTTTTTTCTATATGCGTTATGCTTAATTGGTTGTATTCTTCTTTGTTAGTGGGTATGTTAACTTCTCTTTCTTTGGAAACATAGCTTCAATTTTAACACCTTAACTTCTTTTTCTATTTTGCTTTTAAATTAAATATAATTTAATTCTTGAGATTCTTGAGTATTGTGATTGGTGTTAACATTGTTTTGATTATCTTAATTTAATTTTTTTTTTTATCGTTAACTTAAATGTTTTAAATTTCATTTTAAATTTTGCATGCTATGTCTTTGAAGAATTTTATAGATTCAGGTTAGGGTTTGCATTTTGTGATTGAGGTAGCTGTTAGCTTTGGTTTAGGATGGTAAGATATGGGTCCTGTTTTAAGTATTTTTGGAGAGGTTTTTTATTTAGAAAAATTATTAGAAAATATTTTTCTGGTAATTAGACTTTAGCTAAGTCCAGGATCTAAGTCTTCCATTATTATTTTTTTTTATTAGATTTTTATTAAGTGATTTTTTCCCTCTCTTAGGTAGGTAGTTAGTTACTAGTAGATTGTAACTAGCAAAAAAATTTTTTTGGGTCTTCAACCAAAAAAAATTTTTCAGGGGAGACCGGGGGTAGTTGTAACATCGGGCCTCGTTGGTCCGAGTACTATGTAGTTTGATACTGGCGATAGTATTCTTTTTGCAATATATTCGTTCTCTTTTTAACTATTCAGTTTAGAAGGAGAACGATAGAAACTTCAGACGGGCTGGGGCCGTGGAAGTTTGACGTTCTCATCTGCCGTCCGCCGTCGAGTGTTATTTTTAGTATTATTTTTATTTGTGCTAAAGTTGTAAAATCAAATATAATAAAATATTATTTATAAACAGTGCGTTTTTACTAAGTAGCGAGCTTTAGCTAAAGTGGCTACAGCTGCTACAGTAGCATGGATTTGAAATTTTGTATTCAAGGTAGTCTGCTTACAAAGGTACTCCACAGTGCTCTCTCTGACCAAGCTTGTCTAAAAGGAATTTTTAATTTAAACTTATTATGTTATACTACTTACTCTTTAAAAATAAAGTGTAGTCGGATTTGCCATTTTTTAAATTCGTTTGCTTATTTTAGTTAGTTCGTTGATCTCTTAATGCGGATTAAGAAGTCAAATCTTGAGGTCAACCAAACGTAACCTTGGATTTGGATAGCTAGCACTGATTTGCATTTTGCGTGGTAAGTGAGGATTAAAACCTCAATCACCACAAAACAGCTGTATTAACCTAAGAATTAACTTCAAACAGCTTTCAATATAATATAAAAGCTTATTTCACGATAAAACCACGGAGACAAATACAAAGAGGAGCTGCCCTAAGACGATAGCGGGGGTCGCCATTGGGAGGGGGTGCGGGGAGATGAAGTTCTGTTAACCATCTAGCGGTCAACAGCAAAACGAGCTTTGCAGCTAGACACTAATGAACCGTACTTAATTTTGCTATTACACACAAGATGGTTCTGTTCGTTAGTTCGTTACGCTGTATAATGTTGCCAGGCAAGTGAAAAAACTAAAAGATCGGACCATTTTTTTTAAATTGATCTCTCTTCTTTTTTGTATAATGTAGTCGTTTTTATTGTAGGATTACCCTATATGAGCAATTGTGATATACAGGATGGCCCATTTAGATGGGTCAGTCAGTATGGGTAACTCTGAAACTATAAGACATAAAAAGATCTGTTAAGGATATCTCTTAATTATCCTGTAAAAAGTGTGCAATAAAGAATATATATATAAAAAGATCTGTTCAATTTTCTGTTCTGTCCTTTATCATCATCACTTACTAACTACCAAGTTTATGGAAACATCCTTGCCCAAAATGTGATATTTTGATGTCATGTATTCAATTATAAATATTGAGTAAGTTCATCAATATTATCTGCATTATTTAATTGTATGCTACAAAAATAAATATTTTATAAAAAGCTATTTTTTTAGATTCCATATCTGGCCACCCAGCTTACTATACAAAATACATGAATGAATGAGCATGAATGAAACAGGTCATATAACCTAATTTCAATTAAAATGGTTGTAATCAAACCAAGTCATATTCGTGTCGTATCCATAAAATCCAAAGTAACACTGACAGAAGCGACGCCTGGTGGTTAATAGCTAGTAGTAAGAGTACTTAGTCCGCTATGAGACGGGACTAAGTTGCTTGTGGCACCTCCTCTTTGTATTTGTCTCCGTGGATAAAACAGACTTTTATTCACAACCATAGAATTTCACTATATTCAAAGAAAAGATTAATTTGACATCAACATTAAAATAACCGCAAAGTGTAGGGTTCCGTAGTTGTCCAATACTACTTAAGACAGTTAACATTCATCAAAATATTTTTCTATGATATTTGTAGTACCAAAATTCTTACTTGTACAAGTACATTTTATAAGTTGAGCTATTGTTCATAACCTGTAAAGCCTACTTGATGTTGATAGTTTTCCTTTTAAATTTATCATAATATACCTACTCTACTACCGTGAATTTTTTCACATTTCCATATACAATGGTTTCGCTGGCAGGGGGGGGGAGAAACATGACTTTAATGTAATTAATCACTTTAAAACGAAATATTTCTAAAATTTACGCTAGCATCGAAAAATGGTTTTAGCGAACCCCCTATATTTTTAAAAAAACCTTTCCAACGATACCTCATATTATAAGGTAATCGTGAAAAAAAATAACCCCCACTTGACGTGTACCAGAGGAACCCTAAAATTTTTTTTTTTTAGGTTTTATTCTTCAGTTTTTTCGGCATGTTTAATTATATCCATGCCAAATTACAGCTTTCTAGTATTAAGAGACTGACCCTAAGCCGCGGACGGACAGACAGACAGACAGACGGACATACCGAAACTATAAGGGTTCCTTTTTTACTACGGAACCCTAAAAACAAACGTTGCTAAGTAACATAGCACTGACATCAACGACAAACGCCATGTAGGTCGCACTAGCTTGGTTTGCCGTCTCCTTCAAGGCCTTCAACACGTATAATAAAAGGATAATGTTTTTTTTTATCACTTTTTGTCACTAACGTAATTTCGACTTTTGTGGTTTCTCCTCATTTTTTCAGTTCTTTGCTATCTTTTATTCACATTTTTTTTTTTAATTACACTGATATTGTAAATGTGAAAATATATTTGGATGTTTAGATGTTTGGATGTTCCGCTTTCACGCCTTAACTACTGAATGGATTTGGATGAAATTTGGAATGGAGATATGTACCCTGGATAACACAAAGGATATTTTTTACGGGAAAGTCTTATTCCCACGGGAAAATCTTACAAACCGCGAGCGTATCCGCGGGCGGAAAGCTAGTAGTAACATATTTTTAGTCTATTTTCCTAAGTCCGAATCCAGGTTTAGTCATAAAAATTCTACGCTGATAGACCGAAAGACAGCCTACTTGTATACAGAGTGTTAGCGCAAAACCTCTCGGGTTGATTCAGCCCATGAAACTGAAGACTTGTTCCACAACTTGGCTAAATTCTCAATTATGATTTTTTATTTTCATAGTAATTTACTCATTCAGCCCTTCAGGGCTCGAATAATGTCAAACAAATATAATGTAGGTACTTGTAGTTAGCTAGGTAGGGAATACTTCTTGCAAACTGCTTTCTCACGTTGGATTAATCCTAATGGCGCTAATATCATTTCTGCACTTAAGTATTTTTAAAGAATTCTTTTCTATTTCATAGAATTGCCAGTCATGGGCTTTATAAATTGAACTCACCGAGTGCCTCCAACATTTTAAAAGAACCTTACTTTACATTTTACTACATGATGGCGCCTTTTTTGCGAAATAAATACAATTTTGGTAAATAACGATTAAATTATTGATTAGTAAATAGAACATGAAAAACTATTATTTATAGTAGTAGTTTATCTCAAGACAAATGATGTTTCGTACTCTTCCTCTCTCCTTCCATTTCTTTCTAATGAAAATGTATAATTACGCCTATAGGTATAATCGGATTTAAAATCACAAATGCACAAGTTTTGGGTTTGATTTTAGATAAATCCATGATCAAACGTTCCATGATTCCACGTTTATTTGCACAAGTTTTGGGTTTGATTTTAGATAAATCCATGATCAAACGTTCCATGATTCCACGTTTATTTGCACAAGTTTTGGGTTTGATTTTAGATAAATCCATGATCAAACGTTCCATGATTCTACGTTTATTTGTAAGTATCGAAATATACGACATAAATGGTCATTTTTTCTGACTGTATGTTGACATTCGTGTTGGGTGTTGGTGTTAACTTAGATGCATGGTATTTTTTCAACCAGAGTATTTGATTCTAATTTCAAATTGTCTCCACGCGTTCCGAAAAAAAGAGCCTTGACAAACAGACAAACAGGCTATCGATATACAGAACCCTAAAAAGCGTTAATGCAGGTTTAACGCTACCACATAAATTAATATAGTACGCTACAGTAACTTGCTCGTGTGCAATGAGGCTAAGTTCACTCATCCACTTTCACGTATCTATTAAATAAAAAACCCTTTATATCAGAAGCCCGTTTTATAGCGCAAACTAAAGTATGAATAATGGGTAATTCTCGTAAAATAGTGTTGTTGACATTCGCTGCGGAGCGAGCGGACGCGTCCCGAACACAGTGGGTTCTTACGCTGGAATTTTAAACGCCCATTGTAATTTATAACACCAACTTGGTTTGCTTAGATAGCGACATACGTATTTTTAAAGCTGTTCACACATGATCTACGGCTATTATCTTTTTATATGTGTACGTATTTAGTTACTACGATTATATATTCTGCGACGTAGTTTTTATATCTGAAGATGGAAGTGGTTCTGTAAAGTTGGTGGTCGTATAGGTACCATCTACAACCTCGCAGGTAATAAAAGATGTTTGACAGGGAAATCTAAAAGATTCCTTTTTAAAAATTTCTGATTGGGTATCAGCGTTAAAGGAAGGTTCTACCATAAAAAATGCTTCACGCTATTAGAATTGAATTTATGTGCTACTGTAGTTAAGCGCTACGCTACTGATCTTTGAAACAGAATCAAAACAGCAAATACCTAAAGAGCTACATGCTTTGAAATCTGCTACGGCCCCGTAGGACACAGTTTTCCACTTTTTGCGAAAAGCGTTCTACTAAATATACACCTACACATTTTTGTAAATAACTATTTAACCATTTTCGAATGTAGCCAACACTGTCTACCTTCTCATACAGAAGTTCTCTATTAATTTCGCTCGTCTTTAGCAGCTATTTTTTTTCTTTTCCCCAACAAAGAATTGACAACTGAGGATTGTTTGAGAAAAGGAACAAACATGTCCACTTATGAAGATTTTTAAGTTATCGATGGAAATGATTTCTTATCTTAAATATTTGTGTTGTATTGCATATCCAGTCTATGACTGGTTCTAAAAACGAGTGTTTCCATCAAAAAAGAACAAGAAAAAACTTATATTGGTTTTTCTTCTAATGGATTTGTCATTAGATTTTGATTAAACAAAGAGGGTGTCATGATTTGAACCAAATATATTTAATTATAGGTATACTGAATGAAGACTGTAAGTCTCTCGCCTTATAAGCTTCGTACTCCGTCACGGGTAATGATGAAACTTCGCCCATAACTTCGCGGCCAAATATTGTGCGTAACGTCTCTTAAATTTGTTACGTCCCTACATTATGAACCAGTCGCCATGTTTGTGTTTTGCATTTTGAGATGTTTGGCGTGTACATCGAAGCACCAAGAAGGGTGAACATTTTGAGCGAACATGTTTCTGTGGTTTGTTAGCTTAATTAGGTTATGATCTCTATGTCCATAAACATAACCATTAGTTTTTATTTTATCTTTTTATTACTTAGAGTAAATAAAAAAAGTAAATATTGTCTTTATTTTAAAAATTAACCAGCCCGCAGGCAGAAAATAAATATGAAATTGGTCTTTTGACTGAAATGCACCTAAAATTTATTTTATGGAAATTTATCTTCTGGAGAAAAAGGGGTAACATGAAACAAGGACGACGTTAAGACAGAAACCAATATGAGCAGAACATTGCTAAGTACGTAAAATCTAGCAGAGAATCTATTTCCCCATCCCCCAGCGGCACTATCACAATTTAAACCCATTTGTAACAAACGAGGTCCGCAAAACATTTGTTTTATCTCGCAAAGAGAAAGCCAACAACTGTAAATCACGTCTTTTTGCTAAAAAGAGTTATCAAGATGTAGGGGTAAAAAATTTTTGGTCCCGTCCCGAAATAAAAGTTTGTCGTGACGGTTCTGTTCAACGTAGAGCCATAAAATAATCGAGTTTTAAAAATCTTCTCTGCTTCGTTTATTTCCGCCTTTGTGTAACGTCATCATCATCATCATAAAAAATGTCTACTTCTGGATCTCTCCATATTGACTGGTCCTGGGCTGTTCGCATCGAGCGGCTTCCCGAGACTTCACCACATCATCGTCGGTTCATTCCAATGACTGAGAAGGCTTCTTTAGTCATTGGTTTATTCACGCTGCGTTACGAGTATGCAAGAGATTAAAGAGGTAAATATAAAAAGCCCTCCATATTGCTGTCGGTCAGCGAATAGGTATTATACGAGAAGGGCATGCAGAAATTAAGAATATTTCACTCATTCAATTCATGACCTCATAAATACGTGTAATACTTAAATAAAATATTGCAGTTTCGTGTAATCTTTCAAAATTTGAATGTCCGAGCGAACGTTTTTTTAGGTATGATTACTGATTTCAGGGTACGGGTAATATGTTTTTACTCATAAAAGAAAAACATAGCATCAACAACATCAACATCAATGGCCCGTTACAGTCCACTGCTGGACATACGAGTAGCATACGCTTTCATATTATTGCTTTGTGAAAAACTGTAGTAGATTGTGTCGATCTCGTAGCCCGTTCTCGACTAAGTAATGGCTGCCAACCTCTTAAATGTATTTGTATCTTAATGTGCTGGCGACCGTAAAAGTGGAAGTTTTTCTGCGTCTCTTTCATTACCGTTTTTATATGGCAATTATACGACCCTACCCTATTGTAGAATGCAAACTGATTTTATCAACTTGATTAAATTACTTATTTTAGAAGGTGATAAAGTGAGTTACATAATTCTTCAAAAATTTTGTGTACATTAAAATCTGTTTTTAGTCTGCCGACATCTCTACTTTATATGAGTGTGTATTAAATCACTCGAATTATATATAGGTATAGTACGAACGTCTTGAAGAACTACCATTACTTCTTGTAGAGTACCTATATTATCAGCTGTACCAACAAAATTTAAATGTATATAAAAATACAGTTATTATTTGCCACGACATCACCATTTATCGAGATCAGAAGAACTAGCTTTAACTTTTTAAAAAACAACTCCTGATTACTACGACATTTTGTTGACAAAAAATTAATCTTCAACTGATTTAATTTAATTAGATACGTGTAAGGTATGACTTTTGACAGAAATTTCAGTCTCCTTTGACGATTAACATCAAGACTTTAACGGAAGAAGAGGTCTGGTGTAATGATCAAAGCGTCTTCATCAAAGAATAACGCCGTCAAAATATAACTCTCGTATATTGAGTTCAGGTGTGCATGAACTTTATGACCGTTATTTCGGTAAGTAATAATACCTAATACGATGATGGAGAGAAAATATTAGGTAATATGCTTGGAACCGTACATTTAAGGTTTTCTAAACGTATATGACATGTTTCCGTAGATATTATAGCAAGGTGACGGTTTAAACGTTCCTTCGGAAATACAGAAGCGTAGGCAACTTTATTTTTAGGACAAACAAGTGATTCAGCCTGCAATTGTCAAACCAATAGTCCAACTTCAAACGAGTCTACGAAAAACTAAACTTTTCAATCAACAACAGCAAATAAAAATGCACAGCGACCTTATATTAAACGCATTAAGATAACTCACAGACTATAAAACCATTTAGAAGAGCAAGTAAGCTCCAACTACTTCTCAAGCTCAAATAAAGAGTTCTTCAATAACTTGAAGAATCTTTACCACGAAGTTTGTTTAAAACCCCATTAAAAATCAGCGCAGCTCAAAAACTCATTTACCCAAGAAACCACAAGTCCGCGCCTGCAATACGTGGGGCATACTGAAAGTATCTGGATCTGGCCACTTACAATAAAATAATGAAATAACAATAATGGAATTCAAAAATGGAAATCTTTGGGAAAATGTTACTTTTTAATTTGCGAGACTGTCATTTGCTTTTTCAGTGACGTCCTTTCGAAAATTGTGTGTCGCTATTAAAATGAATTTAGCTCGTGAACATTTTCGTTCAATTATTTTTTATGATTTTCATTGTGGCATTGGCATTGTGTATTCGTGGTTTGGAGAATTTAGACGTGGACGTGATCATCTCCATGACGAGGTACGTGAAGCACGGCCGGCGACTGCGGTTACAGACATATTGACACCGTACGACAACTTATTGAAACTGACAAAAAAATTACTTGCCAGCAAATTTGTGCTTGTGCTTTTTTAGGCATTGGAACGAGCCAAGTGCAAAACATTTTACATGTGTCAAAGTCAAAGTCAAAATTTTTTATTCGAATTAAGATTTTTACAAATCATTTTTCGACGTCAAAGCTATCATGGATGGCATCTGAAGGTTCGGAAACTTTGCACTCGATGGATACCGCATGACTTAACGGAGGACCAGAAACGACTGCGTGTCCAAAAAAAGTTAAACGGAGGACAGTCATTTATTTATTTATTTATAGCTTGTTTCCAGGTTTAAAAATACATTTATTTTGTAAAAAGAATCACACCTTCCCTGGATTGTCTTTTCCGACATAAGCCTCCTCCAGGGCTTTCCAACTATCTCTGTCACTTGCCCTTCTTGTCCACGTCTTCCCTGCCTCCTCTTTTATCTCGTCTTCCCATCTCCTTATTTGTCTCCCTCTTTTCCTTTTTCCTTCTCTTGGGTACCATGGTGTTATTCTCTCCGTCCATTTATCCTTGTTTTCTCTAATCATGTGACCTGTCCATTTCCATTTCAGTTTTCGTATAGTTGTAGTGATCCTCATTACTTTTGTTCTTTTCCTAATTTTTGTTAGTCTTATTCTGTCTTTTAGTTTTAGGTTTAGCATACTTCTCTCCATGTTGTTTTGGCATACTTCCAGCTTTTTGAGGTTGTTTTTAGTTAGTGACCATGTTTGGCAGCCATAGGATAGGCATGGAAGTATGCAGGAGTTGAATACTTTAGTCTTTGCTACTAGGGGGATGTCTTTGTTTTTCATTATTTCTTTTAGAGACCAAAACCTTTTCCATGAGTTGGCTATCCTTTTTGTGATTTCTTTTGTAATGAAGTTGGCTGGAGAGATAGTCTGTCCAAGGTATTCATACTCATCTACATATTCTATGATATTATCGTCGATGGTAATGTTGGTTTTGTGTGCATTCGTCATAATCTTAGTCTTCGATTCATTCATGGTTAGACCTACCTTTTCACTTTCTTGTGCTAGACTTTGCAGCATTATTTGTAGTTCATCAGGTGTTGTGCTTATTAGAACTATGTCATCCGCAAATCTGAGGTGGTGTAGTCTTCTGCCGTTAATATTTATACCATATTTGTTCCATTGCAGATTGCGGAAGACCTGCTCCAGCACAGCAGAAAATAACTTTGGGGAGAGTGGGTCTCCTTGGCGTACTCCTTTTTGTATTTCAAACATTTCCCCTTCCTCTCAAGCTGAATTTTTGCCATGCTGTAGTTATATATTTTTTTAAGTATTTGAATGTATTTCCTGTAAATGTAGGATGTAGGACAGTCATTGGCTGTCTATAATATCGTGACAGGTGACGAAACCGGGTCCGGATTGTAAAATCGAAAGTCATAACATCAATGGTCGCCACATCGAACACTCTGCATCAAAAGGGCACTACATCGAACGTACATATTATTAATAAATTTGTGGAATGAAACTGATCAATTCATTAAACTAAAAAAAATATCTGAGGAATAAAAGTTGTGAGACGACAAAAAAGTTTACCCTTTCATACAAAGCCGCCAGAAGCTGACCGATTTGCTATGGGAAATGCGGATTTTTTATCATCTTAAAAGTTTTTGTTCCTTAGGGAAAGTTGTTTAGTTTTATTTTGGTTTCATCGAGTGATCATCCTCACAAAGGGTGCAAGCAAACCCAAACGAATGAAATTTCACCGTGTATGTCATAAAGTGTCTCTAAAAATACCTAACGGTATTTTAAGTCTTCCTGAAAATAAGTTTAAATATATTGGAAACATTAAAAATATTCATCGATTATTGTAAATAAACAACATTTTTATTTTATTTAAAAAATGAAAAGTACAGAAGATGCGAATCCTGTGGAGTTTCTTCCGGCCGTTCTTCTCTACAGTGAGCGTACACTTGTTTGACGTCGAAAAATGATTTCGTTAAATCTTTCTTCGAATAAAGACACTATCTTAAAATTGTGATGAGCTTTGGTTTAAAACCTAGTCTGTGGTTGGAACAAAGTGCGCAGAAACACTCGTCCACACGGCCGCCGACTTAATGGTGGAAATGGAAAAAGTTTCTGTTTTACAACTTAATAGAATGCGCTTGAAAGGTTGTTTGTTCTAAATTGCTTTTTTTCGCTTGCTTGAATGAATTAAGGGCTACAGGATGCTGGGGAATGCGGTAGAATAAATCTGCTGGTTTATCAACTTTCAAACTTACAGGTTGGTTTGGTTTGTTTAATTTAAACTTAAAGATTAAATATGTTAAATTTTTAGCTAACTACGTATTTTGTATATATTTGTTCACTTAGGTAGATTTTCCTGTTTTTTTTTTATTTTTCTACATGATAACAGAATTCGTATTAATTAATTCGAATACATAGAAAGACCAATTTCATCGACATAGCTTTCAGGATAAGTAAGTTGAAGTGGCAATGGGCAGGCCATATAGCTCGACGAACTGATAACCGATGGGGAAGAAAGGCGACCGCGGGCCGGAAGGCGTAGTATTGGACGGCCTCCCACAAGGTGGATAGATGACTTGGTGAAAGTTGCTGGGCGCCGGTAGATGCAAGTAGCGCAGGACCGTTCACGGTGGAAACCTATGGGGGAGGCCTATGTTCAGCAGTGGACGTCTTCCGGCTGAGATGATGATGATGATGAACACAATTCTAAAAAGCGTTATAATCATACATCATTTAATGCTGCCAAAATTACGACTTAATATTTTATATTAAGTATATATAGTCGTCTCATCACTAAAAGTTATTACGTCTTGTTTTTATGGATCTAAACAAATTGTAACCATACCAAGAGCTTTTTATTCGCAATAAAGCCATTATCTGGAGCCATTACAACACTGTACGCAGCACACTCCACTCCATAGCCCCAGACGCTACGCGCTATGAATACCCTCTCCGTCAGCTTGCCTTAATTGCCCTTGTCCAATTTCGTTTTGATGAAAGGAAAGCAACTGAGAACAACCCTTCACCTTGAAATCAATTAATCAAGAAGAACAACAAAGGACGCTTATAAATGTCATATCCGTTATTGCTTTGAAAAGTACAGTACTGTAAGGAGCGGTCTCCTTTGTGGTGACTGGCTGTTTGTCTGTTTTAACGTTTAGTTCGATTGGATTTGAATATTTTGAAATATCGAATGGTTTTTTTTTGTTGATTTTGACTCGGGATGCCAACGGGTGACTGAGTTGACTATATTTTGATTTTTAAAAGAGATTCATGAAAATAATATATAAAACATTAGATTCAACACAAAACGTCGTTTTAATCATTATATTAGCTGAGCGCCCATCTGGCTATCGCCCCCGTTCTCTGCTTGGTGGAGGCGAGGGGAAACACAAGACAATGCAACAACTTGCTAAGGAAACTACATCTAAAACAAGCTGGTTTTAAATAAAATCCAGATAACACAAATGCTATGATATCAAACGTCGAATCATCTGCTCCTAAAGATATTAATGTCCAGTGGGAAGATGATTACAACCAGAGTGATGTGGTTGATGATTATTTTGATACTGCAGAGAGCCTCCTCAATGTAACCATGATTGTGCTTGCAAAGAATGCAAAAACAAATTGAAGCATAGTACCGTACAGAAATCATCTGAGCAAGACAATGAGGTTGATTCTGATGATGATCCTCCTGCATCTGAGGATGCTGATGATGACATGGATAAGCTTTAAAATTTTGCAAAGGATTTTAATAACAAGGAAAATATTGAATCTCAACAGGAGGATGATACAGAAGACGTTGATGATGATACGCCTCTAACTGAAAAACAGAAGAAAGATGTTGCTCGGACACTTTTTGCCATGCATGATTCGCTGGTTCAAATGTTGTCAGATCTGAATGTATCAATTAAGAAACTTGACAATAGGGTGCAGTCTATTGAGACAAAAATGGACGATCAAGCGAAGAGTATTAAAATCACAAATGAGAAGCTTGACTCTTTAAAAACTGATGTTGCTGATGTCTAAAACTCTGTTGGAGTTCTTAAAAGGGCGAATGATTTAGTGTCCATCAACTCGAATAAGATCATGGATTTTAATAATAGGATGATTCAGGTCAGGAGGTTGCTGAAATTGGATTGAAAGCACAGAAGCCTAAATTGGTAGACGGAAATAAGTTCAGTGGTGGAGTCAGTGGGGATGCTGATCAAGAGTCTGAAGATCCACAACATATTTTACCAGACAGTTTGAAGAATCTCTTATTATCAGAAAATATAATATCCAGCCTACATATGGGAGCAGCAAACATGGTTGTTATTAGATCTGATGCAAAAAAGGAGGATTGATCTCTGGGACAAATATATACCAACTGTATATCCTGGACTGAGTAGACTATATTTTGATTTTTAAAAGAGATTCATGAAAATAATATAAAAAACATTAGATTCAACACAAAACATCGTTTTAATTATTATATTAGCTTAGCGCCCATCTGGCTACCGCCCCCGTTCTCTACTTGGTGGAGGCGCATGTAAGGAGCGGTCTCCTTTGTGGTGACTGGCTGTTTTGTCTGTTTTAACGTTTAGTTCGATTGGATTTGAATATTTTGAAATATCGAATGGTTCTTTTTGTTGTTTTTGACTCGGGATGCCAACGGGTGACTGAGTTGACTATATTTTGATTTTGATTTTGAAGAGATTCATGAAAATAATATATAAAACATTAGATTCAACACAAAACGTCGTTTTAATCATTATATTAGCTTAGCGCTCATCTGGCTACCGCCCCCGTTCTCTACTGTACCTAATAGATGTTGATCTATTTAATTTAACATTTACAATTTATTTGTTGTCATTATTATATAGTTATAGGTACTTATTATGATAATTATATTCTTGAACCATCTTTTTTCTTTATTAGATTTATAATTTTACTATTGGCGTAATCTCTATCTTATTAACTGGATAGTTAATAAATTGACAATTTTATTCTTCTTACAAAGGTTTATAAATGTTAATTTGGCTTATTATTTTGTGATTTTCTCAACATTCTTTTATGAGTTTTCCTCATTACATTTATTGGTTCTCTTTCCATTTCTTTTTCTGTTGATACGGCATCTGTAGCTGTAGCCATAGTCTCTACAAATACCTCAGTAGTAGATTCTAATACAGTATTTTCCGGAATAGTTTCCATACTTCTCGTCGTATTGGTCTGAAGTTGTTCTACCGGTATTGATCCTGAGGTCGTTTCTATTATAGTATCTGTATTCGATGACAGATCTTCAATACGATGTCCAAGAACCTGCTCCATCATTTCTATGCTGCTATTATTATTTTTGTCAATGTGTTTGGATAATGATGCTATCATATCATTAAAAACATTCTTGTATATTTGATCCTTTGAGTCATTATCATCACGATATTTATTTACATCTATGTTTTGATTTGTATTATTTAGTGACACGACATTTGTAGTTTCATTTAGAATAATTAAAGTATTCTTGGAAAGTAAATTATTTGAATCCATAACACTTCGCTTATAAGGCATTGTTATAGGTTCTACAGTAGTTTCATTATTAACAGTAGCGTAATCTAAATTAACGTTTAGATCTAATTCTGTATCATTTCCAAGAGGACCAAAACTGCTTTCTATAAGATTTTCTATTAAATTTTCTAAAGAGAAGGTAGCGATTTCTGTTGTATTTTCAACATCTTCAAAATTATTATCTCGTGAATGAAACAATCTAGTAACATCCCGTTTAAAGAACTTTGATGGATAATGTGGATCCACATTATCTAAAACATGAAAATATTTAGTGTCTTTGTGTTCCATGTTTTTATCTAAATAGTACTGTTTATTGTTGTCAACTATAGCTGGCCATCTGGTCTTTGACACATCAATTTTCTCAATTTTTATTATATCTGACTTTTTGTGTTTCACTTGTTCTCTCAAATTGTATCGCAAATGAACTTTTGGAGTTTTCTTGTATTTGAATATAGATTGGTAACGGTCTTTGAAAGGATCTCGGTGCATTTCCTTGTACGAACCGCCAATGTTAGCTTCATCATATTTAGAAACTGTAAATTAGTAAAATAGAGAAGCCATTTAGTAAATATATTTATGGAAAACCATACACTTAGAAGAAAAAAAATACCTTACAAAAGAAATACAAAAAATAAATTGTCGTTATTTTATTAAGGTCTGAATTTGAAGACAAAATAAAAATTCAGAAGCTAATATTTTAGCTATTATATAACTATTAAACTTACCCTGCTTAGGATCAGCAGACTTGAAGTTTAACAAATTGTCCATGTAACTACTTTGCCCATCGACAAGGAACGACATAGGTTGAGTATTATCCTGTTGTAATTGAGAAACCTGGGCAGTCGGTTGATATTTGACCGTCGCAGTCGAATCTGATGGCTTTTTCCGAGGCTCAGCTTTCTTGAAGCACCCATTAGGGTAGCAATACGTGGGGTGATCAGGACACATTTGCACACAGACGCAGACCGGTGGATGATTGTGGAACTCAGAGAAGATCAAATTGAAGAAATGTTCAACCAAAGCAGTGTTACTGGGGCTCGCGCAGACATTGGTGTTTGGAGGAGCTTGTTGCTGGAAACTGACAAACTGACTGCTTACACCTGGAAAATATATGGATCAATATGAGCAGACCACTGCCTTTTTATTCTTGTTTACTATTAAATGAGATGCGACGCCTATGCGAGTTTTCATAAGTCACGAGTCTGTAACTATTCAGACGTATGTCTTTATTTTAAGTAAAGAAAGAAAGAAAAATAATTGAGTAGAATTATGAGGAGGTCCAGAATAACAAATATGGAAAACTCAAATCATTAAAGATAATTCTAGCTGAGGAAATCAAAACTTATCGATACTAAAAAAATTACATCCGTAGAGAAATTACTTCTGAAATACTTACACTGAACAACCAAACACGAAAAAGAAAAAGAAATGACTAGATGCATATTTAGTCTTTTGGTCAAATTACCCAAGCTTTTAACTATAAGATCAGTTCTTGTAACCCATTCATAAGGTTCTAATTAGTCTGCTCGATAAAACGAAACTCTCTCTTGTTTAGTGCACAAGGCGACTTAAGAGTGATTTGTTTTTCTCGCTAGCTGAACACGCGGTAACACCAAGACACTTTGATCAACACTGCTCACTGCAACCGAACTGTCAATGTTACAAATTGTATTGTGGGAATAATTATGATTTCTGAATAGGCGGAAACGCAAACAAACAACAAAAATTTCCTGTAGATGTCTTTTATAAAGTACGAGTATAGTATACGCATAATCAAACATGCCATGAATTAGAGGGATTTATGAAATCGGTGGTGTGTTAGTTAGGACCGCTGTTTCCCCCGGGAGATGCGGGTTCGATCCTCACTACGAACCAATGTGTTAGGTATGTGTACATACCTATACCTCTTTGCCTCTTTGGCTGTTGCTGGCCGTAAACATTTAGATTTATTTGAATTAGGAAGATAAGTTTTGACATGAGAAAAAAGAGCTGATTCTAGATTAGACTGCGCGTGTGAAAAGATCTTGGAAAAAGTAATTAAAAAAGCATCTCTCGCAATATCTGACTTTTAGTTAAAATACCACCTCCACCTACGCTTTATGGTGGAGGCGCCGGGTATGTTAGGTATGTGTACATACCTATACCTCTTTGCCTCTTTGGCTGTTGCTGGCCGTAAGCATTTAGATTTATTTGAATTAGGAAGATAAGTTTTGACATGAGAAAAAAGAGCTGATTCTAGGTTAGACTGCGCGTGTTCGAATTTATATGTACGTTCGACGCTCTTACGGTGAAGGAAAATATCGTGAAAAAACCTACACACTCTTGCGAAGAAATTGCAAAGGTTGTGGGTGAAGTCGACCATCCCACACCGCAAGGTCTACTATGGTCTGATCGCCCTACTTAAGGGTAGGCTCGTGCCCATGAAGATGGGGACGTATAATATGAGCTGTTGACAATGATGAAGCTACTAAGTAATAGTAGATAAAATTTTGATATTAAATAAATGTGAGCATCAGAACCTCTGGACCAAGTGCGATATTTTAAGTTTGGAAACTATCAAATTACAGTACCTTTTTGGTACTATTTGATACCTAAATTCAATTATTAAGTACCTCAACAAATATTGAAAAATCGTGAAAAGAAAGTGGCCAGACATTCTGACGCCAGCTTGTCTGGACCACATTTGTTTCACATAGTTAGAGACAATATAACTTATTTATTTCTTTGTACATATTTACTACCTTTTTAATACCTCAACTAAATTTCAATAAGTTTCTCGAAAGAAGTTTTCTCCAGTCAGTTGACTAGAGTCAGACTAACCCTATATCTTTTCCAGGTAATAATCAAATCAATAAAAAAAATATAAGTACACAAATTTTCTTCTCTTCCATAAACGAAGAATAAAACAAGCACAGACTAAAGAAACCTTTTGTCTGTGGAAACAAGTTACGTGGTTCGCCATAACAATTAATGTATGACCGACGAATGCAAATCATGTTACTAAGCAAAATCATCAAAGATAATTACCTAGTAAGTTAAAGTCTAGTCTAGACTGACTGATTGATCCATTATCTTATCATTGTCAGAGCAAGGACGTCTAGCAAAGATTATTTAGTTTTAAAAGCGACTTATTTCTACCTGTAATATCAATATATAGTTTTCCAACAAAAATAATACGATATACTTAGAAGTAAATAAATAAGTGAATTTGAGTATACCTTTCAAATTAATTGTTTATTAGCTGAAATTTTAGTTATGATTATAAACAAACGCACAAAAATGCACAATTTTCTTACAATTATTTGTCGTGTCGTATCGTAATTATATGTCGTATATTTAAGATTATAAATATCTCGGAACAAAACGTGTCCTTTTTGTTGAGCCGAATGGCAGGTTACAAAGATCATTTTATTCTGCATTGGAAACCGGTTACGAAACTGCGATTACGTAGGCGGCCGAAAAGTTATAGTTAAGCATTATGTTTGCACACATTTTTGTTATTTGCAGATTTTCTACTTAACTCTTCTTTGACAATCGTATTTGAGTGCTACCTATCCTTATATAGAGTCATGTTATTTTTGAAGAAGAATCATTAGACGTCTAGTCGTGTCTGAAACTCAAGCTAAAATCTGGAGTAAGTAGCAGGAACAGGCTATTTTTATTTTTTTTTATAATTGTTTTATGATAATATGATTCAGAACACGATATTTTATTTACTTGTACTTATACAATATTTTTATTCTGTTAAGGCAAGCGTGTCTACATCCTCCTGATGAATGATAAATGATAACCCAACGCGAAACTTCACGTCAGGTTATCATTTCACTAGCGGAAGATGTGATTGGGGATTGAGGTCAATGGATCCATCGTAATAACTAATATTTTAGTATCAGGTTGGATATTAAAGAAGCATGCCGTTCACAAGAGTGTGGGACTCATCGTGTCCGCACAAATACGACCAGTGGGAAAGTGATGGTGTATCATATGTGATTCAGGACCTGCCTCCTGAAGATGACGAAGAAGCTCTCAAACTTCTTGTGGAAAACTTTGCACCTGATGAATTATTGTCTTCAATCAGCGGTAAGTTCTTTATTTATTTTTATTGTAACCGATTTCACTAAAACCTGTCGTACAACTCTACAACAACCAATAAGAAAAGCAAAGACATCGTGTAAAAGGATTATATTTTGAACGACACGATTCATGGAATGCTGCTGGTTCATAGGCGAAAAATGGGTTGAAGTACGACACCCGAGGGTACGAAGTATGATTATGCGATGTACGACACGCCAAATGCAGGCCTAAAATAAATAATATTAAGTCAATCAGCTATCGATCACCCCGGATATTAACGAAGGTAGGATACCTCATCGACTCCATTCTACATATTACACTACCTCTCACCGATGTTAATCCAATTGGGGTTTATGGAAATCCCAAATAGTACCTACTAACTGTCACAATTACTTACTTCGCTGGTTCGGCGACCCAAATGGATCTTGGGCTCCGACACCAGATTTCTCCATTGGTCCCTGTCCTGCGCATCTTACTCAATGACAACACACAACACGACACGACTATTATGCCTGTTCGTTGATGCAGAGATGTTGTATCAAATACTTCAGTACTAAAGTTAAGAAAATAGCCGCGTCTAAACCTCATTCACTTCGCACCGTAGTCACATAACGGTTTATGTCCTGCGCCATGACTGATTCAAACTTCAAACTTTAGTACGAACAATTTTTTTTGCCATTAGGTTTAAATTGGAACGTTAAGTCAAGAAGACTTAGCGAGCCGTGCCTCCAATACGCTCTGACTTTACAATTCTTCATCAACCGCCAAGAAGGTTAATTCGTCCTATAGCATTTTACTAATTTTCAGGACTCACCAAAGATCCGATAAGTTTGACCAACTTCAGTAAGACCTGGCGAAGCTGTATCGAGAAGCGCATGGGCTTGGCTTGCTATGCGGAGAAGAACGGAACTAGAACCTTAGCTGCTTTCAACTGCTGCTTCGTCAAATGCCAAAATGATAAGACAGATTTTCCTATGGTAGGTTCCAGCAAAACATGAGACTGCACAAAAAAAAGGAGTTCAGGGTTCAATGTATGTGAGTTTCTTTCCACCATAACTTTTAAATGTCTGTACAGATTTAGATGTATGGGGTATCGTTAGAATCCTTACATGAACCCGAGTGACACTGGCGATTTTTTTTTAGACACGGCAGACGTGTTTTTTTTAATATAATCATTATACTTAATCGTCTAATTTATTTTATCGTAGTTTTCTTTTGCATAATTTCTTTAATTGACATTATGGTGAAGCCCTAAAGATACAAGATGCAAGCTGCCCACTTAAACCGTTATTGTACTTTATTAATAAATATTGTTTTACAGGAAGGCGCCGCATGGGTGAACGTATACAACGTCATCAAGTATGTTGATGGCAAGTGTAATGAGTTCACATATCTAGGCGTAGATAAATTACTCTATGCATTGGGATTGGTTGTGCGGAAGGTGTATCGAGGAGAAAAGCTTGGATACCGACTACTAGCAGCTAGGTACGAATCTTCTTGGTTATAATCTAGAAATGTCTAATTAAAAGTGCGTTTGCCCAAAATATTAAAGAACTTTCCCAAGAATAAGTGATTATCTTACTGACTGATACTTAATGTTTACCTATATACCCTGATCATGTCTTATATAGGTACAATCAGTTTTATCATTTTCTGAGCCCATTACGGCGGTCCCGGGTTCGATTCCTGTTGGGGACACTGTCAAGAAAAAATCTCTTTGTGAGACTTTCCCCAGTTTGGTTATGACATTGCAGGCTGAATCACCTGATTGTCCGAAAAGAAAGATGATTCCATGCTTCGGAAGCCGTTGGTCCGGGCTACTATCTAGTCGTTACATGAGCCAAGTCAGTGGCCTTTGGCGGCTCTATAGGGTTAGTGACGTCGGTTGTCGACCTTACAACCCACACGATGATGATGATGATTAGTAGCTTCTCAGAAGTTTTTATCTTGGGTTTTTGTATGTATGTTTTTTAAGGAATACTGTACAGTCTTTTAGACTAATATTATTTTGGATTCCAGTAAGGTAATTTGGACCTGGACTTTTTTTATCTCATCCCTAGAGACCCTACAGACAGAGACTTTACAAACGTGTAAATTATTTGTTGCACTTTTATCTTTTTTCTTCAGGGAGCCCCTGGCCCGGTCTTTAGGTATCAGAGCAACCTCAACGTTGTTTTCTGGGCCAGCTTCTCAGAAGTCCGCGGCCAACGCCGGCTTCTCCATAGCTTACGAAGTCACTCTCAAGGAACTCGCCGACAACGGACTAAACTACCCTCGAGATGATAGGACTGTCAAGCTAATGGTAAAGAAATACGACGATTAACCCAGAGTATTTAATTTACTTATAGTGTCGTGGGTTCGAATCCCGCCCAGGGCAAACATTCGTGCGATGAGCACTTGTGTCTGCCTTAGCTCTGGATGTGATTTATCTATTTAAGTAATGTATATCAACTGTCTAATTAATACCCATAGTACAAGTTTTGCTTAGTTTGGAATAAGATGGCCGTGTGTCCCAAATATTTATCATTATTTTATGTATGTGAAGTTGACCAACCCGCACTTTGCCAGCAGCGTAGTAAAGCCAAATCGCCCTACTTCAAGGTTGTTGTCACCCCCTTTGTGGGGACGTACATATATATGATGTTGATGATGGATAGGAAATGTGAAGATCCAAAGTGAGAACGTGTAATTCTTCAAAATTAAAATTTTTGTACCGACCATTATCTTGACTTTGTATGTACTATTATTAAATAATAACAAGTGTTAAAAGAAAGAAAATACTGATCTAAAATTGCAATAAATAACTTAAATACGTTATATAATTTTGTTTTATTTCATTTAGTAGGTATGTAAGTTTTTATATTCGTGCGACTTACTTGAATACTATTGGCGGTCACTTTATATGCCGCGCGTTCTATTTATCTACGGTAGTCATGCAGCGGAGGCTGGAGACCAAACAGAAATCCGAAGTCATGTTTTAAATACATTTGAATTGTTTTTCCTTAATATTTACATCCATTCCGAAAATTCCATTGATCAAAATTCATATGTTGTGAGCGTCGGAATGGCGGGTGTATTACGAAAAATATTCGAGATAACCTACTTAAAATCGATTATTTAATTAATCTAAGGCAGTTAAAATCTTTCATTACGAAATTGAGTATCGTATTTGATTTAAAGGTATATAACTATTTGTACTAGTCAGTAAGTGACCTGCAGCGTAAAACGTTATTCAAATATATTTAATAATAATCTGACCTACTCAGCGAAATAATAATCTTAGCATTAGGTACAATGATAAACGGATATATATTATTATCACGTTTATTTGTTTTTTATAGCTATTCGGAAAACAACACCACGTTCAACGGACCACGATGGCCGTCAAACTGACTCATACAAAATAATCCATTCGAAATCCAAAAGATATAAAGTACATCAAACGAACCGGAGAAACAGCCAGCGTCTATCAAAGGAGGCCGTTCCGGAATGATAAACGGATTATTATTATCACGTTTATTTGATTTTTATAGCTATTCGGAAAACAACACCACGTTCAACGGACCACGATGGCCGTCAAACTGACTCACACAAAATAATCCATTCGAAATCAAGTACATCAAACGAACCGGAGAAACAGCCAGCGTCTATCAAAGGAGGCCGTTCCCTATATTTTCTTGTTTACATTTTTTTTTATTCAGTATGTAGAATTATTCGCGGTTTTAAATTGTTCCCACGATAACCTCGGTACTAATATACCTATAATATAGTTACTACAAGTGATTTCACGGTGTTACGCACGAAAGGAATATAAAGGATACAAAGATGAGAACTCGTCTAATACTTGAACAATTTAAGAAAACTGGAATCCGCTTGACGTTACAATATTTTGATATTTAGGATAATGACTTTCAATCGGAAGTGGGACGCTTCATGTCCTCATGTGTACGATCGTTGGGAAGCCGACGAAGTGACCTGGGTGGTCCAGGATCTACCTCCAGAAGACGACGACGAAGCCCTGAGACTGCTTATGGAACAGCTTATTCCAGATGAGCTGCTTGGTATTGAGTGCAGTAAGTTTGAAATTAATATAGTTATGTAATGATAGTTTTTTAAAAAGGAAGCTTAATTTGAATTATGATGTTAGTGGCATTCGCGTACATTGATGGAGCACCCACTTCGCGACACACTGCTTGTCCCGACTTGTTAAATGAGTCGGCCATGATCACGGAGCCAATTTGTATTTGTCTCCGTGGCCATGATGCGATTCCTGAGTAGTTTTTTAATCGTTTATCTCCCTCTCACACCCTGTTAGAAAACCTGCTAACTTTGACATCATGAATTGATTATTGAATGTAAATATCCTTTTTTTATGTGAAACTTGCTTGACAGATTTTGAAGAAGACCCGCCAAGTTTGCGTAGTTCAGCTGACTTCTGGATGCGGTGTTTGAAACAACGTATGAGTCTAGCTTGCTATGCGGACAGTATTGACAAGAGGACACTTGTGGCCGTCAACTGCATCGTCGTAGCCAGTAAAGGGGAGAAGATAGAACCTGATCAGGTCAGAATTTTACTGCTTCCTGTATCGCACAAAAGCGTGCCGTCACCACAAGACACCTCAGCTCGCCTACTTTTTATTTCAATGGGTATTCTTACTGTTCCCTCGATAGTGATACTGCACGTGTCACTATATGTGCGGAAGAATTTTGCAGAGTTTTTGCAGTACAAGAATGTGCACTCTCATAATACACGCAATGCGAATAAACTGGCCCCGATCAATCATAGGCTGGTGAAATCCAAACAGCTAACACACGTGATGGGACCCTCAATTTACAATCGGTTACCTGACGATATTACGGAAGTGGACAGCTTTACTGGTTTTAAATATAAATTAAAGAAATGGCTCATCAAGCAAGCGTTCTATTCTATAGATGAATTTTATAATTTAAAATAACTATCTTTAAACTGTCTCTGTTTTCAGAAATTGTTTTAAATAAGTTTTGGTTATTTTATTTGTTTATTTATACATTTGTATACATAACACATTGTATTTAATATAATGCTTTTGACATTAATTTAATATTACCAAATAAATGATATGATATGATATGATATGATATCTTCTTCTTTACGAATTGATTTCAGATTTTAGTGGCCCAATAGGCAGCCATGATAAAAATTCACTAGGTTGCAAAATAAATTAGTGTTCATCATCATGTAATTTAATAATACCACTAGCCCAGGAAACAGAATATCTTTTTAAGAATAAAAAAATGTTTTGTTGTTAAATTTTAAGGTTGTTTTATAATTGATCACAATATACCTAAAGGTGTTATGTTCTTTTGCAAACTAAATATCTAAGAATCTATTATACATGATATCATTTCTTTAACAGCTCGAAGGGAAGGCCTGGAATGATATGTGTGATATAATGAATTATATCAGCGAGAGGTTCGACGCTATTGAATACTTGGGATTAGATAAAGTGCTCAAAGCACACGGCCTGGTTGTGAAGAGGGAGTTCAGGGGTATGCAGCTGGGAACTAGGATGTTAGCAGCCAGGTATGTGAAATCTTACATTTCCAGTTTGCTATTTTCCTGCCTTTTCTGTACCAATTTCGGAACTTTGATTTTGTGGGCCCAGAACTTGGCTTCGACTGTGTATGATGCTGTCGCCACGTTCTTATTTTTAAGTGCATGAAGAGGCACAGTGGAAAAGAGAGCAGATATGCCAAGTTTTAGGTGAAGTTCGACCGATGACGGCCAGAAAGAATTATATTTTTTAGCCTCATTTCACAAATATCGTTTTTATTATTTGTAATGGGTTTGCCTTTTCTATAGCGGTCAACCTTTTGCAGGAGCTTAGCGTTTATTTTTTTTTCGTACGCATTTCTCTGAAAAAAACTAATATTTACGTACCCATTTTTAAAATTATTTTCTATGTCACCAGAATTTCAATGCAATTCAGCGCACAAACATCACAAAGTGCATTGTGGCAATCAGTAGGTATTCCTACTTATCCTGTGGGACTGCTGTTTTGTCTGAGTTTGTTCCACTACTCCCTAGGGAAACATACCATTACCGGGTCTGGGAACCGTGAAGCGTAGCCGACACTACGCAAACAAAATGAGTGTTATTCTTTATTCTAGAAAATGCATGATTTCGTGCTTGTTAGTGCCGGCTAAATCTACGGAAAATCATCGACACATAAGCAACATAAGTCGGAGGCCTTTGGCGAGTGAATTTAGTTCTTTCCAAATAGAATTTGATAATTTAAATGTAGCGTAGTATTAATCCAACGTAAACTATTCGTGTGCTTCATCCAAATCTACTCGTGTTTACCTATACTTCCAATCACCCAAACATCGGGTGTAATAATTCTGAAGTGTATTCCGAAGCAGCATGCACAAAAATGCGCTGTCATTGTAATTCGAAATGTAGAAAAAAAAAAACATTTCTGCTTAACAAACTTTTACAATAAAAAAATAAGTTTTCTAATGGATACAAATTACCTATTGTATGCTTGTTCCAGGGAATCGTTGGGTCTCACCCATGGCATTAAAGGGACTTGCACACTGTTCACGGGAGCAGCGTCACAGAAATCCGCAAGCAGAGCTGGGTACAAGACGGTTTACCAAATCACACTTCGAGAACTGGCGGACGCAGGCTTCAACCTTACCGGGGACGACACGGACGACTGAAGATTATGATCAAGAAATATTGTTAGTTGGATTTTTTATTTATTTATTTATTCAACTTCACCAATCTTTGTTATAAGTATAAACTAAGACACCCTTCTAGAAACCCCTAATTGCTAATTTCTATTTCGTCCATCTGGAAGAAATAATTAATAATATCAAACTTCGTCAGCTGTTGGCCAGATTTGACAGATTTTAAGCAATTTCAGTATTATTGTAAGGTCGGCCAACATTTTTCATTCAACTTCCTAATTATCGAAAATTTCAATACGGTTTATACTTACTCGGTATCTGACAGATAGCAAACGAAAATAATCTTAGTTGTTCTATAATTAGCAACTGACATTGAAACTTAGGGTGATAAACCAATTTATTAGAATGAAAAATAACAGAGTAAGCTCGAGCAAAAAAACAAAGTGTTTACGAATTTCGAATTCACATGTCAAGTTTATACGACGCTGCTGGTAGAGTGAAGGAAGTAAACCTACCTACACACACGAGATTCAAAGGTTGTCACTGTCAAATCATTGCCCTAATTCAGATTAGGCTCGAGTTCCTCAAATATAGACAGTACAAATATAAATACAAACCTTTGAGGGTCTACACAATTAATAATGGGACGGACAAGATATGTTTGTCTAATTGAAGCAACGAGATACAATAAATTTGATAATTATTTAATAGATCCCAAGAAAGAATGTTAATTTCATATCACTGTTATTTTTATTCGAAAAAGGCAACCATTGTAACCCACTCTGCTGTAATATGATAAAGTATACCTCCTTTTTTATGTTTAACCGAATTCAGGGCCTGCTGGTTCCATCTTTACGATACAGATAAGCAATGCAAGGTTGAACATATCGTTTTCACAGGCGTTTAGCGACAAAAACGTTCGAGAAATCAACCTCATACTATTGGATTGTAAGTATATTCTGCAGTTACAAAGTCATATAATACAATGTTATGATATCTGTATGTGTAAATATACTTTGTATATCTACACATACAGATATCATAACATGACGTTTTATGACTTACCTAATCAAGACAATAAATTAAACAAATAACTTTTACTTCTCATGCTCTGAAAGTGCTTATTTGTGCAGGATATAGGCTGCAAAAATCGAATTTCGTGCACAAGTGCATTAACGTATCTACTAATAAATGTATCTATATAAAGGCAAAGAAAATGAGCCATACAGCCAAACACAAGAAGTTCATAGATAGAATTTGTTATTTATAATATTTACTTTAATTTATTTGCCTTATGTGTTTTTAAGACATATAACATATTAAATTTTAAATTCAACGGTAGGTTATTTAATTAATTTAAGAATATTATTATTACAAAATTAATTTAATTGTAGGCTGTATAGGTCTGCAGCCCGACCCTAATATCAATGTCGTAAGATTTAAAAAAATAAAGCGGCGGGAAACAGCTCTTGTTTTTCGTGTGTTTATTAATTTCTTCGATTTGCTGAAATTGTTAAAAATGTCCAGTGAAGAAGAGGATTTAACACTCTTCTAAAACGCTTATGGAAATTAATGCACAGAGAGTTGTGCAACAGATATTACCGCCAAAGAAAAATATCTCAAGGTTTACGATAATTTTGTAAATTGGTTAATTAAAGAAAATGGTTATACTACTGTTTTATTTCCTCGCAATCGAAGTGAAAAGCAGAGTTTATAACTCATCCACAAAACCATTTTATCCTCGACATTACTATCAGCCCTCACCTTCGGCTCGGGCTGCTAAGTCTCGGATAAAAATGGTTCGTTTTGTGCACTTGTTGTAAAATCTACTATTATAACACGGGAAACACTGAAGTAGACGTATTTGTGCATCGATATCTGTTGCAAGCACTTAACGTTTTTCATTTTGAGTCCTACAAAAGTAGAAATAAAGAATCACATTGAAAAATCATATTGTTCTTTTACGTCAGTTTTAAAAACATGTTAAGTTGAACAATGATGTTAAAATTACAATTTTTACTTTAATATTTAAATATAAATAAATAAAATAAATAAATATGTGGGGACATCTCACACACGGCCATCTGATCCCAAACTAAGCAAAGCTTGTAATGTGGGATATAGTTTTTAATATTTATGCACACAATTCACTTCCATTGCACGTATCTACAAGTACTGAGCTAAACGACCGAACAAAGTGTTTACTTTTTACAAAATTCAATAGCCTCCGCAGACGAGCGACTTTTGAGAAACCTACGCGCACAAAAGCGTCACATTTGGAATATCAATAGACAATGCACCTACACCTATGAATATGAAATCCCACACGGTATCGGCTTATTTTTCTCCAACAACGAGAGACTGAAAAGTTCTGGTCCGCCCAAAAATAGGGTAACCAGACTTTATTTGACCACGTTATGGTGATCTTAAGGTTTTAGAGGGCTTTCTGGCTCCGTGAGCTCGCAAATATATATTTTTTCAAATAGCTGATTTATGATTTTTTACATCTTCAACCCTCATAACTCGGTCATTTTTTAAATTTCCAATAATTGACTTGACAAAAAATTTATATATATATACATATATATATATACATATCGAACCTGCTCACAAAATTTCACGAGAATCGGTTGAGAAACGCGACCTGTAGAGGAGAACAAACAGATGGATATACAAAATCAATTTTGGCCAAGCTGAAACGGAGACGCTTCGCGCTCGCTCGGTCAATAAAAGTTGATAGCATCTTTCAGCTAAAACACAAATCTCGCAAAAAAAAACGCCGCGCTGGCTGGCCAGTTTGTACAGTAACAGCTACTTTTGCTTTTGGTTACCTACCTAAAACATTTACCTACATGAGAAGAAAACGTGTATTAGCTATAATGGTAAAGAGAAACCTCCCAGACAGATGACGTAATTGAATAAAAGGAAGCATAATTTATCCCCCTCGTTCGCATAATATTAGATTCTCAAAATATCAGATTCTTAAAATATTTGATTATATTAATAGCAGATTCTCAATATAGGCGTAATTGAACATTTAAATCGAAAAGTGCATATTTTAAGGTCTAGATTAGTAAAAGAAAAAATAACAAGTTGCCTGTAACACAGTTAATTTATATGCTATTTATTGTAAACTGATCCGTGCAATTAAAGTTTTTTCCTTTTATTTCTTCTACATTTCTATTTATTACTACGAATGGTTTGCTTGGCTCCGTGCTTGCCTTCGTTCTGGCTCCAATGTAACGAACTATCCGGTTAACAATGACATGACTCATACAGTAATATTAAACCTATTTGCTATTTGTAATACTGGTTAGAATATGCGCGCTAGATATTATTTTTAAAAATCATGTTATGTTATTGTCATTTTATTTCATCAGTTAATAAAACTGAACAAAATTATAAAAAATGGATTCGGATTCCAATTCATGTGGAGAACCTAGTTCTAGTATACAATTTATAAAAATCTACACGCCGGCTACAAGTACAATTTTTGTCTTAAAAATAAGTCTGGCACTACAAACTGGCGTTGTTGCAACCAACATGATTGCCGTACATACATCACTCTCAACAGCAAAAATGAAATAATACGCGTTGGAAAACATACATGTGCTCGTGATGATGAACGCAATTTGATCGATTCAATAATGGACAGATGCAAACGTGAGGTATGTGAGATACATGAAACCATTCCAAAAATTTATGAAAGACATTTTTTAAGAAACGATACATTTAGAGGTAAAGAATACGCCATTCCGGCATTCACATCGAAGAAAGATGCACTATACAAAACCCGGAACAAATTCATGATCGTTGGCAATTCAAAATGGTCAAAGTCAAAAAATGTAAGATTGCCCGAACATCTTGTAGAAAATTGCTTTTTATTTGATGACTACGATCCTGAGTCAGATGACAGAATTTTAATATTTTCAACGTTGCCAGGTCCCAAGCTCCGTGAACTTTTTCAGTCAGGACTATTTACGGTGATGGCACTTTTAAAGTCACAGCCACCCCGTTTTATCAATTGTACACGTTGCACATTGACATTGCAAGAGACAACGATACGATTGATTTCGTACCAATTATCTACGCTTTATTGCCGAATAAGCACCAGAATACTTACAAGCGATTATTCAGCATACTGAAAGAACAATTTCACCTAAATATCAGTACATATAAATGCGACTACAAAGTCGCAGCTATTCAAGCAATGAAAGTAAAGGATGCTATTATCACTACATGAATGCTGTTTTCAGGATGAGCAAAAAATTGGCTTACAATAAAACTGCAGAGGGCCGCAAAATTACAGATCTGTGTACTCTTTTAGCTTTGCTGCCACCAATCTTGATTCCGGAAGCATATCTTTCGATACAAGAAATGTCATCAAACACGGAATCATCTCAAAAGTTTTTTGATTATTTTAACAGCCAATGGTTGCAAAAAAAGACGTATTTAGCTGCCACAATGAAAAAAATCGAACAACCAATGCAGTTGAAGGGTGGCACCGAAGAATAAATACTAAAATTACATCTAAACCAACCCTCTTTCAATGTATAAAATTATTAAAGAAAGAAGCAGAAACACAAAGCATTAAAATAGAAAGAAATACATTTCATTGCCTTGGAAAGAAAAGAGCAAAAAAGCAATTAATCAAAGATAAACAAATTAAAAATATAATATCTGACTGCACCTCAAATAAAATTACAACAGAAAAATGTTTAAACATGTTATCGACATTGAAAAAAGCGAATTAGATTCAATTTCTGGGTCTTGATTATTCTTTCTTTGCTATTTTGTCTACTTAATTGCAATTAATTTAAGCATGCGAGAGTTTGGTTTTGTTAAGCGGGTATTACACTTTTTTTTATTATTCTTTCTTTGCTATTTTGTCTACTTAATTGCAATTAATTTAAGCGTGCGAGAGTTTAGTTTTGTTAAGCGGGTATTACACTTTTTTTTCCTGTATAGATATTAAAAAAATAAAATTAATAAAATAATTTCATGTTTTTTTTTCTTGATTGTACTTCGGCTATATTGAGAATCTGCTATTAAGATAAACAAATATTTTAAGAATCTGATATTTTGAGAATCTAATATTATGCGAACGAAGGATTTATCGGTTACACGTAGACGTTTACTGAGCTTATTATAGTAGACGGACAGTCTACCTCCTGCCTTTTAAGCTCAGTTTGACCATCAAGACATCTAGACAAGATAAATTGACGTTTATTAGCAGTCAACAATGATAGGTCTTCTATAAATTTACATCAATGTATCTGAAGCCCTCTACGATTCGCCTTGAAAGTATGTAGAGCAGGTAATAGACCTTTGCAATCGTTGAAGACAGACTGTTTAATCATTTTAAACTCAGATAAGCCATCGACAACACCTAGACAATATTGACGTTTATTCGCAGTTAACAGTAACAGGATTCCTATAAATGCAAATCCATATATCTAACTAAACCTTCAAAGATTCACCTAAGAGTTGGTAGAGTAGGTATTACAATAATAGACAGACGTTTACTGTAGTATTTTCTTGGAGACAAACCGTCTAATTCCTTTTAAGCTCAGTTAAGCTTTAGAGACACGTAACAACACCTAAACAATATTGACGTTTATTTATTCGCAGTTAACAATAACAGGCAACAAATGCACAACAATGTATCTAAAACCCTCATAATTTCGTTCGAAACGTGGTAGAGCACGTATTTAAATAAATAGTTGGACGTTTACTGTGGTTGTTGTTGAAGTCGAACCGTCTATCTCTTTTGAAGCTCATTTATTTAAGCCAGTGAGACACGTAACAACACCTAGACAGCGAGATTCATTGACGTCTACTCACTGTTAACAAACAGGCCTCCTATAAATACACGTCCATGTATCTGATCCCTTATCATTTCGTCAGTTTTGGTAGAGCAGATATTATGACATTAAGTACGAGTCAGAACTCGGAAGAGCAACAGACATCTCTGAGCCAGTTACGAAATAACTTTTTTTTTTTGTGGCAAGTACGGTACAATCAAGGTTCTATCAAGATACGAATACTTCCTATAAAATAAAGTTTGCTTTACTCATAGATGGAAATACTAATAATCAACGTCCACTTAACTTTTTCCTGGCTGTGCATTACTCACTTCACATTTAATTACGACAACCTTTACTCTTCACATGGTTAGTTAGTGAGTTGGTGGGCTCCCGTTTCCGCAATTAGACTCTAAATTGGTCCGTTTTACGTTCGGTTTTGGCTGGTTAATCCAACCAGCCCAGCTCCTTCCAGAAGCTCAGAAGCCTCCTGGGACTGTCACAGGCTTCGCGGAGCGACCCCACATTCTGGAGGATTTTTGCCCGTTGGTCAGTCAACCCGACTGCAGCTTGTTAGACTAGCCCATTGGGCGTTGTGTTCGTCCCTGGTAATGTTGCGCAGCCACGTTCTCAGTTGGCTGAACGATATCGGCAGGAGGCTCAGGGCCCAACACCGGAGCCTCCGATCCCCTTCTTGCCAGTTCATCAGCCGCATCATTACCCAGTGATCCGCTGTGTCCTTTTATCCATTGAAGGATGACCTTATTCTTTGCACATGCTCGTTCTAAGGCTAAGTGACATTCGAAGATAAGCACTGAGCTGCAGATGTTGCCTCGAAGTGCTTGGAGCACAGCCATGCTGTCGGAAAGTATTCTGATGGTGAAATCTTCAACCTCCCTTCTTAGGATGGCGGTGGCTGCCTCGGTAATTTCTACACATTCACATTGGATAATAGAGCTATAGTGATATTCTGATGTTTAAGTCTAGTGAAAATATCCCTGCTCCGGTTCCAGACTCCATTTTAGACCCATCAGTGTATATTCTTAGTTCATCCGTGCCTGAATGATCTTTACTAGCTTCAGATAGTTGGATTTCGTAGTTCTTGGTGAATATTTAGGTTTTGGGGATCCTGTCGCATGGAGCTTGGCACATTGGCTGTGATACTATAGCATCTTTCCAGAGTGCCGCGACATGGACATCCTTTCGCCCGAAAGTTTTAAGCGAAGACCCACATCCTCGCCTCATGTTGGATCCTCTTCTTCATGGTTTAGTGATACTGTCAATAAAACAAATATTTACAAGCATTGCGATCAATAGATGACCATAAACGCTTCTTAAGAGCTGTCACTCTTTTCATTAGAATCAGTTAACTTGAGAAAGTATATTCAATCTTATAGTATTTTATAGCTATTCTATTCATTAAACTATAGAGAGATTGCTCTTATCAATGTTTATATATAACAAAAACTTATTAACCTTATCGCCATTTTTATTTTATAATCGGGTTGTAAAAATTGTAAACAACTAACTACGTCGTCGTCGAGCACTGAATGTGTAGCAATTATTATAATATTATAGTGAGTTCCCTTAATTAAGTCAGTTTTCTACAGTGGAAAGAAAAAAAGGTAAATATTTTTCCATGGTTATATTAAATATACTTGTTAATCTATAAAATAGAGCGGGCGCATTGATTTTCATACAGTTTTTCATTATCTTTCACGATATATTAAAATCCGCAAGTCCATTCGGGTATTACATAATAATCAATCGATAAAACAGTACCTAGGTACTCGAAAACGTGAGGAATACGAGTATAAACGCCATGTTTTAATAAAATGTTGTGTTTACGCTATCATAGCATACTATTAATCTGTTATAAAATAGTTTGATCTTATTTTTTATTAGCTTTAGTTACTTTGGTGTTGTCTATTGCTTCAGTAAGAACAGCTGCCATTGCCATAATATTGTTTTAAGACAATCTACAAAACTAATTCGTGCTCTAAAAATTGTTTAGTAGAATTCGAATAGGGTTTTTTGAGAAAGAAGATAAGATACTCTTACCTACAGACGAACTCCTAAGGCACTCTTATTGCTGACTATAAAGTTGTGCCCACTTTTACTAAACTGTATATTAAGCGTTCTTGGAGATATCTTGTGGGATAAAATGCTGGTAGACAGTCGAACTATATTCTACCAGAAATCGTATAACCCTTACTTAGATAAAGATGTGCTCCTTGGGACGGTTACAAGGGAGGGCGATCACCAGTGTACCCCGGATATGTCTTAATACAAACTGGAGTTAATTATGGAAGGTCTGAAAAAAGTTGTCTGCGATGATTACCGTACAATTACAGCCTCCGTGGCCGAGTGGTCGAGATTTCGACGCCCATTGCGGGTTCGATTTCCGGTGGGGACACCGTCAAGCAGAAATCTCTTTGTTAGACTTTCCCCAGTTTGGTTAGGACATTGACTGAATCACCTGATTGTCCGAAAATGAAAGATGATTCCGTGCACGGCACGTTAAGCTGTTGGTCCCGGCTAATATCTAGTCGTTACACGAGCCAAGTCAGTGGTCAGTGGCCTTTGGCGGCTCTATAGCCACCAGGGTTTGTGTGGTCGGTTGTCGACCTTACAACCCAGACGACGATGATGATGATGGCCGTCCAATTCCAAAAATATTTGATGAATTTCAAAGATTCAGATCTGACCCTGAATGTGACGACGTTCTACCGTCTTTTGAGTCAGTAATAGATACACTTTATCGTATAGTTCACCGTTGCACATTGAAACGTCTTGAAGACGTTATTATGCCACTAAGGCTGGCAGAAGACTTTTTGCTATTCATGGACGAACACGGAAAAACACGGCAATCTATAAAGAAACTCATTATTTTGGAGATAGATCATTCAAAGCTGTGACCAAACCTTTTACTGGGGGGTTAGGTTAGGTTAGGTTAATCTTTTTTTTTTCATGTTCCATTAGTATAAAAATGGTGAGTGTATAAAATGCTAATAAATCCATTTTCTTGCTCTAACTGTTGTTTCTCGGTGAACATTTCATAGCATCGCTGGCATTAACTATTTAAAGAAGACAATACATTTTATTATTATCTTCACAGTCAGTGATGATTTAATCTTATCTCAAAATAAACTTGTGATAAAGTTATCGTAAGCGGTAAAGTGGCATACATTTTCAATGGTTACTCCATAGTAAATGTATGGGAGCAGATTTTTTTTATATATATCCTATTAACTTTTAAAAGTTATTAATACCATTTGGAGCTCGTGGAGCCATTTTAGTACCAGTAATCAGTTTTTCGATATCTTGTGTGGTTTGGAATAAATCAAGTGAGTACACTTAACGTTTCCACTCTGTACGAGTATGTTCAGAATAATGTTATGTATTATGTTATAGGAATTGTAATACCTATACAAAATAATATCCAGTTTATGCCTATCCAAGATGCCTTTCAAGCGAGTATGGGACTCGAGTTGCCCCAGAGAATATGACCGATGGCAGGTAGACGGGACCACGTGGGTAATTCAGGACCTGCCTCCCAAAGACGATGAAGAAGCCGTAAAGGTGCTGGTGGAAAACCTCATTCCTGATGAAGCGCTGTGCATGGCCTCAGGTTTGATAATGCTTACCTTTATAAACTACATTTACAAAATAATTTTCAGTGGCGACCAAACCAAACCAGAATTCAGAAAATCGCAAACCGAAATTTTTAACAAATGGCTACTTTCTATCATATTGGTCGTGAATCGACGCAGGATATATTCAAATGAAACAAATAACACCAATCTTAAGAAACGTAAATATGAACACAAGAAAACTATTTCTGAAATATATACTTATGCAAGATACAATGATGTTTTCAGACATTTTTTTTTTTATAATCCTTACAATTCTAGGGTTTCAAAACGACGAACTCAGTATGAAAAGCATAGCTGACTTTTGGCGGCATTGTCTTGGGAAACGGATGAGCCTAGCTTGCTACGCGAATAGAGAAGGAACCACAACTTTGGTAGCAATCAACTGTTGCATCGCCATCTGTGCTGATGATGAAGAGGATACTTATAAGGTACTAGCTTTGACACCAACAAATGATTTTGTAAAATCTCAATTCGAAAATTAAAATCTAAACTATCTCGCCGGCTCTACAGTCTCGAGCGAGGCTAGGAGAACAAAAATACATTGAAGTTTATTCAAAAGCCAGCAAAACGCCTTATTTAAGAAAAAAGACAATGTATTTTGTGATCACCTGTTGCCTTAAATTGCTGCCCGAGCATGAAGAATCCGGATTTAACTTCAGAAATAATACATATCTCGCCAGCTCTAAATACTCGAGCGAGGCTAGGCGAACAAAAATACATTGAAGTTTATTCAAAAGCCAGAAAAATGCCTTATTTAAGAAAAAAGACAATGTATTTTGTGGTCACCTGTTATTACTGCCCGAGCATGAAGAATCCGGATTTAACTTCAGTAAGAATACAAAGCGCTAACTCAATAAGGCAAAGCCGTTCTTTAGTTCGTAAGACTGGCGTGGACTGAACAACTTTAGTTGTAGAACTTTACGAAAATCTAAATAAAATCTTTTCATACAAACTGAACTGCTGACCAAGTCAATTTGTATAAAAATTTTGAAAAAAATCGATGATGAATGCGGGTGATCGTGCGCTTTGGCGTGCCCTTGGGGAGGCCTACGTCCTGCAGTGGACTGCAATAAGCTGATTGATATACTTTTTTGTTTGGTCGGCATTGTTCAAAGTGAGACATCGACCTTAATGGTTTAGTTTAGAGCAAGCGAATTGCCCAATATGACCCCTATTCAAAACTAGAACATGCGGAAATGCCCTACATTTATCTATCAAGCAAGAGAGCCTAGTACAACGATGATAGACAGCTTGTTTTGTCATGCCGAGTTCAAAATGTGTGTAATGTAGTTATAAAGACCGATCAGTACCAAATTGTGAACTATCTCCATCGACAAACAACCTGATCCACCTAAAGGATAGGATTGGAAGACTAATTTTCTTATCATTTCTGCTTATAAAGTCAAAGCGAGAAATTATTACTAGTGGCTCTATGAGCTGCAGACCGCGCAAGGAGAGTAAATCTTTTTACGTTTTTCATTATTTTCCACCCCTTTTCAACCATGAAGTTGTGTCTAGGAGAAACAATAGTTATTTGTTGGGTAAGAGAGGAATGTTGATTTTTCCTCAGAGAACTGATATTGAATCCAGAGCATGCGAAGGAGTCTATAATAGAAGCACGAGCGAAGCGAGTATTTCTAAAAATAGACTCCTGAAGCTCGCGAAGGATTGTAAGGTTCGAGGTGAGAATAAGATTCCTCTCAAACCCAACATTATTTTTCACCTGTTCCGGCAAGGAAATCATTAACTTTTTAATTACCTACGTAAATATTATATTAATTTACTTACCTACGTAAATATTACTAAAAAATGTACAAGAAATCTCTTATTTTCGATATAATTTTATAAGTTAAGACTTAATTACTGTATTTTATCATAATACTTTTTAATTTTTAGTTAATAAGATAAAAATAAACAACCATGACATTAAACAAACTTTTAGGTTATGTTTCTTTAGGGTGCGTTCTAAAATTTTCTTATTTAAAATGAAAATATATAAAGAAAAATGACACACGTCAATTATTTTATGCGCGGATATACGAAAACTTTTTTCCTATTTAAGATGTTCGAAATTCAGACGAATTTTCCTCTCTAAACATGAGAATGGTTTGCATGTCTAGAAATGAATAAGAGATTTTCGGCCCTGTTTTTGGGCATTAGCCAACTTTCCGAGGTGGAGAGGTGAATTGACGTTTTATATTTTTTTCAAAATGGCTGTAATAACTCTGTTGACAAATGCGATCTGTAAAGTGGAACAGCCGGACATACAAAAGCATTTGGGCCCAAGCTGAAACGGAGTCACCGCTGATGCAAATGCTGCCCATTTATTTAGCCTTTTTTTAATGCATCGAAGGAAAATGTATACGTCTCTTATGGCCCAGGAATGATGGAAAGGTTTGCACCTCATATACAGCTTGAAGCTTATTAACGATTTTATTTCCGACTTATTCCAGATCGAAGGCGAAGGCTGGAAGAACGTGTACGACGCGTTACATTACGCAGAAACCAAGGTGAATGTGTTTGAACTGCTGAACATGGATAGAGTTCTGTACGCAATGGGGCTCGTTGTCAATCGCGAGTATAGGGGAGCCAAACTTGGAGCTAGAATGTTGGCGGCGAGGTACGAAACACTGTTAGAACAGAATGATGTACTAAAAAAAAACAATAGTGTACAGTTCGGTACAGATTTGAATTGACTCTTTATTCTTTTTTAAATGTGGGTAGATAATTTAGCCTAATAGCCCATTTTTTTCCTATTTGGGACTTACTACAATTTATACTTGTTTCAATACATAATTTTTTTTTTAGTTGTTATAAATCTAGTGTCTCACTCCTCAGAATTGAATGTTTACGTATCTTTATCCCTTTCTATCGCTCAGAGACGTCATCTTTGCTAGAAAGAGAATTCTGCTGCGCGCGAATATCTTCGGCATAAATACTCGGAACTGTCGCGTGGTACTTTTCTTTGTTTCTTTTTGGACAATTACTAGTTTTAATGGCAGCAAAAGGAAATGGACGAAACAAGGAATAGAATACATTTGTATTCAGCAATTCAAAATGAGGCAAAAATGAAATAGATATTTGATTTTTAACATTTTATATTCCAAATTTTATGATTTCAACTTTTCAAGGCATAATAAAATAATTAAACGATCGCTATTTTCCCCATGACTCAGACCAACAATTGTTAAAAAAACTTGTGTTCGAGAACCTACAAAAAATCCTCATATAATAGGTAATACTTCCTTTTCATTTCCAGAAAGCCATTAAGCCTAGCTCACGGCATAAGGGGCACATCGACGGTATTCACGGGCATCGCGTCGCAGAAGTCCGCAGAACGCGCCGGCTTCCGCGTGGCAGCGGAAGTCAGCTTCAAAGAACTTGCCGATTCCGGCCTGCGGTACCCCGCTGACGACAAAATAATCAAACTCATGGTTAAGACGTTTGACAGCTAGTGAAGATAGTAGCAATAATGTTAAAAACAAGACACTTTAAAGTAGAAAAAGAAGGGTAAGAACTAAAAAAAAGCAAAATCAGCAAAAGAAATACTTTTTCAAACAAATTTCAGGGAATTTGTGCCCGCCTGACTTCCTGTAAAACAAATTGTAACAATTATTCAGAAAAATACAATAAATTTAAAACTAAACAATAATTACTTTCGTTTTATTAACTTAAAAGTATAATATCATTATATTCGATTAAATAACACAACATTCGACTATCTACAACACAGTTCCCGGCGGTAAAAATGCACGTCAAGTGTTCGGCTTTGTAGAGCTTCGTCTTTCTCGCATGTATAGGTCCCGTCATGTAAAGAAAGCTGGACGAAGTGAAAAGGTTGCGAACAGTTACTGTGGCCTAACACAGTTACATACGAAAGGACTTTAACTATCACATCACATCAACAGCTCATAAACGTCCCCACCGAGGGGCTCGAGCCTACCCTGAATTAGGGCGGTTTCGACCACGCTGGCCCAGTGCGGGGAGGTCGACTTCACACGCAACCTTTGAATTTGTTCGCAGGAGTGTGCAGGTTTCATAACGATGTTTTTCTTCACCGTAAGAGCCGAATAAACAAACATATGAATTCGAAATCACATTGGTACGAGGTGGGAATCGAACCCGCGTCTCCCGGAGGCGGCCCTAATCACATCACACTAATATTATAAATGTGTAAGTATGTTTCGATAACACTGGCTGCATAATTCTCTTTTTTACGTGTTGACAACTCTAGCACTAACAGATTACTGCATTTCCGAAGCCCGTTGTACATTATTTACTGCCGCGAACTGTACCTATCCTTACAACACGTTTTATTCAGTTTATGTAGTAAGTAATAGAAA
This sequence comes from Carpatolechia fugitivella, assembly GCA_951230895.1. Lineage (NCBI taxonomy): Eukaryota > Metazoa > Arthropoda > Insecta > Lepidoptera > Gelechiidae > Carpatolechia > Carpatolechia fugitivella. Next base: position 2,488,809 of record OX579649.1, read on the forward strand.
TAGTAAATAAGCACTTAACTAAATTTATCTATTTACAATTTAAAAGTAACAGTCCAAATAACACAGTTCGCGCAAAAAGTTTCGGCACCTTTTTATTTGAACGGTACCTCTTCTTTCTTATATACAACTCAGGGTCTCGCCAAACCTATCGGTACGTTATCGTATACTATGTCTATGCTAAAAGATCTGGTTGTCATAAGAATTTTGCACTTTATTTGGCTTACGTTGATAAATAAGCTAAGATCTTATATTAGTTCGTAACGGTATTAATCATTAACCGCATAAGAAACGATTCTCTTAGGAGCTCCGCAGTTACAATGTGAAGATACCGGTTGACGAATTTAAAAACCGTTAGTTCACCTATATTTTAACCGAATCCCAGAACCATCCTGGACGGATCTTGCAGATACGAGTTGATATAGTAGATTTCATGACAAGGGCGCAAGGGCGCTAGTTTGAATCCAGTGCGGAGTGAAGGATTCTAGAGTAGAATCTTGAGTGCAGTAAGGGATTCAAAGTCAGCGCCCGAGGAAAAAATATTTGCGACCGAGTTATACATTTTACTTTTCATCTCCCTCTATGAGAAACAATATTATAGAACTCAATTAGCTATTATTAATTGCGCCTGCTTTAAAATATTCAGGTGTTCAAATGAAAACAATACGAAAAACAAACTTATATTTGTAAATAAATTACAACGCACCATTGGTGATCCACCGTATTGACCCGCCATAGAGTTGAAGACGGGACGTAGTTCGGGATATTTTCATTTGTTTTCTTTTTTTATTTGGCTGAATGGTACCCATCTTACCAGTCAGTAACTTTTTCACACAAAATTTTGCATTCAATATCTGTAGTCGCAGAATTACAAACAAATATTTATGTTCCAAATTCAAAACACTTTCCCGCCCGTGGGTTTCTAAGACCTACTTTGGTCGCACTTATGTGCGAACCAATCGTCACTTTTCGAATAGATGAGATGAAAACAAACAAACTCACTACTCTAGCACTTAAACTCCGGTAAGCAATGTTCCTTGGGGTCTGGCGTAGTATCATCAGTGAGGTACGAGCTCAGCAGTACGGGCGCGCACACTGGAGTCCTTCTAGATAACAGCCAGGCGGCGTCGCGGGATGATAACGGGTACCGCTTTAGATCGGCGAAGCAAACCGTTACGTCTTCGTTGGAGTATGGTGGCCTGGAAGGTATTGATTTATTTCATATTCTTGGTGTTAAATTATATTATAGAAAGTTATACATATATTTTTTTTATTACTTGCTCTTACCATTTTATAGTAGACGAAAACAAGATTAACTTTTGCGGACGTAAAGCTTTTTATGAACTTTTAAACTATATTCGAACAGATTGAAATGAAGGTTGCTGGAACTGACATTTAGGTGCCGTGACCAGGATTATACAAAAGCAAACATAAGCGCTTATCACACAAACTGTTTCGAATCCCAATGCACGTATGACGAATCATGCTTAACCATGCGCTATTGAGCAGAAAGCTCATACAAATTATGCTATGCTACCACATGTAAACTTGACTGAATTGTTTCCGTTGTATTTTTTACTGCTTTTTTTGTATGTGATCCGTGTTGTGATGTCCTACTAATAAATATTTCTGATTCTGTTACTTAGCGGGATTCGACCTGCGACTGAAATGCTTAGGCAAACGTACCTACTACTAGGTAGCTGACAAAATAAGACTTACTCATCATCAGGCGCGAGTCCGTCCCCAGCAATGACCAGCCTGGCCAACAGTCTTTTTCTGGAAGCCGGCACGTGCAGCAAGGCTACAACCCCGCTGAAGGGCCCCGGCTCGCCGCGGTCCCTGCCCGCCCTCCAGCGGTGCGCGGCGCGAGCTAGAGTCAGCTCGGCGGTGGATAACGACGGAAGGCAAGTTGCTTTTGGGTTACCCCATTCGTATTCTTCTTCCTGTTTGTGTGATTGAAAATGGGTTAACGATATTGTTGAACTATTGTACGCTAGTACGAGCTAGTACTATTATCTACCTCTCTATTGTTAAAACTTATGTGCATTAGATGGTAAAAAAAATATGGACCCCAGCATCTTCTGGCTACGCCTTAAAGCGCTGCAAAGTAGATATGTCTACGTTCTGGACGTCAAGTCTTTGATCGTCCTAGAAAACTTTGTCAATACTCACATCAAGGAATCGGCCTGTGGCTCGACTACGCGCGATGTAGGCGGGATGTAGCACGAAGCGCCCAGCCGCGATGGACCCCAGCATCTTCTCGCTTCGTCCCGGGGCGCTGCATAGTAAATGTGTAGCCTCTAAATCTAGTTCGGTGCCTTCGCATACTTCGCCGCCGAGGTACGCTATCATTTCGATTATTTCTTCGCGGTTCTGAAAGGAACATTTATGGAAGTTGAAACTACGAATTTCTGGACACTATCTAAATGTTTTACGTAAAAATAATTGACGTCTTCTTATCGTATGTTTATGAACTATATAAGGATAAGTTGTTATACATTTTGACCAATAAAGCTGTAAATACAGTAATTAAGTATGATAAAAAAAAAAAACTGGAGAGATTAAAGTACCAAGACAAGTACCAGAGTCAAGACAAGACAAAACAAGTTCCAGAGTATCTGACAAGATGTAGGAGGCCTTATGATAATGAAAGTACCTTATTTCTAAATCCAACCCGATTATTCTAAGAAACTCATTTGGCCGTTTTATCGTTTATAATTTTAATACGATAGTTATGGATACGGTGCATTTGCTATTGCTATGAAACGAACAACCACACTTGTAGATTTGATTGACGACAATATCGGGTGATATTTCGTATTATTGTCTACAATCAAATCAAATCTACTAATCGGTATGGTTGTTGTTCTTGGACATGTACTTTAATATTATGCATTAGGCCATAAGAGGCAAATTACTTTCACGAAACCTAGAAGTGAATAAATCGAGCACAATGCACTATTTTGTACCGCTTTTATCGGGACTATTTCTATCAACACATCAAAATGCAATGTTTTACGTAAAAATACACTAATCAAATCTAATTTATTAGCATATTATTAGTCCGAATTTCAAGAAAATACAAAATTATTTCACAAAATACTAAAATGGACAAACCGCCCGAGAAAAGTCAAAATGACACGACCGTATGAATGTCGTGATTAGCAATGAGATTCGTATCAGAGTTTTGTCTCATGGGTATATGAAATTTGATAAAAAGATGACGTCACAAGGGTTCAATAGGTCATTTGTATTTTTTAACGTAATTTTTAAGATTTTTCCTTTAAAAGTACGAAAATATAATGTAAGTCCTTAAAATCACAAATGGTTTTCGTCGTCTTCGAAATTTTTTTACACATATTTCTATCACGCCCCAACAAATACGTAAAACGAAGACAATTTTTTACAAGCTTTTATTTAACTTGCGCTGTATGTATGTATGTATGTATGTTCGGGTGGAATCTTGCAACTCAATTTTGAAGCACTTGCTGCCATTCGATTTTACTGAAATTTGGTACACTTATGTAACCGCGATGACAATGCAATATTATGGTACCATGGAGCCGGTCTGATGATGGAGACGGAAGGTGGACATAGGCACTCCTCTAATACACAACACAACCTAGTCGTGTTTGGGCTCGTTGGATTTGTCGTAACAAGATCTTTAGTAATACGTGATGTCCAGGGTCTCATGATTGAGCCGGAAGGTGGCCATAGGAACTCCTTAAATACACAACACAACCTAGTCGTGTTTGGGCTAATTGAATTTGTCTTGACTGGATCTTTAGTCATACGTGATGTCCAGGGTCTCGTGATGGAGCTGGAAGGTGGCCATAGGAACTCCTAAAATACACAAAATAACCTCGTCGTGTGAGAGCTAGTTGGATTTGTCTTGACTAGATCTTTAGTCATACATGGAGCCAGGAGGTGGCCATAGGACCTCCTCAAATACACAACATAACCTCGTCATGCTTTCCTACAATATGGGTATCAAATGAAAGGGCTTGCTGAGAATATCTCACAAAATAAAGTGACGTCACTCTGAAAGGTCGTCTGCTTACAAGGATACTCGACTCCACGGCTTTAAAAGCTTGTGTTTAAAAAGGATTTAATTAAGCTTATTCAAGCCTACCTTTTGTTATAAGCGTCCGTCTACGTCTCAGCTACGAAACTGCTACGGAGCTACGGTGCTACGCGCTACTGCTACGAGTGCATCATCGCTGCGTGCTACTTTATACATCAACGTTAGAGGAGAGCATGAACCGCTTGACAGGGGTCGCGGGGGGGGGAGTACTATCATCCCAACCAACCGTGTGAAGCAATGCTACGCTACATACAAACGACATGCTACGAAAGTGCTACGAGACTACGACACTTTTTGCTACAAGGCTACGAGCGTGGGCTACGCTATATCAGACGTCATGTTAAGTAGATGCTACGAACGACTACTACGAGGCTACGACGCTGCGTGATATGATAGATCTATCTCACCTATACATGCCTAGTACTTACATCAACGTTGGAAGAGAGCATGAAACGCTTGACAGTAGGCGCGGGGGGGGCGGTGGCGGCGGGGGGAGTACTATCATCCCAACCAACCGTATTCGGTTGAGATTCCGGTCCAGGCTCCGTCTCTGGACCTGTAAAGAAAAGAAAATAGCTTTACAGACCTAATCGCTTATTTCTACCAAAGTGATAATATAGCGGACGCGGTTTTGAAGCTTTTGAAAAATAAATAAAAAGATACAGATAAAAATGTCTTTATTCGAAGTAAGATTTAACAAAATCATTTTTCGACGTCAAAGCTTGCTAGTTAAAGGACAAAAGAAGTTTATCCCTGGTTATTAATATGATATCCTAGTAAGTACAGTAATTAGTAACTGAATAAAATGAAGATACCGAGGAATTAAGAGTATCTGAGAAAACTGAAATAATACTGAAGACTGGAGAAATTTCACCAGATTAAAAAGAGACAGGAGATGGCCATTCTTATATTGGAGCTTTAAAAAATCTGACAGCTATGCCCTTATTTTAGATTATCATTCATTCAAAAAAATATCATTCGTTCATCTGAATTCATCACCTCTCCTTCATTAGTCATAAAAACGAAAAGGATAGCTGTATTTTAAAATTAGAATCGGGGCCATTGTCTCTCATTAATCATAAAAACTTATAGGTAGCTGGAATTTGGAATGAGATTAAAAATAGGTCAATAAGCTTTACCGGGTCGCGGTATGGAGTCCCTAGTGGACCGTCGCGGCCGCTGCACGCTCAGCCCGCTCAGCGCTGCATTCAGCCGCTGCAGCTGAGCGTGGACCAATGGCTCCAGAGTGTTGGATGCTATTGAAGCGCTTTTTGAGCTGTCGGCGTCGGTGCATTCGCTTGGAGCTTCAGGTTTTGGCGTTGATGAGCCTGCTGTCTGTGGAAATTGAATTAGAAGAATAGAGTAAATTGTAACAATTATTTAAACAGACATGCAACTACTCGTCAAAATTAAAGTAAATTTAAGCTTTCAAGTAAATAGTGATGACAAAATTAGTCGACCTTATACTGAGTTCGAATTGCCGAAGATATGCAAGTTCGGACTCAATCCAAGATCAACAATTATTTTTACTTTAAATACATAATATAAAGGAATAAACTGTAAGAATAAAAAGCAAATTTCATTTCCATTTCTATTTCTATTTAACAGAGACAATTTACCTGATTCATCGCAACTTTTTGTATTTTTGATGGAGGTGTATCAGACTGCTCCTGAAACACACGCATATTATACAATGGTGTCGATTCGGCATACGCCCAACTAAACTAAACTTAAAATTAGTCCTGTCACTTTCTATCATTTTTAATTGAAAAGGGACCGAAGATCATCGGTTTTGTTTTTGTCTTTGACTTCACGACTAACGGTCAATTTTAGTGGGTTTTTAATTGTCATGGTGTTAGGTAGGCACTAAAACAAGACTAAATTTGACAGTTAGTCGTGAAGTCATAGACAAAAAATCCGATGATATTCAGTCCCTTTTCAATTAAAAATGATAGAAAGTGACAGGACTAATTTTAAGTTTAGTTTAGTTGGGCGTATGCCGAATGGACACCAATACATGACAACCTAATAAATAACACACAAAATCTAAAATACTTAGAATATTTATCATCTATCTACCTACATCATATTGTGAGAGATGTAGATCAACAACCGACCTCAAACCCCGTAGTCACAGTTAATGTTCCACCAAGAATCATCTTTCTTTTCTCGTCCTAACCAAATTAAAGGCAGTTTCACAAATTCATTTTCGATTTGACAACGCCTTTGCTAACTTTCGAACCTAGAACCACGAAGGCAAATTAATTTTGCTGTGTATGTAAAGGCGTGTCTCCTGCCAATGTTTTGGTCTACACACTACACAAATCAGTCTACACATACACATAATCAAATGTTTCAAACGACGTCTCCTGCTCTAAAATGTTTCGGACAAAATGTTTTGGTTTCGACAAAGAGGTCTGATAGTTTTGGTCAATAAGGCTCACCCGCACGGGGGATGTATTCAGGGTTATTAATATCGTGTTTGTACTATATTTTCGTAGTTCGTACTATGTATTATACTAATGGCAGAATCGTTCGTACAAAAATACGATCATTTTTCCCGGATTATATTTAGTAAGACATATACTAGGATGTATTTTGTGTAATAAATATGACAAATATAAAAATGATTACCATCAGTTCTATAGTTCAGCTCAGCGCAGGGTTTGATGTTGTGCTACAAATTATAATATTCGAACCGTACTTTGAGACTTCTACAAGTTTACATTATTTAGGAAGGCACTGTATACAGTTTACTATAAATGATGTTAAATTAAAAGAGGATTTGATGTATGTACTATATTTTCTTAAAAAAATAACCCTTTTGATTGTCATAGAAAATATTGTATGTATTTGTTTTTGTTTTGTTGAGATGTTTTATGTGTATTGTGTAGACCAAAACATGGCAGGAGACACGCCTTAAGTGTTAAATACAGCGCCATCTAGACGAAATCAGTTAAACTAAATGACATAATTATCAATAAAATTTTGTATTGATTTCTTATATTCTTGTAAGCTAAATAGATAATTCCAGATTAGGTAAATGCATAGCGGCCACTTCTTCGTAGTATATAAATGTAACAGCGAGGTTTTTTTTCTCTTATTCAAATCCAAAAGACGTGTTTTTAACGAATATATTCCTTTCGTTGTTGCATTTATTGAACAGTGGGTATGTTACCTGTAGATTGAGTTTTCTAGGTAGCGCGTGATGGTCGGAAGGCGGGGTGGGCGCGTCGCCGTTGAACTGAGCTAGGAATCTGTTGCGGATCTCTGACAATGGCTGCAAACAATAACATATAGATATCATGGAAAAAATACTATTACATTCACCTAAAAATTGTTTTTTTTTTAAATACGGTTAAGATTTGCACATGTATATTAATGTTACCATAAATAAAATAAAGACTTATGCTCTGCAGTCTGTGACACGGAAAATGTATTAATTGTTCTGTGGTCATTATAGAGTAGTACAGACAACACTGAATGCAAAGGAGACAATCTTGACTGCCAGTTCATAATAAAGATCATGTTTAGCTATGAAAATTAAACGTAGATGCAAAGTTTGTAGTCCATGCTAGTAATCATTGAGAAGAAAATTCTGGCTGCATCATTAGGTAATTTTTAACATTTTAGTGTACTGTTACCAAAACTAAACAAGCATTCTAAATTTCAATGTCGAAATTTGAGAGGATATATGGTCCAAAATTCAGATGCAATTAACCCGAACAAACAACCATCGCAAGTTAGATAAAACCTTATAAAAAGTAATGACATGATGGGTCCGTTGACTCGTAGTGTGTTTCTCTTTGATAGTCTCTAGTAGTTTGTGTATTACTACACTCATAGCATGTTTCTCTTTGATAGTCTCTATTAGTTTGTGTATTAGTTGACTCATAGCGTGTTTCTCTTTGATAGTCTCTAGTAGTTTGTGTATTAGTTGACTCATAGCGTGTTTCTCTTTGATAGTCTCTAGTAGTTTGTGTATTACTTGACTCATAGCGTGTTTCTCTTTGATAGTCTCTAGTAGTTTGTGTATTAGTTGACTCATAGCGTGTTTCTCTTTGATAGTCTCTAGTAGTTTGTGTATTACTTGACTCATAGCGTGTTTCTCTTTGATAGTCTCTATTAGTTTGTGTATTAGTTGACTCATAGCGTGTTTCTCTTTGATAGTCTCTAGTAGTTTGTGTATTAGTTGACTCATAGCGTGTTTCTCTTTGATAGTCTCTAGTAGTTTGTGTATTACTTGACTCATAGCGTGTTTCTCTTTGATAGTCTCTAGTAGTTTGTGTATTAGTTGACTCATAGCGTGTTTCTCTTTGATAGTCTCTAGTAGTTTGTGTATTAGTTGACTCATAGCGTGTTTCTCAATGATAGTCTCCAGTAGTTTGTGTATTAGTTGACTCATAGCGTGTTTCTCTTTGATAGTCTCTAGTAGTTTATGTATTACTTGACTCATAGCGTGTTTCTCTTTGATAGTCTCTAGTAGTTTGTGTATTAGTTGACTCATAGCGTGTTTCTCTTTGATAGTCTCTAGAAGTTTGTGTATTAGTTGACTCATAGCGTGTTTCTCTTTGATAGTCTCTAGTAGTTTGTGTATTAGTTGACTCATAGTGTGTTTCTCTTTGATAGTCTCTAGTAGTTTGTGTATAAGTTGACTCACAGTGTGTTTCTCCTTGATGGTCTCCGTGGGTTTGTGCGGCAGATCGTTGACCACCTTCCACAGGCGCTTCCTCGCGTCGGGGGACATGCGGCCCGAGCCGGGGCGGAGCGCCGCGCCGAACGCACTGTCCGGAGTTTCGATCTTAACTGAATATTCAAACAAAAATTCATTTACTTATTTATTTATATATGTTACGGCTAATAGCCGAAGTGCGGCTACACCTAGTTTTAGCCGGCTACAACTAGGTGCATGCCTTCATCATAGCGGCTAGAACTAGGTGCAGCCGCACACAGGTGGTTAAAATTAGGTGTATCCTATTTATCACCGGCTAGACCGAGGTTTTCAGAACTGAAAATTGAGAATATGTCAAACATAATTATAAGATACTCACAAGGGTCGGTGGGCGTCCTTATGGGGTCGGAGGGCATCTCCCCCCGCCTCACCGCCTGGATCCGCCGCCTGGTGGTGGGGCTGAGGCCGCGCAGGTTGGGAGTCGATAGAGCGTCTTCCAATGGTGGTGTCTTCATGTTACATACCCCATCTGGTTGGTTTTTATTTTACCATTAGTTTTTATGGTACTGTATTGAAGACACATTAAAAAGCATGGATTTTATTACTCAATTTGATACATACAAGCATGGTAAAATAATATGTTACGTTTTCTCTTTCAGTGACAGCTAGATCATTAGTACAAACTTACGTCAGTAGACAGGCCACTTCCTCATACACTTAATTCGGCTCCGTAGCCCAGGTGATAGTGTATCTGCCTCCAACGACGCATAGGGTCGTGGGTTCGAATTCCGCCCAGGGCAAACATTCGTGTGATGAGCACTTGTGTTTGCCTTGTGTCTGGTTGTTCTTATCTATTTATGTAATGTATATCAGCTGTCCGGTACTCATACTTAGTACAAGCTCTGCTTAGTTAAGACTTAGGCCGTGAGTGAAGATGTCCCCCAATTTAAAAAAATCTCTTAAACCACATTGATTATTACGATGCTTTAAAAAAAAGAAAAAAAGATGATTCCATGCTTTGTGAAGGAACGTTAAGTGGATCACTGTCACTGCTGCTTTCAAAGATAAAGAAGAAGAATAATAAATACGTACCCTGTTTGGCATCTTCTTTGAGGTCCATCACTCGCTTGGGCGTTTCCTGCGTGTCTCCGCCTAACAAGCCTTGTCGGGCCATTGCTATGTAGCGGGACGCGGGAGACATTTCATTCTCATTATCTGAAATATTATAACTATGTTTTGTAGCACGTGACTTGTATGAGTTTAGGTGAATTTGCTTCTGCAACACATTCACTAAAGAGTTGAAATTAAATAACGATGGAAATAAATTCTTGACAAACAGCAACATCAGATAAACCAGCAGTGATTGGAAACAACAAAAAGTCATCATCATCATCATCATCAACATCTCTTATACGTCCCCACCGTGGGGTTCGAGCTTGCCTTGAATCAGGGCGATCAGGCCTTATTCGACCACTTTGGCCCAGTACAGATTGGTCGACTTCACACACAACCTCACAAATCTGTGCAAAAAAGTGGCAATGATCTGTTGCAATGATTTATCAATCAACAGCACTCATTTGTGGCATTTGTAGCAAAATCAGTTATTTAGAAGAAAAATGTACCAGGTGCACATAAATCGAGGAAGTTCTGGATTTAGCAACAGATCACTTTCTCGGACTCGATTTCTAAGGCAAGATTAGTGTCCTGTCACCCTTTACAAATGGGTTTTGAAGGAAAAAGTACTAGGAGCACGTCAAACAATTGGATTGCGTTGAACTCCCATGATAGTTTTCACTTCTTTTCGCAATCGTGCCATATTAAAATTACAAAGTATAATGAAAATATTTTTTTTTTTTTATTACAAATGAATTTTGAAGGAGAAAGTACCAGGAGTACATAGATTGTAGAAGCGTTAACTTACCACTAGGCACTTTAGCCGCAGCTTTGGGCGTGTGTTCCCTCGAGCCAGCACAGGAGCCGCGGCGGGGAAGCGCGGGGGCTGCGGGGGGCAACATGGCGTTCTCCTTGTCTTTCGCTAGGTTTTGTACGGACTCCGGGTTATGTAAAGGTTCGGCTGGGTTTTCTTCTTTGGGTTCTATTTTTTCGGGTAATGGTGGTGCTGTTGGGATTAATAGTAAATTATGAGGTTATTTTTAAACGTGTGACGTTTAAGTCTAAGATACACAAACAGCAAGATATTTCTAGAAAAGTAGTTCAAGGAATGGCAAAGGGGTATTTTAAGTTATCTCACATGGAACCATAAAAGAAGTCTGATTTATAATCTTAAAATACATACACTGGCAGCGATTAAAGAGAGGCTTTAATTTGAACCTTCTTTTATCGATTGTGTTTTAAAAAGGTAATCTGGCTTATTTTAATCAGCTTGATATTCTGGAATAGCACTTGCTTAATATGTTGTCTAAACTAACTTAAAATTATGAATTTTAAGCTTTAGACTATTTAGACGATGGACTATTTATGGACGATTTAGACTATTTACCCTTAAGTGTCTCCCACCAGATACTCCTTCTTCCTCTGCACAGGCTAACAGCCAATTAGCAGTCACTGCAGGTAGCCCCCACTTCAAAGCGTTGGTATATAACCTAGCTTTACTAAACAATGAAAGTCATAAGTAATATTCACCCTTTGTGTCTCCCACCAGATACTCCTTCTCGCTGACTCTTTTCCCTTCCTCTGCACAGGCTAGCAGCCAATTAGCAGTAACGGCAGGTAGCCCCCACTTCAAGGCGCCGGTATATTTGTCCCCTGAGGGGGAGGGGCAGATGAGGTGTGTGGAGGCGAGAGCGTTGGCCGTGTTGCGGCGGCAGAAGCGCAGTTGGGTGCTGTGAAATAATACAGGGGTTGTTCAGGAAGATTCCGAATCACACTAATGTTATAATTGTGAAAATATATTTGGATGTTTGTTCCGTTTTCACGCTTAAACTATTGGACGGATTTGGATGAAATTTGGAATAGAGATAGTTTGTACCCTGGATTAACACATAGGATACTTTTTGCAGGGAAAAGTGGTATTCCCACGGGAAAATTTTACATAACGCGAGCGTAGCCGCGGGCGGACCGCTAGTTATACTATAAAATTTAAGATCTTAACATGTCATATTATGGCAATGATAGTAACACAATTTATTGATTTGTATAGGTTAGGTGTTACTATAACAAGAACTGACAAACAACGCAGAACTTAAACCGGTGGGTATAGAACAACGGATAATAGAAGAAGCTATTACAGACCCAGATAACAATTTAAAAATCTATCGTAGGAAACACTTCTACGCACACGTCAATCTTGATTGGCTGTCAAGTGCCAATCATGAGGTACTTTTTCACGTCATACTTCTTTCTGTCTTTTTGCCATTGTTATTTGAAATTAAGCATAGCTTTCTAGTTCGAAATATGCAACTATCAACGTCGTGTCGGTCAGCTAATAAAGGAAATAGGAAGGCACACGCACGACTAGTATGTACACATAATAATAGACACAACTCACGTGGCTCCAAGTAGCTTAGCCAGTTCGTCAAGGAAGGCTCGTTCCACACCGCTGTAAGTGCTAAGGCTTGCTACCACGCCGTGTAGAGGTCCCGGGTTCGACAGCGGGGGCAGGCACACGGGCCGGTGGTAGTACTGGATAGGCAATAACTCTTGCTGGGAGAGACAGTCTTTCTGTAAAAAGGAAGCGAATTTGAATAAAGTTTCTAAAACAGAAACCCGGCAGAATGTTAAGTTGACAACCGAAGGCACTGAAATGACGATTTTAACATATGCTTCCAGTGGCAGACGATTCAGGTCATGCTGAAAATTAAAACACTTACCAACCAAAACACAGTGATAGGTCAGCGTCAGCCATCTCGCATACATCTTCTTCATTTTATGCTACCCTGATACTTTTAATTTTATAACGCAAACATTTTTTTCCTATACAACGTGTTACAAAAAATACCAAAAAAAAGAATATTCTTCATCACAGGCATTTAATTAAAATTTTCCCATCTCTAGTGTCATTTGACACCTAAAATATAGACTATCGATTATCAGAACGGAAAAGTATTTGTACATCATTTGTGCCTACATTTTTAAAAGAGATGTACATGTATTAATTTATGTTAGAAAACATTTTCTTTTTTGCCTTAATTTTCTTGTTTACGTATTTACAAACATAAATATTATTTTGAAATATTTAGTTCATTAATTTATTATTTCGTAACAATGATTTAACAAAGCTTTTTTTATTTATTTGTAGTTTTTTCATTTTGAAATTAATTGTTCTAATGTGAATGTTTTGGTACAAGTAGTACGTAAACATTTTTAACCATAGCGGTAAAAATAGGCACATTGACCTAAAATTACATATCTGGTCCGAATATTCTTTGACACAGCTGATCACTAGAGATGGTAAAATTTTAATTAAATGCCTTTGATAAAAATATTCTTTTTTTGGTATTTTTTGTAACACGTTGTATAACAGAAATTAAAAGAGAGGTATGGTTTTAAGTCTGTATGTGCCAAGGCACCAAAATGGTCTGACAGATTCTAATGTGTAAAGTGAACTTACCACCCAGAAGACCGTGATAGGCTCAGCATCCTTGGTGATCAGTTCTTTAGGGTCGAAGCCGCCCCTATCTCGCATATCGCTTCTTCATTTAATGCTAGCCTGGTACTTTTGATTCTATAGAACTACCAATCGATGCGTTTATGACGATGATGATGGCAAGTTCTTCAGGTTGTGCATTCGCCACCAAAACGGCGTAACCAACTTGATGAGTAAGGTATCAAGTGTTAATGCTGAAAATCAAAGCACTTAACACTCAGAGTAAACCAAGCTTCAGCGTCCTTGATCTACTGTATCACGCTTACACCTTCTTCATTTTATGCTGCGCTGGTACTTTAAATTCTATAAAACAACCATTTTTGTACCTATTTATGCGAAATTAAAAGAGAGGTATGGTGTATGTCTACTGTATGTGCCAAGAAGGTTTGACTACAGATCTGATGAGTAAACTTACCACCCAGAAGACCGTGACGGGTTCAGCGTCCTTGGTGATCAGTTCTTCAGGGTCGAAGTCGAGCGGCACGAGCACGTGCGTGCCCCCCGCCCCCGCCGCGGCTAGCACTCCCCCCGCGGCCGCCACCTCCGCCCCTATCTCGCAAATCGCTTCCTCGTCTAAGCCTTGCACTTCTATTTTAATTCCTAAAAGATAAATTAAAATGTAGATCCTGTAATCCCTTTTACACGACTGCCCAAAAAAGGAGGAGGAAGGAGTGAGTATCTATTTAAATGCCTGAACCGATTTGGGTATGGCAAATTTTGGTGGCATGGCAAATAAAATAAATAAAAAAACTATTTATTGTCGTAGGCCATAGATTTCCCTTAAATTATGTCCTATTTCCGTAAAACACGTCAATTGCTGTAGCAAGCAATTGAACGATTGATTGATTGACCTATGAATGACCTAAAAATAAATATGAGTGAGTATGAATGAATATAAACTAGGTAAATTAATAAAAATATAATGGTAATAAAAAGACGATTATATTATTTAAACTTTTCACCTGGCAGCCCTGATATAAGCGGTCGCGCAAATAAAGGAATCGATGTGCCTTGCGTTCCGAGACGTGCTGAAGTCGATTTTAGCGCACTCAAAGCGCGTACCGAATTACTGTCAGCAGGCGAAACCCATACAGTCTGATCGCTGACGGCGCTGACTGTTTGATTCGAAAGACACACGCGTATCGGAACGCGCCCGTGATTCATTCATTATAACATTTAACATACATTTTTTAATTGCAATGGATAGAAACGTCACGTCTGACCACTTATTTGTGTAATCTATTTTTCTCTGTCTACTTATATTTTTAAAGATTCAACTACCCTGCGTTCCGAGACGCGCTGAAATCGATTAAAACACCCGTAATCGCGTTCCGAATTACTGTCAGCTGTCAAAACTCATACGCTTTTTTGCTTTTGTGATCGCTGACGGCGCTGAAAGTCTGACTCGGAATACGCCCTTTGTCTATTCCGATTAAATAATTGAATTGTGTATGAGTGCGTGATATACCTCATCTCTAAAATCCAAAGATAGTGTAGAGATACCCGATCGAAATATGGTTTGAGGTTAGAGCGATTTTTTGATAATTTTGCGAAAAACTTAGGTTTTCGATGATTAATTCTAACAGAATATTTTGGGCTAGTTCTTTAGTGTGATTATCACGTAAATTTGAGATTTTGTCGAGGTGAGTGGTTTGTTTACCAAATAAGACACCTAAGGTGGTAATAACTTTACGAGCCAGTTATTTTTGTAAGTAATGTGGTTCGTTACTTAGCAGTATTAGGGACTAGATAAATGATATACATTAGCAATAGAGGAGAGTAAATATAAATCTAGCAAATGCACTTGATGTAGTTCTGATGCAGTCTATCCCACAATATTGTAGCTAGTACGTAGAGTACTTGCAGCATTCCAGTTCAAATGCAGCCCCATCTGTTAAATCAGATCATATATATTATAATTTTCTTTAGGAAAATTCATATACCTTGATGACATGAACCACAGTATAAAAAAAAAACAAATCAGTTTTTAGTTACCTCTAAATATCTGTTCGATTTCTTCAGTAGGCTCGTCTTGCGTGATCTCAGTTCTTTCGTTCGTAGTGACGTTAGGAGCGGCCTCAGGAGACTTCTCTCGCAAAAGCTCGGGTTCTATGTTTTCTAAAAATAATTGTTTATTTAGAAAAATAGGCTTGACAATATAGGGATTAAAAACGGAAAGAAATTGGTTTAGTTTAGTTAGAGGCATAGTTATGATGAGACTTTTTTGGCCTCAGCAAAATTGCCACAAATCTGGGAAAAGAGATGCTGCGACCTGCAATTATATAATAGAAGTTCCAGCACTGATACGCAAGGCTTTGGTGACAAATGAAAGGGTGTTTATAAATTGGTCATCGTGTCCTGTGAGAGATTTCACTCTAGTTACAAGGTGCTATAAGTGCCAACAATATGGACATGCAGCCAAATCGTGTCGAGAGGAGTCCAACACCTGCGGGCATTGCGGCGAAGTAGGACATGAAATAAAAGAGTGTACCAAGAAGGCAGAACCACCAAAATGTGCTACATGCTTGCACTTTAAAAAGCCGTGTAATCATAAAACTGGTGACGATGTTTGCCCCGCTAAAAAACAAGCCGAAAAACGGTATATTAACTCTATTGATTATGACGACGCCTAAGAGCGCCATAAAAGTAAACAAACAACTTGAAGAGAATTTGTGCAATATTGACTTTGACCCAGTTTATGAATGTGCTGACGCGGATGCTTGCATGTCATACATTATTTTGTGCCTATTGACATTTTTCTTTAATTTATTTATATTTAGCATGTAATTGTTTATATTTTTAGTAACATAGTTATAGTAGTAATATTCAAGTTCTGTTTTTAGCCTAAGATACAAGATTTTCCTAGTTCAGGCTCGTGTTGTTATTTCCCTTTGTATTTAATTAGTCTGTAGTAGTTTTATTGTACATTTTACTCAATAAATTTATTCTTATTCTTATAAAGTTTTAAACAATTACGTATTACACAAATTTATACAAATAAGTATTTCAAAAATGTTTTTTTTTATTTGCCAGATTTATAGCCAATTTTTAGGGTTCCGTAGTCAAAAACCACGACTTAGCTCAGAGATTCTTAGTAATAGAAGGCTGTAATTTGATATGGATATACATATTAATCTTGCCGACAAAGTAAAAGAATAAATTCTTAATAAAAATGCACACGTGCTTGGCCGGTTATTTTTTAACTATGATATCCATCGTTATATAAAATATGAGGAATATGCCAAGCCAATCGACGCGACAAAAGAAAATACAAATCCTGACTGTCTTACACTTAAAAACCTTATTAGATTCACTTACGACTCAAGTAATGGTTGACGATATCGGGGACCGCTTCTACTTCCGGTTCCGGTTGTTGAACGGGTTCCGGTCCGGGCAGGTCCGGCACGCTGCGCAGGAGTTGCAAGTTGCGCTTGCTCATCGGAGACGCGGGATCGACGTTCGGTTTGCGGGCAGACTTCTGGGGCGTCTGCGGTTTTGTGTCTATGAGGAACTAAAGAGAAATGTGCATTTAATATTGATAACAGTAGTCATCGTCATCAACAGCCCATTATACGTCCCCACCGAGGGGCTCGAGCCTACCCTGAATTAGGGCGATTAGGCCTTAGTCGACTACGCTGGCCCAATGCGAGTTGGTCGACTTCACACACAACCTTTGAATTTCTTTGCAGGAGTGTGCAGGTTTCATCACGATGTTTTCCTTCACCGTAAGAGCATCGAATAAACATATAAATTCGAAAACACATTGGTACGTGGTGGGGATCGAACCCGCGTCTCCCGGAGGAAAGGCAGCGCCCCTAGCCACTAGACCACCGACGCCTTCAATATAGCAGTAGTTATAGCGAGGAATAAGTGTAATTTACAGGAGTCTATTATTCTTTATACATTAAAATCATGCGTTTATGTCCAAAGGGATGCGCAGATCTTACGGTGATTCACAACTGTAAAAAAAGTGCACAAAATGCCACCATGACACTTCTGATATTTTACAATGCATGTTTCAGGTACAATCTGATTTTCTTATTTTGAGTGTTACTTACTTACTTCTTTTTGGTACATTATAAATAAAATTATGTTTGCAATAGTTTCCTTTGGATCTGGCAACGTTCACCTGTTAGTTTCTTTTCAATACACCTTGCTCTAAAATGTAACTTACGAAGGTAGTAAACTGTGCGGTAAATGCGTTTTACCGCATTAGTGCGATTTTATTAATATTTTTTGTAATTCCTACGGTCTTCAAAATTATTATTCAGCCAGGATCACTTTGACAATAAAAAATATTTAAATCGATTCATACAAAGAGAAAAGTATTTCATATTAGGGTACTATGTATGTACCTTTCTTAACCATTTCAATTTAATTATTTACTATCAGTTTTCTCACAAGTGTATTGAAAAACGTCGTACAACACACGGTTTTATAACAAACTCGTGACATTATAAACCGTCGCCTGCGGCTCGGGCTTACAAAAGTCACCTTGTTTGTAATATGCCACCTATGATCCTTGTATCGTAATGTACTATTACATGTTTATAAATCGCAGCATATTTAGTAGTAGGGGATCGGACTGTTCCTAAATTTACCATATTTTATGAATTATTTTTAAACGATTCGTATGAATTCTTTTTAAAACGATTTGTAGACGATTCGCGAAGAAAAAACAGAATCGGTTGAAAAACGAATTTACAGTGATTTTTTAAAGTTTCAATATGTCTGTCTCTTTCAAAAACGCTTTTTTGTATGGAGATTATATGGCGTTACTAACAAATGACGTCACAAGTGGTTATGAGCCTCTCTATCTAATCTTGAATTTCAAACCTTTATAACTCGGTCAATTTTAAAGATAGAGCAAATTTTTTTTAGGATTGGTTGGATTTATAAAATAAATAAAAAAGTAGTATAAAATAATAAAAAAAGATACTCTATTGTGATAAATTGGTTTGTTAACTAATTGACAGATATTTAAAACTGGTGTAATTTATGCGTGACGCGTTTATGTTGGCTCTAAATGACGTCACACTCTGCTCTCGACCGAGCGAGCGCGAAGCTCAGCTTAGGAAAAAATGCTTTCGTATGTCCGATTGTTTTCTTTTAGGTCGCATTTCTCCATCGATTGTGAAATTTTGTCAGCAGGTTGGATTATGTTTTTTTTTTTAGATTAAGTTTTATGAAATTTGTCAAAATGGCGGACAGAGGGAAAAAAACACGTCAAAAGTTATATTTGCGCGGCCTCTAGAAACACTATGTCTTACCTCGGCCTCATCCAGCGCCCGCCCCGCCTCCACGCTCCTCGCCAGCCACAGCGCGCTCACTACGGGCGCGGCGGGCAGCGCGCGCGCCGCCGCCAGTGCCGCTGCGCGCGCGCCGGCCGCCACGTGCGTGACGCGCTCGTGCGGGCAGTCGTAGCGCACGCCGCCCGCGCGGGACACGCACGCGGCCGCGCGCTCGCGGTATGTGCCGTCTAGGCCTGTTACCCAGATCTGGGGGAGAAATGTTTAGTAAAGGGTGCGTTTTGGAACAGAAGATACGTTGGGCGAAAATAAGGAATTATTTTTGGTATAGGCAATAATCTTAAATCGTGCTTAAAACCCGTGAAAAAGCGTTATTAAAATGTGTACAAAGCGCCAGTCTTTAATCATAATTAGAATATAACCCGTCGAGGCTTATTACCAAATTATAGGGGTGAAGTGTTTAGAAGCGAAAGTTTTGCGCTTTTGATAAGTTTAAATTAAATTGTTAAACAAAGGATTACACCACGAATTGCTGTAATCATTGCACACTTTTTAAATTAGAGTTGTAATTTTAAATAAATGTAAGCCGCAAACCAGGTTTTATAGTCAAAGAAAATACATAAATATAAATAGTTTCATGTCTTATCAAAAAAACATCAATAATTCATACGTTTTTTTGTTATTTTTAAAAACAAAAGAATTGTAGCAGTCAATTTCATGAAAAATCTATGTATTATTTTAAGTGTGTTATAAAATTACTTACACAAAAGCCATCAAAAATAGGTCCAGCCTTTTTGATGCTGCTCATATCCAAGTTTTCAAATGCCATTTGGATATCTCTATCTACTGAAGTATCACTTGATTTCTTTGTGTCCTGCGACAACTAAAACAAAAAGTATATACATTATGTTAGTGTTTCAATTAAATACCTATACATAATTACATTTTTTTTATAGTAACATGTCCCACTGCTGGGCAAAGGCGTCCCCTCTATTATTCCAGCATTCACGATCTTTAGCTTCCATCTGCCACTCTGTCAGAAACGTGTCCAGGTCATCTCGCCGACGTCCCCGGGGTCTACCCCTTCGTCGGCGGCCATTGTCTAGCAACAAATCTGTGGTCAGGTAATCCTCGCCAATCTATCATCACACATACATTTTATCTTATTCAAATTTGATTAATATACCTTCATTCGTCCAGAAAACGTAGACAGATCATTGGCCCTCGTCTCATCCACAAAATTACTAGGTGGTCTTGAGGTAGTTATCCTGGAGAAGTTTAAACCTAAAACAAAAAAAAAAGTATAACGGGAAAAGCATTTACTGTTTTATAATGCGTCTTCATATTACTGAGACACTTATGGCTTTTGGGGAGGTTCTATAACACTGAAACCAGGGTTTGTGAGGACGGTTGACCTTACTACCAGCACTATGGTGATGATAAAAGTTTTGCTGTATTCCAATGTATGGTCCACGTAACATATAATCTATCTTTATTTACTCTCATAACGTAAAATCTGAATTACAAAATTCAAAACGGTTTTATATTGACACACTTTATAAACACAATATCGAAATTTAAAAATAGAATCATATTATAACAGTTCTCTCTATGAAAACGATGTTATAATTTTTTTTTTGTTCATTATGATACAGTGTTTGGCCTGGAAACAAGTCCTTTTAGCAAAAAGTTGTCTGGAGCGCCCTGAACGTACCCCTGTGGCAGCGCCTACAGCTCTACGGCTCGGTTTTTAAACACACATTTGTGTTTTAATACCCCTCATTATGCAACAGTTTCATAAACAACTATTAATCCACGTCTATGTCGTTCTATGTAAAAGACAGATCCACTAAAGTATCTTGAAAATACTCACTCATATCTGGCAAACGGAGTTCAGCCAATCGCCGATTCTTTAACCCACGATAATATTTCATCGCCTATTACAAAGTCTACGGTACGTGTAAAGCTGTGTGTCATAGGTTTGCTACCCGCTATCCTACTTTGACGATTACTTACTGATATCAGGCAAGCGGTGTTCGGCCAATGGCGACGACGTGGAAGCCCCAGCCACTCTGTACCTCGCCAGTGGCAGCGCGACTCCCATGGCCGCCGAGTCTTTAACCCAAGTCGGTAGCACGCAAGCTTTGCCGTATTCTAACGCCGCCTTGTATTTCTCACTGCCTACGCCGTCTCTGGTAAGTTGGAGAAAGTTTTGGTGATAGTTGATTAGTGCTGTATAATAACGAATTTTCATTTTAAAAAAATTGATCGTCTTCTCCCTTTCTTGGGGTTTTTTTTTAAATTTCTTCATATTACTTGCCTACATCTTTATTAAAACGTAAAACCTAACATACTAAAATTTAGTTTTTTCTCACTTCGGCGCTACATTAATGAGTCAATTAAACAAAAAAACGATCAGTCAGAATGGATAAACTTCTCTCGCTCTCTATATGTATATATTAAAGTGGTGCTATGTTTTTTATTGGTGAATTCTTCTCCACAGAGTCCGCACATTGTGTAGTGAACTCATAAAAAAAAAATGTAATGACGAAACTAAGAGATGTAACATCCAAAAGTTAGTAATAAACTAGATAGATAGATAGATAAAACGTTTATTGCACCACAAGAACACTCACAAACATATAGCAAACTTACAACTAAATATAACCTAACTATTCATTTCATTACTGACTTACAAGGCAAGCATGTCTCAAAGCATGGAACACTTGCTCTCTTGCCTATTTTGTCCCTCCTCCCGTACTAAGGAAGACCTAAATTTGCCATCGCCCAGCGCTGTAGCTGTGGCAATGTACTGGGCCGAGAAAATATGTCATTGATACGAAGAAGAAAGCAAGAGTAGATGGAAATGTTGGAAGGGCCACCCCCTTCAAGGCGAACGATCCGTAAAGAGGCGTTACTATATGTTACTGACTACTGTAGAAGATTGTAGATGATACTGGAAAATAAGATACATGTCCTTAGAAAAATAATACTTACTTAGTCAAAATAACAATATCAGTGGTTTCACTCTGAAACGCCCCAGAGAAGTTCCCGCCATGCTGGTTAACAAGTTTCATTATCATCTGCTTGTCCTTCTTCGATATCCCTGAGGTAGTCACTTGCAGGTTCGCGAACGGCGGCAGGCGATGGACGTCGAATTCAGAAGTCGCGCCGTTGATATTCAGGCGTAAGGACATGTCCCAAACAGCTTCTAGCCATAATTCACACATCACCGGTATTCCTTTTTCTACTGATTTCTGTAAATGTATATTAATATTATGGTTGAACAACATGTCAGATAAAATTAAGCTATTGATTTGATCATGGGATGTTTCTAAATATTAAGTAAATAAAACACTTTACTGCTTGTATGTTACTTTTGTGTGCAACAAAAGTAACATACAAGCAGTAAAATACATAGAAAAAAATTTGTTTCATAAAGTTAACTTCTTAAAGTCAGCCACACTAAGAAAAACATCTAAAGGAGTGATAGCTCAAACAGTGCATCTCTCCTCAATGACTTAATTGGAGTAAAATAATATAAAAATAAAACTCCCATTAGTAGTATAACCTCGCATGTCACAGTACCTGTACAAGACCTGACTTAATGCCACAGAGAATGCCATATCTGAATGTAGTACTCTTCTATCTTCTATCAACTAAGTGCCGAATTGTCATGAAATGAAGAAGATGAAGTGATCTGATAAGAGATACTTACCATGTACTTATCTGATAACACAGTATCAGACACAAGGTGAGTGGTATCATCAGTCAATGCTGCTGTGTATCTTCCGCCCATCCAAAACACTTTCTTTTTTAATTTCTCCTAAAAAAAAAAATTAATTTAGAATGTGAATCTTATAAGATACATAGATAGAAAGAACATAATTATGTTATTGAACACAAGAAATACAGATAAAAACAAGGGTGTGTACAGATAGGCAGCCTTACTGGGTCTGCTGGAAAATATTTCACTAGAAATAAGTAGGCCTGCTGTGTTGTTTTTCCTTATGTTATTGTGTTTTTAGTTAAATATTAGTTATTACTTATTAAACTTAAAACTAATAGGTACCTTTTGCTGCTTTGAGAGTCCGCTGGCAGTGACCACGAGTCCCCTCATGGCCACAGTGAACACTGGCTCTGGACCTGAGGGTATGGGGGCTCCTTCTGTGAGGCAACATGACAGGCAGCGTGGTCCTACCAGCCTAAAAGTGAAGGCCGGTTATAAAAAGGGTATAAAAAATGTAGGTACTCTAGTTTTACATGACAACCATACCATGATTTTATCAACAAATGCTGTAAAATAACTAGATTTTCCATTAGGTCTTAGGCCGTGATCAATTGATACCTAGGACACAAGCCAAATTATTTGATCATGACCAAGTCAAAAATTGCAAGTAAAGGAGGAAATCTTGGCTGCTACTACTGCAATAGTTTCTATTTTCTTTATAGGTAGAGCTACGTCAAGCTTAGAGGGAAAGGGTATTCCGTGGTTATCTCATACTTACAAACATTTTGTGGCTTTCAGTTTCTCATACAACTCTCCTTGAAAATCAGAGAGCACAAACACATCTTGCTTGGTGAGGCCTTGAAACCGGTTGAATTTGGTTTCATGTTCCCAATGGACTTGTAGACCACCGCCACAATGCTGTTCGCAAGTCTACGAGATACAATACAAATTCATATAGACTATAATAATGATCATAGCATAGCAGAAAAATACTTGGTCATTCATAACCATAGAAAACATCACCACTGAGCAAGATTTGACTGGAATGAAAAGATAAAACACTGGTGATTGTTACTTGTTACAAGCTCAGAGGCAGGAGTAATAGTGTTCTGTGCTCAGAGGAACAAAAGAAGATCGCTTCGCGCGAGGCGCCGCGCGTCAAAAATCTTTGGTTACAAGTAGAAAATTACGAAACGAAATCTTACGATAAACGCCAACTGCATATCCTCGGAACAATCATTTTCACTGCTACAGTCCTTAGGGATAATAAACGTAACTTTTATTTCTTCAGTCATATTTGTCTTTTATTTGTTAACATACACTATTCCGTAAAATAATTAAATCTCATACACTCAAACCCATTTTCAAGTAACCTAAACGGCGGACGGCGGACATTGTGTTTACAAAACTCCCTCCGAAAACTTAATCATAGACAAGCAGAGTAAGCAGACTAAAAGCACAGAGTTCGTCCAACTGAAAGTGATAGCAAGTCGAAAGATATACCGCTCTACATAAGTGCAAATAAGACAGACATATCTTTCAAAAATATGGCCATAAACAAAAGAAGAGATTGGAATTGTAAATTCGTTTCATCATTGACAAATATTTTATGGTACAAACAAAATGTACGACAGAAAAGAACGAAAACTTTTGCTTTTTGTACCACGCTACCTCTTTCTCTCTTCACTTTGAATAGAGTTAGCAAAAATGCGAATAATCGATTTGTTTTGTTGAGGTTATAAAATGTGGGAAGTTGGGTTTATTTATTTAAAATAATAAAGTTTCCACATGTTACTTCTTGATTAAGTGCTATCATTTGCCATTAAAAATGCTGTATGATGATTTCAAGCCTATCGTGGACTTGGTACTGAACAACTGGACTGCGTTACAACTGGCTGTTGAACATGGTATGGGAGCTCCAGGAGGCGAAAAGGTAAAAAGAAAAATTCTCAATAAATTCTTCATTCCTTAATCTTTTTAACCGTAGTAACAAAAAAAACTAAAAGCATATAGACAGATTTTCAAAGATACCTCAATATAGAGATGAAACCTTGACTCCACATTTACAACTCCTTCTTTATTTATTTATAGTGACATTGGCCTTTACCAGCATAGTATAGGTACTATTCTATCGATCCATAATCTTTCTTCGTAAATAAATAATTTAAATGATAGTGCCCTAAAGCCTATACTCCAACTCTCACACCCCACCCTGAAGGCGACCCTCTGACCCTGTACACCGGGGTATCTTGCGCGTTGATAATAACATCTATAAAAAGCGAATTTATTTATATACTTTAGTTTGCAACAAAAGTGTATAGCTCGATGAGCTATCCACTGTACCTCTTTCTTTAGCATAGCCAGAATATACCTGCACACAAAAGCATCATAATTTTTTATCTTGAAAAAAAATATTATACTATTTTTTATTTTCAGACTGCTCAACTTATGGCAGTGTATGTAGCGAGATACTGTGTTGAGAATGTGGTGGATGCAGATGACCTTACTGAGGTATTGGAAGACCTCATGGATGAAGAGTTTGAAACCGTCTGCCATGATAACTCTCCAAAAGGTAATGTTTTCTCAAGGAGTATATGACTTTCTATTCTAGTGCTCTGTGCTAACTTGCAGTACAAAATAACATTTTTTTTTTTAATTCAGAGTCTATTTGCTAGTTATTCTTCTTTTGCTAATTTAAAACCGCATTAAAGGTCGTAGTCAGACTATGATTTAAAAATTAATATTAAAATCTGGTATTATTTTTCTGTAATAAATCACTTTGATGCAATCTTCTTTTTTTTATTTTATTCTTCAGAAATAGCTACAGTCCTGTTGCTGTATCTACAGTTGCTAAAAGATGGCAGTCACGATGAGCTCAGAGCGAGGATAGAAGCAATGCCGAAGTGCCAGAAGTGGCTCAGTCAGCCAATACACCAGTCAGTTCCTCCTCAGGTAAATGTAAGAAAAGTTGATTTTCAGTTCCGAAATTAGTTTTATATCCATTTAAATTATATATATTTGTTTAACATCTAAAGATTTTAAATATTTTTAAGTTTTTCGTGTGTTTTAATACATAGCTGATAACCCGAACTCGGCCAGCATAGTTGACTAAGGCCTAATCGCCCAAGTTCCGGTTAAGCTAGAGCCCCTCACTCAGTCAACACCAACATCAACGGCCCGTTACAGTTCATTGCTGTCTATGAGCCCCTTCCACTTAAGTGGAGGGTTTTGCCATAATCTCCACGCTTGGCAGGCGGGTTGGAGATTGCAGATTAAAAGGTTACTGTATCAGAGAGCGCTGCTGCCCGTTCCCTGTTCAATGTGTAGTCCCTAAGTCCCCTCTTACGACACCCACCCCTAAGTTGCCTCTTACGAGCCCCTCAGTAGGGACGTATGATGATTGATGCATAGGAATTTGTCTGCTCTGACTGAAGGTCCAACTCAATTGTTGATGATGATTTTAGATTTTAAAATGTAACATGACAAAATTTAGGACCCCTCCCATATCTTGTCTTTCACACAATGTCACATTTCGTCGACTCCCCCCTTAACGTGAGACGAATTGCCCCTCAGGGACATCATTATCACGAAGGCCTAGGAAGAAACTCCTAACTTATGGTAAACAGGAAGGGCATGCTATACCAAATTAGTTAAAAAAAATTAGGCAAAATCGCTAGGTAGCAAAATCAGTCAACTCTTGTAAAAATGTTTTGATCTACCATTATCCCTGATTTGTTGTTATTGTATTTTAGTCGCATGGCAACCCAGACGATGACACGACGAGCAGTAGCGGAGCTGACGACGAATCAGAAGATGAAATGAATAGCGATGCGCCTAAGGATGTTCATGTGAATGGTGAATCTTCAATGAATTCCACACAAAGTCAAGAACCAGAACCTATGGACGAAGATGGCGAACCTGGATGGACAGTAGTCAAAACGAGAAAGAAGAAATAAACTTGTGTGTTTTAAGAATAATCAATCTATTTAGTTTAAGTATTGCTTCTTCATTGACCTTTTTTTTGTAGCAAATTAGCAGAGAATGTTGTCTGCTTTCTCGATGTTGTAAAATATCGATTTTATAAATATTTTGAAAAAATATTTGAATTGTGTATTAGACCATGCAAGAGCACCACTTAGAAACCACGTAGAAGCATTTTTATGCAAGTTCTGCTGTTATTTCTCTAATTAGAAATTGTGGAAAAGGTAATTAGAATGCAAGCACACAAAACATGAATTCTCCATTCATCATCATCATCATCAACAGCCTGTTACAGTAAACCGGAATTCTCCATTAGGAGTTGATAATACAAACCCATATCAGATAGCAAAAATTATGATCTATTCTTCCCTAGTTGAGCTAGATTTAATTTAATTATGGTTTGTATGTAGTCACTTAGATAGAATAATAGTTCAATGATTACAGCATAGAACTGTATTGTATGTATAGAATAAGCAATGTTGTCGTGATTTATTGTCATTAAATAACAATTATTATTGTTGATATTGTTATCATTTTCATTACTTTTTCTAATTTCCCATTAGAATATGTATCATCATCATATCACACACAACTCCCAAAAGACGTCTAGACGAAGGCCTCCCCGAAGTCCACAACGTCCGGTCCTCTGCGCTACCCGCATCCAACGGTCTCCGGCTCATATGTTCTTATGTGGGCCGTACTGAACCACAGCCACAGAATAAGTAGGTATTATATCTGCCTAGCATGAGCACTCGTAACTCGATGGCAAAAAGTCAACCAAGAACCAAAATCGCCACACTGTGGGTACTTAGTAGTGTAGTTCTCTTCATGGTATGGGTTGTAAGTAGTATTCCAAAGCACCACAGTAAAAGGCTCACAGTCTCTTAGTATGACTGTGCGAAGGTTGAAAGGCAGCTCTGGACTAATAGGACTTACTTAAAAGGACTTTTAAATAGGTACCAAAGAGGATATAAGGGGGTTATAGGTACCTACTAAACTTTGGTCTTTGAAGCATGTCCACAAACTACTTAAGAAGAACCAGAGCATGTCTAAAACTATTGTGTTGTGTAACATTTCACGTTGACGCCATTAATGTGCCGTCTCAGTTCTCGTAGCTGCGCACGGCCTATAATCTTCATAGAGAATTTACTGGCAATAGCGATGACTGACATTTCCGAAGTCATATGACATTTCTCATGCCGCCATATTGAAAAAAAAAAGGTCTTTTTTTTATTTATTTATTTATTTATGGCTTCTGCATTTAGCAATTTAGCCAGTGTCGAGTAATCAGCTTATCACGGGTAGATAAAAAAAAAAAAAACAATTATATAAATTAAACGGACGCGATAGATATTTCCTGAAACAAGAAGAAAAGACACTGTTATGGACAGCAAAAAGACTCCATCTGTCTGTCAGACTGCCGCCATACTTGTGTGTGTGCGTGCAGTGCGTGCATGTAGGCTGTGAAGCGTGAGTCCTAACCTCAAAATCTTGCTTGTAATCGAAGTTCGAAGCCGAAGCCTTTCTCCTGTTGACTTTTGAAATACCTTACGTGAGTTTTGGTTAATTCTGTGTGAATTGGACGCTTTATCATGTATTTTAAGTGTTGTCTTAAAAATTTAATAGTTCGCGACAGGACGCTAGGTTACACAAGTTCCTAACAGATGAGAAAAGACTCGCAAAGTGGCTAGAGTGCCTGAAAGATGATACGCTTCAAAGATCGTCTCTGAAAAATCTTTTTGTCTGCTCAAAACGTTTCGAAAAAAGATTCAAAGGTGCAGCGGGCTCAAAGCTCCTATGCGGCGCTCACCCATCTTTGTTTGCCAGATAAAATTTCAAGTGGAAACCCAACGGAGCACTTATGTACCTAACAGATCATATTTCCAAGCTGTTAGATAGTCGGCGGGTTTTCATCGTAAAATTTGATTCATTATCATGGCATGGTAGGTACCTATTTTATATTTTCTTTTGAGTCAGCAGGTATGTAGATGTGGCTGGCATGTGTAAAATTATAAACCTATTTTTTTTTCAATTTCATAGATGCAGCAGTCACTGTCATCGACCACACTTACTTTAAGCAGAGACATTTTGATCACACTTATTGTAAAGATGAAGCAACTTCCACTTCAGGTCAGTTAAATTGAGCACACTTGTATTGCTAACTGTTCTATGATTTGCATAAATTCACAATAATTAAATTTAAAATTTCAGGAAACAAACTTGTTCTTGAAGAGGAGCTTCCTCTGCCGGGAAGTAGTAGTAAAGTCGAAACAGTTTCCACTTCAGGTCAGTTAAATAGAGCTCACTTGTATTGCTAACCTAATTATTTTTATAATTATTATACATTTTTTATATCTTACAGCTGACACAACATCTGCCACTACTGACTGTGGCATAACCAGAACCCCAACTTTTCCAACGGCAAAACAATCATGCCAGAGAAAAATAATTCAAAATTTGAGTAAACTTACCCCTAGACGTGAAGCCAATGAAAAAAAAAAAAAAAAAAACACCCCTACATGCAGAAATATTTATAAGGAATATGAGAGAGCAAAGAAGCAAGTAGATTTTTACACAGAGATTTTATTCTGCTGTCAACTTCTACTTTGAATAAAATGGTCTCAAATTTAAATGTAGAGGCTGGAATCAATAAACAATTCCTTTGTCTCGTCAAGAAAAAGGTAAATATTTATTATACACAAGTTGCTTTTTTTGTTTTAAATATTTCTTTGGTGACCAAACAGGTATTCATATTTAACAGGTATAACAAGTATTCATATTTCTAGAATAACATGGAATTTCTTTCTAGGTTGACACTTGGCCGGATTCTAAAAAACAGCTCAGTCATATTTGACAAAATGTCACTTGGCATGGGGCTCTCGTATGATGTCAAAAAAGACCACACTTTGGCTTTTGGCTTTGTACACTTGAAAGGGAAAGGAGATTCGCAGACCATGTATTAACATAAATAAATCTTTTAATAAATAGTCTTTCCTTGTTTCATTTTTGATGCTGGACGTTTTTATGACATTAAATATGTTCAAAAACCTGTATACTAAAGATTCGAAGGTTTTGTGCGAACATATTTAAATTTGTCGGAAAAACGTCCAATTCTTACCAAAATTTCAATTTTACTTAGTAGAACCGACCGCGTAGGTATCCTGCGTGGCTGTATGCAGAGTTTCACTTTGCCAACAAGGCAAATAAAAAAAAGGAATGTCATGTGAGATCAGAAATGTCATTTCTACGGCGAGTATTTTTGTTTGAGAGTTGGTAGTCTGAACCTGGTTCTTCTAAGTAGTCTGTGTAGCTGCGTTTATTGAGAATAGAACGGAATAGCGTCAATTTTGAGTCAAACCGTTTGACCGTCTCCGGGGCCCTTAAGGTTCATGACAACGTAGGTCCTTAAGGCGCGTTTCCATTGTGCAAGTTCTTGCATGCAAGTATGACGTCACACTTGCATACAAGTTACTCGTATTGTAAACTTTAATTTGAAACTTGCATGCAAGTTGCATATCACTTGCGCAGACAAGCGTTAGTTGCGCATTATGTTTACAAGTTCAAAACTACCTCCATGCAATTTGCAGCCTGCATACAAGTTTACGTTTCCATTACTCGCAGCTTTATTCGTAGATGACAAGTAATGACAACGACAACGGACGTATTCCGATTCAGACTTTCAGCGCTGTCAACGATCAGAAAAGCAAAAAAACGTATGAGTTTTGACAGCTGACAGTAATTCGGAACGCGATTCCGGGTGCTTTAATCGATTTTAGCGCGTCCCGGAACGCAGGGCTAGTTTTTATGTTTTTGAATGAATGTAGAGATGTTCTCTAGCTTGGCTTTTCTTTTTTTTTTTGCTCTTTTATCAAGGAGTTCTTTTACGTCAATCAAAAGAAACGAACAGGCCCTCCGCCTCCATCCATCTGTCAAATATTCTGATAGCGCAACCAAAGAGAATGGAATGAGCGCAACGATAGCGGCGTTCGCATTTTCGCATAGACGGGATTTTGCGTTCACGGCTTACTTATAGAGAATACGATAACATCAAGAGAAATAAATGTTTTGATCAGTTATAAAATACTCCAAAATGCCTCTGACTGCTAGACAGAGAAGTATTCATAACAAAAATGGTGCAAAACGAGGGTCCAGTTTTAAGGATAAACGCTCCAGAAAAGCTAGTGAGGGGTATGTATTTTGTACTTTAAGTCTAATGCGGTTTAAAATTCTTCTAAAATTAATTTAAATCTTGAGTGGTTTTTCTATTTTTTATCATGTTTCCATACATTTTATACCTTCGCTTGGAGGTTATTATTTTTTACATCTTTCTGTATTTTTTTTGTTGAATAATACAGTTTGGCGCTTATCCAGGTACTTCAGAACTAGCAGAGGTAAACGCATGACGCACAAGATACTTGCATGCGTCAGAAACCAAAATACATATTCTTATTACAAAATAACTATTTCTGGCTTTGATTTTCTTACTTAGCCTACATGCTATGATTTTATGAACCATTCAATTCATGATAAAATTAATGGAGTTTCATGTTTTTAAATCCTGATCAAATTTATACTTCCTTCCATTTCCCAGGTTTATCAACATCCCATATTTTAACAGATTAGCCAAATCCTGAGTTGATTAGCAACTTAAGTTTTTGATAGAAATTAAATAATTATTATAATTTTTTATGAATATGCATAAAAATGCCAAAAACTTTTTTTTTATTATTATATCCAGGCATAATTGTAACACTGGCTGTTTGCAAGAAAATAGCTAGACTTGTAAATATCCTGTCATTTCCATACCTTTTTATCGAGTCAAGTCAATGGCTTTTGGCGGGTCTATAACACTGACACCAGGGTTTGTGAGGTCGGTAGTCGACCTTACAACCCACACGATGATGATGATGACCCAAGTAGTTTGAGTCTAATCCAGTACAGATTTTCCTACTGCACGCACAATCTTTATTAGGCCTTATCAGGTATAATCATTGTCATCTATTATCATTACATTTCAGTGAGTTCCTGGTAACTAATGCACCGTCAGATCTGCGCAGCATCTGGTATCCTGGTGGGGCAGTGGCCCTTGGGATGCTGTTGGTAGCCCGTTTAGCATCTGCCTATTGGGGACACATAGCTGACTGCGACGAGACCTATAACTATTGGGAACCGCTACATTATCTAGGTAAATAGCTGCAAGACACCAGAGGATATCAAGCAATTGACAACATTTCAAATTCTTAAAGGTACAAAAATTTAAAAACCATTTAGAGATTTGGTCTTCCTAAACATAATACATTTTTTTCAGAATTAATAATCCACTAAAATATAATAGATATTTACAAATAATCTAAAAGTAACTAAAAGCGGTGGTTTAGGATATTTAGCACCAATTGCTTTTGCTTTCTAAGTGATTGTTCAATGTTCATAAGCATTAATATTTTAAATCCTAAGGTGTACTTATGTTGAAATTAATGAAAATAAAAAACATGTGTAGTGTGTTTTAAGTAAATTTTTATATTAATACTAAAAATTAACTGATGTCATTTCATGTACCTATCTATATAAAACAGAAAGCTCATCTTACAATTTCTTTTCAGTATACGGCAATGGTCTTCAAACATGGGAGTACAGTCCTGTATATGCCATTCGTTCGTACATGCCGCTGTGGTTATTTGCTGTGCCGGCCAAGATGCTGGCATTCTTTGTGGCACCGGTGACTGTGTTCTATTCACTGCGATCATTGTTGGCAGTGTTAACGGCTTGTGCAGAGCTCATGTTTTATAAGTGAGTTGTTGATTTATCATCTACTCTGTTTTATTTATGTATGTAATCTACTTTATCATATTTTTTTAAACGTTAAAAAAATTGGTTTTACGAAACGAGAATTTGTATGCAAAACAGATGTACCTGCATATTTTTTTTATTATTGGTTAAAATATGTTGCATATTATAAAATACAACAGCTGTGCCAAGATAAGAAGTTGCGTTTCTCAGCTAAAGCTCTGTAACAAATGGGAAATGGTGTTACAGAGGTTACACCAGGAGGAGGTATTTGTGGCGTAAATAGAATATAATAAAATGAGATCCACCTATATTGGCCTGTCCAAATTTTTATTTCTTTATGATTATCTGTTACACCCATGTTGTTTTTAAATTTACTGTGCTGATAAATGAAATCTTGTAACCTAGCTATTTATCTGTAAAATAAAATAAAATCGGAACTGTTCCTGTGTATATTGATGCTGTGGTGCTGTTTGTGTGATGTTGTACTCGATTAATTTGCCACAAAGTGACACTAAGCATACCTAAACTCAAAAATTTAGCCAAGTATGTTCCCCTGTTAGCCACCGACGAAAGCTCTGCTCACCCTTAAGGAACTGACCTTATATAACTTTCCAGAGCGGTCTGCCACGAGTTTGGCGTGCACGTGGGCCGCGTGTGGCTGTGCCTGACGCTCCCCGCCGCCGGAAGCTTCGCGCACGCCGCCGCCATGCTGCCGTCCGCCTGGAGCGCCGCCATCGCGCCCGCCGCTCTCGCCTGCTGGTGGCGCAAGAGATACGCGCTCGCCGTGACCCTCACAGCGTCCACCGCACTGCTCAGTGAGTCTCACACACGCTCACACGGTGCCGCGCTCGCTTGCTGGTGGCGCAAGAGATACGCGCTCGCCGTGACCCTCACAGCGTCCACCGCACTGCTCAGTGAGTCTCACACACGCTCATACGGTGCCGCGCTCGCTTGCTGGTGGCGCAAGAGATACGCGCTCGCCGTGACCCTCACAGCGTCCACCGCACTGCTCAGTGAGTCTCACACACGCTCACACGGTGCCGCGCTCGCTTGCTGGTGGCGCAAGAGATACGCGCTCGCCGTGACCCTCACAGCGTCCACCGCACTGCTCAGTGAGTCTCACACACGCTCATACGGTGCCGCGCTCGCTTGCTGGTGGCGCAAGAGATACGCGCTCGCCGTGACCCTCACAGCGTCCACCGCACTGCTCAGTGAGTCTCACACACGCTCATACGGTGCCGCGCTCGCTTGCTGGTGGCGCAAGAGATACGCGCTCGCCGTGACCCTCACAGCGTCCACCGCACTGCTCAGTGAGTCTCACACACGCTCATACGGTGCCGCGCTCGCTTGCTGGTGGCGCAAGAGATACGCGCTCGCCGTGACCCTCACAGCGTCCACCGCACTGCTCAGTGAGTCTCACACACGCTCACACGGTGCCGCGCTCGCTTGCTGGTGGCGCAAGAGATACGCGCTCGCCGTGACCCTCACAGCGTCCACCGCACTGCTCAGTGAGTCTCACACACGCTCATACGGTGCCGCGCTCGCTTGCTGGTGGCGCAAGAGATACGCGCTCGCCGTGACCCTCACAGCGTCCACCGCACTGCTCAGTGAGTCTCACACACGCTCACACGGTGCCGCGCTCGCTTGCTGGTGGCGCAAGAGATACGCGCTCGCCGTGACCCTCACAGCGTCCACCGCACTGCTCAGTGAGTCTCACACACGCTCATACGGTGCCGCGCTCGCTTGCTGGTGGCGCAAGAGATACGCGCTCGCCGTGACCCTCACAGCGTCCACCGCACTGCTCAGTGAGTCTCACACACGCTCCTTGCTGGTGGCGCAAGAGATACGCGCTCGCCGTGACCCTCACAGCGTCCACCGCACTGCTCAGTGAGTCTCACACACGCTCATACGGTGCCGCGCTCGCTTGCTGGTGGCGCAAGAGATACGCGCTCGCCGTGACCCTCACAGCGTCCACCGCACTGCTCAGTGAGTCTCACACACGCTCACACGGTGCCGCGCTCGCTTGCTGGTGGCGCAAGAGATACGCGCTCGCCGTGACCCTCACAGCGTCCACCGCACTGCTCAGTGAGTCTCACACACGCTCATACGGTGCCGCGCTCGCTTGCTGGTGGCGCAAGAGATACGCGCTCGCCGTGACCCTCACAGCGTCCACCGCACTGCTCAGTGAGTCTCACACACGCTCACACGGTGCCGCGCTCGCTTGCTGGTGGCGCAAGAGATACGCGCTCGCCGTGACCCTCACAGCGTCCACCGCACTGCTCAGTGAGTCTCACACACGCTCACACGGTGCCGCGCTCGCTTGCTGGTGGCGCAAGAGATACGCGCTCGCCGTGACCCTCACAGCGTCCACCGCACTGCTCAGTGAGTCTCACACACGCTGACAGCCTTGTAAGGTCGACGATCCACCTCTCAAACCCTGTTGTGAGAACCAATGAGCCGCCAAAGACCTGTGACATGGCTCATATAACGGCTATTTGCGTAGATAATAGCCAGCAGTGCTAGCCAGAACCAATGGCTTAGTTTGCAATGGCGAAGCACGACGGAATCGATTTTACTTTCGGACAATTACAAGTACAATTCGGTAGACAATGAGATAAAACGTTAAGAGTTTCCAGTTTAGGCAAATTACGCAAAGAATATAAAATTGTAACTTGTTGCTTCGTGAAACGGGGCCCAGGTGATTCAGCCTGCAATGTTCTAAAACCCTTTGTTATACTATCGGTCATTAGCCGAACGATACTTACTTTATCAATCAATCAATCAGCCTATTGCAGTCCACTGCTGGACGTAGGCCTCCCCAAGGGCACGGCAAAGCGCACGATCACCCGCTTTCCTCATCCAGCCACCACCAGCAACCTTCCTCAGGCCATCAGTCCCCCTGGCAGGGGGCGTCCCGCACTACGTTTCCCGAGGCGCGGTCTCCATTCGAGGACCCGTCCGCTGCTGACCTTATAACAATAATATATTATCAATACTGTTTTCTTTCCAGGCTGGCCGTTCACAGCGCTGCTCGGCTTACCCATCGCGATAGACATGTTGATCATCAAAAGGCATTACGTGGAATTCTTCAAGTGGTCTCTGATATCGTTGATCGTGATCCTACTACCGACTGTGGCTGTAGACTCCTGGCACTATGGGAGATTGGTCATTGCGCCTTGGAACATCGTCGCCTATAACATATTCACGGAACACGGACCGGATTTGTATGGAGTAGAACCTTGGACGTATTATTTTGTGAATGGATTCTTGAACTTCAATCTGGTGTGGGTGAGTTTTTAAAAATAGTTTGTAGATTTAGCATAAGACTGCGTTAGTTGGTTTGTATTTTTTTGTAGAGGCCTGAAAGTGACATGGGCTACTTTTGGCGGCAGCTTATTAGCAACAATTGATTGATTGTTTAATGTAGGTAAGTGATGGGGCATATTTGCCTCGCGTCTTTTTAATGCATTTACGGAGTGGTCAGGTTTCAGATTACCCCAAATTTTGCCAGCAGTTTATTAGCAACAATTGATTTATTGTTTAATGTAGATAAGTGATGGGGCATATTTGCCTCGCGTCTTTTTAATGTATTTACGGAGTGGGTGACAGAAAAAATAAATCTTATTATGTCCCTATTAGGCTTCAGATTACTCCAAATTTTGGCACCAGTTTATTAGCAACAATTGATTTATTGTTTAATGTAAATGATGGGGCATATTTGCTTCGCGTCTTTTTAATGCATTTACGGAGTGGGTGAGAGAGGAAAAAAATGTCCTATTATGTCCCTATTGCGCTGTGTGGAGTGGACGACTTCGCTTTGACAAGCTTATCTTACTATTTACCTTCACAGTATAAGTGTTGAAGAATATAAAATAACTATTTCAGAATTTAAACAGATTGCTTCCTAATGGGGTCTAAACCGTGACTTACCTTTCACATTATACTGACTCTATGCACTACACCACTGCACCACTACAAACAATTAAATCACATATTTGTCTCCCGTTTTCCAGGTGCTAGCTCTGTCCTGTCCCCTACTACTGCTGGCTTGCACAGTGATAACCCCCCGCTCCACCGCCCGCGCCTGGTTCTGCAACCCTTACTGGCTCGAGCTGATGCCGTTAGCGCTGTGGCTGCCAGTCTTCATGCTGCAGCCTCACAAGGAGGAGAGGTGAGAGGTTCTTAGAGACAGCAACACAGGTGCTATCTCGCTCTACCTGGTTTTGTGATGGCTTGATTGCCCTAATTCAGAGCTCGAGCCCCTCGGTGGGGTTTAAATGAGCTGTTGAATGTTGATGCTTACACTACCTACACAGCCTCTATGTGTTTTCTTTTTCATAATTTTGCTATTATTATTATTATCTGTGTTTAGACTTCTTCGGATAGAAAACAGCTAGATACTTTTTTTGTTTGAGACTTATTTTTTTTTATCTATAAAAAAAAAAAAATTTTTATTAACCAATTTTCAGTAAGTAAAGGATAATTTTCTAAGTTATCTGTATATAATTTTTTCTGCTTATGTTAGAAAAAACCTCAGAGGTTGCCCCATATAATTAGTCAATATCTAACGATGGGATTCTACGAGTATTTAAAATCAATAAACTCTTAAATTTGCAAAGGAATCTGCAATAGTTTTTTTTCTTTACTATAAAAAAAAACAATATTATTAAAACCTAACCCGTTCTATCTCCAGATTCATGTACCCGGTCTACAGCATGCTAATACTAGCGGGCGCCATAGCTTTGGACTGCCTCCAGAAGATGACATTCGCCGTCCGCACAGAGCTGTTCCGCTGGCGCAAGGAGCGAGAGAGACGGCACTATCTCGCCTACACCGGCCCGCTCATGGTCATGTGTGTGATGTGCGCCGCGCTGGCTGGTGAGTCTTCTTCAGTGAGGGTGTAAGATGACATTCGCCGTCCGCACAGAGCTGTTCCGCTGGCGCAAGGAGCGAGAGAGACGGCACTATCTCGCCTACACCGGCCCGCTCATGGTCATGTGTGTGATGTGCGCCGCGCTGGCTGGTGAGTCTTCTTCAGTGAGGGTGTAAGATGACATTCGCCGTCCGCACAGAGCTGTTCCGCTGGCGCAAGGAGCGAGAGAGACGGCACTATCTCGCCTACACCGGCCCGCTCATGGTCATGTGTGTGATGTGCGCCGCGCTGGCTGGTGAGTCTTCTTCAGTGAGGGTGTAAGATGACATTCGCCGTCCGCACAGAGCTGTTCCGCTGGCGCAAGGAGCGAGAGAGACGGCACTATCTCGCCTACACCGGCCCGCTCATGGTCATGTGTGTGATGTGCGCCGCGCTGGCTGGTGAGTCTTCTTCAGTGAGGGTGTAAGATGACATTCGCCGTCCGCACAGAGCTGTTCCGCTGGCGCAAGGAGCGAGAGAGACGGCACTATCTCGCCTACACCGGCCCGCTCATGGTCATGTGTGTGATGTGCGCCGCGCTGGCTGGTGAGTCTTCTTCAGTGAGGGTGTAAGATGACATTCGCCGTCCGCACAGAGCTGTTCCGCTGGCGCAAGGAGCGAGAGAGACGGCACTATCTCGCCTACACCGGCCCGCTCATGGTCATGTGTGTGATGTGCGCCGCGCTGGCTGGTGAGTCTTCTTCAGTGAGGGTGTAAGATGACATTCGCCGTCCGCACAGAGCTGTTCCGCTGGCGCAAGGAGCGAGAGAGACGGCACTATCTCGCCTACACCGGCCCGCTCATGGTCATGTGTGTGATGTGCGCCGCGCTGGCTGGTGAGTCTTCTTCAGTGAGGGTGTAAGACGACATTCGCCGTCCGCACAGAGCTGTTCCGCTGGCGCAAGGAGCGAGAGAGACGGCACTATCTCGCCTACACCGGCCCGCTCATGGTCATGTGTGTGATGTGCGCCGCGCTGGCTGGTGAGTCTTCTTCAGTGAGGGTGTAAGATGACATTCGCCGTCCGCACAGAGCTGTTCCGCTGGCGCAAGGAGCGAGAGAGACGGCACTATCTCGCCTACACCGGCCCGCTCATGGTCATGTGTGTGATGTGCGCCGCGCTGGCTGGTGAGTCTTCTTCAGTGAGGGTGTAAGATGACATTCGCCGTCCGCACAGAGCTGTTCCGCTGGCGCAAGGAGCGAGAGAGACGGCACTATCTCGCCTACACCGGCCCGCTCATGGTCATGTGTGTGATGTGCGCCGCGCTGGCTGGTGAGTCTTCTTCAGTGAGGGTGTAAGATGACATTCGCCGTCCGCACAGAGCTGTTCCGCTGGCGCAAGGAGCGAGAGAGACGGCACTATCTTGCCTACACCGGCCCGCTCATGGTCATGTGTGTGATGTGCGCCGCGCTGGCTGGTGAGTCTTCTTCAGTGAGGGTGTAAGGTCGACAACCGACCTCACGAACCATGTCTTCTATAAAGAGTACAGTCATCAACAGCTCATATCCCCACCGAGAACTCGAGCCTACCCTGATTTAGAGTGATTAGGCCTTAGTCGACCACGTTGGCCCAGTGCTGGTTGATCGACTTCACATACAACCTTTGAATGCATCACTCATTATAGAACTCTCATTGTTTATACTCAAAAGTGTCAACGTTTTAGTTTGTTCTCTCTAAAGTTAATACCACCTTAGGTGTCTTATTTGGTAAACAAACCACTCACCTCGACAAAATCTCAAGTTTACGTGCTAATCACACTATAGAACTAGCCCAAAATATTAATACACCTGAAACAAACACTTATCAAGCATTCACTCACAAATTCTGTTAGAATTAATCATCGAAAACTAAGTTTTTCGAAAAATTATCAATAAATCGCTCTAACCTCAAACCATATTTCGATCGGGTATCTCTACATTATCTTTGGATTTTAGAGATGAGGTATATCACGCACTCATACACAATTCAATTATTTAATCGGAATAGACAAAGGGCGTATTCCGAGTCAGACTTTCAGCGCCGTCAGCGATCACAAAAGCAAAAAAAGTATGAGTTTTGACAGCTGACAGTAATTCGGAACGCGATTACGGGTGTTTTAATCGATTTCAGCGCGTCTCGGAACGCAGGGTAGTTGAATGTTTAAAAATATAAGTAGACAGAGAAAAATAGATTACACAAATAAGTGGTCAGACGTGACGTTTCTATCCATTGCAATTAAAAAATGTATGTTAAATGTTATAATGAATGAATCACGGGCGCGTTCCGATACGCGCTTAAGTGTCTTTCGAATCAAACAGTCAGCGCCGTCAGCGATCAGATTGTATGGGTTTCGCCTGCTGACAGTAATTCGGTACGCGCTTTGAGTGCGCTAAAATCGACTTCAGCACGTCTCGGAACGCAAGGCACATTCCTTTATTTGCGCGACCGCTTATATCAGGGCTGCCAGGTGAAAAGTTTAAATAATATAATCGTCTTTTTATTACCATTATATTTTTATTAATTTACCTAGTTTGTATTCATTCATACTCACTCATATTTATTTTTAGATCATTCATAGGTCAATCATTCAATCGTTCAATTGCTTGCTACAGCAATTGACGTGTTTTACGGAAATAGGACATAATTTAAGGGAAATCTATGGCCTACGACAATAAATAGTTTTTTTATTTATTTTATTTGCCATGCCACCATAAATGGCAGTCAAAAACTTGGTCGCTGGCAACACTGCGTTCAGTGGTCAAATGGTCATTCGTTTCTTACGGTTCGGATGTCTGTCGTGTGTTACGGGTTCTTTTGTCTCGTCTTGACTCGATCGAAGTCGAATAACGTGCGCGCGCACTTCCAGCAAGTCGCACTCACGCGCCGCGCCGCCCGCCCCGAGTCGAGTCAACTCGAGTTGGCTACCATTTCAACTCGACCTACTCTAGACAAAGCGAGTTAGCCCATCGCTACAATAAATACGTCAATGATGACAAATTAGAGTAAGAGATATACGAAGTAGGATATTCCGAAATGCTTGTAATCACCAATTACAATTAATCACCAATACATTCAATTAAATCAATGAAATCTATTATTTGGAAGCACTATTTTGTGTCTATGGTTACCTGATCGCCATGTTTGTTTACCAAATAAGACACCCAAGGTGATACTAACCTTAGATGTTAAGTCTACTCGTACATCCAGATTTGTACCTATCTGCGAACACCTGTAAATGGATTTGTTGATTTGTTTTTTATGTTCTTTAGTTATTGTAATCTAGCTGTAGGTGTTCCGAATAACATAAAAAAAAAAAAGAATTTCTTCGCAGGAGTATGCATGTTTCATCACGATGTTTTGCTTCACCGTAAGAGCGTCGAATAAACGTACATATGAATTCGAAATTCGAAACCACATTAGTATGTGGTGGGGATCGAACCCGGGAGGCAGCGGCCCTAGCCACTAGACCACAGACGCTCTAATGGTACAGTGCGTCCAAAGAAAGTAGAAATTAAAAAGTTTTTATTTATTATTACATCTTAAGCTAATCACACTTCACATCACACTAATTATAAATGTGAAAATATATTTGAATGTTTGGATGTTTGTTCCGCCTTCACGCTTAAAGTACTCAACGGATTTGAATGAAATTTCGAATGGAGATAGTTTGTAACCTGGATTAACATATAGGGTATTTTTTACGGGAAAAAGTCTTATTCCCACGGAAAAATCTTACACAACGCGAGCGTAGCTGCGGGCTACCGCTAGTGGTACATGTTTTCATTGATACTAATATAGTAAATGAACAATTAGTATACTTATGAATTTAATATATTACTTACTAAATATAGAAAACAGCGCTGCATAGTAGTGTCGTCCTTTTCAAATCAACTGAATGGTGAATAAGTAATAATTAAAAATCCTTTTTAAACAAGCTTTTAAAGCCGTGGAGTGGAGTATCCTTGTTAAGACAAATCCAACGAGCCCAAACACGACTAGGTTGTGGTGTGTATTTAAGGATTTCCTATGGATACCTTCCGGCTCCATCATGAGACCCTGGACATCACGTATGACTAAAGATCTTGTTAAGACAAATCCAACGAGCCCAAACACGGCTAGGTTGTGTTGTATATTAGAGGAGTTCCTATGGCCACCTTCCGGCTCCATCATGAGACCCTGGACATCACGTATGACTAAAGATCTTGTTAAGACAAATCCAACGAGCCCAAACACGGCTAGGTTGTGTTGTGTATTAGAGGAGTTCCTATGGCCACCTTCCGTCTCCATCATCAGACCAGCTCCATGGTACCATAATATTGCATTGTCATCGCGGTTACATAGGTATACCAAATTTCAGCAAATTCCAGTGGCAGCAAGTGCTTCAAAATTAAGTTGCAAGATTTCGCCCGAACTTACCCACATACATACAAGTACAGTGCAAGCTAAATAAAAGCTTGTAAAAAGGAACGAAACTTTTTAATTTTCTATTCTTTTTGGACGCACTGTACTTTGACTTTATTAATAATATCGCCCATATCTTTTATAATTAACTGTAAGTTTATTGGGGGATTTTCTGACAGCTCTTTAAAAAATAAAAATAATAATTATGTAAGTAACACGAAGAAAACACGAGTAATTAAGACGATAGATGGCGCCAGGTGATCTTCGTGGATTTTTTTTTTTTAATCCTTTTATGGCCCTGGGTGACTCGCCGGATTTCTTCGGATCCACGAATCGTCAACGCCATCTATCGAAGATTTATGAACTATTTTTTTTAATTGACTGTCAGAATATCTCCCTTTGTGTCTGTTCTTAACTTGCCATACGATTAAATAAATCATATCTTCGTTAGTTTTCGGTTATTAGGGTAATAAAAGCTATTGGCAAAAAACGGTACGCGAATTAACTCATTTTGGACGAAACATTCCCCATACAAAACAGCGGCCAGCAATGTGCCCTCAAATGGCCTAGGCCAGCAAAGTAACTTTCGTCTAGAAATTTCAATGTATATTGAGTCTTTCTCTTATGTTCTAAATTCAAATTTTATATGAATCGTACACGAATCGTGGGGATTGGAGTTGGCTGTATGCTCTGTATGACACTGGCATAGAATAAAAAAAAGAAAAGCATGCAATATGGCGGTTTGTAATTTTCGTCTCTTTTATTTTTATCGTACTATTTTCTTACTTATCATGATGAAGTTAACTAATCATTGAATTAGGGAAATATTATAACAATGAATGGTTGAAGAAGTTAAAGTAAAGGTTAAAGTGATAACGATTGGACTTATAAGTTTAGTACGATACAAGAAGACATCTAAAGGTACCTACCACAATATTTTCAGTATTTTATAATTTCCTCGCATATTTTCAGAGAAAAGCACTATACAAGCCTCGTCCGCAATAACTCTTGCTGGACTCGTAAACAATAAAAGTCCTCGCCTGCGGCTCGGCCTTTAAACGCGCCCTCGTCCACCAATAGCAAATTTTGCGGCCGCGGCAGTAATGTACTATTTATTTATTTATTACTAGCGGTCCGCCGTGGGAATAAGACTTTTTCCCGTAAAAAGTATCCTATGTGTTCTAGGGTACAAACCATCTCTTCCAAATTACATCCCAATCCGTTCAGGAGTTTTTGTGTGAAAGAGTAACAAACATCCATCCATACATCTATACTTACAAACTTTCGCGTTTATAATATTAGTAAGGATTTATAATTTATCTTTCAGGAGTATCTCGCACAGTAGCCCTGTACAACAACTACCACGGCCCGATGACCATATTGCGGCACTTGCCCGGAACGACTGAAGAGAAGATAGTTTGCTTCGGCAAGGAGTGGCACAGGTCCCCTTCACACTTCCACTTGCCGCGCGGATACAGCCTCCGGTAAATAACAATACTGATAAATGCATGAATTTTTGTAAATTACTATACAGCTAGCTTCTTCGGTGAGTTCTTCTCCACAGAGTCCGCACATTGTGTAGTAAACTCACCCAAAAAAATGTAATGACGAAGTAAACTAAGTAAAGTAAGTTAAGTTAACTTTAGCTGTTGGTCTTCCTATTATTAATAAATAAATAAATAATAAATAAAGCCCAAGTCACATGGAGCGGGACGGCGCTACGCCGCGCCATAGCTCCGTCCCGCTTTCCCGGCCCCGGACCGCGCCGCGCCGCTCCCGCTCTGCGTGACTTGGGCTTACGAGATGTAACATCCTAAAGTAAATAAACTATTAATTTGATCGCAGGTTCATACGCAGCGAGTTCGCGGGACAACTGCCGGCGCCTTTTGATACAGGACATAATGGTATGTCTAGTTAATTTTAGTCGTTAAGTATTAGATAGTAGTCACATACACCAAAGCCTACCCTGAATTAGGGCGATTAGGCCTTAGTCGACAACGCTGGCTCAGTGCGGGTTAGTCGACTTCACACACAACCTTTGAATTTCTTCGCAGGTGTGTGCAGGTTTCATCACGATATTTTCCTTCACCGTAAGAGCGTCGAATAAACGTACATATGAATTCGAAATTCGAAAACACATCGTAATCTCGGAAAGAGGCCTTATTTATTGAAGTTTGAATACACTTCATCTCTTAACTAAGATGCTTATTCTTTTATTTTTATTACGTCATA
Source organism: Carpatolechia fugitivella (assembly GCA_951230895.1). Lineage (NCBI taxonomy): Eukaryota > Metazoa > Arthropoda > Insecta > Lepidoptera > Gelechiidae > Carpatolechia > Carpatolechia fugitivella. The sequence continues at coordinate 2,532,438 of OX579649.1, forward strand.
TGCATACAAATACTGATGAAATGATGATAAAATTATCTTCTTTACAGCCACCCGACTCATCCACCCATACTTCAACGACCTAAACAAAATGGACAACAAAACCTACGTGAACCCAACGCAGTGCCACTTCCTCGTCGATTCCGACATAGGAAACCCTACCACGCTACAACCCTTCTATCACAAAGACACCTCCGTTTGGGAAACTGTGGCCAGCGTGCCGATACTAGACGCCGAGAAATCCCACAGGATCTTCAGAGCTTTCTACGTACCGGTGTTGTCGAATACGCACAATGTATTCGCGAATATTTATCTGTTGAAGAATAAACTAGTTGCATAGCTAGAGGCTATACGGTTCAATGAAAGGTTGTGGGACAACGTCATCGTCCAGGACTTGGTCGAGAAGTTTGACAAATTGGAGGAAGGTGACAAGTTGGTTGATTTCGGCAAGGACTTGCACGATTTACAAGGTCGTCTAAAGAGACGCGGGGAGCTGTAAGGTCTTCATTATCATCATCGTCATCGTGTGGGTTGTAAGGTCCACAACCGACCTCACAAACCTTGGTGTCAGTGTTATAGAGCCGTCAAAGGACACTGACTTGGCTCATGTAACGACTAGATAGTAGCCGGGACCAACGGCTTAACGTGCCTTCCGAAGCACGGAATCATCTTTCTTTTCGGACAATCAGGTGATTCAGCCTACAATGTCCAATCTCACAAAGAGATTTTTGCTTACAGTGTCCCCACCGGGAATCGAACCCGGAACCTCCGTAATGGGCGCCGAGATCTCGACCACTCAGCCACGGAGGCTGTTATTAGGTCGATGCTGGTTGAAGAATGAAGTTTAAAAAGCAAGATGGCGGGACATCTAAACAAATTAAAGTACTTAATTTTTTAATGTACTTATCAAATAGGTATTGAGTACTGGTATTTATATCTTTAAGGTTTAAACTAATAGTGGGATCCCGCTATGTTGACGTTCACTCTAATTTGTGTGGTAGAGAGGATTAAAAAATCTTTGTATTTATTGTCATGCTCAATACACATTTTAAAGTTTTTCTATGGTACTCACTCACCCTCCAGTCCCGAAAGACCAGAATGTTATTATAATTATATGCAATATTATAAGTAAGCTCAGAAATACCGTTCGCACGAACTAATACTATGGTCTAAACAAATTACCTTATATTCGACATGATCTATCAATGTATCAATTTAATATTTAGGATAAATCACTATGTGTTGTGTACGGGTACATAAAAACGAGTCTAGGACGTTAACTATGGTTACCGTATTACCAATGTGTTAGATTCGATCTGTAAATATGCAAATGTTTTTTTTTTATAATTAATATTTAAAATATACCTAGTTAATAGGTCTTCATTGCTTTGCACAAAAAGAAATTTATTTGTAGTAAAATACATACATGCATTATACAATTAATATTTAAAAGTTTAGACACTAAAAAAAGATAGGAAAAACAAATAATTGCTGGCTAGTGTTGCCAATGACATTCGAGGTCAGTCAACGGCTTGACGTCCATCACTTAGATTTCTATTCTCTATGGCAGTTTTCCTGTTAATTTTGAGCAGGATGGAAGATACGCGTCCATCGTCCATGTAAGAATCGATTCAATTTATTTTTTATTATTGAAATGATCCTGGCTGAATAACAATAGGGAACATGCACAATTTTTTTAAATTCATCGAAATATTTCAAGTTCCAGATAAACACACAAAAAATAATTTTCAAAATATCTTGCTCAGAAACAAAGTTATGGCTTCAAAGTTGATGGTTAGACAGAGAGGTCCGACGACACATGTGACGTCATATATGTCGCGGGTCATACAAAATTTTGTTTTCGTAGAGAGGGACAGATATATTTCTTTAATAATGTTGTAACTAGTTTGTTTTTCGATCAATTTCAATTCTATTTTGACTGTCAGTATTCTATTTTTGTATACTTTTTGAACTATGAATTATTATTTTTTGTGCATGTTCCCTATTTGAGACCATTGAATTTAAGAAAAACTAATGAAAATCGCACTAGTGCGGTATAACGCATTTACCGCACAGTTTACTACCTTCGTAAGTTCAATTTTCGAGAAAGGTGTATTGAGAAAGCATTTTATGCAACTGAACACTGTAAAATTGTGTTCAAAAACATATTGTTTCTATCTAAATCTGTGTATTTAGTAATTATATAATGAAGAAAGAAGTGGTAGCATATAATTTTATGAAGTTTAACTTTTACCGTAATTAAAATTATACCTAAATTATGCAACGCTAGTCACGTGTTTTAGAGTTGTGCAATAATTTGTTTATTTTTTATATTATTTATTTATTGTTTATACTTATTATTACTATCAAGGTACTCTTCAGTCGAAGGCAAAACTAAAAATTAAAATATAAAATAATGTCTGAAACTGTTTTTAATTTCTAGTTTTTGCCTCTACAATAATTTTTATAAATTCTAAACGAATTTTTAACATGTTTGCATTTTTATAATACACTTACTTAGATATAATAATGGTAGAATTAATAAATAATATTAAATTACCATCCATAAATCTTTTATTGATTTGCAACAAACACATACATTTTTTTAAACAGACTAAAAATTAAAAGTACAATGGATTACAAGTCAAGCTTAGCAGATCGGTATTACAGAGCGCCTCCGTAGCTTTAGGGGTGATCAACGTCCACTGTACATTACAAATCAAGAACCACATCCAACTAGATTCCAAAAAAATATCTAGACAACCATGAACTAAGTTTTCAGTTTATCTTAGGTTCTTAGGATAAGTAGATGTAGGCAAATTTTTTATTTTTGTCTTCTATCTTTATTTTTATATGTTGTTAATTTTTGTTGAGTAGGTATTGTTTATTTTTTTGGTTTCATTAAATTCTTCGTGTTTTTAACATGAGGGAGATTGTTAGCATCCAGGTAGGGAGGGCTGGCAACCAGATTGGTGGAAAGGTAAGCAATATTATGCTCTATTAAAATTTTTGTTCAGCTCAATTATGGTACTATATTATCTTGTTTTGTCCTTGGGGTAGGCATTTGTCAAACAGTGGACGTCTTTCGGCTGATATGATGATGACATTGTTTTGTTGGTCTTCTTTAGAGAAGAATATTATTAGAATCACCACTGATTAATAGTGATTTATCTAAAGTTACGACGCGTGTTATTGCGAAGTCTGCTTCGTAGCACAGTTGGTAGTACGCCTGCAAGGATCGCGGGTTCCCCTAGTTCCCGCCTAGAAAATTCGTGTAACGAGCACCTCTGTTTCCCATGTGTCTGGACGTTGTTAATTTATATAATTATTCAGTAATTTATGTATGTAGCTATGTATATAAGCTGTTCGATACCCACAGTACATCTCGTTAGGGTTCAAATGACCGAGTGTGAGATGCCCCCCCCCCCCTCTCACAAATAAAAATACCCAAAGGTTTTAAATGTTTGACTTATTAAAATCCCTCTTGCAGTTCTGGGAAGTAATATCGGACGAGCATGGCATCGACCCCGCTGGCTGCTACGCTGGCGACTCCGACCTGCAACTGGAACGCATTAACGTGTACTACAACGAAGGCGCTCGCGCCCAGTACGTGCCTCGAGCCGTCCTCGTAGACCTCGAACCAACTGCCATTGACACGCTCAGAAGCGGAGCCTATGGCACCCTCTTCAGACCCGACAACGCCGTCTGCGGACTCACCGGAGCAGGCAACAACTGGGCCAAAGGATACTTCACCGAAGGAGCCGATATCCTTGAATCTGTCTTAGATGTGGTTAGGAAAGAAGCCGAGGGATGCGACTGCCTACAAGGATTCCAACTGATTCATTCTATTGGAGGTGGAACAGGGTCTGGTTTGGGAACTCTGCTGTTGACAAATTTGAGGGAAGAGTATCCGGATAGGATTCTCATGTCGTTCTCTGTGGTGCCAAGTCCGAAGGTATCTGATACTGTGGTGGAGCCGTACAATGCAACGCTGTCTGTGCATCAACTGATAGATAATTCTGATGAGTCATTTTGTATCGACAACGAGGCTCTGTATGATATCTGCTTTAGAACTTTAAAGCTAAAGACGCCTACGTACGGGGACTTGAATCATCTAGTTTCGGCAACGATGTCTGGAGTGACGACGTGTCTACGGTTCCCCGGCCAGCTAAACGCGGACCTGCGCAAGTTGGCGGTGAATATGGTGCCGTTCCCGCGGCTGCACTTCTTCATGCCGGGCTTTGCGCCGCTGACGTCGCGCGGCAGCCAGCAGTACCGCGCGCTCACCGTGCCCGAACTCACGCAGCAGATGTTCGACGCCAAGAACATGATGGCGGCCTGCGACCCGCGCCACGGCCGCTACCTCACCGTGGCCGCCATCTTCCGCGGACGCATGTCCATGAAGGAAGTGGACGAACAGATGCTCAACATACAGAAGAAAAACAAGGCGTACTTCGTCGAATGGATCCCCTGCAACGTCAAAACGGCCGTGTGTGATATTCCTCCCCGTGGTATGAAGATGTCAGCGACATTTATCGGGAATACGACGGCGATTCAGGAGTTGTTTAAGAGGGTATCCGAACAATTTTCGGCGATGTTCAGGAGAAAAGCGTTCCTTCATTGGTATACTGGCGAAGGTATGGATGAGAACGACTTCACAGAGGCCGATAGTAATCTGAACGATCTCTTAAGTGAATACCAGCAGTATCAAGATGCTGTGGCGGGAGAAGGGGAAATGGACGAGGAAGAGGAAGAAAGTCCTGGAGGCAGGGACGACAGTGATTAATAATTTGTATACTTTCGTTTGTTATAATTTATTTATTTATTTCAATAAAGCTAATAATCCCCTATAATAAAAAAAAAAAAAACAAATTTTATGTAATCCAAAAAAATAACATTGTCACTATTTTAATTCCTCTTTTGTTCCCTCTCTCAGATCCGAACGATGATATCACCACCGCGCCGCTTTACCTACTTTGTGATATCACCGTCGCGATTAAAGCTGCCATTGCGTGTAGGCCAAACACTACAACAAAATATGCCCTTCAGGTAGAAACCGTGGCGGGGACGCAAATCTAATCGTACGATTAATTCAGTAAGGCCCGGTAGGGGTCATTCTTCTCCATCGCGTTTTTCGCCCTGGTAACGTTCTGGGCCGAGGTCCGGGCCCGGGCCCTTCTGAGGGCGCCCCCAGATACGTTGTCATAGATTTTTAAAGGGGTACGAGCTTGGACGAATCCACAATTGTCCAAGGGTACGAGCCTTCCGCTCCCGCAAGCAGGTCCTGTGCCCGCTATATTACCACTAGTAGAAATAGAGAATAGTCCGCTTTAAAAAAAACTTGTACTAGTACATAGTTTACCCGCTACGCTACTGAATGGGCACTACTACCGGTAGCGGTACTCTTTTTTTACCCCTTGTTCGGTATTGGACGGGTGCGATGTCTAAGAAACCTACCGCTCACACAGTAGGTATTTAGTATGGCTAGTCACTACTCGGTATCCTGAATTATATTCTGCCATTTATCAAAACCTCACTATGTAATACGTATTTCCTTGCTGCTTTCCACAATAACTCGTACAAGTAGAAAACAGCGCAATACCTACTTTGACCCAAGCCTTGGTCTCTCTGCTGCCCCTCGCCAATCCCTCTGCTGCCCCTCGCCAATCCCTCTGCTGCCCCTCGCCAATCCCTCTGCTGCCCCTCGCCAATCCCTCTACTGCCCCTCGCCAATCCCTCTGCTGCCCCTCGCCAATCCCTCTACTGCCCCTCGCCAATCCCTCTGCTGCCCCTCGCCAATCCCTCAGCTGCCCCTCGCCAATCCCTCAGCTGCCCCTCGCCAATCCCTCTGCTGCCCCTCGCCAATCCCTCTGCTGCCCCTCGCCAATCCCTCAGCTGCCCCTCGCCAATCCCTCAGCTGCCCCTCGCCAATCCCTCAGCTGCCCCTCGCCAATCCCTCAGCTGCCCCTCGCCAATCCCTCAGCTGCCCCTCGCCAATCCCTCAGCTGCCCCTCGTCAACCCCTCAGCTGCCCCTCGCCAATCCCTCAGCTGCCCCTCGCCAATCCCTCAGCTGCACCTCGCCAATCCCTCTGCTGCCCCTCGCCAATCCCTCTGCTGCCCCTCGCCAATCCCTCTGCTGCCCCTCGCCAATCCCTCTGCTGCCCCTCGCCAATCACTCTGCTGCCCCTCACCAATCACTCTAAACCTCACCAATCCCTCTAAACCTCCACGTCGTATGTGCCTAGCTCCTGGCTTGTAAGCTATAATTCCGTCCGACGGATAAACAAGTACAGTCCCACGAGTCCATATAATGTGCTATCCCTCTGCACCTCACCAATCCCTCTCATTTCCGACCCTCATGATCCACTGCATTGTAAAAATAAAATAGTAAATTGTAGTAGGAAATTTTTATTCGTATAACATGCATGCAATACAAATAAAGGTAAAAATAACATCAAAACGGTACGCCTACACTAAACAATGGACAAAAAAAAACAAAAAAAACACCACAAGACATTGGACAAACAATTACTCTTCTTCCTCGACCTCTTCGTCGAATTCCCCCTCATCGTCTGCTGTGGCATCCTGGTACTGTTGGTACTCGGAAACAAGGTCGTTCATGTTGCTCTCAGCTTCGGTGAATTCCATTTCGTCCATACCTTCTCCGGTGTACCAATGCAAAAATGCCTTTCGTCTGAACATTGCCGTGAACTGCTCGGATATCCTCTTAAACAACTCTTGGATTGCCGTCGTGTTCCCGATAAATGTTGCAGACATCTTCAAACCTCGCGGGGGAATGTCGCACACAGCAGTCTTTACGTTATTCGGAATCCATTCTACGAAATAGCTGCTGTTCTTGTTTTGTATGTTGAGCATCTGTTCGTCCACCTCCTTCATGGACATGCGTCCGCGGAAGACGGCGGCCACGGTGAGGTAGCGGCCGTGGCGCGGGTCGCAGGCCGCCATCATGTTCTTGGCGTCGAACATCTGCTGCGTGAGCTCGGGCACGGTGAGCGCGCGGTACTGCTGGCTGCCGCGCGACGTCAGCGGCGCAAAGCCCGGCATGAAGAAGTGCAGCCGCGGGAACGGCACCATGTTCACCGCCAACTTGCGCAGGTCTGCGTTTAGCTGGCCGGGGAATCGAAGACACGTTGTCACGCCGGACATCGTCGCTGAAACTAGATGATTCAAGTCCCCGTATGTTGGTGTGGTTAGTTTCAGTGTTCGGAAGCAGATGTCGTACAGCGCTTCGTTGTCAATGCAGAAGGTCTCATCGGTATTTTCGACTAGTTGATGGACGGACAACGTCGCGTTGTAAGGCTCCACCACGGTGTCCGATACCTTCGGGCTGGGAACCACAGAAAACGTGTTCATGATGCGGTCCGGGTATTCCTCTCTGATTTTGGAAATAAGTAGGGTTCCCATGCCCGATCCCGTGCCGCCGCCGAGTGAGTGGGTCAGTTGGAAGCCTTGAAGGCAGTCGCAGCCCTCGGCTTCTTTCCTGACGACATCGAGAACGGAGTCGACCAGCTCCGCTCCCTCGGTGTAGTGTCCCTTGGCCCAGTTGTTGCCAGCTCCGGACTGGCCGAAAACGAAGTTGTCCGGCCGGAAGATCTGTCCGAAGGGACCAGAGCGGACAGAGTCCATGGTGCCGGGCTCGAGGTCTACCAACACGGCTCGCGGCACATACTTGCCGCCTGATGCCTCGTTGTAGTAGACATTGATGCGTTCCAGTTGCAGGTCAGAGTCTCCTTGGTAGGCTCCCGTCGGGTCGATGCCATGTTCGTCCGAGATGACTTCCCAAAACTGTGGACAAAACGAAACATGGTTATGTAGTGTCAGGCACTGCCAACTAGATTTTCCGGAGTATCAACGTTGAGTGAAGAACTTTTACTAAATAAGACGTAGTAGAGGACTAATCAAAAATCATGGTCATGGTGAGTAGACATTTCGTTTACCTTAGCTCCGATCTGATTTCCGCATTGCCCGGCCTGGATGTGGACGATTTCCCTCATATTGGTGATTCACAGGAATTTTGCGTCTAAAATCTAGTTAGTTAAAATTTCACAGCCGTTAAAACATATAAAAATAAAAAAACTAAAAAAAAATTTGCAAATTAATATACGTGCATAGCACACGAAATTTCGATGAACAATGATTTTTTTCACATATTTTGTCACTGTCTGTCGAAAAACATTCGAAATTCAAAACTCGGATATTTTTATTTTCTTTACAACCAGCCTATAAGTTTTATTTTAACAAATAGGATGTAACAATAATTAATCCAAGCGCAAATTCAGCTCCGAAGCCTATGTACGCCTGCCTACAAAGCACAGGGTCGCGGGTTCGAATCCTGCCCAGAACAAACATACGTGTGATGAGCGATTGTGTTTGTCTTGTATTTGGATCACTCATGTCATTTATCTATATTTATGTATGTATTTATCTATCCAAGTTCTGTATATCAGCTGTCTGATACCCACCCATAGTACAAGCTTAACCTGAGAAATATCCCCACGTACCTATATTTATTAATTTGATTGCAACGTTTTTTTTTCTATCATCATTATCGTGTTGTACTTGTAGGGTCGACAACCGACATCACAATCTTTGGTGTCAGTGTTATATGGCTCGTGTAACGACTAGATAGTAGACGGCTTTAACGTGCCTCCTGAAGCACAGAACCACCTTTCTTTGCGGATCCTTCCTTCATCTTGTGAGATGTAATGTAAACGAATTGTTCCCACCATCTCGCTTCCCACGATAACGTTCCTCATACGGAAACGGAACCTTCGGAATGAGAAGCGACTACTCGGCCACAGAGGCTGTTAAAAACAATGCAGATATTTTTACCGAGTAGGTTGTGTGGACGACGATCGAAGACCACATAAAACCTGGTTTCAGAGTTTTGGGACCGTTGATGGCCTTTAAAAGCTCAAATAACGGCCTCTGAATGTGCCTTTCGAAGTACGGAATTGATCAGATGATTCAACCTGTAATTGATTTTGACCACAGTATCAAATCGGGATGCAGGTCGGGATTCGTACTCAGAACCCTCTATAATGAGCTTAAGTAATGACAGTTGCATAATGGAGTCGAACGTTCGACTGCTATGTGTATCCGTGGCTATGACCTATGTCCGTGGACCTATGTGAAGTTACCCGAAAAATTTAATGAATTTGATAACCTGACTAGTTATTGGATATCAGTGAGTTGTACGCTAGTAATAATAGTTCAATGTTGGATATAGACCGTTTCACCTTCAGATGCTGAATGACCAATACGCATATTGACCAATGACGATGACAGTCATAAATAAATACGCGAAATGACCAATTACATTCCTATAGGCAGTAGGGAAACATAGAACCCAGTGTGTTCAAAAAATTTCGTTTATGCTTGGAACCCAACTGCTACGGGGGTTGTTTTTAAATTATGTACAGTAGATAGCACAACAAGCTACAGTAACTCTGTGCAAAAATGATTTAATTTTAGTATCGAATGGTCGCAAACGTAAAAGGTAGTAGCAACTCGTCTAGATCGCAATTTTCACTCAAGACTTAGAATCACACGATCGCAAACGTAAGTGGTGTATAGTAGCAACTCGTCAAATCGCAAGTGGTCTAAAATATTATTTTGTAGCCGGTCTAAAGGGGTGTTCTGTCGAAGTTGCAAGTAGTCTAAAATTAGAGATATAACAGTCGGTAAAGTAGTCGTTTTGGGAAATTGTCGTTTTGGGAAGTGGTCCTTGTAAGAGTTAAAAGTAGTCTTTTTGGGAAGATGACGTTTTGAGACTTAGCAGTTTGAAATGTTGTCCTTTTGAGAAGTGGTCCTTCTGGACCTAAAGGATAATATTGTCTATTTTGTAGCCAGTCTAAAGGGTAGTTGGTCTATATTGCAAGTGGTCTAAAATATTATTTTGTCTATTTACTGCAACGGGTCCAACTCTTTTTTTGTTCTTGCCGGTTTTTTTTTTCAGATTCTTATCGTATTTTAGGTATAAATGAAATAATATTTTCAAATTAAGAAAAGTCCTTTACTTAGAGAGACATAGAAAACTAACTAACTTAAAATTTTGTCTACACAAAAACCAAAATACGTATTGGTATGTTTCAGATATGAAAAGAATCTTGAAACTAATAAACTTTTATTCACTAGTCTCCAAGGTTCAAAATACTTTTGACATCTGAATCATTTTTTACACTCTTTTCTAAAATTATTACAGACGGTTCTAGGTGGACCAAAAGGTGGACTATGGGGTTGCAGCGTAAAATTTTACGCCACCTTGAGGACGATTGTCGGTTCGAATGGCTATACGTCATACCTATTTTTAAAACAGGAACACGAAATTTTGGATCCGTTCAGCGACGGCTTTTTCACGAAATATTACTTTAAACCACCTCATTTAGACGAAATAAAATTTTAGACCACTTGTTACAAAGACGACAACGTACGGCTTTAGAATATTTGCAATTTAGATGAGTTGCTACTATAGACCACTTACGTTTGCGATCGTGTGATTCTAAAGCCCGGTTTACATTTTGATTAGTGCAAGTGCGAGTGCATGTACAAAATACGAGTCCTTAGACTATTCACTTGATCTCCGTACGTACGGATGTAACATAACGAAGGTAGAGTATACGTATTTTATACATGCACTCGCACTTGCACTTATCAAAATGTAAACCGGGCTTATGTCTTGAGTAAAAACTGCGATTTAGACGAGTTGCTACTATAGACCTTTTATTCGATGTCAGACGAATCGACACTCGCTGCATAAATCTTACGTTTGCAACCGTTCGATACCAAATCCTTGGGGTTAGCGTCCCATTGGGCAGTGGGAGAGTCACCGCACCACACAGTCGCAACTAGTTAGACGGAGCAGTTTGACAGGTTAGGCCCCGAAAGGTTAGTTTTTTTCAGTAATGTACTTTAGGATTTATAAGTCTTTACTGTTTCTAGGTTAGATTTATATTGAAATAAAATTTATCTTATCTTTTTCAGTAATGTAGTGTGAATTCATTTAATGAAGGCTTTACCTATCTTTTTGACCTCAACTTGCCTCTCCCTCTTTTCTTTCCTCTACTTGACCTCCCTGAGGTCATCCCGCCTGCCTTATTTACCTCTTTCTCCATTTGACATCCCTTTTCTTATCCTCCCTCCCTCAATTTCTTTCCCTCCCACTATTTGACCTTCCTATCCTCGCTCTGCTCTTCCTCAACCTCCCTTTTCCTCTACTGACCTCCCTGAGGTCATCCCGCCTGCCTTAATTTCCTCTTTCTCCATTTGACATCCCTGTTATATTTCTTTCCCTCCTTCCACTATTTGACCTTCATACAGAGAGAGAAACTTATTTTCGGCCATTTTTGGCGATAACAAACAACTATACTTCTATCTTTATGAAAAAGTGGTCATTTTGAAAAAGTGGTCATTTTGGTAAGGTGGTCATTTTGGTAAAGTAGACTTTATGTACCTAAGCGCTATACCCTCGCTCTGCTCTTCCTCAACCTCCCTTTGCCTATTCCCCTCCCGGTCCTCATTTCTTCCCCTTCTCCCTCTAAGACCTCATCCCCTCATTCTTCCTATCAATTTCGTAGCGGCATGCCAAAGGGTAGTTTCAAGCTCGCGCTTTGAAAAATATGCAACAATATTGAAACTGGTTAAGTTTATGGATAAAACACGATTTTATTGGGACAACACAAGGACGTACACAAACTACCAAACTAATAGCAACTACCAAAATTATTTTTACTCCTGCCCTTCGGCTTCTATTTCTTCGTCGAACTCCCCCTCATCGTCCGCCGTCGCATCTTGGTACTGTTGGTATTCTGACATTAGATCATTCATGTTGCTCTCAGCTTCTGTGAACTCCATCTCATCCATACCTTCTCCTGTGTACCAGTGAAGGAACGCTTTCCGCCTGAACATGGCCACGAACTGTTCAGCTACTCTTTTGAATATGCTCTGAATAGCTGTCGTGTTCCCAATGAATGTCGAAGCCATCTTCAATCCTCGTGGTGGTATGTCGCATACTGCGATCTTGCAATTTGATGGGATCCACTCCACAAAGTATGTGCTGTTTTTGTTCTGGATGTTTACTAACTGCTCGTCCACTTCTTTCATTGACATTCTGCCTCTGAATATCGTGGCCACGGTCAGGTATCTGCCATGTCTTGGGTCGCAAGCGACCATCATATTCTTCGCATCAAACATCTGGAGTGTTAGCTCTGGAACTGTGAGAGCTCTGTATTGTTGTGCGCCTCTTGACGTGAGGGGTGCGAAGCCAGGTGTGTAGAAATGAAGCCGCGGGAACGGTACCATATTGACGGCCAGCTTCCTTAAGTCAGCGTTCAACTGTCCAGGGAACCGTAGGCAAGTTGTGGTACCCGACATCGTGGCACAAACCAAATGATTTAGATCGCCGTATGTTGGCGTTGTTAATTTCAATGTTCTGAAACAGATGTCGTATAGCGCTTCGTTATCCAAGCACATCGTATGATCGGTATTTTCAACGAGCTGGTTCACAGCTAATGTTGTGTTGTACGGCTCTACGACGCAATCAGACACTCTCGTGCTCGGAAATACGGAGTAGGTCAGTATGATTCTGTCAGGGTATTCTTCTCGGATTCTGTTCACGAGTAGGGTGCCGAATCCGGAGCCGGTTCCGCCACCGAGTGAATGCGACATCTGGAAGCCTTGCAGACAGTCGCAGCTCTCCGCTTCACGGCGGATGACGTCCAATGCCGACTCTAGGATCTCCACTCCTTCAGTGTAATGTCCGCGAGACCAGTTGTTAGCGGCGCCGTTTTGCCCGTAGACGAAGTTGTCCGGGCGGTAGAGGCAGCCGAAGGGTCCAGAACGGACGGCGTCCATGGTGGCAGGCTTCAAGTCGGTGAGAAGTGTGCGCGGCACGTACTTGCCGCCTGAAGCCTCGTTGTAGTATACGTTTATACGCTCGAGTTGGAGATCGGAGTCGCCGTGGTAGCATCCGCTCGGGTCGATGCCATGCTCGTCAGAGATTACTTCCCAGAACTGTAGAGAAAATAAATGTCCCTTATTAGGAATTATTTTAAGGTGCATACAGAACTAGCAAAGCAGTTTGTTTTGTGGGAGCTAATGGACGAACGTGGACGCCTATTTCGCAACAAAAATCCAGTCAATGTGAAAGCACGTACAGCATTGCACACTTGAAACTATTTTTGTAGACTATAGGCTTTAGGCTAGCCCTACTGCTTACCTTTCCTCCGACCTGGTTCCCGCAAGCGCCCACTTGAATGTTAATGATTTCCCTCATCTTGATAATTTACAGATTTTGATCCACAGGTACTTGTAAAATTTATCAAAAAGTTATCCAAAAATTATTAAAAAATTGAAGCTTATCATTAACTTAAACTAAAAAAATTAAAAAATTAAAAAAATCTATCGTTAAGTCACACCGTGTGCATAACGTCAGATTTCAGAAGAAAGTGAAGCAAAAAGACAGGTGAGGCCATTCCTGAAATTTTGAATGAAATTCTAGAACGTCAAAATTGTTTGGAAGCTTAGCAAACATTTTGTCCTGCCAGTATTTTGTATCGACATAAAAACTTCGGGTCAAGCAAGCGACAGCTCGTCTCATACAAAACTTGTCCCAAAGGGTTTTAAAAGTGGTTTTAAATCATATACGGTCCTTTTTCCTCCACGTATACGATCAAAAACTACGTATACGTAGACCAATGAACGTAGACATGTTATTGACCGAGCGAGCGCGAAGCGTCTCCGTTTCACCTTGGCTTTTGTATATCTCTCTTCATCTGTCCATCTGTATGTTTGTTCTCATCTATAGGTCACGTTTCTCAACCGATTCTCGTGAAATTTTGTGAGCAGGTTCGATAAAATATATTTATTTTTTGTCGAGTCAGTTTTTGGAAATAAAAAAATGAGTTATGAGGGTTGAAAACGTAAAAAAATATGTATTATTCAGCCAAAAAATATATATACTCGCGAGGTCTATAGCTCACAGAGTCAGCATCTAAAGACTTAGTAAACAAACAAACCCAGTGCCTAAATAGGCAGGCTGCACGTTTGTGACGCCCTCTGCCTGCGCTGAAATAGTTAAAACATTTCAGCGACCATAATCTACCCGTTTCCGGTTCCCTGCTTATTGGCGTCGGCGTCCCTCCCTCGCTCGCGCGGGTAAAAGTTCCAACAGTCGACGCAAGATGGCCGCGATTTCAGGACGAATATTTTGTTTTCGCGGCACACAGATCGGCCGCGGCGTTGTCATTATTGTCATGGCGCTCGCTTGAAATGTCAGCGAGATTGCGTTTCGCGTAGAAAATGTAATATTGTAGGCTTATCCTGTATGATGTAGTTGTTTTTGATGAGTGCCGAATGTGTAGTGAGTGAGCGCGCGCGGAGTGATGTCAGTGGCAGCCAAGAATGCATCCGCCGAGGAGAAGAAACCCACATTCTGCGAAGATAGTACGGATAGTGATAATGACACGGAAAGGAAGCCTTTATTGCGGCGGATATCCACCAGCAAATGCGTCGGTCGACTGGTAAGTGCTCATAAAATATCTTTTGAGGATATTGTGCTAAAAGAAAGGGTGAAAATGTTCATTTTAAGTTGGGCGTGCCAACTGCCACTACACTACAATACCCAGCTGTCAGGGCGTGCGCGGGGCGCGGGGGGAGTACATGTGCCCGGGAAAAAAGGGCAACTCGGAAACTCGCTTTTTTGCGATCAATTTTTAACGAAATTGTTTGTTTAGTTAATTGTGTTTATGGAAGTGATGAGGTGCTTAGAGGGCTCGATGAACTATTTCGGCGGCTGGACTCGAAGTCCGCTCGCATTGCGTTGTACTGTGACCATTCATTTGGTGAGACATTTGTGCCTCGTTAAAAGGATGTTCTTGGTTTCTGTCTAGGAAGTTTCCATTCCCTTTTACAATACACGTAGGTGACACAGGTAAGTAGTATCGTTCAACATTTACTTTCTTTCTTAAGATCCTAAATAGTCACCTACTTATATTGGTTACCTACCTACTCGTACCTAAGACCACAATACCAACTATAGTGCCAGGAATTCAGAAAATAAAAAAAAAGCGGCAGACCTTCAGTGCCTTGATGATACTTACTACCCGTTTGGTACCTAACCTACACCTACCTATCTTGGTACCTAGGTGAAAATGCAACAGGCTTGGCTTGTGATCTGCAAGGCTTGAATAATCCTATTGTCATTTTCATACTTTCGAGTCGTCCAATGGGCCACTATAGTACCTACCTATCGCATAGTAAGAATGCCGTCCTGACAGCTGTCATACACACACGTACAATTTTTTTTCTGTCTCTTTTGCACCCATTTGGTTTTCACATTTCTTGCCTGCTGTGAGGACGGCATTCTCACGATGCGATTACTAAATGTAGAGTTCGCCACAAAGTACGCGACTGGCCACTCTAACTATAAAATCATATTTATTAACTGCTTGTCTAACTCATCGACTAAGAAATATACTATCTATAATAAGTACCTATTAGTAAATACCCACTTAACTTACAGAATCGGTAGGTACCTAAATAGGTAACAGCTTTTTGCCGCATGTGTCCCGTATCGGGACTCCCGGTAATGTTTGTTTAGGTAACTATGTACCTACTTACTACCTAGGTTCTGTCAATTCTGCGAATTTTGTACTACGTAATGAACTACCTACGAAACATACCAATTACCTATCAACCATTATCATACTTGAATGTAACCCATTTTCAGTTCACTCACAAGTTTAGGTAAGTAGGTAATAAAGAGTTTGCCTACCTATAATAGTCATTACGTACTTACTACACGATACAAGACACCTACGCTACGATCATCAACCTCTCTCCTGCCCTAACTTTTCGATTTAACTGTTCTGTTAAATAAGTACGTAACTTGTTTTGAAAGCAAAAAAGTACTTACCCTATTACGTTTCTATCCAACCTACCTTTCAGTTAAAAGTCTAGTAACCGGGCCATAAATTAAAAAAAAAATAGGTTAAGTTCCTACCTAAGGTATCTTTGGTTAGGCCTGACTGAAGCGATTTATGTGCTGTCATAAATTAGGCAGTATGACGTTAATTTTTTCCCGTAGTAGGAAGGTAACATTTTAAAGGTAGATTGTCTTTATCCTTTTTTTTTTAATCTGATCTATTCTATGATAGTTTTATCCAAGTTAGGCTAATGACTCGCTCACATTTTGTATCTGCAATACCATAGTCGGTCTCTTGATTCATAATGCCTTTCTACCGGCTGCACTGCATAAGGGTGGAATTTGGCTTTTGTTTGATAATGCGTACACGTAGCTGAGTTTTGGGTGGCCAAAGTTGCAAGTGTTGGAACTCAGACACGAAGAAGAGAATAAAAAAAGCTCACTGATGTCCGACCGAATGTTGTTCTACGATGCATTATTATATACGAACGAACTCTTATTATCTGGAAGGGTTTTGCATTCGGTATTGTGCAGTACGAATTAATCTTTTAGGCGGTTGAGAGATGTTGGAAACTTGGACCTTCTATTACAGAGCGTATCTACTAGAAGTGCACGGTGGTGGTGTCAGCGCCTCTAATATTTACGCTTTGAAGTTGTTGTTCCACCTTCACTCAGCCACCAAAAACATTTATTAGCATTATTTTCCATAGATATTTTCTGCGTCTTAAAGTCTAATGTTGAACGTCACCATTGATTGTAGGTTTACAGTCGGCCAAATAATTGGTATAACTCCCTAAGGTTGAACAACAGAGATTATTTTCGTTTGCAGATTGATCTGTCAGACACCGAGTAATAAACCTAATTGAAGTTTTCGTAAACTAGGAAACTAAACAAAAATGGTAGACCACTTTCTTGGCCGACTGTACCTTACTTACCTAAGTTTTGTCTCAATAGCCGAAGATAGGAACATCAGTAAACATTTGGTGGTCCGTACGGAGACGCCACGCTTTTCTGTCTGTCCAAAATCTATCTGGCTAAACGTCCTAGTAAACTCCTAAACCGCTGGTTACTCTACACTACAACATTGTACAATTTGTACATTGTGTAGGCGAGGAAGTCCGGCGCTCGCTCGTCAATCTTTCCACTGTTCGGCCGTTTCTCCACTGTCCTTTACTGAACTGTAGAATACAGGATGTTTGAACACGTTACCCTAGAAATGGGTCCATTTATCCAACAAATAAACAACATTCCTCAAGAAAAATAGAAAGGACAAAGGAGCTACGACTGGTCACTGATTGATTGTATACTCACTATCCCGACAAATATCAAAATCAATTATGAAAATCTCGTTTTTAAAAATCTAGGTACCTACTCGTATTATGAAAAGCTAGTAATTTGATAGGTATCTCATGATCGTGAACAAAGGAGCAGGTGAACTAATGCATCTTTGTGTTTTTAAATTGTTCCATCCAAGAAAATAGTCTTGTTTGTTTGTTAAAATGTTTTTCTAGCACCCTGTCTGAGGGAAGTATATCTTATCTATCTATAAAGATAGATAAGAAAGACAGCAGCCTTTGAAAACCTCACAATATGTATTGATAGATATCCGTAAAGGGTGGAGGCTATCTATTCGTTTATATCACAGTATCACTATTGATATTACGTACTTCATTCAGTACATTATTGTGTCGTAATGTGTACCATGTTAGGTCATTCGCGGCTCCTCCGCAGACGTTGAATCTTCTGTTTTACGTGAAAGTAGGAACGTAAAACATTGTGGCCGACTTGACTAGTTTCGAGTTTAAAAACGTTGCTATCAGCCGACAATAACTAATAATGACTACTCACGGTAAAAAGCAGATGGCAGAGGTTTACTCTCTAAAAAGTCACAGATAGTATATATCTATAGAATAAACGTAAAAATACAACGAAAACTTATTAAATCCAGGCCATCTTGCTTTGACGTCGAAAAATGATTTTGTTAAATCTTACTTCGAATACTTTTTCTTATCTTATTTTTTTATCTTAAAATGAAATTGAAACAATTTTGTTTCCCTAGCTTCGCTCAGAACTATCAGTCAGAAGAATGAGAATCGGCAGGAGAACGCAGAACCTTTCGGGTGGTAATTCAGCCCACGAAACTAATCAACGTTTGTTCTACAACTTTTCAAAATTCACATGAAAAGGCAAGACATGATGTAGATACAGTTTAGTTAGATAGTGGCCAACTTAGTAAAAAGAAATAAGCTTTCTATATCAGGCCCCTGTTCACAAAGATTTAATACGCTTCAATCTATTTTTGTAGACAGAAACTATGCCACATTAATGTTACTTGAATGCACTATCGATTTATTGTAGCATGCGTGACCGAGTGAATTAGCACCTATTATGCATTGTAGCGATTTGTTGTTTAGCTTAGATAAATAAATATACGTATAAAGTAAGCTTTTTAAATAAATCATTTGAATATTTATATTGTTATATTTTAAATATCAATGCGGAAGTTTTTTTTTTATTTATTTAAATTTATAAAAGTTACACTTAAATTGTGACAATTTTAGTGTAGTAAACAACCACGAAAATC
Organism: Carpatolechia fugitivella; assembly: GCA_951230895.1. Taxonomy (NCBI): domain Eukaryota; kingdom Metazoa; phylum Arthropoda; class Insecta; order Lepidoptera; family Gelechiidae; genus Carpatolechia; species Carpatolechia fugitivella. The sequence goes on from OX579649.1 coordinate 2,550,963, forward strand.
TTAAAACATATACGGACATAATTTGTTAATTCTTCTCCATCGAGAGGATCAAGCGTACCCTAAATTAGGGCTATCAGTCCTAGGTCCTTGTTTGAACACACTAACCCAGTACGGGTTGTTCTTCCTCACATACAACTTTTGGATTTCTTTGCCGTCATGTGCAGTGTTCCTCGCTATGTTTTCCTTCATCGTGAGAGCGGAATAAACGGACATAATTTTAACTTATTTTTATTATTAACTAGCGGCCCTATTAGTAGATAATTTCCGATCGTAGAATTATGCCATGGATTAAAAAAAATCTTCCATACAAATCTTGTCCTGACAATAGCGAACACAACGAAAAAATAATTATCCAATTTGGTGCAGCTGTTCGGAAGTTCTGCGCGTACGTTACATGCTTTTCAGCTATTCGTTTTTATGAATCTAGATTTTTATTTACGTGACAGATACATCATGTCGGGTAGCAAACAAACTCTGTGATCACTGTGAGAATAGATTAAATCATCTTCTGCAGCCGATGCATAATGATGAGATATTGATGTTAGCGATGATGAGGTTCTGGGTCCGAATATCGGTGGGGGGGACACTATTTTTACGTGTGAAAAGTAAGACGATTCCGTGCTTTGAAAGGCACGTCAACCGGTTAATTCCGGCTATTATTTGTTGTTACATGAACCAAATTACGGCACACAAGTCGAAGAACCCGCACTGGGCCAGCGTGGTCGGCTAAGGCTGGTAAGCTCGAGCCCCTCGGTGGGGACGTATATGAGCTGTTGATGATGTACCAAATTAAGAAGCGGCGACTCAGTAACATCGACTTTCTAACCCACCACGCGTTAAGAACGAGACATGTAACCGTAAAGATCATTGATAAAAAGTTCGAAAATTGCTCATTGCAATGCTCTTGAGGATTAATTATAAAGTATACTTATCTAAATGCATTTTATAAATTGGCTTGGTCCAGTCAAGTGTTTGGCTTGCAGACGGCGTGACGCCATGGCGCGTCGCTTTTACCTCTTGGATAGCACTACCCATGACCACTCGACTACTTTCTGCGGTTTTTTTTCCTCTTCGGAAAACTTTTTGTCTTCAGTCATAGAAGGACATCTTTTTTTTCGTGGTCAAAATGACCACAAGAAATCTTTTAATTTCTTCCCAGACGTTTTCTGGAGCGGCCATGTTGTGCGTCGCAGAATCATACGTCAATTTATCTTGTTCTTTTTGTATTTAACTCCTCAGAATCTGTTAATATTGTCTAAATTTACGTCCTTCAGTATATGCTTAAATGAAATCTTCATTTTTTAAAGCCTACAAATGCTTTAGTATCTATGGTATTGCTGACTTTGCAGTTAAAAATGCCTTATTTCCTATTTCTATTGAGTTAAAGGTCTTTCGACCGATATGATGATGACATATTTCAGTCAAAGCCAGCCTTAGCCAAATTTGGAAGGGATATGGAGTCAGATGTCAATATCAGTCAATGAAGGAAGGATGGTGACAAATGTATTATATATACTTTGGGTAGGATGTATATAAAATGCATGCATATCGATTGACATGGACCAGATGTCTGAACCAGCAGACGACGCGACGCGACGACGAAGACGAAGTCGAAGTCGTCGTCGTCGCCTCGAAACGGGTCGCATTTGAAGTCTCCACTGACTTCTCCCGTCAGACATTCTCAATTCGACATTCAGATTCTTTCCTAACTAAATAGCGCAAAATGTTTCGGGTGCGTGGTAGCTCAGCTCATGATAGAAAGAAACTGAACCACTAATGTTCTAGAAGTTGTCCAAAATCTAAGAAACAAATTTTGACTTTTTGTATTAGAGCTGTTTAACTGTGAGTGTGACCAAGTTCTCTAAATAATCGGATATAATGCTGTTGCAATATTAATAATGCCGTCCTAAGTACGCTCAAATACAGCATTGAATTGGTCCATATAATGTAGAGAGATGTAATCGACTTCTGAATATTCCTAAAAATTAAATATTCGTAATGGTATGAAAAAAAAACACTTTTTTTGCGTGTTTAAATAAGAGGGTGGAAGGAGTACAATATAATAACATTACAACAAAAAGTAAACAAAAAACCAACGAAGAATTTCGCTGTGCCGTCGTATCACAAACAAGGAAACATGCCACGCACGAACACTTTTGAAAAGTGTCGAATAAAATATTACGGGAACGGAGCATGACAAAAGGGGAAAATACGAAAAAGATTTTATTTCTATCACGGAAACGACTGTGATATGAAACCTTTTGAGCTGCCTCGACTTGCAATCTGAGAATATCGCGTGCATTATTTTCCGATACGGCGAATCATGGAAGTGTTGAATGTATCTAGATGTCTACAAATTCAAATATTCAATGAGATTAAGTCAGTCTGCTTCTTATCGTCGTCGTCGACAACCGACCTCAATTCATAGTTCATCAACCAGCTCTCATATACGTCCCCACCGAGGGGCTCGAGCCTACCCTGAATTAGGGAGATTAGGCCTTAGTCGACCACGCTGGCCCAGTGCGGATTGGTCGACTTCACACACAACCTTTGAATTTCTTTGCAGGAGTGTGTAGGTTTCATCACTAAGTTTTCCTTCACCGTAAGAGCGTCGAATAAACGTAGTATAAAATTCGAAATTCGAAAACACATTGGTACGTGGTGGGGATCGAACCCGCGTCTCCCGGACTTGAAGGCAAAGATTTTACCAAGCGATATTATATTTAAGTTAATTTTTACATAAAATCCACTCATCCTTTTGAAAAAAAAAAGTTATCACACAATTTTATTTACTTAGCGTATGGCTTTTTTAGGTTTAATGCACTGACCGCATACGAGCATTTGCTGACAATGTACATCTTCTGGCCGATATCATGACAATTATAAACGATTCTTTGAACTTAAGTAATGCAGTACTGCATAATATGTAGTGTCATGCACTAGTCTTAGTGAGAAAAACTTATTTTACATAATAAGCTTCAGAACTTGTGGAACGCAAGTTTATACAATATTCGAAACTTCTGTCGGGTATACTGTTTGTAAGAGACATGGATCGAAAAACGTCTATACCTATACAAAAGACAGACTACGAGTATCATTAACCCCTTTAAACCTAAAAAAAAAGGTCTGTGTTGCCAATGTTCTTTTAGTATTGTTTAGCCTGATTAAAATATTTATATAGCCTCCGTGGCCGAGTGGTCGAGATTTCGACGCCCATTACGGAGGTTTCGAGTTCGATTCCCGGTGGGGACACTGTTAATCTCTTTGTTAGGCTGAATCACCTGATTGTCCAAAAAGAAAGATGATTCCGTGCTTCGGAAGGCACGTTACGCCGGCGTTGGTCCCGGCTATAATCTAGTCGTTACATGAGCCAAGTCAGTGGCCTTTGGCGGCTCTATAGCACTGACACCAGGGTTTGTGTGGTCGGTTGTTGACCTTACAACCCACACGACGATGATGATGATGATGATGAAAATATTTATACAGATAAATAAATTTGCCAAATTACGATCAAAGTACAAGAAAGATGTCTTACAATACAATCCTAAATCTTTGATTTAATCATGCTAACTCAAGGTCGTCGCCTAGATTGAATGATAATGTAATGTTGTAAGAGACTACATAATTTACGTAAGTACAAGCGGTGAATTTGCTGGGCTTTTATTCCATATTCATGTGGCCAAAGCCTCTCTTGGTTGTTTATTTTGTGGATTTATAAAGGCCCAGCGCTCTCTGTGTGTAACTGTAACTGGACTGGACGCATCTACAAAGCTTTCAAATTCAATGTCACAGAGTTCAAAGACTGAAAAAAAATATGAATGGAAAAATGCTCGCAACATAACATAACTCATAACTCGTAGTAGGTTTAGGACGTGTTATAGGATTTCATATACTCGTATGCGCTTCATTCTATTTCGAAAATTGCAGTTTTCGCCTATCAAAAGTAGTATTAAAGTTTTTGAAAATATTTTTTAATTTTAACATTATGTGTCGCCCGTCGCCATCGTCACCTCGCTCATCTCAACTTTTACACCAATAAAGTTACTCTTTAACAGTAAGTGAAGGAGTACATAGGTTTTGCATCTATCTACACTCTTATATCAATTTAATGTCAGGATCAGAGTATTACTGTAAGGCCCTTTTAGATAGAAGTTCAGAATTAAGACAGTCAATGGAACATTTTTTTTAAATACCTAGTTAAAATGCTAGCTCGTTCTTGTTAGTGTTTAATTTCGTTCGATTTGCCAAATGGTACACATAGACCAGCAGTGTACTGCAATAGGCTGATTTATTGATTGATTTAACACATAGACCAAAATAATTACAGAATCCGAGTGAGGAAGGGACACTTTTTGGTCTGTACTATTTTATCGCTAGCCGTGTGCAGTGTGTACTCTCTTTTACACTCACTTAACGTCGACTTGGTAAAATATTGCCTGATAAAATCCTAAATTAATACACTGTAATAGTTTTTGGTAATTGGTGCTTAAAAGGTCATTACGTTTTTTTTAAATACTCATCGCTCTTATAGATTTCAATTAAGATTCCCTGTTGATTGTCGTGGAAACATACATACATATGAGTAACAAATGAAACCCGTGACCATAAGATATTTTCGATTCATCAATTAAAATATCTGCGCAGAAAAAAGCGCTGCCAACCAAAATTTACCGGTCGTATCGTATACAGTTTACACTTCCCTTTTCGTTCGTTTTACTGTTCCTTTCTAAATAAAATTAAATCGTGGAGTGGAGTATCCTTGTTAAGACAAATCCAACGAGCCCAAACACGACTAGGTTGTGTTGTGTTTGAGAGGAGTTCCTATGGCCACCTTCCGTCTCCATCATCAGACCAGCTCCATGGTACCATAATATTGCATTGTCATCGCGGTTACATAAGTGTACCGAATTTCAGCAAAATCCTATGGCAGCAAGTGCTTCAAAATTGAGTTGCAAGATTTCGCCCGAACATACAAACCCAACATAAATTGGGCTCTTAGATAAATGAGAGGCTCGCAAAAGCTTGTAACTTGTAAAAAAAAAGAGAGAATGAAGTTTCCGGCAAGTGACGCGGTCCATATCCGATATTCGACACTTTTAAAATAGTTCGCTTTGTTCTTTTTTTGAGGACAGACAAGAACGAAACGAACATGGGATGGAACGTTGCTGGTTACAGTCATATCCGTTTGTTTATTTAGTTTTCGTGTAAAAAAATATAACGTAGTCTTCTTCTTCTTGGCAAGTCGATGGCAAGTCCATACTTATATTGTTGTAGCCTAGAATGTGGCCACTTGGACGGCGGATTCTGTGACGTCCATTAAATCTTTCTGCGTGCAGGTGACAGGGCACTCAGGACAAGATGTCAGGTGGGCCATCAACTGTACCTCTCCGCACACGCAGCTCTTACCTTACCAGTGTTATTGGAGAAACTACAGTGATGTCAGTACATACATACCTTATCTTTTTAGCGTTTGTCCTGAAACTTGAAAAACGTTCTGCACGTGACGTGTGTCTTCTTTTATTCAAGATCCCCGTTCTTGTTCTTTATTCAAGATTTTAAAATCCTCGGGGCTATTTGAATTCTTTTGTCTTGGATAAGTGCCCGAGAAACTTCCTTTAACTTTTCTAGCCTTTGTCGTAGGCGGTATCTTTGCTACGGTGTCGTCAAGATTAACTTTGTAGTTTCAGCAAGGAAATAAATAAATAAATAATATTTGTTTTTCATTACAGCTGTATATTTATAAGCGACTTTTTATTTCAAGGGCTTGTTTTTTTAAGATACTATTTAAAACTACAAACGTGTACAATTTCATGACACCTAATCGGGGTCTTGAAATATTTACCAGTTTTCAACGTTTTCAAACTCTACTCTTTGTACAATGTCACGTCGAATCAAACATCTATCCACCTTAATAAATGACACCGATGTGTAAGTGCAATTATGAACCTAAAGGTGATGGATAAACATTTCATGACCCCGATAGTACCTACATTAAATTGTACTTACTTGAAACTTATAATTACAACTTTTCGAAACGGGACATTCAAAATGAAAATTCACTACTAGTTGATTGCTCGTTATAAAACGGTTGTATCAGACAATTTTCATTAGCAATGGAAATGGTTGATGATATGCCCCACGCCACGTTGTTTGAGATCGTCCGTCACTGTCTTGGGCTATCTAATGGACTATCTGTTAATGACAGTTTAATTCAAAGTGCCATTATAGGTAGCCCGTGTAGGGAATTAGGTACTATTGCACAAAATAAACAGAGACAGAAACGCAAGCTTGTAAAGCATTTTACTAATTTTTCATCGTATAACCCGCATAAATTAATTTGGCTCCTTGTTACGCTTCACACCTACTGCCGCAGCAGGCGAGTTACTATGGTTCGCTGATTTAGATAAAGATTTAAATCACGATTTGTTTTATTTTTTTGTTTAAAATTATGTATTATAAGTTTACTGGTTTGTCCTACTCCCAGTTTCTCAATTTAGAATGGACTATTCCAAGAAAAGTTTTTTTTTCTATTGCCCCACAAGCTTATAAATTTTAATCAAGTCACATTTGGAGTAAACGTTTCCAAAAGGCAAAATAAATACCTAAAATAAAAAAAAAACCCAATATAAATAATGATTAAAAATAAAACATTATATTTGAATAATTAAAAAAAAAATTTATTTTAAAAATTAAAAATATTAAAAAGATTTTTTCGTACGAATTCAACAAAGTCAACATCCTTAGTAGGTATATAATATACGAGTAGGTTTTTTTTGATCGCTAAAATAAAAGAATAATATACATAATATTCTTATTTTTAATACCTATCTTAATCAAGTAATCTCTCGTCTATAAAAAATATTGTTGAATTCTTTAAGTCTTGAATGTCTTTATCTGGATGGGAAAAGGCAGCGACCTTAAAAGGTGTCATAGCAACGAAGCTCGGGACGCGAATTCCATCTAAATCAATCATTCCTAAGCCGGCGCGTCGGATTGCTTACGCGCTTCTGCGTTTTCCATTTTGTGAACAAAAAGTGATGTAGATTTCTTAGTATCCGCTGCGTTATGCTGGTTTTTAGCAGTTTTATACGCTGACCACCAAAAGCCGCGCTTCGATTGAGCGCCAAAACCACCAAAATGTATACAATTAGTTTTATGTTAAAATTTGACGGTAAAAGTGTTTTTTCAAGGGACACCTCATATTTCTCTCATATAATTATAACCCGCTTCCAGAATTATTTTCAATCTTCTGACCTTCTATAGTGCCATGACAACGGTGCCAATGCCATAACGGACGATACCTAACTGGCCCGAGCGCGATTGATTCAATCCATCATCGCGAAGCTACCGTGAGGGATAGGTTCGTGGAAATATCGCTAGCTGAAATACCCGTCAATTCAATAAATGCTTTCCATAAAATATAACTAGTGGCTCCGTGAACTGAAGACCTCGCGAGTCTTGTCTATTTGCATATTTGTTTTCATTATTTTCTACCTCTTCATCCTCAACCCCTTGAAGTTTATGTGTTTTAGTAAGAGTACACTAACAAAATAGTGTGTGTGATGTTTTTGAATATGTTATACTCTCAAAATTTCACGAGAATCGGTTGAGAAATGCGACCTGTGGAGGGGAACAGCTATGGACCATCCGGAAATCTGGATTTACGATAATTTTTGCCAAACTCAATGGTAATATTTACTAATTATTGTGATTTTGCAGGCTATAAGGGCAATATAAGTTCATTATTAGGGCGCGTTTATATGATACGAAAGTTTTTAACATGTGTGTGTTTTTTTTTAATGACCGCGAAAGTTTAAAATTATATATTACGAAAGTTTTTGTATCGTCTAACTGCAGCCTACCATCATGTGCCCACTACTTAGGTAGCTTAATAGACTTTGTTCATTTCATGTTATTTCTACAACTACGGCACTACCATGTCAACAACAACGGCGGGATTTATTTCAACAATAATGTCAGAGGCTCAGAGCATCTTCAAAGATAGACTCTCTGTTTAATGACGCAGACAATTTACTCTTATATGCCAAAGCCTAACTTTAAAAACGAATCAAACTCTGGAAAATATAGTACCTAATGCAATTTCTTTTATACAATATTTATTTATTCATATAGCGAGATCAACGACCTAGACGACATGATTATAACGACTGCGAGCTTCCCTTTTTGGCGAGTAGCCAAGCCGAAACTCTGCAGCGACATTCATTTTGATACACGCGACTAGCCACAGAAAGATTAGTGTTGTCTTGTAAATCAGATTAACGACTTTTTACATTGGATTTATCATTGTTCAAAGTCAAAAAAAGCGAGCTTGAGTGATACAGCTCATTACTTGCGGCTTATTTCTTTGAAATCTAAAGAGATTTAGTGTATGTAGAGGTGATTTATCAGATAAATCGTATGCTTACATCAAAGAAATGTAAAATTGGTGACAATTTAATCGACTACAACTTCTCTGCTTTTAGACAATGTTGTGATCTTCATCGTAACCTTGAAATTAATTTCGGTGACTAATGTCTAAAAATATAAATACCCAAGTTGAATAATGACAGTATGTAAAATAAATACGTCGTAGTAGAAAAAAGTCAACTCGTAATAATGATGAAGTAGAAAAATTACTACTTAAAAAAATGGCTTCCTCTACAAATGTATGGGTCTAAGGCCCGGTTTCCACCAAAGCGGAGAGAAGAGGAGATATGTCGAGCTGAGCTGCGAAGCTGGCTGGCTATTTCCACGAAAGCGGAGAGGAGATGTGAGCTGTGCGTCCGTAGTGGCGAAGCGCGGGCATCAGCGGGGCGGGGAGTTGGAGCGCGGGCGCCGCCGCGAGGCCTCGCACGCCGCTCGCCGCGCGCATCTCGCCGCTCGCCGCCCGGCTATACATATCTTCGCACAGCCGCGCCTCGCTTGCTATAGAAAAATTAGACATCTCTCCGCTCGATCCATTTCCACCGAAGCTAAGCGGAGAGGAGATGTGGAAATAACGAAATCTGATTGGTTATTCAAACACATCTCCTCTCCGCTCAGCTTTGGTGAAATGAAATGAAATGAAATCGTTTATTTGCCTTGAATAGGTTACAATACATAAAGGTCTTAGAACTATTAACACAAGTGTCTCTATTCAGCCATTTGTACAGCATGCAAATATTTTTATAAATGAATAAACATGAATGACAAAATAAAATTATGAAATTGTCAAAATAATTTGTTAAATGATTAAAATAATGAAATTGTCAAAATAGTTTGTTAAATAATAAAATTGTCAAAATAATTACATCAGCAGCCTTTGTCAAATTGAAAAATAATTGGTGGAAACCGGGCCCAAAGCGGAGAGGAGAGGAGATGTGTCGAGCTGAGCTGCGAAGCTGGCTGGCTATTTCCACCAAAGCGGAGAGGAGATGTGAGCTGTGCGTCCGTAGCGGCGAAGTGCGGGCATCAGCGGGGCGGGGACTGGGAGCGCGGGCGCCGCCGTCGTCGCGAGGCCTCGCACGCCGCTCGCCGCGCGCATCTCGCCGCTCGCCGCCCGGCTACACACATCTTCGCACAGCCGCGCCTCACTTGCTATAGAAAAATTAGACATCTCCTCTCCACTCCGCTCGATCACACATCTTCGCACAGCCGCGCCTCACTTGCTATAGAAAAATTAGACATCTCCTCTCCACTCCGCTCGATCCATTTCCACTGAAGCTAAGCGGAGAGGAGATGTGGAAATAACGAAATCTGATTGGTTATTCAAACACATCTCCTCTCCGCTCAGCTTTGGTAGAAACCGGGCCTTATTCAAACCTAATTTGAAGTAGATATACCTATTCTTCTTTTTACGATCTAAATCATATAATATTTTCAATCTAAATATTATAGTCTAATCATAATAAATTCTAAAGAGGAATTAAAAGTAATTAGAAAATGAAAATTGTAGAAAAAGGGCATTTTACTTCTCCAAAACGAACAAATTCAACAACAAATAAAACAAAATAATCTCTTACGATAAGAACAGTTTTCTCAAAAGTCTACACTTCTGTGCTACTTGTAGTCTTACTTGTTATATTTTAATCTAAACAAAACATTTTTCTTAATACTTCATTTTTCAGACATTTTTCCACTACTCATTTGGACCAAAAAATACTTTCGGTATCTTTTGTCGAAAAGAATATCCGTATTGCGTCTATTTTTTGTGGACGAAAAAAACAAACTGTGCTTTATTATATAATCAAAATGGGTGGCTTCTTTTATTTTTAATTTTAAATATAAAAATGAAGCAAAACTGGTCGTTGCGGAATTTTAGATTTGAGACGCATGCTGTGCCATCCTTCCAGTAAATTTGTCGTCCGATGTTCATTTTTTGAGCAGCAGCTTTATGTTTCCATCGAGTAATTGTTTTACCAATATTTATCAAAATATTGCTTAAATGTTTTGAATTCAATAGTGCATGGGGCAGTGTTCTTAAGATCATTCTCCAACCTTCGTGCATATCGGTGGCCGACCTTACAACCCACACGCAATTATTTTAAGTTATAAAATATCAAATTAGTTACAAAAACGCTATAACGTGCCAAGTGGTTGCCTATGATGGTGACGTCATAATTTCATAGAAAACAAGCAAGAACGAATTTCAGCACTGCCACTATGCCCTCCGTAGTGTAGTTGGTAAGCACGTTGACTGCGTATAGGCCAAAGGTCGTGGGTTCAAGTCCCGCCGGAAGGTTTACGTTTAAGGTTGTTTTCTATTAATCTAAAAATATTCAAATTAGTTACCTTTATTGAACTTTCTTTTCCCAAATTTCGATTCGTCGATTTGAACAATTTTTCCAGGGCCGCCAAAATTGCATAAGTTGCCCGCATTTTCGATTTGGTAAATTACTACGACCTCCCGGCAATAGCTATACCAGACGCAGACGGTAGCCCTGCTTAAGCAGTTTTGATTTTCTTCTTTCCATGGGTCTTGGATTAACACCATAACTCCCATTTGTGCGCTAAAGCATTAAAATAAAATACGTGCGTTAAATCCCATGTGTAATCGGCTGTTTGTTTCCCATAGTACGGGAGGCTCTGTCTAGTAGACTAAGATGGCTGTGTTAGATGTCTCGAAAACATCTATCGAGTATAATAAAATAGGGAACATGCACAATTTTTTTAAATTTATTATTCGAAATATTTCAAGTTCCAGATAAACACACAAGAAATAATTTTCCAAATATCCTGCTCAGAAACAAAGTTATAAGGCTTCAAAGTTGATGATTAGACAGAGAGGTCCGACGACACATGTGTTGTAGAGAGGGACAGATATATTTGTTTAATAATGTTGTAAGTAGTTTCTTATTCGATCAATTTCGATTCTGTTTTGACTGTCAGTATTCTATTTTTGTATACTTTCAGATGAACTATGAAAAAATCTAATATTCTTTTTATGCATGCTCCTGTAACTGGCTGATGTTTGTACATAGAAGATACAAGGGCTGCTATTTATGTATCCGGAACTGGCCACTTACATAAACAATATTTAAAAAGAAATTATAACATTTAAAAATAGAACTCTTTGGCTGTAAAATAAAGTTTGTTTCATTCATCTGTCAATTGTTTTTACATTGTGGCGTCATTTTTAAAATTCATTGTCTATCATCACCATGGATTTGACTCGTGAAAATTTTCGTGCTATGATTTATTACGACTTTCGGCGTGGATTAACTCAAAAACAGTGCATGGATCAACTTTTGTCGACTTTTGGGGAGGAAGCCCCATCGAAAACCACTGTGTATCACTGGTTCAGTGAGTTTAGTCGTGGTCGTCGTATGCTTGCGGACGATTTTAAAGAAGGTCGCCCTAAATCGGTTGTTGTACCACAAAATATTGATGCTGTGCGCGAACTAATAATGCAAGACCGTTATGTTACATATCGCGAGATAGAGGAATTTGTTCTCGTTGGATCCCGCACAACTTGACAGTTGAACAAAAACAGGCTCGTGTTGATTGGTGCAAAAAAATGATAGAAAAATACAAATGTGGTACATCAAAAGCTGTTCATAATATCTACACAGGAGACGAATCCTGGATATATGCGTATGCTATACGCGTATGTATAACTAAACAGCAGTCAACGGTTTGGGTGTTCCAAAATGAGCCAAACCCAACTAAAGTTGTTCGTGCAAAAAGCACTTTGAAGCAAATGGTTGCCTCCTTTTTTGGTATTAGTGGACATGTGGCTATAGTACCACTAGAGAATCGTAAAACGGTTAATTCTGAATGTTACACCACCATTTGCTTGCCAGAAGTCTTTGGAGAAATACGCAAGAACAATCGACAACGAAGAATAATCCTTCACCACGATAACGCCAGCTGTCACACCTCGGCCGCAACAACGGAGTATTTAAATAGTCAAATGATCGAATTGACGGGTCATCCGCCGTACAGTCCCGACTTGGCACCCAACGACTTTTATTTATTCCCAAGCGTGAAGAACAAATTACGTGGACACCGATTTTCGACCCGGGAAGAAGCCGTTGATGCTTTCAAAATGCACGTTTTGGAGATACCCGATACAGAATGGAAAAAATGCTACGAAAGTTGGTTTCAACGTATGAAAAAATGCATCGATCATCACGGGGATTATTTTGAAAAGCAATAAAAGTATATTTGGTTATCTAGATGTTTGTTATTTTTTGTTATTCCGGATACATAAATAGCAGCCCTCGTATTTAAGTAAAATAACGACTTTGATAACTTATTAGAAATCCGCCCTCTGGTACTATGTTTTATGATTCTAGATAGCTATTGTAACTTGTAGTTATAGTTCGTTAAGCACTAACTAAAGGGCCTGTTAGCAACTTGAGTTCTCTATAAATACCCGAGCACGAAGGCTTGGAGTGGCGTCATCGTTCACCGCCAGGAACATTTGAGATCCATTAGTGGTTCTGTAAAAAGGTCAGTACTGCAGTGTGCGCTATCAAACGTGTCGTATAGCTATAATTATCTAAATTATATTTCATCAACAGCTCATATCCACCAAATGGCTCGAGCCTATCCTGAATTTGGGCGATTAGACTTTGCGACAGACGGATTGGTCGACTTCACACCCAACGTATAACGTACTTAATTTATGTATAGAACGAAAGTCCTCAATGGAAAAAATATAAGTTTTAGATCAACAAACTTACAAGAAACTTAAAGATTTTTCTAAACAGATAATGTTTTAATTTCAATACTTGAAGAAGATTTATTAGTAAAGATGTCGTATACATATTTAAAACAAAATTAAGTAGGGAGGTTGTATGTAATACAAACTCGTAATTTCTTTTTTTTTTTCTGTACTGTGCAGTCTTTCTCTAGACAAAGACTACGCTTTGTTTCCGCCGTCGTCGTTTTCTACCTTGAACAACTTCCACCCACCCAGGTCTTTGAAATTTCGCACCACCTTTTCCGGAGACCCTTTCCACCATAGTGTTTAGGCGCGTACTTCGTGGCGACTTATAGGCAAAATACAAGGAGTGTTAAAGGTAGAAGTGGCTGAATAACTCTTTCTAAGTTATGGGATTGGACTAAATGTACCTTAATCGAAATTTTCATACTTTCCAATCAACAGTTTCGAAAATCCAATAAATCTTTTAAACGCTTGATTTTTAGATTTAGTTATGCATTCGTTGCATTAGTTCCTACATCAAATAATATAATCTTCGTTACTTAGACCTTGCTATGTTACAAACCTTATGTGTATGTATAGGTCTACTCATGGTATGCTCACTACGGGTTGATAAATTAGACATTTCCCCTAACATAGCGTCGTCCACTTTATCTAGAGCTACCATTTTGTGTAAAATCGTGAAAAAGCCCGATATTCCAGTCATAAAATGAAAAAAAAAGCGAGATTTCAGCAGCGATGGCAAAAGCTGCGTATGCACTTCCATTTGTACAATAGCCAGTACATACGGTTGGACATTTTGACCTTGAAAGCGCCTGTTATTCCCTAGTAGTAGGAGTGGTGTTCGTGGTGTCTAGCTGTATTTGCTGTCCACTGTATGTACGTACATACTCGTACATGCCGGAAGGACATTACGCTCGCCCGAGCGTGATGTGATTTTGTACTCTGTGACACGTAGGTACATAAAATCGCACTTTTATCCCCAAATGGGTGAGCAGAGCAGTACTTACAGAAATCACGCACTAAAACCACATTTAGCAACATTGTAGGGTTAAGGTTCGTTGCGTTTTTTAGTGTTGATTTCTAGCTAATTTATTAGGTTTTGTCTCAAAATCGAACCTGAAAAATGGGAGTGGTTCGATTTATTAAAAAATCCTCCCAGTGGAATCAGAAAAACAGACATGTCCGAACGGATGCTAACTCTACGTAACTCGTCAACCTACAAGGTCAAATTGAAACTATATTATTTTGTGCTTATAATAGCTTGAAAGATTCATATATACGTATAATCTTTGCAACTCCACTTCTAGATTTCAAATTCACTTTTTCTCTTCATTTTACTTGAAAAAAAAGTTCCAATCATTATTTAACAAAAAATGATTTTATTTATTAGCATTTTAGCCCCTAAACGCTAAGCACGCTATAACGTGTCAAGTGGTTGCCTATAATGGTGACGTCATAACTTCATAGAAAACAAGCAAGAACGAATTTCGGCGCTGCCACTATGCCCTCCGTGCCGTGGTGCAAGCACGTTGGCTGCGTATAGGCCGAAGGTCGTGGGTTCAAATCCCGCCGGAATGTTTACGTTTTTGGTTGTTTTCTTTGAATCTAAAGTATTTTAGTTTATATTTTTAAACCTCTCCAGATAATAATCCTCGCTTTCTGGTACTCGTAGGAACTCACAGCATTGAGGGCTCTTTATATCGAGTCTAGATGGGTTGTACCGGCGGCGGCGGCGGCGGGGAAGAGGGTCGGTCTGTACGTCGTATGGGTAGTAGCGGCGGATAGGAGGGTCGTCGCCTGGTTTGCGGCAGCCGAGGTACAGTCCAAAAAGGCCGACAAGACTCAGTGCGTTCACGCAATCGTCGTCTACTTCACAAGAATATTCTACGCAGCGTCCATATGGCACTGTGAACAGAAGAAATTTTTAAAATACTATTTTTAAAATATACAATGCAATTATTGTTTATTGACACCATTTTACAAAATATAACATTTATAACAAAATGAAATAATTAAAGAAGAAAATGAAAAATGAAAATGAAATTTTCGTTAACAGACGTAATCTATAACAATAATAATCTATAACAAAATGACAGTTAAAGATAAAAATGTCTTTATTCGAAGTAAGATTTAACAAAATCATTTTTCGACGTCAAAGCTAGGACGACAAAAGAAGTTTGTCCCTGGTTGGCACGTTCACTACAAGTGTACGCCTTCTGTGGGGAAGAACGGCCAGAAGAAACTCCACAGGACTCGTATCTTTTGTACTTTTTTTTTTAAATAAAATATTGTTTACTTACAATCTTAGATCATATATAGGGTAGATCCACATTCTCATACAAAATCAAGCGCAAATCGTGGCACCGCGTCGTCTATACTTTATACATGCTTATACAGATATTTTTTATTTTTTTTATTTATTTATTTCTTAAAACTTATAATCTAACAAAAGTCCCGCAAAACTGCGCAGCAGTTTGTCTGCGGAATCGGAGTCTCTTTAAAAGGTAAGTACACAATTTAAACTAGTAAACTTACACTATATTTTAAATCTTAATATTCTAAAGAATTTAATAAATGTTTTTTCAAAGTAACTTTAAATAAACTTTTTTTGTTATTACAATAGCTTATGTCCTCAGGCAAACTGTTTAGAAAATATGGAAGACGTTTTTTTAATGTCCTATCTTCAAAATAATTATTTACTCGAGGGAACAACAAATTTACCTGAGGTCATTGCCCTCGTATTGTGATTGTTAATTACTTTTATTAGTAGTGGGTTATGCTCCCGACTGCTATGATTATTGATGGCTAGAAGGTATTTGTGTTTTATACTGGCGGGAAGAATTTTACAATATTTGAATAACTTTTTATAATCGTTTTTATAAATATTTCTAACTTTATTATGAATAAACAATTTTAAAAATCTAATCTGTAGTTTTTCTATTTTTTCGATGTGTGTTTTGAAAGTCAGTCCATAGCAGTCAAGGGCATAATCCACTATGGATTCTACTAATGACGAATATAATAGTCTTAGGGTACCAATAGGAACTTTATAGCTGAGATGGTGAAATTTATATAATATGGCTCTAAGTTTATTACAGATGAAATCTATATGATCAGACCAGGAAAAGTGCTCATCAATTTTAACTCCAAGATAGGTTACACATTTAACTTTTTCTATAGGTTTGCAGCTACAGTTTACATTGTTATTGTGAAAGCAGTTGCATGTATGGGTATATAACGTATTAGGTACTTCTTTGAGAGGCATATAAGGTACATAATTAATAATTTGGTTTTGTCTGAATTGAGTACGATACCGTTGTCGTGGTTCCATTTCACAACGGCGTCCACATCCTGCTGCACGAGTGCAAACGTCTCGGCTAGGTCTGTGCCCGCGCGCAGCACGCACAGGTCGTCTGCGAACATGTAAGGGGTGCAGTGCTGGAGTACCCCAGTCAGGCTGTTCACATGCATCAGATAGCAGATCGGGCCACAGCACGAGCCCTGCGGCACCCCGCAATGGACCCCCTTCACGTCGCTGCACGCGGCGCCGACCTTCACCCGATAGGAACGAGCAGTGAGGTAGTCTCTGAACCACTCGTTCAGAGGCTCACCCACTCCACACTCCCCTACAGCATTTAATAGTGTTTCCGTTTCAAGCGTGTCAAAAGCAACTACAAACATTTGATTACCTAAATAGGTGTTTATATCATCACTAAATTTAGACAATAGACTGTTGGTACCTTTACCTCTCTGGAAGCCGTGTTGAGCATTGTCAAGCATATTGTTAGATTGTAAGTAGTTACTAAGTCGGTTAACTATACATTTTTCGATTATTTTGTCTATGCTGGATAATATGGCTATTGGTCTGTAGTTAGAATATGTTTTATGTTTTATTATTATACCGCTTTAGTTATGTGCAAAACAGCCGTTAAGTTGTTTACCTAAACTTGAATATAGACCTTAATTCTTAATCAATAACGTTTAAAATAGCGTGCTAGGTTTTTTACTTATCACCTTTTTCTACTTACGATATGAAACAAGTATGATTTTCAGAAATTAAAGAACACATTTAAAAATTATATTTATTTTAATACGAACTTTAAAGCATTGCAATAAAGTACAAAATCGCCAAACGAGATATGCGCGTTACGCTATTTTGGAGCTGCGCATACCTTATCTCTCTGCCGCTGACGCGGCTTGGAACAAAGGAACTGTGGAGTCGTCGCTTAGTCTTACTTTTTATTGAGATACACTACAATGTAATGTAGATAAACATTAACTTAAACATTGAACATCGAGAAGTGAGCGATGGTAATTTTTTACATCTTATTGCATATAATCGTTATAATTGTATTCTAATTTTGTGCCTTTATATGGTACAAGAAGAAATATTTCAATACGCTCTTAAATATTAAGAGAATTCAAAAAAATGGTAATTGGTTTTATTCGTGGCACCGGAGGTTTATCTATGTCACCGTAAGATTGTGAACGCCGTTAGTTTATAATCTTACTCGCGATATTATAAACTTACGGAAAATTGTGAACTAAAACCAACCATTTAATTTCACGTATTATTTCTCGTTAGTTTATAACCTTACATCGTAATTTTATATAATTTACGTCATAATTTTAATTTTGTAATACTTCTAGCTTGATGCGCTACGTCATTTTAGGTAAAGCGTATATAACAGTTATCCAAAAAACGGAAGTTACAGAAAAATATAAAAAAGTATCAAAAATTCGTAATGTGAAATCGACCCACAAAGAGTGATGGTGGCGACTCCACGTCTTTTCCTATCGACTATGTTCCACAGCTATCGTTGGTTGAGCGCGCTGGGCAGATGATGGTAATTATTACAAAAAATACAGTTAAATGCCATGAAATGCAAAAAAATACTTAGAATATCGTAATTCCAAAACCATACTTACTGAAAATACACCACTGCATCTTTTTTTGCACTTTTAACGTGTAGTTATTGCACTTTTTCACTGCACATTTAGGCATCGTGACGTACACCATCGGCGCTGTCGATTAGCGGATTGAGATAGAAACAAGGCATACGCATAATTTATGCCTTGTTTTGATGGTGCCGTTTTTCGAGCGGCGTTCGTGGATCTACCACTATATTTCATCTAAGCTTACAATAAACAATATTTTGTATAAGTTGATAGTCTATTGCTTCATTTATTTCTTAATAATAAAAATATGCAGGGCTATTAAATTAGGCGGTTTTAACAACTCTACGTAATGTCCCGAGACGGAAGTTTAGGTAAATGTAGTATACTCGTAGTCACCTCGTATTTGATCTCTGTTGAGCCAAAGAGTGACCTTTTACTGTTATAAAATACCAAACTCCCACAGGAAAATTCAAAATCAACTCAACAATCGCGTGCCCTTCAAAAATAATCATAAATATTTTACTTACCTCTCCACCTTATTGTTTCCGATGAAAAAAATAGGTTGGCAAATGCCAAAACGACGCACAACAGTCTCATGTTCCCTTCTGCACTGCTGGCGGTGCCTCGTTAAATGGTCAGTTATTGTTGACCGTGCCTTTCGCATACAGGATGATTCGGAACATTAACAAGAATGATCAAAATCAGGGCGTCTCTATTTCTTTTGTTACATGTACTGAAATTAGACTATGTATGTATTTATTTATTTAAATAGTACAAACACATCTTAAACATTAGGACTATGACTAGGAATACATTCTTATGGTATTACGGCTGATGTTTAAGACAATTAAGGTGTACATGATGTGTGATGTCAAAAAAAAATTGACGCGCGTATTTTTCATTTTTTACATAACCTTTTCTAAAAATTAACATTAGACATTAAAATTATTATTAATAAATTGATTACACACGAAAAACATAAATATAATTTCTGACACAAAATTAAGTTGATATAAAATTATGAAAACAGTGGTTCAATTTAATTTAGCATGCATTCAATTAATTTCAATTTCAAAATATTTAACAATTCTGCGTTAAAATTTGTAGAAAGAATCAACGAATATATATGTAATATGGAAATGAAGTATTATATATTCTTTCATACTACCTACCTATTTTAAATTATTATTAGAAAGCCATTTTTTTAAAGTAAAATGCCAACACGTTCTTGACTTTTAGAGAAAAATATTTAATTAAATTAGAGTGTTATTAAAGGGCATGAACCAAATACCGAATAGAATAGAATTAGAGAAAGATCAGGGGATCCAATTTTGAACGTACTCTGTATGTGACACCGGCGCCGGCGGTGTTCCTCAATTTTGCCATTAAATTGCTTCATGTTTGCTGTAATTCCAATTTGGCCTATAGTGTGTGCATTTTTCGATTTGTTCCTAATTATACTCAGAAAAACTGGAACTAAATGGCGATAATAATATACAAGTATAATCATCAACAGCTCATATCATACGTCCCCATCGAAGGGCTCGAGCCTACCCTGAATTAGGGCGATTAGGCCTTAGTCGACCACCCTGGCCAAGTGCGGGTTGGTCGGCTTCACACACAACCTTTAAATTTCTTCGCAGGAGTGTGCAGGTTTCATCACGATGTTTTCCTTCACCGTAAGAGTGTCAAATAAACATACATTATGGATTCGAAATTCGAAAATACATTGGTACGTGGTGGGGATCCAACCCGCGTCTCCCGGTCGGGAGGTAGCGGCCCTAGCCACTAGACCACCGACGCTCTTAATATACAATTACTTGTTAGCTAAATAACACAAAAACTTTTGTTCTAGATTTCTAGAAGTTCCCCAGGAAATTCAAACTTATTTATTACTAACACACTTTTATTAGCTTCACCTGTATGTTTATTTGTTTGTAACCGACTCCTTTGGACTCGATTTTGACCCACTTTAAACGGACAGATTTAATTTAAACGTTGTACACTTATCAAGAACCGGTGACAATACAACAATATGAAAAAAAAATAGTTTAAAAAAACTAAAAAAACACGCTTTCACAGTACATCAAACTAAAAAGTGGAAAGTAAAATATAGTTTAAAAAACTAAAAAATACGCTTTTAAAACACATCAAACTAAAAATTGAAAAATAATTGTTAATGAAATGAAAAAAAAAAAAATTATTTTAGCTTACATTAAGAATTATTTTTCAGTTTTTAGTTTGATGTGCTGTTTTTTCGTTTTTTTTTAAACAATTTTTTATTTTATTACAGTTTTAAAGTGAAACACAAATGTTGTGCAGTGCCATGGGCTGCGTTATTTATAAGTTCTTAATATCGTACGTTAACGAAATATCGTACAACTATAAAGCGTAGAATAAAATAGCCAAAATAAAATTTAGCTAACACGTTGTATTATGATATGACATAATGTTTCATTATTTGTATTACTATTTCATGTTTAAGGTATACTGTTCAAATGTTCATTGTGTCTAGGATGCGTATCTGGTTTCTTCATTATATCTTTTCTGATAATAAAAACTAAAAATAAGTTTATTTCTATAAGTTCATAACCTATTCTAAATTAATTATATTCCCTCACTGTTTATATTGCTATGCCGCGCCGCCATAAATTTATGACCCCTGTTTTTGCTATTTAACATCACAATCAAGGACCACCAAGCCACAGATAATATAATAACCAAGCTGAAGTGCCTTGCACCCTGCGCGTATTTTGACAGATTAGATAAAGTGTTTTAAGATTGATTACAATCACGGAAGAATACATTGTTATATTCATGAGAACAATGTATCATTCATTTCTATCATAAAAAAGTAAATACAAAAACCACAACAGACTTAGAGCATACGATCGAAAAGCAATGTCAATAAATATCATATTTTTTATTTAAAACTAGAGCGTTGGGAGCTGTGCCGTGTCTTTTATGTTTAGCATGCTTTCTATTAAAAAAGTTTTGAAATGGAGATAATGGAAATTTGCAGCATTCAAAGATCATAAACCTTCGAAAAGGCGCGTCGGCAGCAGTTAAGTGGCATCCCACAAAGACTCCAAAGGTTCCAGGAGGAAAGTCGATTGCTTCAGGACAATCTTCATCTTTGGAACACGGGAAGTCAAAGCAGGTTGCTTTTAAAGGTTCTGTGAATATTATTTCAAAATTTTATATAAGTAGAGAGATCAACGTTGCCTTGCAGCACGTAAAACATGTACGATCAAAAAACAATGTCAATAAATAATCTTTATTTTTATTTAAAACCAGCCAGCGTTGGGACCTACGCCGTGTTTTACATGTCTAATTCTATATTCATTAGCATGTTTGTAAGATGGGGGGACTACTGGGAATTTGCAGCATTGAGAGATCATAAACCTTCGAAAAGGCGCGTCGGCAGCAGTTAAGTGGCATCCCACAAAAACTCCAAACGTTCCAGGAGGAATTTCGATTGCTCCACGACAATCTTCATCTTCGGAACACGGGAAGTCAAGGCAGGTTGCTTTTAAAGGTTCTGTGAATATTATTCCAAAATTTTATAAGTAGCGAGATCAACGCCTTGCAGCACGTAAAACATGTACGATCAAAAAGCAATGCCAATAAATCATCTTTATTTTTATTTAAATCAGCCAGCGTTGGGACCTACGTCGTGTTTTACATGTCTAATTTTATACTCTAGTATGTTTGTAAGATGGGGGAATTTGCAGCATTCAGTGATCATAAAATTAAAAGGCGAATCATCAGCAATTAAGTGGCATCCCACGAAGACGAATATCGACTACATCACAACAATCATCATCTTTTAAACATGGATACACTTTGCAGGTTCCTTTGAAAGGTTCTGTGAATATAATTCCAAAATTTATTATAAACAGCGAGATCAAGGTTGCTGCCAAAGCTATTATATACAGGGTGGCCCAAATAGTGACGTTTAAATTTTTGTTTTAGGTGTCTCGTCCCAAGACCTATCCGAATCATCCCTCATGAACTACCTATGTTCCGCGATATTTTGTAGTTTTCAAATTATGATAATTTTCTCAAGTTTTTAGGAGATTTTATAGTCCCATCCCATCTTAGCTTGGCGGTTATCTGTGGGATCAGTAATTTATGTTTAGTTCGCAATATTTCTAATCCGAAAAAAATAATAAGAATTATCGTGAAATCGATACAACTTCACTAAAAATCGTTTAATTTATGTTAAATAGTTGATTTGAGCTTTTGTCTACATTTGTCTTATAATTATTTATTACGTCCCCACCGAGGGGTTTGAACTTAACCGTATGTAGGGCGATCAGGACTTTGTCGACCTATTGCTGATTGGACGATTTAACACCCTACATTTTATTTTTTCGCAGGCGTATGTAGGTTTCCTTACGATATTTTCTTTTACCGTAAGTAAGGGCATAAATGCAACGTTCACATATGAATTTGTACATGCTGGGGTTCGAACTGTCGCCTCCAAAATGGAAGGGAGTGGTCCTAGCCGGTATACTACCAACACTCATCTTTCAACAGGCAATCAAAAAGATATTTATAGATCTGGAAAAGTATATTTATAGAGCTGTTAAAACCAAGACAAATTATTATTCAGTACTTTACGCGGCCAAAAACATTTTTTTTTATATTTTCAGTTTTATTAAGTTTAAAAACTATGTGAATTGATAGTTTTTAAACTTAATAAAACTGAAAATATAAAAAAAAATGTTTTTGGCCGCGTAAAGTACTGAATAATAATTTGTCTTGGTTTTAACAGTATTCACATAATTGTTAAAAGATCTAGATTTTTAAATCTGGTGTTACAGTCTGAATTTTATTTAGATAAAAAGATTATACCTAAATAAAATTAGATTGCAAGTGTCCTAGCAGATGATGTTATACTAAAATTACCTACATATTATATTTTTCTGACCACATAAGTATCGAACTATAGTATTGTAGTATATTATCCTCGGACCAACCACCCTGGATACCACATGTCAGGGCGCTACTCTCCGAAACGCATATAGGTGCATATGCACATATAAATATCTCTGGGCGGCCAATACCTCGCGGCTCATTTCAGTTTCGACCAATTATGAGACCTGTCAATACGTTGCGTAAGCGAGATGAACCAATTTCGACGTGTTCCCCGCGCCCCCGCACCGCGACTTTTTCGTAATTAGTTTGTTAGTCAATTATACAGAATGCGGTGTCCAGTGGGTGGTTTAGCATTTTACCGTGCAATGTGAAAACGCCTATTCACGTCTACAAAAAAGTCATGGCGCAAGTGTTAATATAGTGCCGCCAAAAACTACTGAATTGGCTCAATCTTACGGTGACATAATGCACAAAGCAAATCAGTCCGTCCGCCCATTTACTTTACTTTTGACATAAGCGGCAGGTAACCGTAAACAAAATAATGCAATAATACGAGTACTTAATGAACGTAGTTTTTTTTACAAGCTTTTATTCAACTGTATGTCTATGTTCGGGCGAAATCTTGCACCTCAATTTTTAAGCACTTGCTGCCATTGGATTTTGCTGTAATTTGGTACACTTATGTAACCTCGATGACAATGCAATATTAGAGATTATTATTATTATTTTATTTATTTATTTATTTAATCTATTGTACAATTACAAGATTTACAGCACATTTTACGCGCCAAACTGCAAAGGAACAGTTTGTTGGCGCTGCGCACATTTACTTATTCCTTATTACATCTTGTAGGTACACCTTAATATTAATATTACAAGTATAGTAACAGTAAGTTTTTATGACGTAGCATTTTATAGTTGATACAAAGAAATATAAATACATCGGAGCTCTCCCTAGATACACATAGTAATAGTTAGCCATTTAACAATATTACTTTTAACTTTTTCTTAAAAACAGCTTTAGTTATATCTACATTATCAGACAGGAAGTCAATTTCATTATAAATTCTTGGTGTCAGATAACGCGACGTTCTTTCTCCATAGTAATTACAGCTAGATGGTTCTACGTACTTAGCACGTATGTTTGCACGCAGGGACTTATAAATTTCCTTTACGATTTTATTATTGTGACTGCTATATTGTTCGGAAGGTGGCCATAGGAACTCCTCTAATACACAACATAACCTAGTCGTGTTTGGGCTCGTTGGATTTGTCTTAACAAGATCTTAAGTCATACGTGATGTCCAGGGTTTCATGATGGAGCCGGAAGGTGGCCATAGGAACTCCTCTAATACACAACACAACCTAGTCGTGTTTGGGCTCGTTGGATTTGTCTTAACAAGATCTTAAGTCATACGTGATGTCCAGGGTCTCATGATGGAGCCGGAAGGCGGCCATAGGAACTCCTCTAATACACAACACAACCTAGTCGTGTTTGGGCTCGTTGGATTTGTCTTAACAAGATCTTAAGTCATACGTGATGTCCAGGGTCTCATGATGGAGCCGGAAGGTGGCCATAGGAACTCTTCTAATACACAACACAATCTAGTCGTGTTTGGGTTCGTTGGATTTGTCTTAACAAGATCTTTAGTCATACGTGATGTCCAGGGTCTCATGATGGAGCCGGAAGGTGGCCATAGGAACTCCTTAAATACTCACCACAACCTAGTCGTGTTTGGGCTCGTTGGATTTGCCTTAACAAGATCTTTAGTCATACGTGATGTCCAGGGTCTCATGATGGAGCCGGAGAATGTCCATAGGAACTCCTTAAATACACACCACAACCTAGTCGTGTTTGGGTTCGTTGGATTTGTCTTAACAAGGATACTCCACTCACGGCTTTAAAAGCTTGTTTAAAAAGGATTTTTTTAATTAAGCTTATTTTACAATAGTGAAGTGACGACGCTTTCTTTAGCAGAGTTCAGACATCTCGCTTTGTTCTTTAAAAATTGATTATATTATCGAAGATTATTTAAGTACATTTTTTCATAGTATAATTTTTCGTTTAGTTTTCTTCCAAATTTTAATATTCACTTTCGCTCTCTGGGACGCGAGATTTGTATCTCGCTAGAGTGCAATTTATGGCGTGCATGTTAAGGCGGGGCTATGCGGAAATACCGCCCATAGTCGCTACTTTACCTATCAAATACTAGCACTTCTACTTATGCTATAAATGTAAAAAAAATGTACTTACAGAATATATCCTTAATTAAATTTTAAATCTAGTAGAATTTCATATTACATAATAATAATTTAGAAATAAGAAGCACAAGTTTTTTAAAAAAAGCAGCGTAAAGATTTGTCTCTGAAATTAAAGCGATAACCATTGTTCTTTTTTCGTTAGTATAACATAACCTGCATCTTATTGACTTCGATTTTAAATC
The DNA here is from genome assembly GCA_951230895.1 of Carpatolechia fugitivella. Classification (NCBI taxonomy): domain Eukaryota; kingdom Metazoa; phylum Arthropoda; class Insecta; order Lepidoptera; family Gelechiidae; genus Carpatolechia; species Carpatolechia fugitivella. The sequence continues at coordinate 2,576,340 of OX579649.1, forward strand.
GGTTACATTTTTCATAGAAAAGAAAAACGAGAATTTCGCACGATTCCTGCGTAGTGTCTGACGTAACCACCGTGAAGCTTCGCACTCTAATATGAACGTTATTTCAGTAATGCGTCGGTTAAACTTTCAACTAAAGCGCGTTGAGTTGCTAATTTTTGGCATAACCCGGCCTTAATGTTAGACACGGCAGTTTAAATAAATATGGATTTATCAAAAAATAAAACTTAATTAATAATGATAAATATTTGTACTAATTAAAACATTTAAATTATTCTAATATTACAAAGAATTGTCTGATTCTTCTCCTTCTGAACTAGAATCATTGCTTGAATTTTCAGTCATATTAATAATTAATTCTGGTATATACAGACTGTCAATTGCAACATCACGATCCCAATCAGAAAAATATCTTCAATCAGAAAAAACACTCGCCCAGTTTTCGAGTGTCACGTTAACACATGCTTTTTTCAGCAGTTTAGCAGTGTCATCTGTCCATGATTTTGACGGTGATTCGCATTGAGCCAAGTTTCGTCTGTGTAAACAACATTCGACCAGTTTTCAATTTTTTGCGTTTGTCTTAAAAATTCGCATCGATACAAAGCAATATGGCGTTCCATTAATATTTTTCTTTTGTCACATTTTTTATATAAAAACCCAATCTGCTTCAACACTTTTGCCAAAGAAAATTTTTGACCGCGGAACAAGCCACAATTTCGTAGGGATTCTACTAGAAAATTAAGTTTGAAAAATTTGAAAAAAATAAAAAAATGAAACTAACGAAAATATGCAATAACTAGCACAAGTGTCTCGATGTGAGTGACATCGAACTAGAATTAAAATTAATTAATTTTTTATTATTTTTTCAGATAAATGGCGTTTCTATTTTTGATGCCTCCAGTATAGATGTTTAATTCAAAGAGATTGTATAGGTTACTAGCTACTAGGTTCGGTTTCACCGATGTACGTTCATATTTTTTGTTTTAATGATTATATTTTCCTTTAATTAAAATATACCTGCTTAAATCACGTTGTGAAATAATATATAATATATACATTTACCATAGTGCTAGGTAAATTTATAAAATAATACAAAAAAGATATTTCTTTTATTAACAATGAGTAATTAACAAATCGATTACAATTTATTCATAATGAAAGTCGATTGATATAAAAAATCGAATGAGTAACGCACCAGAACATCACTAATTGACTAGAACGACCTGTCAAAAGTAAAATAAATGGGCGGACGGGGTTATAGTTTGACAAACTTACTTCTCCGTGTAATTCCCTGTGCCTGTGACGAAAAAACAAAGTAGGTAAGTGCTAATATAAACCAAGCTACTTTCATGATTTCCTTCTGCAATCACCAAGTAAAGTATATTTATTTTTCCAAGCACACGTACATTTTATGTCCTTTGACGAATTACTGCTAATTGTAGTTGTAATACGATATTAATTTGCATTATGTTTTTCAGTTAAGATATTCATATTTTGTATTTTTTAATTTGTTATTCATGATAAGGGAAAGTGAACGCCTGTAATGCTAAATTAATCTTGCTTTTGCAAAGAATAGGTATAATAAAAATTGTTAAATCATCAAATATAGGGACATCTTTACAGTCGTATAATCCCAAACTAAACAGAGTTTGTACTAAGGGCAGCTGATTTACATTACATAAATGGACAAATACATAGTTATCAACGCAGAGACAAAACTCTTTTTTTGGAATCTTGTAAATTCAAACAGTAGGTTATTGGCTCGGAGGGATCCCTATCGGAATAAAAATAAAGAAAGATTTTTTAATCATCAATCAGCCTATTGCAGTCCACTGCTGGACGTAGGCCTCCCCAAGGGCACGCCAAAGCGCACGACCACCCGCTTTCCTCATCCAGCCACCACCAGCGACCTACCTCAGGTCATCAGTCCACCTGGCAGGGGGGCGTCCCACACTACGTTTCCCCACTCACAATAAAAAGGTATAATTAAATTGACTGACAGACCACTAGTCAAAACTATTATCTAGAAACTGGGAAATGTAGGTTGTTCTTAGGACGCAGGCAAGCACTAAGAAAGGATATTGTAGTTATTTGTTATTGATAAAGTTTTATTTGCCGATGCCGTGAGTCATGTAGTACTCCTTGGTTTCTGGTACTCTCGGGAATCGACAGCACCTGCTGGGTCCCAGGCTGTACGGCGGCGATTGGCAGCCGGCGTAGGTCGGGACCCAAACGTCTTCGATCAGCTCGTCCACGTGCAGCACCTTGATCTCGCCAATGCATTGGCTGTCCCACTGACACAAGTAAATCACACAACTTCCCTCGATGTGCTCTGAAAAATATTTTTATTGATAATAGCCACGATTCGCGGTTTAGTGGTGATTGCTAAATTTTCAGTTAAAATAATGTATGGTTTTCTTTTTAATGAATAAAAAAATCAATGAAGATATTGTTTTTTTTACACGACTGCCCATAAAAAGGAGTGTAATGTGTTTAGGGTTCGTGTATGTATGTATGGTATGTATGTGAGTTTCTTTATTCCTTACATAATCCCGAGTGACACTGGCTATATTAAAAAAAAAAACAAACCAACCACGACAACCGCAAAACCAGTTTTAAAATGCTTTTTTTTTGCCAGCGCAGTCGTGTTTTATTTTTTTAGATGATTATTGTATGAAATATTCGCTATGTGCCCTAAAGGCACAATCCACCTATTTCAAATGGCATACCGGTACTAATTATATAAAAAAACACTATTTAATTAATGCTACGGTTATTAAGTTACTACCTGATTTAATATTACGTAATTAAGGAAAATTATACCGTTTTTATTATATATTAAATCGAGAAAATGAAGTTGTCGGTTAATTTTGCCTCTGAGTATATTTTCCCTACGAAATAAAGAAATAAAATAAAACTCGACAAACAATAAATTGGTTGCTTGAAAATTTACAACAGGTTCGTACCTGGCTTGATTCTGCACTAAATATAAAAAACCTCTATAATTACTTAGCTTCAAATGTACCCGTTAGTATTAAAAGTCACAGCTCTTTCGGTGTTTAAATTTTACACTACAGTGTAGGTAAAGAATGAAAAAATCATTATGATAAAATTGTACACTGTCTTCATGAGTAAAATGTGTTTTACTTTTAATTGACAATGTAACAAACGGCTTACTTCTCCACTTTTTTGGATCTATCCAAACCTTCTTCTTTCTCGCCTCTGAAGAACAAACGAGTAACACCAAAATGCTCAAAAACACGCAAATAACTTTCATAATGCAGTTAAACTTAACAGTACGTTTTTTTTTCAACATTCCTATCTGTAATTAATATTTAGGCTTTTATATAACTGGGAAACATTGCATACAATATAATCGAAATACAGTAAAAAAACTCATAAACAGAACTAACTTGAAAGTCTAAATGAAATACCCAACGTTATACTGAATAGATAAATCTCTTCATAACAAACCATATAATTGATTTTACTTTTCGTAATAACCGTAAAACAAGGTTTCAGTTACTCATTTGATAATTTTTTGGAGAATACTGTACAGAATTTAATCAAATAACGTCTTCTTTTTAATATGACCTGTAGTAGCAATTTATTAATGGTATGTTTATACAATATTTTCAAGTTATGCGCTTATGATTTCTTGTATTGTGGGTGGACCGTTTAATAAAAGAAACCTACTGACAACAGGAATCAGTAAAAGGCTCCACTAGATTGACAAATGCAGTCGCTGCAACGGTATGCACTCATATGCCCGGCAAAAGTGGTGGGGGATATTCGGCTCGCGCCTTTTTGTTTATGGCAATTACAGAATGAGCGAGATATAAAGATACTGTCACTTTTAAGGTCATCGCTTATAACTAGTTAAGTGACCTGTATCAACCCATCCAGCCAGTGTGTTACCAACCAGATCCCTTACTTAAAGCTGACCACAATGTTACATTTATTAGCGCTCACGTGTAAAATAATAACATACAAATATGTCACTCATCAAACGTAACAAAAATAAAATAAAAAGCGGCCAAGTGCGAGTCGGACTCGCCCATGAAGGGTTCCGTAGCAGCAAGTAACATAAAAGTTCTTGTAGTTCGTTGTAACTTTGATCGATGTTTTAATAATAGTGTATTTTTTTAATTGAGTTTATGATAAGTAAACATTAAAATTAGGTACCTAAATGTGGTGGCCACTGACTTGGCTCGTGTAACGACTAGATAGTAGCCGCGGTTTACTATTTACGATTTATGACGTATTAAAAAAAAACTACTTACTGGATCTCGTTCAAGCCAATTTTCGTTGGAAGTTTCCATGGTAATGTACATCATATATTTTTTTTAGTTTTATCATTCTCTTATTTTAGAAGTTACAGGGGGGGGACACACATTTTACCACTTTGGAAGTGTCTCTCGCGCAAACTATTCAGTTTAGAAAAAAATGGTATTAGAAACCTCAATATAATTTTTAAAGACCTATCCATAGACACCCCACACGTATGGGTCTGATGAAAAAAAATATTTGAGTTTCAGTTCTATGTATGGGGAACCTCCAAAATTTATTGTTTTTTTTTCTATTTTTGTATGAAAATCTTAATGCGGTTCACAGAATACATCTACTTGCCAAGTTTCAACAGTATAGTTCTTATAGTTTCCGAAAAAAGTGGCTGTGACATACGGACGGACAGACAGACAGACATGACGAATCCATAAGGGTTCCGTTTTTTGCCATTTGGCTACGGAACCCTTAAAAATAACACTAAACAGTTAAGTAATATAAAGTCGATATAAATGCCCAGCAGTGGGATCCAGTAGGCTAGTAAAAAAAAAAAACCTATAAAATATGTGTGTATGAATAATAGTACTAAAAGAGCCATGAGCAAATCATATCGTCGCCATGTTTGTTGTTGACACCTGTCACCGCTGGCAACGTGTGTGTAAATAGAAAAACATTTTAGAAAACACGACACATGTCCAACTTGTCTTTTAAAATAACTTGCGTACGTTGCCCTACAGAATTTCACAAGTTTTTGACATTTGATTTTGTTTTTATAAGACCAAAAATATTATTCATTTATTAATTAACGGGTAGATTAATTCATACATTAACACATTTTTAACCAACTTCAAAATGGAGAAGGCTCGTTTTTTATCATTTTTTTAAATACCTACTCTAAGTAGGGGGACCCTTTAAGTCGGGATTTCAAAAACATTTTGGAACTCGAACCGAATAATTCAGTTATACATTTTTTAAGTTACTAACTTTATAAATGGCTGACATTCCATGCAAAATTTAATCGCTACTTCCCTTTTCAAATAGGTATTTCGAAAAAATCCTAAAAGACGCGTCAAATCATTTACTAATTTTAGCCTAAATCCAAATTTTCAATTTCCTTTCTTTAGAACTGGACTTTCCTTAGAAACATTTAACCCTTCTTTCCCCCTCAAAATAGGGAATTTGTTAAAATGCTAAAACATGTATCAAATGTATTATTAATCTCAGTCTAACTCCTATATTTTAAGTTTTTACCTTTTAGAAATTACAGACTTTCCATACAAACATTTAATCCCTGCTTCCTCCTCAAAATAGGGATTTCGTAAAAAGCTTAAACACGTATCAAATGATTTATTAATCTCAGTCTTAATCAAAATTTTCAATATCCTACCTTTAGAAATGACAAACTTTCCATAACAAAATTTTATCCCTACTTTCCCTTCAAAAAAGGGATTTCAAGAAAATGAGAAACATGTCACACGATTATTTTTTCTTAGTCTAAATCACAATTTTTAATTTCTTGCCTTAGAAATGACAAACTTTCCATGAATCCCTACGTTCCCTATAAAATAGGGATTTCAAAGTATACTTCAATACTTATCAAATAATTTATTAATCTCAGCCGAAATCCAAATTTTCAAGTTCTGCAGCATTACTGCCTGCATTATTTGCAAACTTTTTTGTTTAAATTCTTTTTTCTTTTGGCTGGTTTCGCTCTCCTTTTCGGACTTTTCTTTTTTATTTAAATTTTGAATGATTAGCTTGTCAATTTGTTTTTTTGCTTGGTGGTTGAGTTTGCGAAAATTGAGATTTTCATGGATTTTTTTTCCTGAGCCCAAGTAAAGGCTAAGAGTACCGATTCCTGTTTACAATCACAACGGGACCTCGGCCTACAGCGTGTGTTCGCTTGATGACTATCCAGATAACTAGACAGATTATGGTAGCGTGACCAGTTAGCCCTGAGCTGATTCCACCGACGGCTTTGAGGAATGTTGGAGTGTAGAACTGACAGCGACCACCTTCCTCCCAAGCGCAGCTAGAAGCTCGTAAACCGAAGTAGGCGAGATGCGTGCAGCAGAACGTTAGTAAGAACACAACAGCAGAAGCCAGCCCGACTGTGATTGGTCGGTCGACCGGGTCCACCAACCGCAGAATCGTCACCAGCAGAGCTTGGATTGCAAGCACGAAAAGTATCACTATGAGCGCGCCGAAGACTTTATGCAGAATGTAATAAGGCATGCATTGCACTGCGTTGCAACAACCAAAACAACCAACCAAAAGCAGACCAAAATCGTAATCCATCCGGCGTGTGGCGCGGCGGGACTTGAACCCACGACCTTCGGCCTATATGCAGCTAACGTTTTTACCAACTACACCACGGAGGGCATAGTATAGTGGCAGCGCCGAAATTCGTTCCTGCTTGTTAAAACCTTATCCTGCTTGTTAAAACCTTATCCTGCTTGTTAAATTTTAAAACCTTTAGTTAACTAAATCCAACGTTTACCTGTGGTCGTCGACCACCGGTGAGTTGTAGCTTTTTTTTACTACAGTTCCTACCTTCAGAAATGACTGACTTTCCATACAAACATTTAATCCCTGCTTCCCCTTTAAAATAGGGATTTCGAAAAAATATCTAAATACGTGTCCAATGATTATTTAATTTCAGTCTGCATCCAAATTTTTAAGTTCTTATCTTTTAGAAATGACAGACTTTCCACACAAATATTTAATCCATACTTTCCCTTTAAAATAGAGATTTCGAAAAAATGCTAAAACGTGTCAAATTATTTAATAATCTCTGTCTAAATCCAAATTTTCAAGTTCCTACCTTTAGAAATGACAGACTTTACATACAAACCTTTAATCCCTACTCTGCCTCTCAAAAAGGGATTTTGATAAAATGCTAAAACACATGTCAAATGATTTATTAATCTCAGCCTAAATCCAAATTTTCAAGTTTCTACCTTTTAGAAATGACAGACGTTCCATACAAAAATTGAATCCCCACCTTTCCCCTCAAAATAGGGATTTTGATAAAATGCTAAAACACGTATCAAATGATTTATTAATCGCAGTCTAAATCTAAATTTTCATGATCCCAACTTTTAAAATGACGGATTTTCATACAAACTTGAATCCCCCTTTTTCCTCCCTTAGAGGGGGAATTTTTCAAAATAACCATAAATGTAATCTACTGTGTAAATTTGGTATTTCTAACTTCAGTAGTTTAGGCTGTGCGTTGATGAGTCAGTCAGTCAGTCAGTACGGACTTCTCTCTTTATAATAATAGTATAGATAGTGAAGGCGTTGTTAGGCGGTTTATCTATCAGTGATTTCAAGCCTCGGTTGCAGTAAGGCATAATCTTGGAGCGATAGTAGTGCCAGATAACGTCTAGATTTAATTCAGTCGGCGATTTGGTTGCGAGATTTGTAGCTTTGCATGGACGAAATTGAACAGGTTTCATCACGATGTTTTCCTTCACCGTAAGGGCGTCGAATAAACGTACATAATGAATTCGAAATTCGAAAACATACTATGTGGTAAGGATCGAGTCCGCATCTCCCGGATGGAAGATAGCGGTCCGAACCACTAGACCACCGACGCATGTCCAATACGTCTTTTTAATAATTACCTGATAGACTGAGAAGAAAAAAAGTAGTCATCATCCCTATTATAATTTTATAATACTACGAGGGCAGAAGAAAAAAAGTAGTCATCATCCCTATTATAATTTTATAATACTACGAGGGCAGAAGAAAAAAAGTAGTCATCATCCCTATTATAATTTTATAATACTACGAGGGCAGAAGAAAAAAAGTAGTCATCATCCCTATTATAATTTTATAATACTACGAGGGCAGAAGAAAAAAAAGTAGTCATCATCCCTATTATAATTTTATAATACTACGAGGGCAGAAGAAAAAAAGTAGTCATCATCCCTATTATAATTTTATAATACTACGAGGGCAGAAAAAAAAAGTAGTCATCATCCCTATTATAATTTTATAATACTACGAGCGCCACCTTTCTTTTCACAGATAAGTTGGTATAAGGTCTGTAGTTCTGTCATAGATCGAAATCTCGACCATAAGGTTCATAGAAAACAAACCAGCGTCTTTTTCCACTCAGCTTTATTTTTCTCCCCTAAATGTTGCGAAGACCGAGTACATTGTATGTGGCAGCACGGGCTCCGACCCCATAAAGGTAGGAGACAAATTTGTCGTGAAAACGAATAAATACAAATACCTTGGGTCCGTGCTGCACGAGTCTGGTGGAATCGATCACGACGTCCAACGTCGTGGGTGACTTGTTCCTCGTCCCGACCGAATAATTTAGCACCAGTCGATTTTACCAGTTACTTTTAAAATATTGTATATTTTATACTTTTCCTCGACACGACAAGGTATTGACAATTATGTCAATATTGACAACGTGACAATTGAGACAATATCGAATGCGAATCTTTTCACGACGACGACGACGACGTGATGTCGTTCCGTGTACATGTTGGCCTGTAAGTTGGTATATATTTCGTACGTTGGGTAGCTGTAGCGAGGGACGAAGATTTACATGCTCTTCGAGTTCTGCGAAGTAAAATATTCCTTCGATTTTATTTTAAAAACTTCATTAACAATAACGTTTTCACGTATTTATTATTTCTTGCTTAACTCTTGGCGTTGTCAGCGTTATAATTTCTCCGTTCAGATAAATAAAACTTGTTTTAACTCATTCACATGCTGCGAAGTTTAGTTAGTTTCATTAGTAGCGTACAGTGAATTTTTACTCATAAATTTTATCGTAGAATGAAAGATAAAGATAAAAATGTCTTTATTTGAAGTAAGATTTAACAAAATAATTTTTCGACGTCAAAACAAACGTCGTGAAAACAACTTTACTTCCTTTATTAATAATTTTTTAGGTAGTATCTTCGAGATGGTGTTAACTACAGTGCGTCTAAAACGAGTAGAAATTAAAAAGTGGCAATACTGTAGTGCCGTCCTGTTTCACCATTACATTGATTTGAAAGTGACGACACTACAGTATTGCCACTTTTTAATTTCTACTCTTTTTAGACGCACTGTAAATACCGAAAAATATTATCTCAAAAATTAAATTAATCTTTTACAATAAAAAAAAAATCTCATTTGATTGATGTCGTTGGGTTTTGATTGGTTCTTTCGAATCTGACATTGTGCATTTTTTTTTATGTCGCCGTATTCGTTTTCCACTGCTGGGCAAAGGCCTCCCCTCGCTTTCGCCAACTGTCTCGATCTTGAGCCTCCAAACTTTGTGCATAGTACGTGAATATGTACGACAAGGTGTGGTGACGGCAGAGTAGAATACATTTGTCACCAACCCCTACTCTTCCCGTGGGTGTCGTAAGAGGCGACTTAGGGACTACACATTGAACAGGGAACGGGCAGCAGCGCTCTCTGATACAGTAACCTTTTAATCTGCGATCTCCAACCCGCCTGCCAAGCGTGGAGATTATGGCAAAACCAAACACTTAAGTGGAGGAGGCTCATAGTCCAGCAGTGGACTGTAACGGGCTGTTGATGATGACGTGAATATGTTGCATTGGGTTGATTTGGATTGACTGACTGGCGCATCAAATCAAAGCTAAAACTGCTGAAGCTTGAAATTCGAAAGGCCAGTGAGTATGTTGTTTTCATGATCATGACGTAGGAAAACAATATTTAAAAAAAGGAGGAAGAGAGAGAACTGTTCTATGAAAGCCCGTAATTTTTTAAGCAATAAACTTAACTACTTTGTGAATCCATAACGTTCAGATCATCATTATCATCATCATCATCATCGTGTAAGGTCGACAACCGACCTCACAAACCCTGGTGTCAGTGTTATAGAGCCGCCAAAGGCCACTGACTTGGCTCATGTAACGACTAGGATAGTAGCCGGGACCAACAACGGCTTAACGTGCCTTCCGAAGCACGGACTCATCTTTCTTTTCGGACAATCAGGTGATTCAGCCTGCAATGTCCTAACCAAACTGGGGAAAGTCTAACAAAGAGAATTTTACTTGACTGTGTTCCCATCGGGAATCGAACCCGGAACCTCCGTAATGGGCGTCGAAATCTCGACCACTCAGCCACGGAGGCTGTTAAATTAACTTTCAGATACATAAGCAAGACATATTAAATTATATAGAATTTGTGGGATGAACTTATTAATTCGACCTATTTGAATGTTACTCGTAGTTTATGTTGGCTCTACATATATTTCTCAGTTATTTCGCGAAACTAAATAAATTTTATTGTAATAATTCTTTAAAAAAAAATAACTGATGAAACCAAAAGTTTCATCAAAATCTTTCAAGATAATAAGACTGTTAATGAAATAGATTTTTAATATCTTATTCTTTCTATTTACGTTTATAACACTTAGTTCGCAAGTAAGCAGTAGCAAAAATGTTTTTCAGTTTGGTCGTCTGTTTCAGCCCGTGGTCAAGGAGGGATTCCTAATGAAGCAGACGCGCAGCTTCCAGCGATGGCAGCGGCGCTACTTCCTCCTGCGCGGGCGCACCTTATACTACGCCAAGGAGAAAGACGTAAGTTATTTGGATTGTATTGTATTTTAAAGCATCAGTTCATCAGGTTAATTCAGTGATGACGATCAGTGTGGCTGCGGCACCACTCAAACAATGGAGCACTTGCTGTCTTGCCCAAACTGCCCTGTTTGTTGCTCTATGCAAGATTTCAATGAGGTCAATGATAAGGTAGTAGCTCTGGCCAATTTTTGGGCTGGTCTAGCCCCCAGCGTCACGAAAAGAAGAAATTCATCAACAGCTCACCGTCCCCACCGAGGGAGTCGAGCCTACCCAGGATCAGTTCGAACAGGTCTTTAGTCGACCACGCTGGCCCAGTGCGGGTTGGAGGAAGCATCGGATAACCGCGACTCTTCCCTAAATATCAGATTCTAACTATCAGTCATTGCTGTTACAGTACTAATATTCCGTTATGTTGCGACCAAAACACAGCAAAAATGTTGTTAGAATAGGTGCTAAATACAGAGAGATAGACTACCACTTAGGCTACGAGGCCGTCAAATTATAGTTTGAAATAGCTCACCGATCTCGCAAGCAGCATCCCGTGCATGCAGCGGCCGTCGTCACACATCTGCTCATCCAATAAACACATATTATGTTTTTCGTATGTAAAAAAATTCGTGATGTTTCACTCAGTTGCAAGAGCCTCGGGTAAGTAGAGGTGCATACTAGCGACGGCATATAATAGTAAGTTATACCCACCTACTCTTTACGCCTTCTAGGTAGGTTAGGTACTAAATAAATAGCATTTCTCTTATACAGGTTTTATTTTAAAATACTCTATTGGTGGCTTTTTGGTGCACAGCTAAATCCGTCGAATTGAAATAGCGTTCGTTCTATTTTGTTCTATACAGAAATACCGCGCTTCGTAAATACATTTCCATAAATACACATTTCTATTTTTATGTGTTGTAGGCAACTTGTTATGCATTCATTCAGTGCTCTGCTCGCAACTGACTGGGAAGTGATGGTTTGTGATTGTAAATACGAGTACTCGTATTGCCCGGCTCTTCCTTTGTGTGGGTTGTAAGAGCAACCTTATAAAGCCCGGTGCTAGAGTTGAACCGCTAAAGGACTTGACATGGCGTTACCGTAGATAGCAATCGGGACCCACGGCTTAGCTTGCTTTCCGAAGCACGGAACCATCTTAGATTACTTTTTCAAACGGATCAGTCTTCCAAGATTTTTGTATGACAAATTCCCTACTGGGCTTTGAACCTTGAAACCCTGGAATGAGAGCTCAATAAACTACCGAAGGCTGTTAAAGTTTTACTGATGTATAAGATATACTGGCTACCTTAAAAACCTATAATGTAGCAGATAGTTTATTATACATATTACTTTCTTGAAAAAATACTTCGAAAATTTTGACTTACTTATTAATTAAAGCCCAATTCAGAGAAATATTGGACGTATTCAGCACGGCTACGCTTTGCCTGAGGATCATTATTTCTCTGTCGCCGAACGTTCATTGATTGAAAGTTTCTCCCTAAAGGCTACCCGCCGTCCAATAAGCTAGAAATTGATATACGGTCCACGATAATCAACATCGCAGGCTCGGCTCTGCAGCCCCATATTACAAAGGCGCTCAATCCTACCCTGAATAAGGGCTATCAAGCATTAATCAACTAAGTTGACCCATTGCGGATTGGTCGATGTAAAAATAACCTTTCTTAATTTCTACGCAAGCATAATACAATACAAGTTAATAATAATAATAATAAGTTTCCTCACGATTGTTATTCTTCATCCGAAGAGCGTCGAATAAACGAGACTTTGGTTAAGACATGCAGACTCAAACACCTGATTGTGCGAAAAGAAAGATTCCGTGCTTCAGAAGACACGTTAAGCCCCGATCCCGGCTGCTGAATAGTCGTTACACGAGCCATTTCGGTGGTCTTTGGCGGCTCTAACATTGACACCAGGGTCGGGTTGTAGTTGTCGACTTCACAGCCCACACAATGAATAAGGCTATTTCTTCTAAGTAAGCTACAAAGTTTTGAGATCGAAATGAAAATTCTTGCCGGCTGCCGTATCAAAAATAAGTCGGGACGTTAGATCGTCTTTTGCGTTGAGTTGAGTGGTCTACTCAAAGTCTCCGATGCCATCATCGGAGGTTGGTTGGTCGGCCCATGCCGACAATCGAACCTTTTGTTAGTGAGACTCAAATCTCCCGCTTCACATGTAAAAGTTACAGAAGTGGAGTAAACAGCACTTTAAATATTCCAATGACCTATTTACGGCAGCGAGCCCGTTCCAAATCGGAAGCCACAAACCGCATTGTTTCATGAGTGAGCAAATACGAAGTTATTAATAGAACTTAACCTGGAAGAAAAAGGGATACTAAGAAAGGTGCATAATAAATTAGTTACAGTATGTAGAATTTTTTAAATGTTACATAATGATCCAAGCGTTTTGATACGAATTTAACCTTTCATTCATTTTAAAACTTAGGTTTTTCAAAATTATTTTCTAAGAAAGTGTTCTCTAACCTATGCCTCCTAATATGATTTATGCTTTCCGTACGGTATTTGTGGTACTACTACACTAAGTTAAATTATTTTTTTAGTGTGAGAATTTTAAAGCGACGACTGTGTAAGATTCGATACTGATTTCAATATTGTGAAATTGTCTTTGATGCTACTCTCTTTCACACGATTTCTTTAATTCTTTTGATGAGTATGTACGGTACGGTTCTTGACGGTAGTTTGATGGTAGTTTGATGGTAAACAAATGATTGACAGATCAAATTATGACGTCAGATTAGCTTTGTCGGCAATTCAGGGTAGATTGTTCATAAACAAGTTAGTGTCATCTGTCAGTCGTGGTGTTAACTTGTATGGCTGATAGAGTGTTAGTAGAGTAATATTGTGTTGATAGCAAAGTTAGCTGGTTCTTTTGATATTCGTGTAGTACTTGAGAGTAGGTGTGTTGTTATCATGACCGCCGGTAGAGTAATTATAATGTGGGCGAGTTACATAGGGTCCGAGCGAGCTGGCTCATTGTATAGAAGCTCTTCAGTCAGTGTTCAGTATCTGTTTTCATGCCTCTGTTTCCCACTGGCATAACAGACGGATTGTGTTTCTTGAAACACGAGTACATTTCAGCAGGCAAATAGTTGTTTAAAAGTGCAGTTAATATGATTTAATTCTAGTTGCACCATTGTTTTGTAGATTTGGTAATGGCTGCATCATAGTGGTGTGCAAGAATACTGCAGTTATATCGACTGCACTAAACTACCACTGAGCAGCTAGGATACAGCTAAATGCAGCCCGTCTATGTAGTTTTCAGTCTGCATTGTTTGCTATCGGATATCGTGGTTCAAAGCCTCGGTGATTGAGAGAACGGCGTCTCAGGCTGTGGGAAATATCCCCACGTCGTCGTCTGCACAATACATTCTCCAGCAGGGTGAAATTGAATCGTGTGAGTCGTGTAATAAGGGTGAAATCGGTGTGGGATTAAAAAGCTCGAAAGTAAATACTGTTATAAAAAAGGAAGGTGCGGGAACATATTCCCTATTGCAATAGGAATAATTTCTCGTGGCTTGACTATTATTGACAGTGCTTAACTTCAAGCTGTCTAAGTCATCAGAAAATTTGAGTTGTCTTCGTCTTAAAACTTGTAGTTTGCAAGTCGGCTAGGACTTTCAGTGACCCATCTTATCTTGTTATTCTTATCTTACCTCCTAACCGAAAGGTGTCTTTTTGGAGGTTATTCCCTAACTGACTTAATTGTTATGCATACTAAAGTGTTATGTAGCAGACGCGAACTTGTCTTTTGAGAGCGTCAGTGGTCTAGTGGCCGCTGCCTCCCGTACGGGAGACTCGGGTTCGATCCCCACCCCACCACGTACCAATGTGTTTTCGAAATTCGAATTCATATGTACGTTTATTCGACGCTCTTACGGTGGTGAAGGGAAACATCGTGATGAAACCTGCACACTCCTGTGAAGAAATTCAAAGGTTGTGCGTGAAGTCGACCAACCCGCACTGGGCCAGCGTGGTGGACTAAGGCTAACTAATACAGGGTAGGCTCGAGCCCCTCGGTGGGGACGGATATGAGCTATTGATGATGATGATGAATTTGTCTTTTGGTACGTACAGCTTAGGATCAGCTGTGTTTCCGGAATCGTAATATGTACCTTTGTGTATTCAAGGCAATAATGAAAAGGCATCTTCGGGTAAATGTAATCTGGGGGCACGGCAGTGCCCCCGCCAAGTCGAGCAAAAAAGCGGCACGGCCGTACCATCCTTTTCTCGAAGCAGTTCGGGCCATTTTCGACCCCCCTATAACTTCGTTGTGGATAAAACTAGAAACCTGAATTTTCAGTAATAAAGCAGGCATTGTATAAACCCAGTATGTTTCAAATTTCATTTAATTTGAACCAGTAGTTTAAGATTTATAACTAGTCAAAGTTTCTTAATTTTGTCACTCACTCATTCACTCACTGACTGACCGATCATCAAAACTATAAGGCACTTCTAGCAGACATAGAAGCTTCAAATTTAGAACAGAAATAGTGTTTAGTATATAAACCAAGGAAAAACTAAAATATTTAGCAATTTTGGCCCAGTTTTCTAGATACATCATCTGCTAGATAACTTTGTAACCCCATATAAATCTTGGGGCATTATGTAGGATTACAAAGTTACATTTGCAGTAAATGAATCAGTGTACCTGTATAATGGAATATAATTGAATAAGAGGTGTAGGGTAATAATAATAATATTATTCCCCTTAAAGGTGAACTGAAGAAGTTTCCCAATAATAATATTAATTTATTGAGAAACTTATTTTACAATATAATACTACCCGTGTATAATGTAATACTATACGTGTAGGGTAGGTGTAGGGTAGATGTAGGGTAGGTGTAGGGTAGGTGTTGGATAGGTCTTGGATAGGTGTAGGGCAGGTGTAGGGTAGGTGTAGGGTAGGTGTAGGGTAGTTGTAGGTAGGTGTAGGGTAGGTGTAGGGTAGGTGTAGGGTAGGTGTAGGGTAGGTGTAGGTTAGGTGTAGGGTAGGTGTAGGGTGGGTGTAGGGTAGGTGTAGGGTAGGTGTAGGGTAGGTGTAGGGTAGGTGAAGGGTAGGTGTAGGGTAGGTATACGTTAGGTGTAGGGCAGGTGTAAGTAGGTGTAAGGTAGGTGTAGGGTAGGTGGAGCGTAGGTGTGCATTTTCATGCGATCTACAAAAAGAAATGAGATGCCATCAAAAACATAACTTGTAAAAAAACCAAGTCTCGCACGCAACTTAGTCTACCGTAAAAAGTTGTGAGATCCATGTAATACCAAGTCGGTTAATTTATTCAGTCCCTACTTAAGAGTCCTTCTGTCTTAAGTTATTACGTAATTAGCTCACCTAACAACATCTTATAGTGACCAGATCAATATTAAAAATATCTTATGTTTTAAATAAATACATAGATTGACTTGGCAATCGCATTAAACAATCAAATTTAATATTATAATGTATTACTTGTGAGATACATTGTGTTTTCATGCGATAAATACATAGATTGCCTTGGCAATCGCACTAAACAATCAAATTTAATATAATAATGTATTACTTGTGAGATACATTGTGTTTTCATGCGATTGCCAGGTCAAACTATGTATTTATTTAAAACATAAGAGATTTTTAATATTGATCTGATCACAATAAGATGTTGTTAGGTGAGCTAATTACGTAATAAGTTAAGACAAAAGGACTCTTAAGTAGGGACTGAATAAATTAACCGACTTGGTATTACATGGATCTCACAACTTTTTACGGTAGACTAAGTTGCGTGCGAGACTTGTTTTTTTTACAAGTTATGTTTTTGATGGCTTAAATTATCAGCAAATATAATAAAAGTAATATTTTTTCTAAAGATGTCTTTTTGCTTTTAGAAATCGCCAGCAAAAATATTTCTCAGAATCGTTTATTTTTAACTCCTATACAAGTCGGGATTTGTTGGCAATGAGAAGCCAAATGAAATGACATATTATAATACCGATACGCGGAAATACACAGCGGATGTTTACACCTTAGTTACAGAATCACGCGAAAAGATTCATCATTTAACCATTTTACCAAGAATTTATCAGAATTAAATAAAGACCTTTTCCATTTCTACTTATTTATTTGCAAAGGGAGTTAGTTGCCAAGGAAAAGTAGAGTGAATTTTACTAAATCACTCGGTCGGCAGGCCAGTAATACTTCAAAGTGCAAGAGCTTTTATTAATTAAATGAAGAAAGCTTGCGGTCTTGAGGCCTTAAATCCAATATCTACAACAGTCCCCCGTGGTCTAGCCTAGCGGTAGCGTTTGGCTCGCTTCCGGGAGTTCTGTTCGAATCCCGGACACTGAAAAACAAAATCACTCTGTGAGATTGTACCCAATATGGTTACTTAGTTAGCTTAGTTGGTCTGATCACCCTGATTTAGGGTAGGCTCGAGCCCCTCGGTGGGGACGTTCATGAGCTGTTGATGATGATAATGACCCAATTCGGTATGGCCAGGCTGAACCCCCCGATTGTTCGAAAAGTAAGATGATTCCGTGCTTTGAAAGGCACGTTATGCCGTTGATGTACGGAAGTAGTTGTTACACAAGCTATGTCAGTGTTCTTTTTCTGCTCCATAACTCTGACACGCCCTGCGCGCCAACTTTGAGTTTATAAAGTAAATGAAGGTAGACGTTTTTTAAATAAAGTACGGTCCAAGTACACTGGTACGCTCGTTCGTTTCTTGTTTTTCAACTTGGAGTACACCAACGAGTACACGATTTGGTCAGTACAAGACGACACGTTGTAACTACATCATAAACAGAGCAACAGCCTGCTACGGGCCGTAGTAAAGTGCTACGAAATAGTCTACGGCTCTGCTACGAGGCTACGATTTGTTCCAAAAGCTCCAACTAACGTAATAATATATAGTAAGTAACTATTTATTCGAAATAAATAAAAATAATATGTTTCCTTTAATTATAGAAGTATTTCGAAATATTAAGAATATATTTTAAATGCTGAAATAGAGCGCCATAGTTTAACCGCAGATGAAGAAATATGACTTGTAGCGCCATCTATTTTAAACCTCGCGGACTAAGTTGTCGCGTCTTTTTTGCTCTTTCGAGTGTTGTCTAACCTACGGAGACAAATACACTCCGTGGTCTAACCTTTTGCAACAAAGCAATGTTTATATCCTCGCACAATCTGTACTAATGTTTTTTTTTACTTCTGGTTTGAGTTCAAATGGCCTTGTGTGAGATATTTTCGCATTTATTTTTTATTTGGGTAATGGATATTTCCATAAATTAACTTATATTCGGTAAGCTTTTGTATTTTGCATAATACTCATATCTTGGCTATAGGTTTGTTGGAAGATATTTTAAATAAGCAGACCTGTTGTGTCGTTATTCTATAATTTTTCCTATATGTTGCTTGTTTTTTTATAATAAATGGTTCAGTAAATAAAATGTTATTCAGAGTCAAGCAATGCAATGTAACAGAATTATTTCACTGTTAAATACAAATCTTTATCGAATTTGTAAATCGAACAAGTTAATTTGTGTTGCCTCTTATCAAAGTGTCAACAGTTTTACAGCTTACGTGAAAGGAAAGTGCTGTGGGACTGATCACTTCACTCGAAGTTTCAACAGTCTTGGCCTTCAGATAGAATACAATAGCAGTGGCGAAGGGTGAAATTTTGACAAAGGTAAGCCGGAAGAGCGCGGCCTACCTAACTAAATGACATGCTTTTTGTTTTCAAAACTGTGAGTTCGGAAAATGGAATTCATCGCTAGTAGTCAAATAGTCAGTTGAACAGCAATCAATATGAGTTAATGCCATAATAGCATACAGAACTCACAACACTCACTCAACAACTTACCGTATTGAACAGATCGTGAAAAACACAGTAAAAACAACAATTTCACTGTTTACAAACAAACACACACAAAATTGGCGGACACGTACTTACTAATTAAATGTATTGTATCACTTTACTTCCCCATATAAATCCTAATTTAACCAATCACACAACATCACACAATTTCGACCCCGCGATCAACTCTTCTTTTTCAATTTTGCTATCTTATCAATTCCTCTCTCGCGTATGCATTATGCGTTAGAAAGAGAAAAAAATTGTGGGAAGCCGACCCGTCTCGGCTTCTATGGCGCCATTTTATGGGTGTGTTTCAAATCAAACTGACAGCGCCGGCAACATGCGCGTGAGAAGGCAAATATGGAAGTAAACCCTTGGAGCGCCAGAGACAGAGTATACGGCAATTCACGAACTCGGTCGGTCGTGCGACTCGTGCGTGATCGAATATACATTGACGTGCTTGTATAGCGCCGTCCGCCTCGACTTGTATTAAAAAAATGTATCTTGCGCTCGCGTGTACGTAAATTACTATCAGCATTAGAGGCTGTTGGAGCGGATTTTCGAAAGGTAAGCCGACGGTAATCGGCTTCTATGAACCCTTCGCCACTGTACAATAGAAAAGCATTTACTCCTTGAAAAAATAATTACAATAGTTGTATTGTAATAGGGGATCGGACTACTTAGTTTCTACACTAAAAGAATTTTTGCTCTATCTTTAAAATTGACCAAGTTATAAAAGTTTGAAATTCAAGATTAGACAGAAAGGCATATACCCACTTGTGACGTCATTTGTTAGTAACGCCATATAATCTCCATACAAAAAAACGTTTCTGAAAGAGACAGACATATTGAAACTTCAAAAAATCACTGTAAATTCGTTTTTAAACCGATTCTGTTTTTTTTTTCTTCGCGAATCGTCTGCTATAGTCTATATTTTAAAAATAATTAATCAAATATGGTAAATTTAGGAACAGTCCGACCTATTATTTTTTCAAGGACAAACAAAGTTGAGGGGTACAAGGGCTGCAATTTATGTATCCGGAACTGGCCACTTGCATAAACAATATTTAAAAAGAAATCACCATGGATTTGACTCGTGAAAATTTTCGTGCTATGATTTATTACGACTTTCGGCGTGGATTAACTCAAAAACAGTGCATGGATCAATTTTTGTCGACTTTTGGGGAGGAAGCCCCATCGAAAACCACTGTGTATCACTGGTTCAGTGAGTTTAATCGTGGTCGTCGTATGCTTGCGGACGATTTTAAAGAAGGTCGCCCTAAATCGGCTGTTGTACCACAAAATATTGATGCTGTGCGCGAACTAATAATGCAAGACCGTCATGTTACATATCGCGAGATAGAGGCATTTCTGGGCATTAGTATGACGAGTATTTATAAAATATTACACGAACATTTGGCTGTAAAAAAAATTTGTTCTCGTTAGATCCCGCACAACTTAACAGTTAAACAAAAACAGGCTCGTGTTGATTGGTGCAAAAAAATGATAGAAAAATACAAATGTGGTACATCAAAAGCTGTTCATAATATCTACACAGGAGACGAATCCTGGATATATGCGTATGATCCCGAAACTAAACAGCAGTCAACGGTTTGGGTGTTCCAAAATGAGCCAAACCCAACTAAAGTTGTTCGTGCAAAAAACACTTTGAAGCCAATGGTTGCCTGCTTTTTTGGTATTAGTGGACATGTGGCTACAATACCACTAGAGAATCGTAAAACGGTTAATTCTGAATGGTACACCACCATTTGCTTGCCAGAAGTCTTTGGACGTAAGAACAATCGACAACGAAGAATAATCCTTCACCACGATAACACCAGCTGTCACACCTCGGCCGCAACAACAGAGTATTTAAATAGTCAAATGATCGAATTGACGGGTCATCCGCCGTATAGTCCCGACTTGGCACCTGGCACCCAACGACTTTTATTTATTCCCAAGCGTGAAGAACAAATTACGTGGACACCGATTTTCGACCCGGGAAGAAGCCGTTGATGCTTTCAAAATGCACGTTTTGGAGATACCCGATACAGAATGGAAAAAATGCTACGAAAGTTGGTTGCAACGTATGAAAAAATGCATCGATCATCACGGGGAATGTTTTGAGAAGCAATAAAAGTATATTTGGTTATAGATGTTTGTTATTTTTTGTTATTCCGGATACATAAATAGCAGCCCTCGAGTTATAAATAACTTATGTTATAACACAAAGACTAAACATAGATGTGAATGCTGTATTGCATCAAGGAAAGGGTTCCGACTCAGCGTGTGCTGCAGACAAGTCTACAGCGCTGATATTCTGCCGGCACCCGACCTGTCCCCGTCCCAGATAATTGGGAGATATATACTTTCATGGCAGGAAATCTCATTCTTATTAAAATATAGTTCTTCTTAAAAGATAAAAGTGTCTTTATTCGAAGTAAAATTTAACAAAATCATTTTTCAACGTCAAAGCAAGATAGCCCGTTCACTACAAGTTTATACGCTCACTGTGTAGAAGAACGACCGGAAGAAACTCCACAGGAAAACTCCTCTTCTTAGAGTAACACATAAGGCCCTTTTTTATTCCCGGATGCCCCATTCAGGATTGTCTTCTCTCACTCGCTGAAGAAAGCATGTTATTCCTAGATTTCCCATTCGGGATTGTCCCCTCCTGATCGTCGAAGGGGGCATAATATTCCCGGATGCCCCCTTCGAGGTTATGCCCTTCTCCAATAGTCAAAGTGTCAAATTCGACTATTGGAGATAATACATTCAAGGATTGCCTGGAAGAAATTGCTATGTAGCAATAAGACCGCCTATGTACATTTTTTTTTATAAAGGGTGCTCTGCAACCTGCACGCAGCAAGATTTGATGGACGCCACACAATCCGCCGTCCAAGTGGTCCCATTCTAAGCTACAACGTTATAAAATTTGACTTGCCATCGACTCGCTATGAAGAAGAAGTACAGTGGCGAGTTAACTTAATCCGTCAAATAAGTAGCTGTCAAAACAGGTTTTCTTTTTTGTTTTGTTCCTACTTACTACTTATCTCGGTTAAGTAGTGACTTACTACTAACCGAAGTGTATATCGACAGGTGGAAAGGATATAATGCTTAACCGCCAAAATGTACAACCGAGAAAATCAGGTTTAAAGTTTTATTTTATAGAAAAAAAATTATATCTTTTATATTAATAACGTGAGCAAATTTATGCCAAAGGAGACTAATATTTTTTATTTTTTATCTATATTTTAAAAATATGTATGGGTTTCTAGCTCTAGCGCTTTAACAAAAATGCTCTGAAATTATAAAAAATGTTAGTCAGGAAAAAATAGCTAAACTACATTGCTTTCAAGAATCCAATTAATCAAAAAACGCTTATATGTATTTATGACACCTCAACCCAGTCATCTATTATTGCTAAATAACTTCGAATTTTAATGAAGTTGTCATGAAATATAGCTAACTAAAGCTTACCATACTAACTGTTTGTAAGCAGAAATACTTATAGGCATAAACTTATCAATAAATTGCAGGTAAAAATTCTAAAGAATGTATAAACATCAAAGTTTGCAACCTCTTTTCTACTTTTACAAGTCAAAAACCATTATTTTGTTAGAAGAAAGTGCTTATGAACCAAGAATTAAGAAAAAAATCTCTATCAAAGCGACTAATACTAATTAAATATTAAATTTATCCGTAAGGATGGTTATAAGATAAATGAAGTTTGTTATTGATTATTTAAACTCTTTAATAAAAAATTGCCATTGGCCCAATAATGTTGTCTCCATAATAAACAACTCTTGATTAATAAATAATTACTCATTTATAACGAAAGGAACTTAGAACTTAAGTCAGAGCAGTGTTCATTTCCAAACCAGAGATTAAGACAAACCAGAATCCTAAATCCTTTAGACGCATCAGTCTGGACATTTATGTTAAAAGGTCAAAAAAAACTGATAGATAGAAACAGACTACATGCTAATCCATGCTTACATGGAAAATAAATCAACCGAAACAGCTCTCCACAATCTGGTAACCAAAATAGAAGATACGTTAGATAAGAAAGAATCAGCGATTGGGTGCTTCTACGATATCGGAGGAGCATTCGACAAAGCTACCAGCACACAAATTGAAGTATCACTAACAAGAGAAAGCATTGTATGTACCCCAGGTGAGAAACTAGATACTGAATATGCTAAAGCACTGATCAATAACAGCAGAACTAGGAGGAAAGACATATTCGTACACAATAAGAGCAAACCCGACATGAAAGAAGAAGAGCAAATAGAGGCTTCCCATTGGGATCATGTCTGTCTCTTTCTAGATTACCTAATCAGAGTAATTACTCGCAAGTTCATATACTTAAGTAGAGGAGGCTCATAGTCTAGCAGTGGACTTGATGATGTTGTCATATACATGCAAGCGTAATCTGATGACGGAGTAATACTAGGCATAGGGAAGGACTTGAATATGATGAGGAACGTCATAGGACATAGGACAGGAAGGACATAGGACATTTTGTGGTAGCTAAACAATTCAAAGGGAATATGTCGATGATTCTGACAAATAATGATCTGATCAGGAAACAAAGAACAGCTGCTTGACTGTCACTGTATATTAATACGGTGTCTACGGTCTTCCATATTTTTAATCTAAATTTCTGCCTGAAAGATATACTTACCTAGTTCTAAGGAAAACTAAAAGGACTGGGCAGGCCTTGTGATGAAGATACCCGCCCCTGAGAGTCCTGTTAATTCCTTCCTCAACCCATCTGTGAAGCATTATCATCAGGTCGTCATGATGATTTAATTCCCAAGATGTATTTTGATCCTATGTGTATTCTGTATTTTCAGAAATCTTGAATTCAGATTAAAGTCGTGAAAAATGCTAATGTTGCGTAAATAAAAAAAAAGTAGAGAAGGAATATCTTAAGTGCCAGCGGATTAAAATGCTGTGAAAATTTGTCTCTTTAGTCATACATATTAAAGGGGTGTAAACGAAGGGGAACCTCCATTTTTTCAATTGTTAAAGCGCCAAAAAAGTGTTCAGAATGGCTTGAATCCTACATAGAACGACGCAGAAAAAAAAAAACTCTTTCTAATGATATATATAACTCATTTTGAGGAAAATGGCGCTTTAGCATTATATTATCCTTTCCACTGTCGATATGTAAATTAGCGCTAACCGCCTCTGTGGCCGAGTGGTAAAGCTTATGGAGAATCAGAGTTCGAATCCCGGTGAGGACACTGTGGTCAAAACAAAAACACGAAGGTTCCTGGTTAGACTATTTATAAAGAGAAAAATCTAAAAGTTCTTGAGAAGATGGCGATGAAAACGTCTGTACATATCTATCACCAAGTTTCATTTGTGCGCAGCGACTAGAATTCTGTAACAAAAAGTTGCCTATATCTATTTTGTTTAAATTGCAGCCCACACACACACACACACACACACACACACACACACACACACACACACACACACACACACACACACACACACACACACACACACACACACACACACACACACACACACACACAACCTAACCTAACCCAGTTTCGTTTTTGCGCGGCAACTTTTTAAAGGAGTTTATTATGCCTATAAGCTTAGCTTAAGTAGATAGGATACGATAATGTATAATATTTATGACAGAAACTAATTTATCATACAAAATATTCATAATACTCGTATAGCTGCAGCCAATACCAGTTTCCCGTCAAAGTAACGAAGATTAATTAATTCGTTGATCTATCTATAGGTATTATTCGTGCCCTTGAAAAAGGCAAAAATATACTCGATGAAATTGTAAGCAAAACGTTGTGGTTGTGTATTACTAAAAATACTTCGTTATTACGTATTTAATTCCCTCATTGATGAACTCGAGTTTACCTTATTTTAGGGCGATCTGGCTTTATTTTCTCACTTATTTAAGTATAATCAAATTATCAAAAGTAATTTCTCAATCGACAGGTGGCCTCAAATAATACAGGATGTTACAAAAATCCAAACTTTGACTAAAAATATAAGTGGAAAGTGGAAATATAGAACTACTCATACTTTGTAAGTATAAATTTTATGGTATCCTATATTACGAAACGTCATGATTCTTGGGAAAAGTTGTTCAGGCTTACTTATTTACTATGCTCGAATTTTAGTTCGACATAATGTTAGACTCTAAATATAAAAGTCGTAGGTTAAAACACAAAAACTTTAAAGATATACCCGGTTCCGTTCCAGCAGTACGTCAGCGGAACCGCTCGTGTTTTTCCAGGGCTTAAATACGATATATCGCCGTGAATGTTTCATTTCAAGAGAGAGGTCACGGAGGTACTTGCCTAGAGTCGGCTTCTGAAGCCAACATTCCAAAATAAAAAGGGTTATTACCTTAACATAATTTAAAGCATCTCTGAAATAATAATAGTACATTACGATACGAGGATCGTAGGTTGCAAATTACAAAGGAGCCTAAGATCCATGTGTTCTACGACGTTTTTTAAGTAAGACACTTTTGAGAAAACAGATAATAATAAATAATTTAAATGAAATGGTTAAGAAAGGTACCCTACAAAAGCTACGATACGACAGGTAAAATTGTTCATGTAAAAGTTGTAAAAACTAACCTTTTTTTAACCTTCAACAATTATTCGGATAAGATTCAGAGTATTAATCTGGAAAAATCTCGTAAACCTTCCGAACATACAAACTTTCATACTCTTTTAAACCCCTTGGATTTTTCTAAAGTCCTTTCTCAGTCCTCACCATTATACACAGAACTCATGTGCAATTCATGCTTGATACCTTTAGGCTGTGCGTTTTATCAGTCAGAGATAAATATCCCGTATATTGTGCCGTAACGAACACGCTAACGTGAACGACCGCATATCAACAAAGTATTGTATCGTGAAAAAAGCGCCTGAAAGAGTCTCTAAATTTCCAATCACGCACCTGCGAGACGGCTGGGCGGCTCCGGGCCTCCCCAACCAACCAACCAGTCGCGCTCCAGGCGCCGTGCGATACGGACGCCTGATCACGCTACTCTTCTACAAAAACCGTGCGAACGATTCAACTCAAAAACATAAATTAAAACTCTACTAAAAACAGTTCGTTCGCAATATTCTCGCCTTACTATCTCTTATAAGCTTAGTAAAAAACTTCTGCTAAGATTCTTGTGTATTAGATGTGAATGTTTTACATAGTGACCTGGTTTTAATTTTGAACTCTTGCACCATTTTTGCCGTTTGCTGTTTAGCTGGAACGATCAAGTGAGTATGTGGAATTAATTTTGGCAATCGTGTGTGAACGCTTGAGAGGAACGAAATTATCCTAAATTTTTAAAACGTTTTTCTTTCATCGAAATATACCTATATGTACCGAACACGAGCGAAACACATTGGAATCTTCAATAATTGTATAATAAATACTGAAAATTCATCAACGGCCCGTTACAGTCCACTGCTGGACTATGAGCCTCCTCCACTTAAGATTACTGAAGATTAAGTTGACGAAAGTAGGTAAACTTTTCAAAACCTAATAGTAAAACTGTACATAATTAGCTGGTTTTATTAAAATCACACTAATATTATAAATTTGAAAATAGATTTGGATACTTAGATGTTTGGATGTTTGTTCCGCCTTCACGCATAAAGTACTCAACGGATGGAATAAAGATAGTTTGTAACACAGGATACTTTTTACAGGAAACGGTTTTATTCCCACGGGAAAATCTGAACCGTGGTCGGACAGCTAGTTAATTTAGTAAACTATGTTTGTAAATATTTGCTGTAATAAGTGCTTCAACTAATCCAAGAATGCCTTGAAAATATCTTCCTTCATGGGAGTAAAATATTATTTCAATACACCTTGCTCGAAAATTGAACTTACAAAGGCAGTAAACTGTGCGGTAAATACATTTTTTTTAATTCCTCGGTCTTAACATAACATATAACATAACATTTCTTTAAATTTACAAAATTATCGTGAACTTTGAGATATTTTTCCCGAGACTTTGGCGGTAATATGTGTTGCACTGTGCATTAATTTCCATAAGCGTATTAGGAGAGAGTGTTAAATCCTCTTCTTCACTGGATATTTTTAACAATTTTAGCTTAATAAGCGCACGAAAAAACAAGAGCTGTTTCCAGCCGCTTTATTTTTTTTTAATCTTACGACATTGATATTAGGCTTGGGCTGCAGACCTATACAGCCTACTATTAAATTAATTTTGTAATAATAATTTTCTTAAATTAATTAAATAACCTACCGTACTTGAATTTAAATTTTGATACCTATATTTTATGTCTTAAAAAATACATAAGGCAAATAAATTAAATTAAATATTATAAAATAACAAATTCTATCTATGAACTTCTTATTGTGTTTGGCTGTATGGCTCATTTTCTTTGCCTTAATATAGATACATTTATGAGTAGTTGTGCACAAAATTCGACTTTGTGCAGCCTATATCCTGCGCAAATAAGCACTTTGAGAGCATTAGAAGTGAAGAAAATATTATCAGCCAGTAATATTTTAATTATAAAAATAAAATTATCTCGATTTAACAAATAATATCGTAGAGGCTGAATGTCCGCCAGAGCCATTTTTCTGTAATTATGCTTATAAAAAAAGAGACATACTATCGTTTTGTAGTTGGTTGGCGCCAAGTTTGTAAAATTTTCATTTAATTGTTTTAACATTGAATGTTGTTTTAAGAGTGTTTTATACCTTGATTTTTAATTTCGTGTAATTCTGACATATGGAGTATTGCCAGTCAGAAAACAGGTTACCAAAATTACAGGTATCACATTTTTATAAATAAAAAAAACAGTGAATTATTTTGAAGTCATACTTTATGCAGCCTTCATTTTTTCAATTCTTGAATGACTATAATATTTTTAAGTTGTAATCTGTTTAAGTTACTACATTATGGTGTTGATATATTTTAATGATAAATGTGAATAGTAAGGCTACTCAAACTGGGCGCGATATAATAGAAGGTACTTTGTACAAACGGAACTTATCCAGATGTCTAACTTTGTGTAGTCCCGATGGTAAAAATATTATAAAAGTTAGTTAGGATATTTGTGAATTATACACGCAGCAGTTGAACTTTAAATTTATTTAATAGACCTGTTTTGTTTATTTTATTTTTATAATACAATTATTTACGTCCACCACAAGAAAATAAAATTACACGCGGGTGAAGTGACGGGTTGGTTCTTATTAATAAAAAAAATAAAAAAGTTATCCATCGTAAAAAAATATCCAGCCTATAATTATTTCATCGTCAGCATCAACAGCTCATAATGCTCATATATACGTCCCCACCGAGTGGCTCCATCGTAATTCTTATATGTAAGTGTTTTTTCATTGTTTTGTTCGTTTACTTAAGTACCTAGTTGAACTTTAAAAATACACAGTAAATTATACTTATTTTTTGTCGAGCTTAGCTTTTCCTATTATATTCGTATAAGTAGGTATAATGTTGACATATTTAAATAAAAACTGCAAGTCATGGAAGGTTTTCTTTAGAGCGTCTTCCGTACTTTAAAATGCAAAGCCAAAGAACATTCAGCGTCGGAAACTCTGTAAACAAGGTTTTTTCAGGCTGGCCTATGTACTGACAATCCATCTATTCAGTAAAAAGCTTATTCAACATGTCAGTCCTCCGAGTTACATGTTTTTTCCCAATAGCGTATTATATTATATAACGTATTATACAAAACAATTTTTCCCAATAGCATATTATAGAATACGCATGTTTCGCGTATTATATAATACGCTATTGGGAAAAATTGTTTTGTTACAAAGTACAAAAAAAATCTTAGTTAAATATTGTCAGTAAATAAAGTACGTTCCAAAAAATAAATAAGTCAGGATCAGGATATGATCATTATACAAATTAGAGCTATCAGATATCAGATATATTTTGCTTATATCTTGATGGAATGGCATGACCTGCCTGTCAGCTTAACACTCACGTGGCCACGTCGTCAAAATTGTAATTTTTGATGACACTCTGACACTCTTAGCAAAGAACGCCTTTACCATGCACGCATTAGTTTTTAGTGCACATTGCTAAGGAGGAGAACGCTCTTTCTGTATCGTTATTTTGGGTAAAGCGTGTGGTCCATCTTTGCCCTCGTCGTCACTTTAACTGGATGAGACTGGTCTTCTACATCGTGTGGGTTGAAGGAAGGTTGAAGGGTCGACAATCGACCTCACAAACCCTGGTATCAGTATATTAGAGTCGCCAAGGCCGCTTAAATTGCTCATGTAACGACTATCGTAGATAGTAGGCGGGACACGCAGCTAGACTGATGCAAATCTGTAGTTTATCTATCATCACGTTTATTCGCGTATCACGCAAAAACTATTAAACGAAATTGAATGCGCTTTTCAAAGTTGTATTGCTGGTTGTATTGGATGAGTATTGGAGCAGACGGGTTCTCAAATGGAGACCACGTCTTGGGAAACGTAGTGTGGGACGCTCCCCCTGCCAAGTGGACTGATGACCTGAGGAAGGTCGCTGGTGGTGGCTGGATGAGGAAAGCGAATGATCGTGCGCTTTGGCGTGCCCTTGGGGAAGCCTACACCAGCAGTAAACTGCAATAGGCTGATTGATTGATTGCTGGAGGTCTAACTTACTCGTAAAAACTGGTCCATGTTTTATCTTAATACGCCGCCGACTAGAAGCGGAGTTAACTTCTTTTTCATTGTTGTGCTGAAAAGTTAATCACGGAAAACTTTGATCAGGCAAGCAAAGATGCAGGTAGAGCGTTAGTTTATCATTTAAAAATTATAAACACGACTGCCCTGAAGTGCCATGCTAAAAAATATAGCCAGTGCCAGTGCAGTGCTGATTCTAACGATACCCCATACATCCAAATTTAGAAGTTATGGTGGAATAAAGAAACTCACATACATGAACCCTGAATACATTACACTCCTTTTTTTAGACAGTCGTGTATAAAACCAGCTTTAGTGGCTGTTCATTTCTGTTTTAAGGTTAATTAAGGTCGGTCTATTGTTGCGATTGCGACAAGCCATTCTTTCCTCTGCACCTATTCCTGACCGCTTTGATATGGTCCGTAATTGTTTGTAAGCTTGCTGGCTCATTTTCGTGGCTCAAAGCTAAAGTCAAACTGCTATTTGAAGCTAATTTTCCGTACATTTCCATTTCAGCTTCTTGATTGAATTGATCAACAAACATTGATTACGTGATTTATACGAGTATTGCCAACAGCCGCCGAAACTGAGCCGTAAACCAAAAGCGTAATTATATTATCATAATATCATCATCAACAGCTCATATACTATTACGTCCTCATCGAAAGGCTCAAGCCTAACATGAATGAGGACGATCAGGGGCCTATTTAATAAAACTTACAATAAAATTTTAATTTACAATTACAATTTGATGTGCATTGCGTAATCAATAAGTTTTTAACAGATGTTTATCGGAGGGTATCTTTCCCGAATCACTTAAAAAATCAATATAGTTCCATAGTGGCAGTAGAAACATAATGTAAAGGATTTTTGTGAGCGAAACGGAATTTCCAATTATCGTCCTATTTCCTTACTACCTGTATTTTCAAAGCTACTTGAGAGATGAATAAACAAAAGACTGATTAAATATCTGGAAGATAAGAATTTATTATCAAGTGAACAATACGGATTTCGGAAGTGTAGATCCACAAATGACGCAATTCTTAATTTTACTGAGTTTGTGGTAGATAATCTGGATAAGAAGCAAAAGTGTCTTACGATCTTTATGGACCTTCAAAAGGCTTTTGACTCAGTTTCACCCTCTAAGCTTATCAGGAAACTGGAAAGCATGGGAATAAGAGACTCACAACTACTCCTTTTTCAAGACTACTTTCGAAACCGCTCTCAGTTCGTGCGTATTGGTGATACGGTTAGTGATGAAAAGTCTATAACGTTTGGAGTGCCACAGGGGAGTATCTTAGGGCCCACCCTCTTCCTTTGCTATTTGAACGATCTTTGCCAGATGAAAATTAAAAATTGTAAAATAATTTCTTACGCCGATGACACAACTTTGACTTTTTATGGAAGCACATGGGAAGAAACTTTTGCTGCTGCCCAGGCAGGATTTGCCACGGTTACTCATTGGCTGGCATTAAATACACTTTCATTAAACGCGTCAAAAACCAAATATATCAGTTTTGCAATTCAAAACTTAGCATCTAATATAAACTTAAATTTTAATATTTATGCTCATGTTTGTCACTTTTCAAATTCATTATGTTCTTGTCCAGCCATTCAACAAACCGATAACATGAAATATCTAGGTATAATAATTGATCAAAATTTATCTTTTAAGAAACATATTACAGAATTAATTTAAAAAATCAGAAAACTAACGCATATTTTTAAAACCCTTAGACATGTTACAGACTGGAAATTACTTAAAATGGTTTATGAATCACTGTGTCAATCAGTATTGTCCTACGGTATATCTGTCTGGGGAGGTACAAATAAAACAATTTTTCAAACAGTGGAAAGAGCTCAAAGGATGATTCTTAAAGTAGCCCTTTTTAAGCCGAGACTGTTCCCTACAACCAGACTATACAAAGAAGCAAGTGTCCTCACAGTGAGACAACTTTATATTTTAAATACGATCTTAATAGCACACCGCACTATTAATATATCAGTGCCAAACACCAGTAGGATATTTTATGAGGTCTGTAAAATATTCCATTCAAATACTTCATTCGCAAGCAAATTTTTCAGGTTCAGAAGTGGTAGATTATATAATACAGCCAACAAACTCCTCTCTATTTCAAAATTATGTCATACAGAATGCAAAAATAAGTTAATTAAGTGGCTTATGGATTTGGACTATGAGAAGACGGAAAGTTTTCTGCACAAGTAATAATATAAATAAAACACACATATTGCATACTTTCTATTTTCCCTCACACACAAGTATACACACGTTACCCACACACACACACGCATACATACATAAATACACATTTACACATACACCTTTACTCACATTACATAAACGCATAACCAGAAGGGTTTAGCCGCATCTACTCACCTTTCACTCAATTTTACTTACTATTTTAAATTAGTCAAAGGACTACCTACTTTTTTATTTTAGGTTATCATTCGTTCAAATTAATATCATTCATTCATCACCTCTTTCTCATTAGTCATAAGAACGAAAAGGATAGCTGGACTTTAGAATTAGAACTAGAGAATAACATCCCGAATCGAGACCAATGTACTTATTTTTCCGAGAGGGGGGAGCCAGGAGTTCATAGCACAGGGTATCCTAGTTTGGGCTCCTGACTCCCACAAATTATATTGTTTTGTACGATGATATTATTATGATTAACTGTATTAGTTGTAGTACAAAAGTATGTGGGAGTGAAATAAAGCACATTATTATTATTATTATTATTTATATTATAAGCTTTATATTATAAACAATAATCTCTATGGTATATCGGAAAAACAATGTACGTCGAATTGCAATTGTAATTTATAAATAGGCATCAGGCCGTAGTCGACCATGCTGGCCCAGGACTGGTCGACTTCGCACAACCCTTGAACTTGATGTTTTCCTTCACCGTAATACATAGAAGAAAATTAATATCTGGAAAAGGAAACTGACGGGAATATCTTCACAATAAAAAAAAATACATGCGAACATTGCGCGGCTCGTTAATGAATTGCTTGTTGAACCTAAACCTGCAAACACGTGTGAAATCCAATTACCAATGACAAACAAGCTTTACATGGTGGTGTAAATTGATGCTCATTCACGAGAACGTCAATATTTTTGACTGTTTAGGCGAAATAACATTTTAAACTCTCCCGCACACTTTTTATTAACGGTTTAGCGGTTCTAATCGCGATTTATACATATAATCAAAATAAAAATAAAAATTTCTTTATCAGAAAAACATCCTATCGCATGCAAACATGTGAGGAAAGCGGGTGATCGTGCGCTTTGGCGTGCCCTTGGGGAGGCCTACGTCCAGCAGTAGACTGCAATAGGCTGATTGATTTATTGATTGATTGAACATTTTTCAAAACCTGGGCTGAAGTGGAATGTAGTATTTTTGCTAGCGATAGACTACAACTTGGAATCTAATGGTCTATAGGTCAGATAGAGCTTGTGGGGTCAGCTACTATTTTGAAGTTGCGGTTGTGGATGGCAACCCGGTGCCGCCGCCGCCGCCGCCGGTACGATATCTTCGGCTACATTTTTCGCGAAAGGTTTCATTAATTTTCTCGTATTCTTCAATCAACTCAGCATAAAACTGCCATGACTATTTTGACAGACCTATTATTATACCTGGGCTGATTGATAACTGGCCGAAACGACGAACTTAAAAAAATGATACGCAAAAAAAAAATATTACATTATATTTTGGCATCTTTTTGAAAATAGAACGCCAAATTTGAATTTAATCGAACTAGTGGAATTTGTTTGATAGGACGTAGAACTTTCTCTGTCGTAAATTTTCTTAACAATGGAAAGAAACGAAATTCGTGCGGTGATAAAGTTTTACGTTTTAAAACAGAAAACAGCAACCCAGATTAAAACCAAGCTAGACAGTGTTTTAGGTAATTCTGCTCCTGCATTGAGTACAATTCACACCTGGGTAACTGATTTTAAACGTGGAAGACAGAGCTGCGAAGACGCCCACAGGTCTGGCCGTCCAAATGAAGTCACGAATCCGGACATGATCAAAAAAATTCACAAAATTGTATTGAATGATCGGCGCTTGAAGTTGCGAGAGATAGCAGAGATGGTGAGCATTTCATCTGAACGCGTTTTTAATATTTTGCACCAACATTTGGGAATGAAAAAGCTTTGCGCGCGATGGGTGCCGCGTTTGCTCACTGTTGACCAAAAGCAACGTCGAGTGGACGATTCATCGGAGTGTTTGGCGCTGTTTAACCGAGATCCTAACGAGTTTTCGCGGCGTTATGTAACAGTCGATGAAACCTGGATACATCATTATACTCCCGAGACAAAAGAACAATCTAAGCAGTGGACTGAGAGCGGAAGACCTGCGCCGAAGAAAGCAAAAACGGTTTTGTCGGCCGGCAAAGTGATGGCGACTGTTTTTTGGGATGCTCGAGGGACTATTTTAGTGGATTATCTGCAAAAAGGAAAAACAATAAATGGAGAGTACTACGCAAGCTTGCTGCAAAAATTAAGTGAAGAAATCCAGAAAAAACGACCACATTTGGCCAAGAAAAAAGTTTTGTTCCACCATGACAACGCACCTGCACACACGTCAATGGTTGCAGTCGCCAAACTCCATGAATTGCGGTTCGAATTGCTACCGCATCCACCCTATTCCCCGGATCTGGCCCCGTGTGACTTCCACTTATTCCCAAACCTGTAGAAATGGTTAGGTGGCCAGAGATTTTCATCAAATGAAGAAGTCATTGTTGCCGTGGACGAGTATTTTGAGGGGTTGGAGAAAACATTTTATCAAACTGGTGTAACGGCATTGGAGAAGCGCTGGACTAAATGCATCGAGGTAGAAGGAAACTACGTTGAGAAATAAATTTATTTTATTAGATCTAGGACGTCAAAAAACTTTTTTGCTGCTTTTTTTTTTAAACTTGTGCTTTTTATTTCTAAATTATTATAATGTATTTAAAAATTCTAGTCGATTTAAAATTTAATTAAGGATATATTCTGTTAGCATATATTTTTTTACATTTATAGAATCAATAGAAGTGCTGGTATTTGATCGTCAAAGTAGCAACTATGGGCGCTATTTCCACATAACCCCGCCTTAAATAGATTTTTAAAGTTTTTCTTTGTCGTTTCGGAAACTTATCAATCAGCCCTCGTATGTTGTCAGATATTTCAAGTCGCCATAATAATATGGCCTTGGTTTAATATGACCACTAATCAGTGATAATAACTGTATGGTATTGGGTTTAGTCTGCATTTTGTACTTTTATTCCAAATTTATTCGATTAAAACTTAATAGCTTTTGTCGGCTAGTAAAACCCGGTCTTTCAGAGCAACTACAGTTTGTTAAAGGCTCGTTTGAAATATCCTTTCTCAACCAACTTACTACGTAATAAAATCGTGAGCCGACTGCTTAACAATTCGGCCCAAGTCCAGTCCCTGAGGTACGAAAAAGGTTTAAGTGTGACAAGGTCGTTATTGAGGTAAATGTGAACTCTTAGTAATATAACTCAATTTTTATTTAACAATAAAGCGAAAATAGACTGAACCTGACTGGATTTAATAATTCAAACGCGCATGTGCGGTGGATTCCTGAGTGCACATTCCATTAATTTAATATAGAGTATACACTGAATTTCATACAGAGGATATACACGGACGTGTTGTCATTAATGCGTATCTTTTTTATAGAAAGCATAGTACCTCTTTCTTTTTTTTTGACCAACTGAATTCAAAAGAATTGGGTTATCAATTCAACCCGTATCTATTTAATGTTGTTGGAATTGCACAATATTTGTACCTTATATCAGGTTTCTAACTTCTAAACAGGTGTCTTTCTTAAGTGTGTATGTTTATATGGATCCTTGTCTATGTATTACTCAGAAACTCTAAATCTCATTACAATATTACTTTTCTTGGAATGACATTCAACTTAGGGAATAGTCCAAGTTTCATCAAAACTGGCTCCGAAGTTTTCAAGATATGGACTGTTATTAAAGAACGTTTTTAGTTCTTAAAATTAACACCGAAACATACGAGTATTTTTGTTTGATGCGGGTTTCAAAACACACTAATCATGTTTAGCTAGTTAGACTAATTATCGTCTACCAACATGATAATGTTACTATACCCCGTTTTGCGAAACAGCAGTTTACTAGTAACAAGTTACAATTTGATATTCATTACGTAGCCAATTCGCCTAAACGGTAAGCGCTTATGGTTTTATCTCATTATCTACGCAATGTACATCGAATTATACTTACTTGTAATTTGTAACTTAAAGCTTCGTGAAA
Organism: Carpatolechia fugitivella; assembly: GCA_951230895.1. NCBI lineage: Eukaryota > Metazoa > Arthropoda > Insecta > Lepidoptera > Gelechiidae > Carpatolechia > Carpatolechia fugitivella. Next base: position 2,612,031 of record OX579649.1, read on the forward strand.
CGGCTCCCTTAGTATTCGTACCTTCGTGGCACCTATATGATAGATAGTTTCATAAGTTATTCAGCTGTACGTTATTAAAAAGTTCCGTTTGTTTACACTCTGATATAAAATTTATAGATCTGGCCTATTGATCGATTGAAAATTATTCAGCTAACACCCTTCTGGTTTGTTCAACCGTAGGTGTTTCCAAACTAAACTACTCCCAAACTAAACACTTCAAATTTTGTCTATTCAGTTGTTCTGGCGTCTTGAAACCAGCTTATATTTTAAGCGCTCGACTAGTTTCATAAAACCAGTAATATATAGGTAAAATGTTACATTTACAAACGAAATCAAATTAAAATACGAACCTAATCTCTTTAAGGTAGCTACATCATGCAACTGACGAAGCAATAGAAGATAAAAATTACATAAATTTTAACTAGACCTTTTATAAGAATTAACAGAAAGTAAGTTAAACGAAAACTGCACAGGACCGTGAAAAATGGCGCAATAAAGGAGAGGTTATACTCAGCAGAGGGTGGATGTGGGTTAGATACATAAATTGATAGAAGTCAAACCATGATGGTTAGGTAAAAAGTAGTCAGTTCAGATACCCCATTAACCCTCAAAAGGTGGAATCTCTGTTTTACGTCATACTTCTCGGATCACTGGGAAAAGTTTGAAACTTAACACGACTTCTGAATTTGGATTGGTCCTTGATACTTTTGCCGGTAATTTGAGTTTAGTACTTAAAATGTTACTTAGAAATCCTGGAACACCTTAGTGAGACCGCTTAATTCGTGTAACTTAATTCGAAATCCGTGAACTGATTAAGTGATTCAACATGATGTAGAGACTCCATAAAATTTTCTTCCGATTAAATTGTATTGAAATATTTCATTCTCCAAGTTCTCATATATTAATTAGATAAGAGCAACGAATTATCTATAGTCTAGAAGAGTAACCGTCTAACAAAGCCCGCGAAAACATGGCACCTAATTAATTTTGATAGACGACGACGATGACAGACAGGCGGATGATGTCGCTGCTGTACATTGAAGCTTACTTTCGACGTCCTTACAAACAGAGTCATATAAAACATCATTGTACCGCGTAGTCGAATCTCGTATGGTATAGTTTTGCTTCTTTGGTATTCATTTGGTAGGGTCAAGTTTGAAGCGTAGTTACTCGTTGATAATTCGTTGGATAAGAGTCATTAAATTATGTGATATTGTCTCCGATAGGCTAGCCAAATCATTGCTTCTAAATGTAAAGTTTTCGTCCGATAATAACCCTGGACTTAGTATGAGAATAAATAAATTTTATTTATAGATATTTTATACCCATCAGTGATTTAGACAATCAGTTAATGCCAATTTGGATTAACTCGAGTGAGTTACTCCTGGCTCCGATTAAAATAGCTCTCTTGCTAGTATATTCTGAATTCATGTAACTGAAACTTTGCAAACTAAACACCCGCACTGCTATTCAAGTCTTATAAAAACGCTCTTTTGTTATCTTGGCAAAAATTAATAAAATAATAGACGTTTTATGCATTATTTTTTCTTATTTCTGAATTATGAAAATATGCTATAACGAATTTACTTAGAATTTTATTAAAGAAGATGTAACAAAAAAGTAAGCCTTTATTATTTATTATTATATTTTGTTTCTTTTTATTAATGAACAGCAATAAAATGTTATTACTCTTAAAGAAAGTCAATCTGGCCTTTAGCCATTCCATTTAGAAGTTCTAAATTAGAACGTCTTCCGCTCTATTATAGAGTTATTTGACTGACGATACGTATTCTATATTCTTTAATTTATTATATTCCTTTCTGATTGGTTAATAAAAACATTTACGCCGTTTGTTATTTATTATTCAGTGTCAAAAATAAGAGTTACCGCCTCACATTACGCCTTCGCCCCTAATCTGTCAATGTTGAGAATCGTTAATATCTTTCGGAGTCCTTCGAGTGTGTAAGTAATGTATTGCTCTTTTAGTATAGGTTGCATATATTACTCTGTGACGTCGAGGAACTTCTAGGTATTTTTATCGGTATAGTATACTTACTGTCGTTTTTCAACTAATCGTGCGTGTGGGTGTTAAGTTCAACAATCGATCTAGAATTGTTGAACGCCTAAAGGCCTTTTACATGGCAAGTGTATTGAAAATTTTCCATAGATACCTGGACCAATTGCTTAAAGTTTACCTTTATTAAAAAAAGAAAAGTACAGAAGATACAAGTCCCGTGGAGTTTTTTCAGTGAGCGTATACTTATAAAGAACGTGCCAACCAAGGGCAAACAAATTTTGTCCTTTAACTAGCTAGCTTTTTCATGGAAAAATGTTTTGTTAAATATTACTTCGAATAAAGACATTATTATCTTTATCTCGCACCTTAGTTTTCGGACAATCTGGTGATTCCCTTTCATCCTGCAATGTCTTAACCAGGGACAGACAAGTGATCTTCGTTTGACCAGCTTCGCTTTTCTACGGAGTTTCAGTGACGTTAGTTTCTAAACCGTCTTTTACAACAAAGACTCAACAGCAAACGCTAAGAAAATATTACATGACATTAATAAGCAAAAAAAATCTTACGTGTATTTGCTACCAAAGCCGGCAGCATTATGCCGGTAATGTAAAATAAAATGACATCATAAAGACATAAAATATCATTATACTCGTATTGTACTTACGAATATTACACGTATATACGATACGAGATTTCATTTTACATTTTTATTTTCTAACTGCTGATGGTTTGTTTGTTTACTTGTATTACAGAGATCGCTACAGAAGAGATTTTTCTCATAATGTCATCTATGGCCAATTTCTCGTCAAGCAGCGACATGGCGATTTTATTGTCATACTGGGTCTACATTCTCGGGCGCGAACGCGCTGCTATAACAATATACATTGTGTTTTTATACCAAATATTTTTATGATTATTCTGAAAGCAATGCGCAACGTACGAGGGCTGATTGATAAGTTTCCGAAACGACAAAGAAAAACTTTAAAAATCTATTTAAAATAAATTTATTTCTCAACGTAGTTTCCTTCTACCTCGATGCATTTAGTCCAGCGCTTCTCCAATGCCGTTACACCAGTTTGATAAAATGTTTTCTCCAACCCCTCAAAATACTCGTCCACGGCAACAATGACTTCTTCATTTGATGAAAATCTCTGGCCACCTAACCATTTCTTCAGGTTTGGGAATAAGTGGAAGTCACACGGGGCCAGATCCGCGGAATAGGGTGGATGCGGTAGCAATTCGAACCGCAATTCATGGAGTTTGGCGACTGCAACCATTGACGTGTGTGCAGGTGCGTTGTCATGGTGGAACAAAACTTTTTTCTTGGCCAAATGTGGTAGTTTTTTCTGGATTTCTTCACTTAATTTTTGCAGCAAGCTTGCGTAGTACTCTTCATTTATTGTTTTTCCTTTTTGCAGATAATCCACTAAAATAATCCCTCGAGCATCCCAAAAAACAGTCGCCATCACTTTGCCGGCCGACAAAACCGTTTTTGCTTTCTTCGGCGCAGGTCTTCCGCTCTCAGTCCACTGCTTAGATTGTTCTTTTGTCTCGGGAGTATAATGATGTATCCAGGTTTCATCGACTGTTACATAACGCCGCGAAAACTCGTTAGGATCTCGGTTAAACAGCGCCAAACACTCCGATGAATCGTCCACTCGACGTTGCTTTTGGTCAACAGTGAGCAAACGCGGCACCCATCGCGCGCAAAGCTTTTTCATTCCCAAATGTTGGTGCAAAATATTAAAAACGCGTTCAGATGAAATGCTCACCATCTCTGCTATCTCTCGCAACTTCAAGCGCCGATCATTCAATACAATTTTGTGTTTTTTTTTTATCATGTCCGGATTCGTGACTTCATTTGGACGGCCAGACCTGTGGGCGTCTTCGCAGCTCTGTCTTCCACGTTTAAAATCAGTTACCCAGGTGTGAATTGTACTCAATGCAGGAGCAGAATTACCTAAAACACTGTGTAGCTTGGTTTTAATCTGGGTTGCTGTTTTCTGTTTTAAAACGTAAAACTTTATCACCGCACGAATTTCGTTTCTTTCCATTGTTAAGAAAATTTACGACAGAGAAAGTTCTACGTCCTATCAAACAAATTCCACCAGTTCGATTAAATTCAAATTTGGCGTTCTATTTTCAAAAAGATGCCAAAATATAATGTAATATTTTTTTTTTGCGTATCATTTTTTTAAGTTCGTCGTTTCGGCCAGTTATCAATCAGCCCAGGTATATCATCCTCGCGGGTTCTCTCGAGAGAGTGTAGAAGGGGCATAATAATCGTCAAAATATTAAATTGTTCGCCTCAAAGTTACCAGACCAAAATGTACTTGTAATATTTGGTACTTAAACCGCGCACGATCTGAATGCATTCGTGACCATGGGTGTCACATACATTTAAGCTGCATCCAATCAAACTACACACTAAATTTATTCTGTTTTATCAATGCCATTCTCAAAAAACCGATTGAGTGCGCACATTATAGATAATATTTTGGACTAATCTCATTAAAATCCCGAACAACGTAAATGTTGTAGGTGGGTAGGTACCTACATACTTTGAGCTTTGAAACCATGTTTCAGATTCAGGCTTACAGCGTAGTATTAATTAAATTACTCCATTCGGATTGTATAAATGTATTTTCTACACAAATGTAGTCTGTTACAAAGAGTTTTATGAAGTTTTAAATAAATTAAACAAAGCTTGTGCATGAATTATTTTTATTTTTTTAGAATTGCTATTTACCTACCTATATAATAAAATAAATAAATAAATATGTGGGGACACACGGCCATCTGATCCCAAACTAAGCAGAGCTTGTACTATGGGTACCAGACACATAATAATATACTCAATGCCTATTCTGTAGTAATAATTCTCGTATCTTTACAATATTACTATTGTTAGGTACATAATTGTGAATCTATTTGTGTCGATTACTTGCCGATACAAATCACAAAAATCTTTGAATAGTAATGACGCACTTACTAAAAAATATTCTCTAAATAAAAAGGTTTTTTAGTATATTATTATGTAGTATGATATTCTGGTATCAATGCTTTTTAGAAAAAAAAAAATCATCTAAGTACTTTCTTTGATATCGGCTTTCAAAACACTATGGTGTTGGTTTACGTTCTTAATTACTTAATTTCATAATTACTTCTATTTTCTATTCAGTTTTTCATCAATATTGAATCAAATTAGAGTCTGTCTCTATAATGGCCTAGTACAGTGACCCATTATGAGAGAGCCATAACATGATTAGGTCGCGGTGAGTCCAATCTGCATATTATTTATAGTGACATGTGACATCATTTTCCACGATCCCACACTTACCAACTCGGTACCCGATCAGCATTGCCTCAAAATAATAATAAATAAAACTGGTCAAGCACGTGTCAGGTAACGCAAAGTGTAGGGTTTCGTAGTTGTCCAATACTACTTAGATACCCGTTTAAGACAGTTAACATTCATCAAAATATACCAAACTTAGTTGTACAAGTGCATTTTATAAGTTGGTCTATTATTCGATAACCTGTAAAGCCTACTTGATGTTGATAGTTTTCCTTTTATATTAATTATAATACACTACTACCGTGATTTTTTTCACATTTCCAAATACAACGTACCTTATACATGGAATTTATAGGAAACTATCATTAGTTCTTTATCTTCATAAGAGCATGTCGTCGGTGGGGATCTCTCTTTGCCTCCCGTTAGAAATAAAATTATGTTTGACATACCATTATTTCGAAACAAATTGTGTCCCGGTACTTTGGAAAGCGTGCGATCGAGCAAAAAATCGAGAGGAAACCTGGTAACGCCTCGAAGACTTTCAAAAGTTGTATGTGAAGTCGACCAAGTCTGATCATTCTAATACAGGTTTGGCAGCTGCACGGCAGCCCCTCGCTGGACTAGGGTCTGATTATCCTAACTCAGGATAGGCTCATGTCCCTCTGTGAGTGGTTGAATCAAAAAGAAAGAAATACGAAGATTTTTCTGGTCGAATAGATCAGTTCTTGGTTTAATAACATAATCACAATAATCGTAAAGAAACTCGATGGGTACTAAGCGAAGCAGCTATAAAATTTACGACTGATTGCAAGTGGTATTGTGTCGGACGATAGTTCAATAGTTTGATAGCTCGTAATAGTTCCTTGTTTTATTACTGTGATGAAGTGTTTAATGTGCAAAAAATTAATGAGACGAGCATGTTAATAAAAACATCGATATAATGTATAAAGGTAAAATAAATCGGAATCATGCACAAAGAAAAGTAAGTTATTGAAGTGAAAAAAATACATGCGTAAAAGAAAAGTCTATATAAAGCGAACGAACTTAGAACTTAGGTTATTGTGGAAAAAGAAACAGTACTTAACGGTTAGTCGATCACCCATCTACAGTCTGTTGTTGCTTAACTTTCCCAATCATATGGAATATAATAACGAATGATTTATTTTAATAACTTATTTATACTGTATATGATTACCAGTGCTGTAACTCTGCTCTAAACTTTGATGAGCCAAGTTGGAGAATAATTTGCTTTAGCAATTACGTATGCGGGTCCGTGCAAGCAGATTCATTTCCTTTTGCGAGCAAAGTTCGGATTTCTGTCTTCAGCAGTTCTGATCTTAGCTGGTTGATGTTTTTATTTAATAACTAGCAGCGTTTGGTCGAGAATTTGTACGCGTTAAATTTGGAAGTTGGTTACTACATTTTTTTATTCTTTGTATGTAAGAATACACACTTAAAATTAACTGTGACTGATATACATAATACGCTAACAAACAACGCACAGATTTAGAATTAGAATTAATCTAAGCGACTTTGTAGATATTTTTACAAGAGCTTATTACTTCAAGCGGTTTAGGTTTTACCTCCTCTACCGAGTTACTTGGTTTCTTATTATAAAGATATCTAAAACAGATAAACATCACTATAAAGAGTAAAAAACTGTTTAATAACGTTGCTGTCTAGTTTCATTTGAAGACGCTGCTGCAGTATAGAAGTTAATTTCTAAGGCAATTAGCTTGATCAAATAAAGGAGAACTCAATTAATCGAGGCGACGACGATCGAGGAATGTATAATGAGTTTAGTCAGCCATTGCTGTGCGGCTAGCGTCGAGCGATAACGAGCTGGTCGATCGGTATTCCCATGGACTATGTCAGTTTTCACTTTTTCTTTTACTCTTTCAAAACGTGCTTCAGACTTCAATAGTCTTTCTCAGTCAATTGCACCAGTCAATTTAATACGTTTGGATTCCTTTTACCAAGGCCATTTGGCGTATCCCTTTATTTTTTTTCCGTTTGTTTGTATCTTTCTAATGTATTTTTTATTTAAGGTGATATAATCGTCCACTTCTAAGTCCGAAAAGTGTGTGTCCTCTTCAACTTATGAAATATCTGATGAGGAATTCTGTAAGAATATGGAAATAGAACTTGAAAAACACTTTCAACTAACAACAGTTGAAATAAGATGGTTTGCAGGACTGTTATTGTGGCGCTGGCGATCCTTTGTTCAGTAGCCATCTACAGGCTGAAATGATGATGAAGATGGTGATATAGATTGTATAGATACCATTTATTTTTCCTGTCTGTCAATATTATTTGGGAGACGTTGTTCAGTTTTGTTTGTGCACCAAACACACTTGAAATGTTTTCGATTTACTCATCATCATCATCGCCCAAGCCCTTTTATAATCCATTAGAGTTGTTTAGTTAATTAGCGCTATTATTCAGTCTCAAGGGATATAAGATCAGTTAGCGAGTAAGCGAGGTACTTTTTTCATATATTATTTTTAATTATATGTTCCAACAGTTTGTCTGTCACTATTAATTCAATAATCATTGCCGTCCTTTTCTTAATTGTTACAGAAGGAAAAGAAGTATGTGAAAGTTAACTGTGTTTTAGTTAGTAATCTTTCAATGTTTGTTTTCTGCCAAAACCTCAGCATTTTCTGGACGGTCGGAATAAATTTTATCGTAAAATCTTTCGGGATAGAGATATCTTGTTTCCAAGTTATCTGATAGATGTTCCAAAGTATCATACAATCCTTACAAGGTATGTGTATCCAACATTACATTACAATGTTGGATACATTAACTAGACTGCGTACGTTTTTCATTACCAACCTGTAAAGGATAAAAATTAACTCGTTTTATTACTACAGCTCATACATTTTAAGTAAGTGCATTGTAAATTTTACCTGATGCCCTAGTAATACTTAGAAGTTTTCGAGTGGCCATGTATTACCATGTAGGTCGTGAGCGAGTGACATAGGGTATATTTATTATTTACTAGCGGTCCGCCCGCGGCCACGCTCGCGTTGTGTAAGTTTTTCCCGTGGGAATAAGACTTTTTCCCGTAAAAAGTATCCCATCTCTATTCCAAACTATCTCTATTCCAAATTTCATCCCAATCCGTTCAGTAGTTTTTGCGTGAAAGAGTAACAAATATCCATCCATACATACATCTATACTTACAAATTTTCGCGTTTATAATTAGTAAAGATTTATCGTTTGGCGTTTTTTTGTTCTTTTTTGGTTTTCACAATTTTAGATTTTTTGAGTCTAAGTACAATCTCGCGTTGTCAGAGAGAGCACCACGGTTTCATGGGCTGACTCACCACCTATGAGAGTTTATATGCGTTGTTTTGCTAACACGTTGTATAAAATATCACAGATCGTGCAGATATTTAATAAATATATTAGACTACGAATCAAAAACGAGAAAGAACAGAAAAAGAAAACAATTTCACATGAATAATAAAAGTAATTACTGTAACAATCCTTTATTGGTTTAACAATCCGAATAGAAAATTCGGCAGCGCTGCCAATTTTAGAATACAATTTTCACCTCTCCGCTTCGGAAAGATGGCTTTTAATGCCCGAAAACAGGGCCGTAAATCGCTTATTCATTTCTAAACATGCAAACTATTTTCATCTCTAGAGAGGAAAATTAGTTTGCATTTCGAACATTATCTTAAACAGGAAAAATGTTTTCTATCCGCGCGTAAAATAATTGACGTGTGCCATATTTTTTTTTATTGGGTGTGTTCCGAATCAAACTGTCAGCGCCGTCAGCGATCAGAAAACCAAAAGATTGTATGGGTTTCGCCTGCCTTTGAGGGCGCTAAAATCGATTTAAGCGCGTCTCGGAACGCAGGGATAGGTTTTCATACAATTTTGGAACGCACCCTAAAAAACATAACCTAAAAGATTGTTTATTGTTTTGGTTGTTTATTTTTGTCTTATTAACTAAAAATATTAAAGTATTATGATAAAATACAGTAATTAAATCTCAACTTATAGAATTATATCGAAAATAAGAGAACTTGTACATTTTTAATAACCAATATTTACGTAGGTAAATAAATAGTTAATGATTTCCTTGCCGGAACAGGTGAAAAATAATGTGTTGGGTTTGAGAAGAATTTAATTCTCACCTCGAACCTTAGAATCCCACGCGAGCTTCAGGAGTTAGATTCCTTCGCATGCTCCGGATTCAATATCAGTTCTCTGAGGAAAAATCAACATTCCTCTCTTACCTAACAAATAACTATTGTACAGTGGGAGACTGGGAGTTGTATTTCGTATAGTCAGCGGCGCTGCATAATGATTTGATTCTGTAGCGAGGTGATATCGAACCGCATAGCAATAGTGAGGTCATTATTTAGTGGAATCACTTTATCTGCAACAATTCCAATACTTCCACAACGATATTGTTTTTTCTTTCGGAAGAAGATTGAGTTCCTGTATCGAATGCGAGATTTTTATTCTGTAAGTATCTTTCTGTTACACGGAGTAATATCTTATAATAATAACATATTTATTTGAAAAAGAAAGAATGCAAGACGATATTCCAGCACTTACTGAAGAGCAAAAAGTGAAAAGAAATCATTTTCGCCTTCTTACTTATAATTGTGCTAAGCTGAACTTATCCATTTAGTTTTTCCCGCCCATTTTAGGTTAACATAACAATGTATATTAAATATAGAAACTATTTCAATCTTCATGTATGATCGTTACATGCACTTGCAGAGTGAGTCTATAGATGCCAAGCGCATTCCTCTGACGTAAAACAGTGCTAATCTTAATTTAGCATCAAGTCATTAACCCTTAAAGCTTATTCACAAGGTGCGCACTTACGACACGTAACCTTACGAATTGTGCGTTCTTGGTTTTGTTCGTATTTTTTTTTAACTGATCATATTGTTTGCGAGCTATAGCATTCAGGCCTATGAGTGTGACCTTATGTATTTTTATGTTCTGGCACCTACATGTGGAGACCTGTAAATGGCTTCTTGGTATTACTGTATTTACTATTTAGCTGTTGGTCTTCCTATTATTAATCAATAAATAATAAATAAATAAGTATAATGCTATGTGAAATCGAACCAAAAAATGTACAAACAACTACGCGTTGTTGTGTCCGCCATCCTCCTCACTAATTTTTGGAATCCTTCCTATGGGAATTGTTTCTTTATTTGACCTAAGTTAAAATCAGTTTTCTAACGTTTGTGCGTGTACACCTTTTAATCTGCACTTTCCTACTAATTGCCCATGATATTTGCCGGCCTCTGTACTGATTTTGGTTTCATTTTTGATTCATCATCATTTCAGTCGAAAGACGTCCTCAGCTGGATAAAGGATCACTACAATCACCGATCTCCTGAATTTTGCTTGCTGCGAAATATTAGTTCATCCCTATTTGTAAATATAGGAAAACATACTCGTACTGATGATTATCAAAATACCGTCGTGCAAATTGAATTCAAATTAATTAGTTTGATGATTACATCACGAATTCCGATACGTGCTGAACGTGTGGCAACAGGTGCAAATAACAATCCAATTTTCGTGATTAACGATCTAATCAGCATCAGTAACCAATATTCTGCGTCATTCACACAAAACGAAGTCTAATTAGAGGATCCGTCATCGGTCCTAGCAGAAACGGTAACTGAAATAACAGTTTTGGTACGAAAATCGAGACCAAACCACATTATAAAACACGTTTGAGGTCTTACCAAGGTATAACAGCCACACCTTCTAAGCTCGTTGTATTGAGCTACTATGTATGGTTGTAGGGAATATCAATGCTTTGAACAACATTAGTAAATTGTTAAAGATCGTTGGTTTCTCTGTAAAACTGTATCGATCCATTTCCCGACATATTATTTTCTAGATTTCATTCTTTTACTACAGATCAATCATCCCTAAGAGAGGGCATTATATTGGTGTTTAATTGATCGATGGACTTTCCGAGTTTATCGACTTATCTTTGCTGAGAGCGTTGGAGTTGTAACAGTTATGGTCTCTGTCTTCCAAACAATGGTTGCGGGTTTCGAATATCAAAATAATGTTGATAAAAAAAACTGGTTGACCGAATTTAAGGTAGGACTCTAGCTAGCTTTTAGTAAGTTGATAAAAGATAAATTGAACGATGTTTGATATGTAAAAGTTATCATATCATCTGTTTCTGCGAGCCCTCGTCTGATTCGGGAAGAAGTTTTTGCTGAATGCTGACTGAACTCTGCAGCTCGACTAAGTTTGATTAAACTTGCTATCAAAACATCTGTATACTAAAATTCAATTTTAAAATGCTTAGTGCACTGCATGAGTATACCGGTATTCAATTTCAAAAAGTATTCGAGAAATGTTTCGAAATGAAATATTGTTAGAGTTAATCCTAAAGAAAAATAGTATAACAAATAGTAAATAGTATTACATAATTTGTTACCTATAAACAGTTATTTCTGCGGAAAAATTCTTACTCCCACGAAAAGAATCGCAAATAACGTGAGTGCAGGAGTCGCGGGCGGACGACTTACTCGTACCAGTTAATCTGAAGTGTTCCTATTTTGCAATTTAGTAACGCTTACTGAGCACTATCTTGAATCATGCACTTCATGTCGATTGTCCCTCCACCTTTTCGTTTGTGACTAAAGTTTTTACATTATAAATTGTTCTTACGTGTTTATTCAATATGATCAAGATGGTATTTAGTTCAGTTTTCCAAAATTTGTCGATTTTCAATAAGAACGACCACATCACTATCTCTATAATCTACACTACACCAAGTTCACGTGCAGTGAATTAACCTGTATTCGACACCACTTAGCAATTTCCCACTTAGACGCATCTCGACTAACGATTGCACGTGTAAATAATTGGAAAGGAACTTCAATGCTCCGTTTTCTGTTGGCTCGGAACGGAGAAAATAATTGGTAAAGTTTTTATTTTAAACACCTGTGCTCCTGCATGCGAATTTTTTGAACTACATGATGTTAATTGTTTTTGAATGCGGATTGCCAATTCACTATGAGTGCTTCAAAATGCGTCTCCAGTAGTGGATTTTCGCAACTGATGGATCGCTCAGGCATTGTCAGTCTAGCAGCCTATGACTTAACTTTATGACTTCTCGTATCTGCGATATTAAAATTTATTTTTATATATTTATACAGTTGTTTTCATTAATTAAAGAGTTCGTTAACCGAAAGAGCGTTTTGTTTATCCAATTAAACGTTTCAACGTTTACGTTACATGCCCTTTTGAATGCAAATAAATACTCGACGGGTTCGAAGGAGAAACGGTATTAATATCGCGTGTTTTCTGTTAAATGTTGGTAGACTGCTCTTTTTGGAGAAATTAATTAATTTCTATTGTAAACTTGTAAATTCAATTAACGGGTGGTGGTTTTTGACATTTCGGTTGGAGAAAGATGTAGCGACCAGCTGTTTGAATAATTGATATTTAATTATATTTTTGTATTGTAAAGTGGGTTTGAGACTGTTGCTTCTTCTGTCGTGCCCAGTGCCCAGTACTGGGCACGATAGAACGCTGCCACTCTGATTGCTTTTTCCGAGGCGTCCCCACGATGCTCCTCCAGCAAGCAGTTACTGAAAGCTAAAGATGAACGAGTTCATGATGGAGAGAGTTTATCTAAAGTTCATCTGTCGTCTTCTTACTGAACGGGATCTAAAACGACATGATATCGAACCTTTTTGGTTTTTTTTGTTTTGTTTTTTGTTTGTGTTTGTTTGGTTTGTTTTTGTATTCTAAGTGTATTCTATGTCTATGTCATGGATGACTTTCTAAAGATTTTCTAATGTTTGAACTGAAATATTGACTATATGTACAACACAAAAGAATCGACAAATATTGTGTCTTAACTTGTTACGCATATAGTATAAGTAACGTGTGTTGTATAGGTACTCGTATAATACATATTTTATTCAGAACGTTGACTCACCTATTCATGCCCGTTTTGTGGGTCCTATGGGGAAAATAATTCACCTATCACCCACGCTCACAAGGCTAAAGGCGTAAGTTGTTGAAGTTTAAGTGAGCCTAGCGAAAAAAAACGACAGCTAGGTAATTTAATAATTTCATAAAAAAATACATTAACTATAGTACATACTATAACTTATTTTTAATTGTTATAAATTAAAATATTCTGATGGTTAGATTATTATATTTTAAATTAATAAATAAATATACTTAATTATTACACAATGTTAATATGTATTTATTTTGTACATAAGTAAATTACAAAACATAAAACATAACAAAGACGACACAACAGGTACTACCTATTTCTAAAGAAATATCTTTCAGCAGACCTAACGGAAGAGATAAGATATATAAAGATATGTAGATAAGATGTATGTTATGTTGTTCTTCATTTTAATAGGGAATCGGACTATTTTTTGTTTTATTTTATAAATCCTAACTTCTTAGTTTCTGCTATCGAACACTAAAATATTTTTTGCTCTATCTTTAAAATTGACCGAGTTATAAAGGTTTGAAATTCAAGATTGGACAGAGAGGCACATACCCACTTGTGACGTCATTTGTTAGTAACGCCATATAATCTCCATACAAATAATCGTTTTTGAAAGAGACAGACACATTGAAACTTTAAAAAATCATTGTAAATTCGTTTTTCAACCGATTCTGTTTTTTTCTTCGCGAATCGTCTGCTACTAATCTATATCTTAAAAATTAATCATAAAATATGGTGAACAGTCCGATCCCCTATTGTTTTTTATCTTAATTTCCTTGTGTGAGAAGGTCAGCCATCTTGGCCCGAGACACAGCTAACAATTTCGATAGATCATTTAATAGTAACGTTAGATCATCAAAGTGTGTGTTTATCAATGCTTTTTTTGTTTATAGTTATTAAAAAATTGTGAAGTTTCAGTACTTGCGATGTGTCCTCGATTACATATTTAACTTTCCCCGAATCTGGGGGCACGGCAGTGCCCCCGCCAAGTCGAGCAAAAAAGCGGCACGGCCGTACCATACTTTTCTCGAAGCAGTTCAGGCCATTTTCGACCCCCCTATAACTTCGTTGTGGATAAAACTAGAAGCCTGAGTTTTCAGTAACCAAGCAGGCATTGTATAAATACGGTATATTTCAAATTTCAATCAATTTGAACCAGTAGTTTATGAATTATAACTAGTCAAAGTTTCTTAATTTTGTCACTCACTGACTGACTGACCGATCATCAAAACTCTAAGGCACTTCTAGCAGACATAGAAGCTTCAAATTTAGAATGGAATTAGTGTTTAGTGTATAAACCAAGGAAAAACTAAAACATTTTGCAATTTCGGCCCAGTTTTCTAGATACATCATTTGCTAGATAACTTTGTAATCCCATATAAATCTTGGGGCATTATATAGGATTACAAAGTTACATTTGCAGTAAATGAATCAGTGTACCTGTATAATGGAATATAATTGAATAAGAGGTGCAGGGTAGGTGTAGGGTAGGTGTAGGGTAGGTGTTGGATAGGTGTTGGATAGGTGTAGGGTAGGTATAGGGTAGGTATAGGGTAGGTGTAGGTTAGGTGTAGGGTCGGTGGAGCGTAGGTGTGCATTTTTACATTGTGTTTTCATGCGATCTACAAAAAGAAATGAGATGCCATCAAAAACATAACTTGTAAAAAAACCAAGTCTCGCACGCAACTTAGTCTACCGTAAAAAGTTGTGAGATCCATGTAATACCAAGTCGGTTAATTTATTCAGTCCCTACTTAAGAGTCCTTCTGTCTTAAGTTATTACGTAATTAGCTCACCTAACAACATCTTATAGTGACCAGATCAATATTAAAAATCTCTTATGTTTTAAATAAATACATAGATTGACTTGGCAATCGCACTAAACAATCAAATTTAATA
Source organism: Carpatolechia fugitivella (assembly GCA_951230895.1). NCBI lineage: Eukaryota > Metazoa > Arthropoda > Insecta > Lepidoptera > Gelechiidae > Carpatolechia > Carpatolechia fugitivella. The sequence goes on from OX579649.1 coordinate 2,627,237, forward strand.
TAATAATGTATTAATTGTGAGATACATTATGTTTTCATGCGATAAATACATAGATTGACTTGGCAATCGCACTAAACAATCAAATTTAATATAATAATGTATTACTTGTGAGATACATTGTGTTTTCATGCGATTGCCAGGTCAATCTATGTATTTATTTAAAACATAAGAGATTTTTAATATTGATCTGGTCACTATAAGATGTTGTTAGGTGAGCTAATTACGTAATAACTTAAGACAGAAGGACTCTTAAGTAGGGACTGAATAAATTAACCGACTTGGTATTACATGGATCTCACAACTTTTTACGGTAGACTAAGTTGCGTGCGAGACTTGGTTTTTTTACAAGTTATGTTTTTGATGGCATATATTTGACTAGGCACCATTTACGTTATAAATTATTCTGTACAAACATAATTAGAGGACTAATAAAGAGCCGAGATACGAGGCCAAACTGAAAACTCGTAATTAAAGGTAAGATGAACTTTAAATTACTCCTCCAAAAAGTAAAGTATTTTTTCTTACAACTATTATATAATTTAATTATGTTACAGTAATTCTTTGTTCGTCTATTTAAATGGTTCTCCGGAACATTCATGGGTTTCGCGTACCTTGCTTCGTAATTTCAAATAGCGAATAGTAATACGGTTCACGCCTTTACGCATGAAAATATCACTTTAGAACTTATTGGCGTATCACATAACACATCAAATATTACTTGTTTTAACCAACTTAGGTAATTGAAAACAAAAAACATGTTTCTTTGTTAAAATTTTAATTTGCATAAAAAATACATTACGGTTGTAATTAAACAATAGAGAAATAATAACTTTTGTAAGTATTCTCTTTTATCCTAGGCAGGGATTGATAGACAAACTAGTGGCCCTAAAGCCCTGTTATAAATTGTTTTGAAATTACTTCGAAAGTGTTTCCAATATCGTGTCGCTGCTATGACGGTTCGTCATCAGTAACCGTAGAGGACCATTTATCATCGATTGAGGCCAAACAAGCCCGAATCGAAATATGATTGATGGTTAGTGCCGACGACGTAAAACGTGTTTTATAGATAAATCTGTCAAAGGAAGGAAAGTGCTGTGATAAAAGTAAGTTTAGTTCACTCACTCGAAGTCATGTAAAACTTACAGATCGTTTAAAAATTTAGAAAAAAAGCTGCATATCTGATTCTGTAAAGCTGATGTGAAGCTGAATGAATGATGACAGAATTTTATTAGTAAGCAAGATTTGTTAGTCTATGCAACGCAGTCGGCAATCGTCTATTTTCTAAGGTCACAAATAGCTTTCTGCTTGCGAAGGGGTTTCAACAAACTAAAACGACTGAGTTTTACACTAACTTCAACTCACTTTAGGGAGGGAATTACTAAAAATCTTTTCTCGTTGTTTGCCTCTTCGTCCGTCCTAAGAACTATTACTGTCTAAATTTAAAGTTTATAGACCCAGTAAAATAAAATAAAATATGTTGGGACATCTCATACACGGCCATCTGATCCCAAACTAAGCGGAGCTTGTACTATGGGTACCAGACAGCTGATATACATATATAAATAGATATAAATACATACTTATATACTTATATAGGACAAACCAAATATAGTAAAATAAAAAATAAAATAAAATAAACAACATCCAGACACAAGGCAAACACAAGTGCTCATCACAAGAATGTTTGCCCTGGGCGGGATTAAACCCGCGACCCTGTGCTTCGCAGGCATGCTACCAACTATGCTACGGAGCCGTCAATTGTTAGGTTCTGCGTTGATCTGTCAGTCAGTCAGCCAGTTACAGAAGATGTCCGCTTGGTTCTTCGAGTTCCACTGCATGATTAAGAGCATTTGACGTAGCTTTCGCCCTACTTCAGAGGAAACTCGAGCCCCTCCATTGGGACATATCATTCATTTTCACTGTCAAAAAAGCATCTCCGTGATACAGTCAAAAGAGAGAAAGAGAGAGGGATCTAAAAAGCAACAGAACATATACAAACAACAGAAAAAAGCAAAGAGACCTAAAAAGCAACCTTTTTTATGCTTTCCGGTATCATCAGTATGACGTCACATTCGCAAACCGGACGCGCATAGAAATGAGAACGCCAGCGGGCATGTAGAGCACCGCCGGCCTTGTAATGAACATGACACTCTCATTTCTGCTCCATTCATTCATACTGTTCCCGAGCCTGATAGAAACGCTCGTAGATTTCACTGGCTAGAAAATTAAATATTACTATTGTCGTTGGTTGGATGAGGAAAGCGGGTGATCGTGCGCTTTGGCGTGCCCTTGGGGAGGCCTACGTCCAGCAGTAAACTACAATAGGCTGATTGGTTGATTGTCGGTCCCAATCCCCTGTACTTTTTCTCACACGTTTTACATTTGTATATACATTATATAGGTATATTATGATTACTATTTTTGTACGTGTTTTGAAATTAACAGGGAATAAATTGTTTTCTTCCTTTCTTTCGTTGGTGCACTTTTAGGTGCTATTTTACAAGAAATTTTAATAGGTTTTGTTCACTCGTCATTAAAGTAGATGTTTACAACGAATTATCTATAGTCAAGAAACGTAACTACGTTTCAAACTTCTTCCCACCAAATGTATTCATTTGGACGCCAAAGGAGCCGGGAAAAAAAACTATACCATATCACATTCGAATACACGGTACAGTGATGTTATATATGACTCGGTTTGTAAGAACGTCAAAAGTAAGCTTCAATGTACAGCAGCGACATCACCTGCCTGTCTGTCGTCGTCGTTGTCTGTCAAAATATTAATTGTGCTAGTTAGGTGCTATGTTTTAGCGGGCTTTGCTAGGCGGTTAGGTACTCTTCTTGACTATTGTAGTTCGTTGGGTGCTTATGCCGAATTATTACACTTAACCTACGAAAATTACCTACTAAAACCTATTAAACTGAAAACTCTAAAGAAATGAAGTGATTACGGTCGGTAGAGTAACTTCTCAAACAAATACTTAATGAGATGTGGGTATTAATACCTATGCCATGCTTTTCACTACCATAATATCACCACACTATCACACTAATATTATAAATCTATTTTTATGTATAGATGTTTGGAAGTTTGTTCCGCCTTCACGCTAAAAGTACTCAACGGATTTGGATTACATTTGGAATGAAGATAGTTTGTAACCTGGATAACCTTTTGCACTAAGATCGTAATTTATATCTACCTATATATTTTAACCATATTGATTGAGAATGGATAACATTGTGGAGTTATGTTAGCTTAGTTCGTAGACAGGGAGCCAAAATACTCGACCTAGAATCTATTTTCTCAAAGAGTACAAACTAGTACAAGTACTTTTAAGTTTTACAGGACTTTATGTAATTTTATAATGTAATATGTTTAAGAAATAAATACAAATACAAAATACAAAGCTAGATCAATTTCAGTTCTAGTACTTGGGTCTCCCGTCGCTGATTGCTGTTTTGTATCGGAATTATCTTCACATTTTGATTGATTACCAGCCTATGCACCTATATAGGTATAATTCACTCTGAAAGTAGGTCTCTTTTTTCCTAAAATAAAATAATAGTAAAATCACATCACTTCACTTCACACTATCACACTTCACACTTATATTATAAATGTGAAAATACATAATAGGATGTTTGTTCCGCTTTCACGCCTTAACTACCGAACAGATTTGGATCAAAATTGGAATGGAAATAGTTTGAACCCTAGATTAATGCATAGGATACTTTTTACGGGAAAAAGTCTTATTCCCACGGGAAAATGTTACACAACGCGAGCATAGCCGCAGTTTAACATACTTACATATGATTCTTACAATTATTATTGGGCCTATGGTGATTGTTACGTATTCACAAAATTGACAATAATTAGATTATAATTAAAATAAAATTATTAACAGCTTTTAATAAACTTGTGTGCAGCGTGTGTCTCGTAGGTATAATGTCTAAAGATTTTTAATCATATTTCCGGTCCTATTCTGCAATCATGTCCGCAATTGGTAGGTAATGTTTTTATTGTCACACCCCTAATTTAGTCGTATGGTGATTTCGGTCACGGACATGGTTCCTTTTGCGAAGTTATTTTGCTTTAGTACGCTCTTTTTGTCAACTCAACCTCAGCACGCAACATTTTCATTAAGCGTTCCCTGAATATTATGAACGTAAAAGCTGACCTTGGCTGTAACCGTAGTAGGTGACATTCGCATTAGTGCCACTCCCAAATGTGACTAGACCTATTTTCTACGAAATTATGCCATTAAAATTAAATTACATTGAAGCTGGACGGGACTGGACGGATAGCATTACTCTAAATCTAACATTCAGGCCGTCCTAAACAAAAAAGGAATAGGACAGAGTCAAGAATCTTAGGCAACACGCGTATCTTCAAACTTCAAAAACGTGAGTGTTTCCGTTTTTAAATAAATAGTACATTGTCTGCCTTTATACAAATCTGTCCTTCTGCTGCAGAGGGATAATAATAAATATTGCTTCCTACTTCGCAGTGGTGCTTCATGCTTGATGTTAATTATAAAATTCTAACAAAATAAACTGCAGAGCAAAAGAAACCCTTTAAAATACATGAGAATACCTAACAAAAGTAAGGAAGGAACATTAGAATATGTTAATAAAAATTTATTGTAGGTAATTATTTTGACGGCTGTATTTTAGCTTGGTTCCGATGAAGAAGTGCCTCGTTACGGTGCGGTAGCAATTAAATTGTCTTTTTTGCGTCCCACAAAAATAAAATTATACTACGCCATTTGCATCCAAGTAGCCATGTTCCTTATCTTCAAAAGAAAAATCCAGATTAGGGAGAAATAGGTACGTTGAAATTTTTAAAGGAATTTTATTTTATATTTTATTGAAGAATAATATTTTTAAAAGTAAACTAAAGACACATTACTAGCAAATCCTAGCTTTTACGCTGGTAACCGCATCTCTAGCTTCCACTTTGCGTTCTCACAGTCAGTTTGGTATATTCAACAAACTTTAACTTACTTTGGCGGATTTGCTGCGAATCTTCTAGCCAGCATTTGGCATCAGGACCATGTACGTACAGGGTGGCCAAATAACAGGTATACACTTTAGTTTAGTAATTTTATTCTATGAAATATAAAACATATCAAGTATTCCTTGTTAAATACAATATTTAGGGCCGGCAGTTAAACAAGGAAAATAATATCAGACAAATGTCCACCTCTAGCAGCATCACAGATGTGAACCCTTTTCATCGCGTTTTTCATCACATTTTCACACATTTCCTGCGTTATCTCAGTGACTGTGTCTCGAATATTTTGTTTTAATTGCTGAAGGTTCATTGGCCTGTTAGCATAGACACGTCCCTTTAGATAGCCCCACAGAAAAAAGTCAGGAGCTGTTAAATCAGGTGATCTTGGGGGCCAATCAATGTCACCGTTTCTCGAAATTAATCGACCGGGAATCATTCTTTTTAATGTTTCTATTGTGGCTCGTGCCGTGTGACATGTGGCAAAACATGTTGTTCCGTCGTAAAACGCTCCATAATAAATTTGCCGTATCTACACAAAGTAATATTCATGCAACAACTGTCATATTTACCGCCAAAACAAAATGGCGGCAAAAAAAGTTGTATACCTCTAAGTTGGCCACCCTATAGGGTGGCCAACTTAGAGGTAAATGTAAAGAGGTAATCTAAGAGGTAATGTAATGTTTGCAAAATGTAAAAAAAACTGTTTGAGGAGGGTGTTGTTGCTGGTATTTCCTGCTCTTAATCAGAACCAGTAAATTTTAACATAACTGTAACTAGTTCGACCTTGTTGTCGTCTTCTTAGGATTCCTGGTCGTCGGATTCACCGACTGTATTGAATTAGGTTTAACTTAGAGAGCGTATGAACATAAAAGGGTTTAAATGCTTCTAAATTAAAAATGTAACTTGTCATAGTTTATTTATGCACTTTTGTGTCCAAAACAGTTTTTCGCTTACTTTGTAATGCATTGAAAAAATGTCTGTTCTTTTTTGATGACATTATTCCTTCTGAGGTTTTTCTTTTAAGCCACTTACTACCACTAAAAGGCTTTGCTTCGTTACCGCTCGATGTAATTAAGCTTCAGATTCGCCATTTTATTTTACCGGACGTTAAAAACCTTTTTATTGGGATGAAATAAGGCCGAAATCGGATTGGCGAGAAAATAGCCCCTTATTTCTTCGGAGGAAAACAATGTTATACACAAATTGGATTGTAGAGGTGATTTGATTTATATTACGTTACTTAGGAACATATTGGAAGAGAAAGAATGACTCGGGAATTGTGCTTCAGCTACGGAAACCCACTAAAAGGCCGTTAAGTAGTAAATTGACTTCTAAAAAGTAGCTTGTAGCACTCAACTTATAACGTACTACAAGTTGTCCTTTCTAGGCTTGGACGGTCACTCGAGTCTCTTGAATATGGTAGTTACAATGGCCAAGTCTTACTTTTTTACTGTACATTATAGCTTACAATTCGTATGCAAAATATATCATGATAATAATATTTTGTCCTTAACGTAAAATATGAATCCTTCATTACTAAACTGGTCCTATGTCCAAACTTAGTTACCTTCTTAGAGTGACTGGACTACTAATAATAATTACATTACGTACATACATAAATATGATCACGCTCTTATCCCCGAAAGGGTGAGCAGAGCTTTGTGGGCTCCCAAGGCGCGCTCACTGAAACCACATTTGTCTCTGTCAACCAACGAATTATCTATAGTCTAGAAGAGTAACTATGGTTCAAACTTGACCCCACCAAATGTATACCAAAGAAGCAAAACTATACCAGACCATACGACATTCCAATACGCGGTACAATTATGCTTTATAAGTATGACTCGGTTTGTAAGAACGTCGAAAGTAAGGTTCAATGTACAGCAGCGACATCATCTGCCTGTCTGTCATCGTCGTCGTCTTTCAAAATTATTAGGTGCTTTGTTTTAGCGGGCTTTGTTAGACGGTTACTATTCTAGACTATATATAATTCGTTGCTGTCAACTAAATTATGTATTAACTCTGTTATAGTCTTTTATCAGGAATTTAGGAAACATTTTTATATTACCTAAGAGGTCTCTAGCACCGTAAAATTTAGGCTGGTTCTGTTAGCTTTTTATAATAAGATAAAGTCGGTTCTGCGGCTCTATTTTTGAATAACCGTCAGTTTTAAAATAAAACACGATGCTTTGCATATTATTGTTATCCCCGCGCAGAGTTTTCAATTTATTTGCTGATTGATGTCTTTTCTAAACCAACTTATACTGAGGATATTTATTATTCTGATATTAATTACCAGCAGCATTTATCATTAGAATGAAACTTTCTAGTTAAAAGTGAAGTGCCAGAGATCTAAATAACCAAACGACTAGCTAAATTCTGACCAACATACACATTTTATGCCATAATAAGAATTGATGCTTTGTAACCGATGATGTCTAAAATACTATCATCACCATCATCGTGTGGGTTGTAAGGTCGACAACCAACCTCACAAACCCTGGTGTCAGTGTTATAGAGCCGCCAAAGGCCAAGCACCGAATCATCTTTCTTTTCGGACAATCAGGTGCTGCTTTTTTTCTGTGTATCTCTTGTGTGCAATAAAGTATATTCTATTCTATTCAGGTGATTCAGCCTGCAATGTCCTAACCAAACTGGGGAAAGTCTCAGAAAGAGATTTTTGCTTGACAGTGTCCCCACTGGAAATCGAACCCCGAACCTTCGTAATGGGCGTCGAAATCTCGACCAATCGGCCACGGAGGCTGTTAAAACTATTAGAATATGAATTTGTCACAATACCTTAATTACTACGACGACACGTGTCAAAAGGAATATCAAGTGAGTAAAAAAGGGATTGACTTAAGGCTGTTAAAATAACTAAAAGGGAATTGTTTCCAGTTTAATAATTATAAGCTTTCGTTGAAAATTCGTTTTGTGAATTCTTCATACTTAACGTTATATTTAGAGATACCTTGGGTCTTGTATTGTCTTTGCTCAACCGCCCACACCCGCCGTGTGCGGAGATTGCTTCTATTGTTTCCCAGATTACAATTTTATTTTTTTCTTTCAAGCGCCATTAGATTAAAACTTGCGAACTTAAAGGTCTCGTTTCTGTTAAACAATTTTTAACTAAAATAAAGTACTTCCTGTTTTCGAAGGAAACAAATCATCGAGATGTTGAGTAACGAACAGAAAATGAATTTGCGCAGCTTTTTGTTGTAGTTGAAATAGAACGATTCTACAATGAAAATAATAAGTTATGTTTATATTATACACCTTATTGTTGCTGCAAATATAATGACTAAGCCTTCTTGAAAGTTCCATGGCAACGTAGAATGTTCTTGGTCTGAAATGTCCAAATTCAATAAAAACTTTCTGCGGTTAAGGAGAATGCTTTACGGTACTCCAGACTGAGTAAAGAACCTTCAACTTCCAAGTAACCTCTCTAAAACTATCTTTCTCGAATTCGGTAGCGACTCTCACAAATTATCCACTGGAGGAATTTAGTCGCGGACGTCATTTTGCGGTGAGCTACTTCCATTCTATTAAATCATTGGGAATATCTGTCATATTAGTCTTACAGTTAGGTAGTTATAGATATTATATATTTTTTTAAAGGAAATAAGGAATGCCTACAACTAAAATTAATTATGAATAAGCCTGGCAATCAATCAGAATATGAAGATATAGAAATATCGTGCGGCCATATCGTACTACATGATGAAACTTTCGATCATGTCATGAAATGGTCACATTTCATGATGTGGGCAACTAAATTTGACCAGATCATTAAATCGTGAACATTTCACGATTTTGTCGTCCACGATTGGCCATAATTATCTTGAAAATGGGCGTCCATGAAATATTTAATAAGAATCTAAATTATGTTTGGTACTTATTGTTCTCTGAGTCCGACAGATATTTTCAGAGTACTTTTTCATCATAAACTCTTTTTTCACAAATTATTCACTTTTTCACTGAGAGAAATAACGCGGCTGCCATGTTGGTACATGAACAAAGCGTTTCCTTGTCAATGGACAGTGAAAATTTCATGAAATGATCGAAAATTTCATGATGTGGTCAATTCTACGATATGGCCACGACATAAACATAGCGATCAGCAACGGAAGACAAAGTATTAGAACCAAAATGAATCTAGCTTAGAAAATAAATTCCAGGTATAATATTTTGTCTCCCTGTCTACGACCTAAAATAATAATAAAAAGATTTATTTAAGCTTCTTCGCTTTGACCTTAAAATTATATAGTATTTCTCAAGACTTACAAATTGGGCAAAAGGTACTTGTGAAGACTGGTGCCTGAAATAGACGGGAGTCTGTGCTTCAGGTCACCAGTACCCCGATGTACTTCCCGTATCATATTCTTAGAAAGTATGTAGTTAAGTATATTTAGGTATGTGAAGGTACGAGTATAACAGGGATAGAAGTAGCAAGGTATAACAAGAATAGAACTAAACTAACATAATTCCACAATATTTCCAATCTCATTTAATAAGGGTAAAATATAGTTAAAAATGACGATCATAGTGCAAAATTGCTTCAAGAGTCTTGTTAGGTTTGAAGATGGGAGCAAGTCTAAGACAACATAGTAAAGATAATATAATTACATTTAATATGATACTCATGAAAAGTTGTAGCTACAGCACTATAAAGCACATTTCCTTCAAAACCTCTCGACGACGTCAAAGTAACATTCTGGAATAGAATAATTGAATTTGAGATATTTTTGGAATAGTAGTATAATAGTATTGTTCCTCCAAGTGCCGCTGTTAAAATTGTGGCAATCTAATGTGGTTGTCTGCTAATTAATAACTTAAATAAAACACATTTCGTACATATAAAAATGTATTAATATTTTCTTAGAGTTTTATTACTTGCCATTTTAGACATACGGCGACGGCCTTGAAGGTTTGTCCACCAGACTTATGATTTTGAAGAGATTTCCGAGGTAGTTTTCCCTGGCTATTTTTGAAATATTGTCGGAATGCATCTAGCAGAAAATATTGTGAGATTCCAGAGACCTTTATAATATTCATATTTTATTCGGTATATTCCGGGCCCAAAGGAATGTCGTTCTACCTACATTTTTGCCGTTTATTGACAATATGCCTCGCCTAAAAGGACTACCATTACTACGCGATAAGGAAGGGTGTTTCCAAATTGCGTCAACAAAACTACTATTAATTTTGATGTTGTGCTACCTTCACGCTTTAGCGAAATTTTTTATTTTAGAATATTTTGCAATTTAGATCTTATTTGAATTACCCGTCCACAAATGTTAATAAGTATACTTAAATAATAGCTGGTGATATTTCGATATTTCAACAGGAATAACTAAATCAACCCAATGAGTCAATGAAAACTACCTCTCTTCTTTCGTAACCTCCTAGCTTAATATAGGTTAAGGGGAGAAATATGAGCAGACAGTTTGAAAAACAATTTAATACTAACGTCTTGCCATGTGCTTGGTTTATTTATGATCATATCGGCTAGTTTCTACTCGGGCTTAGACCATATCTGTGTGACGTCACATCAGATATGATTCTGTCAAACTAACTTCAATCAAGTCAACTTTAGTATAGCTCTACATTGTATCAGCGCTAGGCTCTTTACTATAAGCTAACCTTTTAATGACTTTAAATTAACAATTCATCCTGAAAGACATTAAAATGGAAATTTATTTAAAAGCACTCCACTTAAAATTCAATGTTAAAATTCAAATTTTGAATACTCGTCGAGTTCTGCTACGAGCTAGGGGTACGTGGTGGTTTTTATGTAATTAATTACTTAGCTTTAACAGCCTCTTCAGCAGCTAGAGCATCGGGGATCTAGTGGCTAGGGCCGCTGCCTCCCGTCCGGGAGACGCGGGTTCGATCCCCATCACGTACCAATGTGTTTTCGAATTCATATGTACGTTTATTCGACGCTCTTACGGTGAAGGAAAACATCGTGATGAAACCTGCACACTCCTGCGAAGAATTTCAAAGGTGTGTGTGAAGTCGACCAACTCGCACTGGGCCAGTGTGGTCGACTAAGGCCTAGGGTAGGCTCGAACCCCTCGGTGGGGACGTATATGAGCTGTTGATGAACAGCCTCCGTGGCCGAGCGGTTGAGCGTTCGCCTTTCATTACGGAGGTTCCGGGATCAAATCCTCGAAGGCTTTGCCCTGTTCAGTTAGGGCATTGTAAATAAAATTAATTAATTAATAAAATAAAACACCCAAAACACTTGAAACTAAAGTAGAACAACAAAACATTGTGGCTGAATCACCTGATTGTTTCAAAAATAAGATGTTTCCGTGCTTTGGAAAGTACGTTAAGCCCTTGGACTATGTACAGAAAAGTTGTTATATGAGTGTTGTTGCGATAGTCAAAACTATCGGCACGTGATAATACTATTAATAGTATTTATCTCGGGTCAACTAGGGTTTCCATGGTACTATCAATGTTTGTCAAGATCAACTATCGATTTTTTTAGACGATAGGAACAACACTAACGACGACCCTTGGCAGAGGCTTTCAGCAGCTCTATAAATCTAACACTAGGGTTTGGTGGTCGGATGTCTACCTACAATCCATGCGATAAGAAAATGAATTGGTCTAGTATTATACTTATCTTTACTATGATTTTTTGCTGACTGTTGTGGATCATCAGAGTGGTACAACGATGCTGCTCTCTCATTCCTTCGTTGCTGAAAAGAGGGTACCGCATGCGCCGAGCACTCAGAGTCTGCAGCGAGTGAATACTCGTATACATTAGTATGGTAAACTTTGGGCGTTTCTCAGCTGCATGGTGCTGTAGATAGAGCTCGTGGCATTCAAACACCTACGTTAGCTCGTGTAACTCGAACGTGGACATCGTACTTGTAGAACGGAAATGTTAATTTAATTAAATTGTATTAAAATGAAACTAATGTGGGTGGATATTTTGTTTAAAACAAGACTTCTAAAAAACTGTTTTAGGGAATAGAGGTAAAACTGAAAAGTTTAGTTAAAGCTAATAGAATTTACGACAGTGATGAAAAAGATAAATGTTATGTAGGTACTTCCTATTTGTGACAAATACCTACTTTCATGTGGCTGCCTGCTTGTACCTAGTCATTTGTAATGTTTCGTGTAGAGTTATTTTAAAACCGACGCATTCCCTGAAATGAAGATTTTTTTAACAAAACAATGACTTGCGAACTAAGTAAAAAAAAAACATTTGGCTAAAAGTATTTCGGTATAGTGCTAGTCAAACAATTACCTATGTTACTGGTACTGGTAATATTCAATTCGTTAGTAACTTTTCTTTGTGTAAGCAGTAACTAAAAAACGCTATGTGTAGCGTGCTATTTTAGTGTATATACTTTTGCTAGAAGTTATTTGCTGGTCTCTTTATTTTATATATCTACAGATATATAGGGCATTGTTCTAGTAAGTATCTGAATTATTCTACTATAACAGTTATAAGCGACGCGGACCGGGGCCGGGAAATCGGAACTTTGTATGGCGTGGCGTAGCACCGTTCCGCTTTCCCGGTCCCGGACCGCGCCACTCCCGCTCTGGGCATGAGCTTGCCACGTTGTTTTTCTTAACCCTCATGGTAAATACATATTTGACGAGAAGAAATGAAAGCAAAGGGTATTCCGGTAAAGGAAAAATTACATTAAAAAAGAAAGCCGCTGTTCACATAGAAAACAAAGGACAAGTCTGTTATTTATATGTGACGGCCCCGTAGCCTAGTTGGTAGTATGCCTTCCTAAGAAGCACAGGGTCGCGGGTTCGAATCTCGCCCAGGGCAAACATTCGTGTGATGAGCACTTGTGTTTGCCTTGTATCTGGATGTTGTTTATTTTATAAGTATGTATTTATTTATTTATGTAATGTATATCAGCTGTCTGATACCCGTAGTACAAGCTTTGCTTAGTTTGGAATCAGGGTCGTATGTGAGATGTCCCCACATATTTATTATTTATTTATTAGGAATGTATAGTTGTAATGGGACTACTTTGGAATAAAACAAAAATTTAAAAATGTTGATTCATTTTTTTATAAATTTTGTATTTGTTAAGAAATTTCATTTACTTTCTCTCTAACCTAGCATATATAGGCATACTAGCCCGAAAAGCTATAAATACGAGTAAGCTAGCAATTGTAAAAAAAATGGGCTTATCTACTACCAGAAATGCAAGCATCACTCTCCCACAATTTTTGTGTGCTTTCACCATTCAATGTACTTTAGCTATAATGAAAAAAAAACTGTGAGAAAAAAAAAGTATCTTATCTCTTACCATACCATGCCAAAACCACCCTGACGCCAGAGTTTGTGGGACCAGTTATCGCCCTACTAGTCCCACACGATAGGAAGACGAAACCGCCTACCTTTTACCTAAATAATTAATTATTCGTTAAAAATTTCTTAGCAATTTCTGTTGGAATCTTAAGTGCGTCGTTACTAAGTTCCGGAAAAGTACAAAGCGCTTCCCAGAACACCAACATCAATTACACTTCAGAGAGTCGTCTTCTAAATCTAATTCTAAAATTCTAAACAAGTTCTATATAAGTGCTAAGTAAGTTTTCTTAGAACTTATTACATTGCTAGCTAACTAAATTAAGTAAGCACTTACTAGTCTGTTACGTCAGTAACAGACTATAGTATGAGTTATCATATAATATATTTTTTCTTTAGTGGGTTTAGAGAAGTTTCCGATAGTTTTTAATCAAATAATTTAATGTACACAATAAATAAATCAAAAAGTGTATCTATAGGTTCAGGCGTTACTTAACGTTAGTTCTTTTTACTCTAAACAAAAGCACAATAATATCTAGCTACCTCAGCACAAACAACTAGCTAGAAATTTTGCTTTTGTTTAATATAAATAATAAGAATTATAAGATTTTTTGTCGTATAACCAAAACAAGAGCTTCAAAACAAACAAGAACAAGAGTTCCGAAGCTGTTTTTTTTAAATAACGTTTAAGAGATGCTTAAAATAACAAAAAACACGGACCAAGTAGGATACTTGGTCCGTGAGACGTTGCTAATTTGTTACTCATGAAATGTTTTTAAGAGGGCCCTGTGAAAACGGAACTTAATTTAAGTAAAAACAAGCACAATTTACAGGATTGATGATACTTTTTAATCTTTATTACACAACGTAACGGCGATGTTTCATTGTCTCCCAAATGTCGTAGCTTGACATCAGGTGTAATAAGAAATTTTCCGCACACCTTTATCATTTTAGTGGGCCACTTAACGACCTAGCTCACTCCTCCAGAAAATGGGGTACCAGGTGCTCGCTTTGCTTACAGTATTTATAAATTGTCAACTTAGTTGCTTTCAGGGCAATATTCTGCTATAGTTGCAGGTTGGACCAGTTACATCATCCAACAAAATATATAATGTCTTCATATCCTGTTTGTTTATTTTGTTTTTGTTTGCAATACCTTATGAAATGAAAAATCAATTTTAATTGAAGTAAGATTTTACCAAATATTTTTTGACATTTAAGAGTTGTCACGTTCACTACGGAATGTATGCGCTTACTGTGAAGAAAAACGCCCAGAAGAAACTCCACAGAATAATATTGAAGTCACAATTTTTTTTTTAAGTACACGATGCATTTATTATTACTCCTATGTCCGACAGCCAATAAAAAAAATAGTTCTTAAAACTTCGATAGATGGCGTTGACGATTCGTGGATGAAGAAATCCGACGAGTCACCCAGGGCCATAAAAGGATTAAAAAAAAAGAATCCACGAAGTACACCTGGCGCCATCTATCGTCTTAATTAGAACTATTATTTTTAAGAGCTGTCAGAAAATCCCCCATTCCAAATTGCATCTAAGTTCGTTCTGCAGTTTAGGCGTGAAAGTGGAACTAACATCCAAACATACTTTCACATTTATAATATTAGTGGGATTCTGTAATTTTATTAGAAAAAAAAAAGAAATCTCGTTAAGAACAACAGAACTTAAAAAATATACTCTGTAAAGTACCACATATTACGTTTTATTTTAGCTAGCCTATTCGTGTGGGCAATAGAGAAGAAAAGTAGGACAATGTAGCCATTTTGTTGAACTGAATCGCAATGTACTCTGTTGTATCCCGAACCTCCGACCACGTAGAGCTGTTAAAACATTTCACGATGCCATTTCATTACGCATATTGTGTGGGAAACAAAATTCGTTTATTTCCACACTTTATTGTACGCGGAAAACAAAAATGAAGAACAATCTACGAATAAATTCACAGAGCAATATAACAAAAGAATTTTATGTTTATATTTGTGCACTTTATGAAATAAATTACATTATATAATTCTTCTGTACGTGTGTTTTCCACCTAACTCCTCCTAAACGGCTGGACCGATTTGGATGAAATTTTGTGTGTATATTTCAATGGATTCCTGGATGGTTTGAAAACACAATTGGACCCGGTAGGTGGCGCTGCTTTGGTATGTGTAGGGTAGATGTTTGGTAGGTGTAGAGTAAGGTAGAGGTAGGAAAAATTGCAGGACTACGTCTGCCGGGTCAGCTAGTACTAGTATAATAAATATCTACAGATTGCAAAATAATTTGGAAAATGACATAGAGGAATAATAAACGATTAATTAATAGTACAGTCAGCAAAGGAGATAGTCAGATAGGCCACTTAAAACCGATTAAGTTTTTTCAGGTAACTATTTATGCTTCGAAATTACTTATAATTGTGCGGATTGAAAAACTCTTCAAGCATATACCTTTTCATGTAAAAATATTTGAAAATCTCTTGGTCAAGCGGCCTGCCTATCTCCTTTGCTGACTGGACATTAAAAAAAATCTAGAGCACCTGTATTCTGTAGATAGGGGTGATATTTGTATGTTTTAGATTTAAATTGCGGTGCGGTCGGCTGTACCTATACACTTGATTTACTTTTACTTATTCTTCATTTAGTGTGACAATGGTGTCGATTGGGCATACGCCCAACTAAATTAAAATGAGTCCTGTCACTTTCTATCATTTTTAATTGAAAAGGGACCGAAGATCATCGGTTTTGTTTTTGTTCTTGCCTTCACGACTAACTGTCAATTTTAGTGGCTTTTTATTCGTCATGGTATTAGGTAGGCAATAAAACAAGACTGAATTTGACAGTTAGTCGTGAAGTCATAGACAAAAACAAAAAATAAAAATAAAATAAAAAATAAATAAGTGGGGACATCTTCACACACGGCCATCTGATCCCAAACTAAGCAGAGCTTGTACTAAGGGTATCAGACAGCTGATATACATTACCTAAATAGATAATACATACATATATAGATAAACAACAACCAGACACAAGGCAAACACAAGTGCTCATCACACAAATGTTTGGCCTGGGCGGGATTCGAACCCGCGAAAACAAAACCGATGATCTTCGGTCACTTGTCAATTAAAAATGATAGAAAGTGACAGGACTAATTTTAGTTTAGTTGGGCGTATGCTGAATCGACCCCAGTATAAATTCCTTCGTCTGACTGTGAGGTCTTCTCTGTTTGTTACTTCCTACATATTTCGACAACATTATCATACAGGTTCGAAGCAAAAATTACACAAGCGTTATCATATCGCATACTTAATTACCTAAGTACGGCCTCGTCGATGGACAAAAAGTTAGCCTACTGTTATCTTTTGAATTAAGTCTTCTTATATTCATTATAATGCCCTCCGAACTGTACGTTGAACTTTCCTTTGTAATCCGAATTAA
Organism: Carpatolechia fugitivella; assembly: GCA_951230895.1. Taxonomy (NCBI): domain Eukaryota; kingdom Metazoa; phylum Arthropoda; class Insecta; order Lepidoptera; family Gelechiidae; genus Carpatolechia; species Carpatolechia fugitivella. The sequence goes on from OX579649.1 coordinate 2,643,980, forward strand.
ATTTAATGACTTTGTAATTTTAAAGCGAGCTCGTCCGTTTAAGGCGCAAGTTTGGCCGTTGTTCGGAAAATCAGGGTCTGAAATTGTAGAAATTGTTAGACAGCTTTATACATCTCAAGGTCACAAAAGGGGCTCAGTGTTTAGCTTTCTCGAGTTTAAGGGCCGTTAGACAAAGGCGCTGCGATGCGAAATATTCCAAAATTTACTACAAGTTGTTGTAAGTTGTTGACGCTTCGTAAAATCTTCATGTGCCACATTGTCGTTCGTCATCCTACCAGGACCTTTACGATGTAAATTAAATATGTGTTGCAATTTGCATTGTAAAGGATCTTTATGTACGGCCCCGTGCCGCTTTACCTACTTGGTCCTTTTACGCCAAGGTCCTTTGAAAAGATATAAATAAACGACTTTGTTTAACTTACTTAACGCGTCACATAAAGACATTTCTAACTTCAAGAAGGAGTATAAACTTCACTAGAACATTATTTAATACACAAAATAAATCCTAATAGCTTAATGAATAAGATGTTTCTACACGTATTTATTGACATACGAGTACATAAACTAATGATGTCGAAATATGGTTTGTTAATTTAAATATTAACGACGGGTGATTGCCATTTTATGGTCAAATGCGACCAACGACTTACTTTTATAGAGACATCTGTCAGTCGAGTACTCCACGATGTAATTGTAGTACTAAACCGAAGAATTTTTTGCTTTTAATAACACCTCATCATCCCTTAAAAATAAAAAGAAGCTTCCACCTCCGTAATTGGACTCAAATAGTTTTCCCTGGCTAGAGACAAATGCGCACACGCTCAAGTTTCCACCAGTATTTATTGCTAATTAGGTCGCTAAGTGGACGAGTTTAGTTACTGCAGAAAAAGAACACCGCACATTTGTCCGCTCAACATTCTCGAACGGCACGTGGCGACATTGTGATACATTGACTTTTATAGTATATAGGTGGCTTAACTACTAAGGATTTTCAGTGTACCTCTTCACAGTTCACGTTTCAGCCCGACTCATTACATTTTGATATAACAGGTAAAATGGTTTTGTAAAATTGAATATGTATTAACGTAACAAACTTTGTACGACAATCAACATCTTGATTGTACGCATGAAATAGGGAATGAAGTTGGAACCAGATAGCGCCACATAAGCATGATGTACTCAAAAGATGGTTAAACCTTCAATCAACAATAGGGGATCGGACTGTTCCTAAACTTACCATATTTTATGAATTATTTTTAAAATATAGATTAGTAGCAGACGATTCGCGAAGAAAAAAATAGAATCGGTTGAAAAACGAATTTAGAGTGATTTTTTAAGTTTCAATATGTCTGTCTCTTTCAACGATTTTTGTATGGAGATAATATGGCGTGCCTCTCTGTCTAATCTTGAATTTCAAACCTTTATAAATCAGTCAATTTTAAAGATAGAGCAAAAATTCTTGTAGTGTTCGATAGCAGAAACTAAGAAGTTTGGATTTATAAAATAAAAATAATGTAGTCCGGTCCCCTATTACAACTAAAACAAGTTGTAATTGTTGATCGAAGGGTCAAACAAAATGGATTTTTGGCGTTTTGTCATTCAGTGGCGCCCGTTTGAGACATACTCACTCTTGGCGCCATTTATAGTCCCAGTTTTATTCCCTGAACTGTCTCCCTGCTAAAGAAACTAAACCATTTGGCAGTGAGACTCATAGTAAATAATACGTAGGTACTTTCTCCTCATCAAATGACACTAATATTATAAATGTGAAAATATATTTGGATGTTTAGATGTTTGTTTCACCTTGATGCTTAAAGTACCCAACGGATTTAGATGAAATATGGAATGGAGATAGTTTTTAACCTGGATTAACACATAACACACAACAATAATTTTTACGGGAAAAAGTATTATTCCCACGGGAAAATCTTACACAACGCGAGCGTAGCCGCGGGCGTACTACTTACATATTTACTGATACGCAATCCATATTGTAGTATTATACAATAATAGCCTGTTTTGGATTCCCTCACGTTTCCACTAACATTTCTCGAGTGGCTACGTTCAGACGTAATTAGCACTGTTGCTTGCACTCTCGGGATCGGCTTACATTAGAAATAAAATGCTCCTTACATATTATATTCCTACTAATATTATCAATACGAAGGTAACTCTGTCTGTCTGTTACGCTTACACGGTTAAACTACTAAACTAAATTTTATAAAATTTGGTACGACCTGTTACAGGTTGGTTTGGTAATTGATTTGGTTTTGATTTGGTATAGATTGATACCCAAGGACGGCTAATTTTTACCGTGAAAAAGTTTTTATTCCCACGGTGTAACACCTTACCTTAGTTAGATTGCGAGTCCGGTAGAAACAGTGAATAGGTCCGTTATGGAAAGAAAAAAATAACTCGGTAAGATGGTGAAAATTTTCGCGCCATCTGTCGTCAACGTTCGGAACGAAAAGTGTATCGTCCTCGTCCCTCGCCGCATTCATAGACGGTCTGGTAGTTTTAGAATCAGGGAAAATCACACAACATAATAAACAAAGTTTGGTACCCAAGGATGGGCATAAGCTACAAAAAAAAAAAAATTCCCACAATGGTGTAACCACAGGGTGTAACACTTAACCTCAGTATGATTGCAAAAAACTAACAATGCCATCTGTTGTCATCGCTCGGAACGATAATTGTTTCTAGATGGTTTTGTTACTTTTAGTATCGGGGATCAAGGAAAATAAGTACACCAACAATCCGTGCGTACCCGTGAGCGGACAGCTAGTATTTATATAAAGCGTGGGTTTTGTAATTACAGGTTTTAGAATATTTCTTGAGCTTAAAAAAATAGGTTTGTGTAAATGTAGTGTTTTAGAAATGATTTTACTTTCTATTAATTTTTTGCTGGTATTGTTTGCACGTTTCCGAAGGTTTGTGAGGTTGTTCATCGACTTCACTCTGTATAATGATGATGATGATAATTGTATTCCTGTGGTTTCCTTGAAAAGCAATACTTAGAACTAGTAAATAAAAAAAAAATGTGGATTGAATTTAGTTCCTCCTATACTTGCCTGTGCAAAGATTAAGCTTTATGGAAATACATTTCTGTTTGGAACTTCAATCCAGGCAAGAAATTGAGCCTGGTGGTTACCACAAATCCGCTTACGATTATAATTTTCCGTCGAAGCTTCGTATTTCAGTTAACAAATTAATCCTCTTTGAAATTCAAGTTGACAGTATATTTGGATACGTCTATTGATTTCTTTGTTGACCATAAAACTGCCTATATTGCGTAATCGTCATTACGAAATTATTAAATGATAATTACGGTAAGTGATTTTGCAATAAAAAAACCATTACGTGTGTTGTGGCCGCCTAATAAGGTCCGGTTAGTAAATCTAATTGTTTTCCTTTGATATTTAAAGGAATATTTGTGACAGTATAGATCAGTGTGGCAGAATACAGCAAAATGAAGGTTACTTGCATAGTTTTGGTGATCGCCTACTTCTTCGTCAACTCAGAAGCGGTCAAATGGAGAAGTAAGTTACCTTTAAAATTATTTTTCGAATTTTGATTGACAAGTTAGTTAGACCAAAGATCCGTATTAAGACGCCACAGTTACGTTACTACTTTAAGGATAACAATATATACTCAACAGCCTCCGTGGCCGATTGGTCGAGATTTCAACGCCCATTACAGAGGTTCCGGGTTCGATTCCCGGAGGGGACACTGTCAAGCAAAAATCTCTTTTTTGTGAGACGATCCCCAGTTTGGTTAGGACATTGCAGGCTGAATCACCTGATTGTCCGAAAATAAAGATGATTCCGTGCTTCGGATGGCACATTAAGCCGTTGGTCCCGGCTATTATCTATTCGTTACACGAGCTAAGTCAGTGGCCTTTGGCGGCTCTTAAAACGCTGATAGCAGCGTTTGTGAGGTCGGTTGTCCTTACAACCCACACGATTATGATGATGAGTGCTCATCTGACGAATTTTTACCTTGGATAGGATTTGAAGCCTCGACCCTGTGCTTCGTAGGCAGGCATACTACCGACTAGGCTACGGAGCCGTTACTATTACAATTTGTTACGTTTCACAGGACCGATGGAAGAATCTTGCATTCCAATGGAATGCTCCGGGGATAATGACTGCGATGGAGCACTGGAAATTCAAGGAGTAGGAGTGTACGTGGGTTGCCACCGGCATGAGGATATCCCATACCAGCACCAGCGGAATTACTCGCCCCCCCGCTGCTGCTTCTTCGCGGTGGTCCCAGAAACAGAAGAATACTACATGGACAGCTACCAATAATGCGTTGGTAACCAATAACTTATGGTTTACAGCGAATCACTTGGTATATGTTATACTTTGTTCTGAAAATAAAGTGCAAATCGTTTATTTACTGTTTTTATTTGTACTTTTTTCATTTTAATAATTATAAAGCGTAAAATGAAAAATTTTGTCGATCTTGGACAGGACTCGAACCTGCGTCTCCTTGGCTATCCGGGCCAGACACAGGCGCATTACTAATTATGCCACCAAGCTCTGTGAAAGGTCGACGGTTGAGATCGTTTTTTTATTTTGTTAGGTAGTAACTTGTCAAGATTACCGACCGCTAAATGAGTATTGATTGACCCGCGATAAGATGAAAAACCTGACTTCACGGGCGCGTGGAAAACACTTTTATGTACCTATAATATGATTATTTACTCGCTGTAGTTGTCTATGTCAGATTCAATATTGGATCATCGGAGCGGTAAAGCGATGCTACGCTCCTTTTCACACCGACTGAATGTTCAACGCATGCGGCGCCCTCTACCCTGCGCCTAAAAAAAAATTGTGTATTATAATTCTTTATCGTCTGGGTTGTAATGTAATGTTGACAACCGGTCTCACAAACTATGGTGTCAGGTATAGAGCTACTTCCGTAGATAGCAGCCGGAATCCCACGGTTAAACGTGCTTTAAGAGCACGGCAATATGGTCTTTCTTGTCGGACAATCAGGTAGTCTACAATCAATTAATGTCCTAATCAAACTGGGGAACGTCTCACAATTAGATTTTTGTTTGTTTGATTTGAGTAGCCGCGAAAATAAAATTTTGTGGATGAAATAGGCACAAGTTAAGGCCTCCGTTATTGAGAGAGATTGGTTTGTGTGGGGGGGGGGGGATGTGTGTAGGTAAGTAGGTACGTGTATTTTTCATATTCTGCTTTATAATCATTAGGTACGTGAACGTGTGTGCTTTGCAAATAAACATCTCGTCATAATCCGTCAATCTTTATTTCCGAACAATGTTATTCGGGTGCTCTGCGCAATAACCTCTAACCCAATAGTCAAAAGTTTCTGGCACTAATGGAAAGTGGCAACACATTGGGGGCAAAACGCAGTGTTTATCAGGAGTAATTAATAAAGGAGTGCCTAAGACAACAACATACGAAAGTACATCTTTTATTATTCAGATTATTGTACTCGTATTAAAAATAGGTAACAGAAATATTAAATAGTATAAGGAAGGTGCTTTGGTGCGAGGTTGTGCCCATTTTAAGGAAAAAACATCCCCTTCGTCTAGCGTTCATTTTACACGACTGCCCAAAAAAGGAGTGTAATGTGTTCAGGGTTCCAGTATGTATGTATTTATTTATATATGTATGTGATTTTCTTTATTCCACCATAACTCTTTAATTCCTGAACAGATTTGGATGTGTGGGGTATCGTTAGAATCCTTACTCAGTGACACTGGGTATAAACTTTTTGGCGGCGCAGTCGTGTTTTTAATTTTCAAATGTTTATTACGTGATGCGTCCTATAGCAATGTGTGTAGCGTCTTTTAGTGTCCTATCTGGCTCTATCCTCATCATCCGAGTAAATGAGTTGCTTCTAACGAAGGCGGCGCGGTCCGGTGCCATTACGGCTTACACGCTCAACGTTAACACGAGATTGCATGCTCCAAATGACCACTTCTGTCTCCTTAATAATTCCGATAATGCCCCTAATGGGATTCATTGTAACGCCTAATATTCTGGCCTTCTTTGTATTAAATTCCGTATATATTCTGCCGCCATTGAAATAAATGATACGACTAAATTTCTTTTCTGGTTCAGAATATTGTTTGATATTTGATTTGATATCAGCAAAACTGTTGTTGTTTGTGCGTTCCTTCGGTTTTCTACGAGTACGAGACTACGAGACGAATGGTCAATTAAAGTAATAATGTCATAAAATGAAGAAAAGAATAAGCCTGGCCATCCAGAGAGGAAACGCTGCCAGTCTGTTGGGCACCATGTCTTGTGGAGACGCACTGGAAGATGTTTTCTATTTGTAAATACAGTGTATTTTTTTTTCTTTTTTCTATTATTATTTTTTGTTTGTTTTTTCTTTTATTGTGTACCTAACCCTAATGTTATATTTTGTAAATAAATTAATATGTGATTATTATTAAAAAGAAAACTTAATACTTATTTGTTAAACTACTTCATATTTTGGTATCATAGTTTTTATTTATTACAAGTGTGTTTCTCAAGCTGAAACTTTGGAACGTAGATATTTCTCAAATTGTGTTACTAATAATTATAAAGCGAAAAAATAGACGTAATCAATAGCAAAAATAAATCTAATAACAGTGTTTCGATTCGTCACTAATAACTCTGTAGACAAGAAAATAGTTTTTTCGATATCTAGGTTAAAATCTGTACCAGGTCGTTCATTTGTAGAAAATAATTTGGTGCTTATTAGATTTTACGGAGAACCTTTATAAAAACAGTCACATACGAATAACACATTCCTCTTCATCTGTTCAGTATTACCAAAATTTGTTTTACATCGAATCGACTAGAACTTTTTCATGCCGAATAAAACGAAATAACTCCTAGAATGCTATTAAAAATAACTTCTTTCAAACTTAAATTAAAAGATTCTTATCTCATCTCTCTTGATATTATTTTATTTTGTGTATGTATTTATATATTATGATACGTGTTTTATTAGGTATGTAAGTAAAGTATAATACGTAGTATTATATAATTTCATAATTATGTATGTATGTACCTATTTATTAGGTATATGTAGATATTTGTTGTATTTATGTTTTATTTTAAATTCTTTTTATTTTTATTTTAGGCAAATTTATTTAGTGCACATCCTGCTCTGTTTTACACCTTTTCCACCACCTTGTAGGTTGGCTGGAAGAGATCTCTTATAGAGATAAGCTCGCCTTTATCATAAATTTTAATATTATCCAGTAAATTTAAGTGTGCTTTAAAGAATAAAGTCTAGAAGTTGAAGAATGTGTAAAAGGAATTTTAAACAAAACGTGGTGTAGAATTTTCAAATGTCCACTTAGGGTCGGGCCACACGGTTTGTCTATACAAAATGCGCGCAAGTATGGAAATCCTTTCACATCGGACGCGGCGAATGATGCGAAAGGATTTCCATACTTTGCGCACGTTTTGTATAGACAACCCGTCGATCGCCGTCGATAAGTGTGGGTGGCCCGACCCTTAAAGGCCAAGGCTGAAGACCTTTAAAACGTTTGAATTTGAAGATAAACGAGTATGTGTGATATGAATGAATGGTACAGAACTACAGACAGATATTCGCTGTACGAAATACTAATTGGTTTGTATTGTAAGGCATTATATCTTGCGAGGATGATAGCTACTGTACGATCACGAACTTAAGAAAATTATGAGTGTGAAACTGCAGATATGACACAAACAATAAATTATGAGTGTGAAACTGCAGATATGACACAAACAATAAATTATGAGTGTGAAACTGCAGATATGACACAAACAATAAATTATGAGTGTGAAACTGCAGATATGACACAAACAATAAATTATGAGTGTGAAGCTGCAGATATGACACAAACAATAAATTTTCTTTCTTCAGTAGGATTTGCGTTAATTGCCTATATGGTCTTCTGTATAGAAGTTTAGTCCGAGTTCAGAAATTAGTAATTTCATTACATATTTTTTGCATAAGTTCACTAACACTATGGAAGAAACTCCAAGACGTCGTCGCATCTTTATTTTTTGTATCATATAATCACCTCAAACTGAAGATTTGCCAACGCGTCGTGGAGAGGACTGATCGAGTCAGTGACGTCCCTGAACTGACGTCGCTTCGAAACTGGCTTAACAGATGTCGGGATGAATGAAGCCCGTGCGGTGGTGGGATTGGGCTGGGCATGTTGCTGTATGTAACCTGATAGATGAGCAATCCTGACCACAGATTGGATGCCAGATTGGAGGTCATCGACGAAAGGGTACACCCCGGTAACATTGGCAAAATCAAAATCATAGTTTTTTTTCTTGGGTCATCGGCCGGCTCGCCCGAATTTTTTGTCATTTTTGCCTAAACTCTTTTATTAATTATGTATCGTTAAAAATCCATTTTATACGGTTTATCCAATTTTTCTTCGTTTGCCAACTACGAATATGAAAGATAAACATTACACATTTGGAGCAAAGTTTCTTTTCGCGTTATCTGATTGAGATCTGTTTTTAATTTTTAAGCTTGATTGATTATATTCACTGACATCTAATTAATGAAATATTTATTGTTATCTCAATGACGTTTATTTTATTTTTCAATTATTATTCAACTGATTGTGAATTGATACTGAATTTGACTGTTTTAAATCTTTAATTTTTACATTATAGTTAGTATTAGATTTATAATTATTAGATAATTCATCAACGGGCGTAATTAATAAAATTTGTGATTCTATTATTATTTTAAATAATATATATAATTATGTTTTTTTTTTTTTTTATAAGAATGTGTGTAATGTGACTTTTAATTAAATTCTATTGTATTTTTAATTCGATATGTAGTTTTTAAGAAATAATTTCAAACCCAATGATTGTTTTGTTGATGAATAAATAAATGGATGAATGAATGATCATGCCAAAAAGACGGTGATTTTACTTGTTTTCTCTCAATATTAAAAATATAGCATATTTCACTATAAAATAAAAATCAATGTTGGTATTATACATAATTACTCTGAAATACCTATAAGTTTAGAAGCTACAAAGAGCCAAGACATGAAAGGGATAAGAGTGTTTTTTTTTTATGTTTAGACTAAAGGCGTTGGCACAATACATAATCTCATGCAATGTTTTGCTTTTTTACAGGTAAGTAACCACGTGCTTTTGACGCTTCAAAAGTTCATACTTCATCAAACATCTCCATAAATGTTGGTAAGTATTTCACAATAAGGTGTTTTTTTAAACTAGACATTGTTTTACTGTCGCAGTCGTATAAGCGTAGGAGAACATAACAAGCGTTTACTACAGCGTCCTCCAAACTACTAGTTGAATCTTACCTACGCTACAGCTAGACTCACGTTATTTTTTGTCATATATGCTATATGCCTGAATGTTTAATTTTGTCTACAATATTAACTTATCTACAATCAAATTATAGGGGTATCTTGCTTCTTCTAATATCAATTTTGTTTTCAGAATCTCGCAGCATGAAAATGCTGAATTGTTTGTAAAATGAGTGGTTTCCATGTTTGTAAGACATTAGTTGGTGAATGTACTCGTAATAGGTTATCGTGTTCCGTGGTACTTTTAAATTCCTATTTTACTCTCTGGCTGAATATTGCGTGGAATGAATTTTCACTTCATTCATACATACATGATATGAAATGAAATGATAATGAATGATACATAATGAAAGAACCATCATCATCATCATTCTAGCCTTTGTTCCATGTTATTTTTTTTTGTTTTGGCATAATCCTATTTGCATATTGACGAGAAAACGGAACGCGATTTCATGTACTAGAGAAAACGGAATTTATAATTAATAATTAATTTTATATTTTTAATATTTTGTTATACTTACTTATTCAATTTCCTTCCATGTTATTTAGGGTTGACTATCCGTATCTTGTCACGCCTTTCATTTCGGATAAATGTCAAACCCGGGCTTACACCCATCATCTCCATATTTTATCCCTCTTTATTATACTGATAACAACAAAAGAACCATTTCAGATATAACTATTATAATAATAAATGATATCTATGATAATGATAAAGGATCGAGACCAGGTCGAAACCTTTGCCCATCAGTGGGACAACTAAATGAGCTATTAAAAAAAATGGGGCTTTATTTGAGCTAACGACTAACAAGTCGTTAGCTGTTAGTATCGGAGTAATTATCAGCTCTTGACAAACACGTCCACCGACTTTACGAGCCAATCGGCGGAGCACATGATGACGCCAGCGCCGATTTGCGACCAATCAATTATTTTAGGTGACCGAATTCCTAATGAAATTAACGTTGGAGACATTTAGGAGGTCCCTGACCATAGATTTTGTAATGCTCTGGGTCGATCGTAAAGGATATAATCAGGTTAATGTGAGGTTTTATGCTCAGGGCGTCGTTAAATGATTTTAAGTGAATCATTTCTTTATGACAGTCTTTTGTAATGGTCTGTTAAGTGTTCATAATCAACCATCGAGAAATATAACCACACGACGAAGAAGAAAAAGATCCAGAAACATGACACGAGCAAATAATTTTCTTTTCTTAAGTGCAGATAGATCGATTTAAAATAGACACGTCATGTCAAAAGAGCGGTAAACTACACAGTTCACAACAAATACAGCTGGTGTACTTTAGCGTAAATAAACTACAGAGTTCACGAACCCTTGAAAATACTATTTCTCCGTATCATTTGAGCATCAGTTCAATGGTCGGTGTTATATATAATGAATCATACAGATTCTGTCAAACAAACCGGTCAGCAGCTTCTACAGCGGAAACAATTCTTGAAACCAGATTAAACAGATCTTGCGGTGCTAACGTTACCGATTTAGCTGTATGTCAGCTTGTATTGGGAAAGTAACCAACGACCTGTCGAATGACTGAGTTTCGTAGGTCATCTGTGGAATTGGGAAGGTTACTAGCAATTTATTAGGTTGTTGCAAGCAATATTAGAAGCCGTGCCAAGTAACATGAGCAATAGCAGGATTGAATATAACAGTCAATTTTAAAGTCAGTGAACAACTACGGAATTCTTTAATATTTTGCGCTATAAAGTAGTAATGAAATATTTTTCCAGTTTTTATTATTTTCATTCATCTATTACGTTACGTTATATCTATCTATCTATCTATTAATCGTGGTTATTTGCTAATTGTACTAAGTGCCTGCTTTGATCTGTTACTTTTTGGTAGTGAAATTCCCTTTGGTGAACGTTAAATACAACGGGATAACGTGGTGTTATTAAACTTAATACTAATATAAAACTTAATGTCACGAACTTAAGCAATTAACGGCTTTCATGACTTTCTAACTGGAAATGTTAGTTTCATAATAGTACAAATGTACGAGCAGGTGGAAGAACAAACTAAAAGTTTCGCTAACTTCAGCCGATTGGTAATTCCCAAAATGGCACATTGTGTAATTTGTAATTTAAATCAGCAATTTTTTAAAAGTCACTAGTGAATGTGTTGCATTTTTCTTGTGTTTTTGACGAATGTTTGAAATGTTTGGTATGTCCGGAGGATGCCCAGACGGATGTCCGGCTGTTCTCCTCTACAGGTTCAATAAATATATAGTTTTGTTTTTTTGTCGATTAAGTATTTCGAAAATTTTCTAAATGGCGGAAATTTTCTATATGGGAGAAAAAGTAAAAAAGATGTCTACAGCTCACAGAGCCACTAGTGATAATTTATTTTTTATTCTTACAAGGGTTGCTCCAAATTCCTTATTATAAATTTACTTTAATACAATAAATATGTGGGGACATCTTAACACACAGCCACCTGATCCCAAACTAAGCAGAGCTTGTACCATGGGTACCAGACAGCTGATATACATTACATAAATAGATAAATACATACTTATATAAACAACAACCAGACACAAGGCAAACACAAGTGCTCATCACACGAATGTTTGCCCTGGGCGGGATTCGAACCTGCAACCCTGTGCCTTGGAGGCAGATACACTACCACCTGGGCTACGGAGCCATCAAATAATATAAATAGATCGAAGGAAAAAAAACCTATTAAAAAGAACTGTTTTGTTTATTTAAAAAAAACTAAAGTAAAACACTTTATGAGCCTTGAAGTTCACTTATCCTCTCTTGGCTGGCACTTAAATTATCTTCTGCGATAACATACTTACCAAAATGGGGTAGCATTTAGTCTCTATCACCCCAATCGCATTGACATCAAGGACCTTTGTTAGGACCTTCCATACCTATCAATATGTGATTTTCAATTTTCGGCCAAGGCAACAAATTGTATGCATCGTATAATATTATAATAATTCAGCTACAAAAACTCCGTAGTTTGATACGAGTATTAATGCAGAGTAAAGAGCACCAATCAGAATTTGATAGATAGATAAATTTAATTTGTTTCCAATCGAGTTTTAAAACTTGCTGATTGAAACTGTTTTGAAACGCTTCAAGAGCTGTCTTAAAAAAACTTACTGAGTCTATTTGGTATTCTCAAATCTTTGTGATTGACATAAAGCACTCTTTGGTTGTAATCCGAAGTTCAAAATTTTAGTTTGGGTGTTATATTTTGTGTTGAGTGATTTTAGTTGTTCTTTGTAAAGATCATGATTCTATCTCGAGTAAAAATTTGCATGATTCCTAACCTCGGACCCTCCAAGTCCCTAACTAAATTATAAATAATTGTTTCTGTTGAGAAGAAAGAACGTATAGAAACGCATATGCAATAAATAACGTAACGCCTAATTCTCCAAATAGATTCATTCCCAAAAAGAGTGTGTAACTAGTATGACTATTTCCCGAAATCTTAAGTGAATTAATATCGCATCCCTAAGCTGATTGTGTCAAGGGATGAAGGGAATTGATTGGTTCATTATTATATCATGCACCGGGATTTCACTGGACCCCTAATTCGAAACCTTCCTTCGAAATATGGGCCATGTCCGGTGGGAAACGAACAAGGAATCATTCAAAACATCAACAAGACGTTTATAACTAGTGATACAAGGGCTGCTATTTATGTATCCGGAACTGGCCACTTACATAAACAATATCAATCAATCAATCAATCAGCCTATTGCAGTCCACTGCTGGACGTAGGCCTCCCCAAGGGTACGCCAAAGCGCACGATCACCCGCTTTCCTCATCCAGCCACCACCAGCGACCTTCTTCAGGTCATCAGTCCACCTGGCAGGGGGGCGTCCCACACTACGTTTCCCGAGACGCGGTCTCCATTCGAGAACCCGTCTGCTCCAACGCTCATCGGTTCTGCGACAGACGTGGCCAGCCCACTGCCACTTCAGCTTGCTACATTTTTGGACAATATCCACCACCTTGGTCCTCTGCCGGATGATTTCGTTCCGGATTTTATCCCGTAGCGAAATACCAAGCATAGATCTTTCCATAGCTCGCTGAATGACATGAACAATATTTAAAAAGAAATTATAACATTTAAAAATAGAACTCTTTGCCTATAAAATAAAGTTTGTTTCATTCATCTGTCAATTGATTTTACATTGTGGCGCCATTTTTAAAATTCTTTGTCTATCATCACCATGGATTTGACTCGTGAAAATTTTCGTGCTATGATTTATTACGACTTTCGGCGTGGATTAACTCAAAAACAGTGCATGGATCAACTTTTGTCGACTTTTGGGGAGGAAGCCCCATCGAAAACCACTGTGTATCACTGGTTCAGTGAGTTTAATCGTGGTCGTCGAATGCTGGCGGACGATTTTAAAGAAGGTCGCCCTAAATCGGCTGTTGTACCACAAAATATTGATGCTGTGCGCGAACTAATAATGCAAGACCGTCATGTTACATATCGCGAGATAGAGGCATTTCTGGGCATTAGTATGACGAGTATTAATAAAATATTACACGAACATTTGGCTGTAAAAAAAAATTGTTCTCGTTGGATCCCGCACAACTTAACAGTTGAACAAAAACAGGCTCGTGTTGATTGGTGCAAAAAAATGATAGAAAAATACAAATGTGGTACATCAAAAGCTGTTCATAATATCTACACAGGAGACGAATCTTGGATATATGCGTATGATCCCGATACTAAACAGTAGTCAACGGTTTGGGTGTTCCAAAATGAGCCAAACCCAACTAAAGTTGTTCGTGCAAAAAGCACTTTGAAGCAAATGGTTGCCTGCTTTTTTGGTATTAGTGGACATGTGGCTACAGTACCACTAGAGAATCGTAAAACGGTTAATTCTGAATGGTACACCACCATTTGCTTGCCAGACGTATTTAGAGAAATACGCAAGAACAATCGACAACGAAGAATAATCCTTCACCACGATAACGCCAGCTGTCACACCTCGGCCGCAACAACGGAGTATTTAAATAGTCAAATGATCGAATTGACGGGTCATCCGCCGTACAGTCCCGACTTGGCACCCAACGACTTTTATTTATTCCCAAGCGTGAAGAACAAATTACGTGGACACCGATTTTCGACCCGGGAAGAAGCCGTTGATGCTTTCAAAATGCACGTTTTGGAGATACCCGATTCAGAATGGAAAAAATGCTACGAAAGTTGGTTTCAACGTATGAAAAAATGCATCGATCATCACGGGGAATATTTTGAAAAGCAATAAAAGTATATTTGGTTATACATAGATGTTTATTATTTTTTGTTAATCCGGATACATAAATAGCAGCCCTCGTAGTATGCAGGATAGAATGAACTAATCTTACCTGGAGAGAAAGAACTATAAATACCTATCACTCAAACGAAAAATTCCTTTTTTCAATAAAAAAATTCAAAGATAAAAAAATAAAAATGCTTACCTGACCCGGGAATCAAACCAACTAAAAATGTAAAAAATACACACTTTAAGAACGAAGAGACAGAACACTAAGAGAAATTGGATTTTCCGGACCACTGACTTTGCAGTTGCAGCAGCTGCTGCTGTTTATTTATATTTTCACCAAATGGTCGAATAAGTCCTTTGAAAACAACATGCCACCTCTTTCCACTTAAGTGTAGGACTATGGATTGCTTGATTAGCACAGCACGTTTTTTTATTTAAGTGGTTTTGTATCTTTTGTGTCTTTTGATAATTTTGTGTTTACAATAAGTTACTTATTGGAAATAAGAATGTTGTATTTATAATAAGAAGATTTATTTTTGGTACGAAGAACAAGATTGTTCCTAGTCGATCTACGAGTAAATTAGTTCTGTTTACGTAGAACACTACGTGCGAGTGTTTATACGATGCGTAACATTCACTGTCAATGAACTTTGCTTGGGTAACTAGGTAGTTACATCGTCTGACCAGTATAGAAACTGTGTACTAAGCATTAATGCAGCTGCATCCAAAAGTGCTTAGGTAGCGTCTGTAGCGGATAAGCTTAGTCCTAAGAATTATTAACTGGAATAAACCGTCAGTCTAACATCGACCATTGTACGAAATATTCGTCTTTTTATTTTAAAATTAGTTTTTAAAAAGTTGTTTTCCCTCCGGCGCGTTTTGACTAGGTAGATCTCGTAGTCCGGAGCAGTGTTGTCAAGCACTTTTCGACAAAAATAACAAACAAACTAGTAGTCTATCCTAGTCGCTTTTAGTTACGTCGTCCTCGGTTTTAAAAGCAATCATAATCTGTAATGTGATATTGTGCTTTTAAGCAACAGGAAAAGGTCGAAGTGATCGCGACCGGTATCGTGACAAAGTTTGTTAGTTCGTTCATTTGTCCTTCTTTCAAAAGCGGAACACCATAACCATTTTTTTTTTTCATAAGGCAGGTTTACGGGCAGGTGGATACCTGCCTTAGAACTGCCTGCGATTGCTTTCCATTCAGCTAAAAATACGAATTTAGGGAAGGTTAGTTTTTGTTTACGAAAAATAACGCCGTGAATATCTACGTTTCCTCTACTCGTACAAGTATCGAGCATACGGCACCGTATGTAAACACGATGTATAAAATATCCGGTCTGTTCACATCTGAGATATGTGATTTCCGACAATGTTTCAAATAATCATTTTGATTCAGATTTGCGTAGTAGGTTCGTAGTTTTGAGTTACGTCGTATATTTACTGAGATGTGGACGAAACTGCAAAATTTCATAAAAGATTTTTATTTATTAGTGTGTTTTTTTAGTGTTTTTACTTACTTTACTTACTTACTTATATTTCGAAGTTTAAGTCGAGTGTAAGTTAATTGTACCTTAAGCGTTTGAAAGAAATTGTAATTATTACTTACCCACCAACTTAATAGTTAGAAATTACCATATTTATAAGGATGGATCGCCTCAGCTTACACATACATTATTTCTGTACAGCGCTTGTTTTTCAGAAGCTTCTTTTATCTGCGGTTAGTAATTGCTAACTTCTAATTGTTGTGAATTGTTACTTATTTGTAATTATGTGAGAGTGAGAGAGAAGAATGAACATGTGTATGTGAGCGAATTTACGTATTCGGTGCTCTACCCAAATTTGGTCTAAAAATATTTTGAGATCTGTACCTATTAATACATTCTATTTTAATTTCCACTATAAATAAAGTTATTTGTTGAGTTTAACATTAAAAGCTCTTGGCACGCGTACCGCCCAGGCTCCAGACATAAAGAACAGTTATTGTTTGACTTACCTAGTCGAATACAATTTAAAAAGCGCGCGAACCGCTTTTGTGGAACTTTTCTCGCGTGGTTAGGTATAGTCAACATGGGGTGCACTGTGTCCTTGTAATGAAAAATAGCTAGCCTGAACTGTTGTTGACGGGAAAACGTATCTGCTTCAGAGCTCTGATAATGTTAGTTTCTGCTTCTACACGAGTAATCCACAATAGAACAAGATGACGAGCGCTTTTGTCTGTAGTAAAGTTTTGTCTTAAATATTGTACAAAAGTTGCCACTGTATTCAAAGTAGCATCATTGTTGTTTTTACTTAGCACGTTTAATTATACTGTAATTGGAGCATGTATTTACATTAATTTAATGGGAGTTTTAAAAAACGTTTTTCCGCAAATATTTCAGTTAACACTTTAACAATAAAAATATATATTTTTTTAAATATTTTTATATATATTTTTTATTCTACTTGCAACTATCATCGCGTTGTGCTATGTGTCATTATTAATTAATATTGACTAGTCGACCGCTTGGTTTCGATTTCAGCTTCAAGCTTGTACTTACTTGTTTTATTATACGTTGTTGGTGTTATTACTCGTATATGTCTTATTAAAAAAAATACTTACGTTGTTAAAGTATTCTTGAATGCATTTTGCTGCATGAAATTTCAATTCATTTACCGTTGGCGAAATAGGTTTTTAAAGCTTATAGCTTTAGCTACCGCAATATATTTCACTACAGCTGTTTGGGGAATAAATGCTTGTAAACGTCTCCTATTGCCTGCCGAATAGAGTTCTAATTTCAACGTCGCCATTTGTCTTTAATATTCTTCATTTCGAGCTCCTTGCGGGCTTCTCATGCACCTGCTCGTGGAAGTAAATTGAATATAAAATTAAAGTTTAAGAAGATGACCGCATTCGAATGAGTTATATTATTGCGTTTGACTGAACTAGTGGATTTTTTAGTTAGTTCTTAACCCTACGAAATTTGAAAATGAAAAAAAAATATGTTCCAAAATATTGTACTAGATTTACTTAACATAGCACAGTATAAGCTAAGCAAAATATTTTGATAAAGATTTTCATTATTTATTTATTTAAATAATTAAGATAACTCCGATCTAATAATAATGATTTATGTATTTTTTAAAGGAAATCTTCAGAAATCGTATGGAAGGTGGTATTTTAATATTTGATATTTTTAGCAGCGAACTGAAGTATATAGGCTGAAAGAGTATATTATTAACTACGAGTCTGAATTAGAAAATGTTTTTTATTTACCACCATTACTTTGCAATAATTATTTTAATATATTGGTAGTAGGAAACAAAAAAGTATCTGGCAGCACCATTGAAGCGGGTGCATATAATGTGCGGTGAATAACGTGCAGCAAATAATACGCAACAAATAATTCAGGTTTTTAGCTCAAATTATTGGACTGCACGTTATTTAATGCGTAATATTAAGAACGCCCATTTTTTTTAAAGTCTGCAAGTACATTATGTGACAAGTTCTTGGCATGCCTGCAAGCAGGCATGGGGGTCACAAGATAACCTAACTCCAAAGGGTATGGCGGAGGGAGCCATGCTCGCTTCGCTCGCCAAGCTCCCGTCCGAAATCCCCTACTAACCTAATCTAACCGAGTTGGGGTGCCCCAAACTCCCGTGCTCGCTTCGCTCGCACCCGCCCTGAATTGTCATTCATTGTGGATTGGCTTCGTTTTATCGGGCTGTACATTGGTTGGGCGAAATGTTTTCAAAATCGATTCGACATACAGCAGATAAATCGGTCTGAAATGTGTCAACTCTCTAGAGGTGTCCATGACCCTGACCTGTATTATTGCCTGCATGTTATTGAGTGCGTATTGTTGCAGCTCGCCAAGAACTGGGGTTTGTTCTGTACTGAATTATTTCCTGCACGTTTTTGTTCCTTGCATTTTATTCAAGCGCTTAAACAAAATTCAGTAAATAACTCACAACAAATAAACATTTTTCGACGCTTCAATTATTCAGTGCATATTATTTAGCGCGCTTTTTTTGACCTCAATTATTTGGTGCACATTATTTGGTGCATTTTATTGTCACCCAAACAAACGTCAGAATCTGACAGCCTGCTACACAGATTGACAGTTATCTTTTTTATGTGTGTGGTGTGGCCAGCCACAAGTCATGTGACACGGAAAATCATGAAACGATTTTTTATTCCCGAAATAAGTCATTTATTTGGAAATAAAATCTTTAAAATAATAATTAAAGAAGATGAACAATTATTTTATTTATTTTCATTATAATCAACTTAATTATTATTATATTTTGGTAAATTCAGCAAAGTTACTATTCATTGTCTGTTCGTTTCATGAAATAATATAAGAATTTAGCGGATATTTTAATAAATTATTTAAATTAAATGGAGGTAATATAAATTCTGGTGATAGATTTAATGTAAAATTCATAGAAAGGGCTTTCAAAGAAACTACATTTTGTTAGTGCTAAAATTTCCTCTGAATAAAATACCGCTTCTGAAAGTTTCCTTTAAGTAAAAGTTAAGTATTACTTAGAAAGTGCCAACACCCATCCTGGTAAAACATTAACTAGTCACAAATATATCATAATATATGTATTATCGCTCACAATAAACAGAATTTCAGCCACTTAGAACAAGTTCAAACTACTCTCCAGTGCAAGTTTCAGATAGTTTCTTGCAGTGAAGATTTGCATTGGTTTATTGGCCTGTGTGTGGCACTCATCGTGACCCGGTTTTCGGTGATCGATACCCGGCAGGCCTTCTGTGAGTACTTAGTTCAGAAGGCATTAACTACCAAAGATTTTCGTCATACGCTACTATTATTTCTTCTGTGGTCATACCTTTTTTCTGCTACGATCTATAATTTCCGAATCCGATAAATCAGTCGCTGTATGTCGTAATCGACCAGAATATAACTGAACTAATTAACTATATCTTCTATATCTTTACTATATACCTACTAATTTTGAAAACTGCTACCATTTTCTTAAAATTATTCACCATCATCAACAGCTCATATACGTCCGCACCGAGGGGCTCGACGCTATCCTAATAACAGCTAAAAATTTTAAACACGATGGCGCCGCCGCGCTGCCTAAAAATTAAGAGCCATTGTCACTCGGGCTGATGATATCTGTTTAGGCATTTTGAAGTTATGGTGGAATAAAGAAACTCGCATACATATATGAACTCTGAACACATTACACTCCTTTATTTGGGGCAGTGTCGTGTAAAAATGCCTTTAATTTATTTCAAGTAAAAACAAAAAAGGCGAACTTTACTCGCTTTTGAATAATATCTATTGGCCTCTCGGGCAACAAGTTCATTACAAAGTCTGACATCGTTGAGGTAATAAATGTTCGCGGAGGGTTCTAAGTCTCTTAAAGCTATTAAGGTTGCCTTTGAATCCATCAGGATTAGAAAATGGTCTCAGTCATTCTAGATGGTTTACCTAATAGTGACTTTTTGAGTGCGAACAATTTTTTTATTGTGTTTTGTTATCTAAGAAGATCGATTTCAGGATGAAACACAAAAAGATGCAATGCCGGCTTTTTAGCGAATATTCCACATGATACACATTGCCACAAGCAAAACGAAAAAGCATAAAACATACTAAAAGCAAACACTAACAAATCTCAACCCATTCAATTACGTGTAAAAGCAAAAGTACCAAACAACCAAATTTAATTTTCAGCTGGGTGCGGCATTTGGGGCGGGCCTTCCTGCCCAGCCCGTCACATCCGGCGGGGCTACCGCTACTGGCAGACAGATAGCAATGTTTTGTTTACGAATTGCTGACGTAAATTTGTAAATTCCCGAAAGTTTCTGCTGGACAAATTCCCTGAGGCTCTCTACAACAACCAGACCTGTATTTTTTGTTGTATACACCGTGAGTTTCCGACTCCTTTGAATTTATAACAACAATCTTATGAGCACCCTCAAATATTATATAAGCTTGCTTTTACTTGAAACCAATTTATGCGATGGCGGTAGCAGGTCAGCGCTGACTTGACGGCTGTCTGAGGCACGACCCTAGCCTGGAAACAGGGCCGTCTTTAACTTATTGGAGGCTCCGGGCATATTAGGATAATGGGGCCCCTATGACTTTGACAGAACACTATTTTGTTAATATAAACAAAGAAAGTACATAAGCAAGCTTCTAGATTTATTTTTATTGACAGTCACATTAAATGAATAGATAATGTAATATAATCCACAAAAGTAACTCTTTTAACATTCACAGGTTAGTACTTAAGAATCTATGTTGGTTGAAGAGGAACCATTCTAGATTTGAGATGGACAAAATCGTTAATCACTTCTTCAAAATCGATGTTTTTGAACACATCACATTCTATGGACATCAGCGACAAACTGGTTAATCTCTCTTGAAGCATTGTACTTCTTAATTAATTTTTTATTCTTTTCAATTTGGGGAAGGAGCGTTCTCCACTGCAGTTAGTTACCATCATGCTTAAAAAGATTCTCAATGCGATTTCTACATTTGGAAATGTGTCTTCAATTTTGTTTTCTTTCAAAATTGTAGTCAGTAGTCAAATTGATATTGTAATCAGTAATTTAGGTTCGATTTATTCGAATCAGAAAAGTTTTTCGGCAATATAAATCGGTTACCGTTTAGTGATCTGGCAGGGACTAGGGGGCCCCTATCGATCACGGGGCCCTGGACATTTGCCCAGAGTGCTCAGTGGGAAAGAGTGGTCTGCCTGGAAAGGACATACGTAGAGCACGCCGCGTCTTGCAGGTGTAATAATTTATTCTTATTGCTGTTTTTATTCCAGTAGTATTTTAGGATAGTACTGTTCATATCAAGTTAAAAGTTGACGTAACATGATGTCTATATAGAGTGTGAAGGAAATCTGAAATACACTACTACTTACTTACTTACTATTTAAAAGAAAAAGAGGGTAGATGAGTCTGAATAGAATTCCTAAATGAACATTGCTTTGCATACTATATGTCTGGTTTTTATTATTATTTGTCTGACAGATTGTATGTTTGTTTTATATTGAGTTGGATTATTTTATTCTAGATAATTTATACATGTCCCAATAATAATATAGAGCATTATATTATACCACAATAAATACAATTGCCATACCATCACTACCAGTTTAACAATATAATCACAGCGGCGACGGTTGGAGTTCGATTTACATTTCACAATCAACAACAAAACTTCGACGTTTTTTCCCGAACAAAGTTGCGCCGTAAACTTTTCCCGTTTATTCTTTGGGTTTGTAGTAACAATTTTATGATTATATTCAAACATAAAATTACTTTACAATTCGGATGACCCTAGGCGTTTTCTGACAATGTAATAATATCAGCAGTGGACTGCAATAGGCTGATTGATTGATTGATAAGTTATAATGAAACGTCCCCTTTTTCTGTTAGGAACAGATAGTTTTAAGGAATTTAATAATCCATAAAATAAATGGCTGCCGGGCTGGCTGCTAAGGTTCGCACTGGTTGGCATATGAAAAATAGGAGGCTTATGCCCTGCAGTGGGTAGTGACGGGCTAATGATGGTGATGATGATGAATTATCCATATTATCCAAATCAGTTCAATCAGTATAGTCGACGGTACATGAGTTTTTCGTAGTAATTTTCTGGCTTATGTTGTGGCCGGTACGAGTACCAGATTTTATTACCAAGCGCCAAGAAATAAAAATATGTTTATTTTCTCAGAATGAATAGCAAGTCTTCACTTACCTAACATTCTTTAAAATATCACAGAAAATAGTTCTTCCAATCTTGTAATTCTGAGGTCAAAAATATATTTTAAAAAGAAAAGAAAAAAGAAATGAGCCGATAGGAATATGTGTCCGCGCTCCAGAAATATTGCGAGGATGTAACAAAAAATTAATGTTTGATGGATCTTAAACATTTTACTATTATTTCTACCCAAAAGGTCGTTCAACTTCGAAATTTTGGTAGGTAATGTGACAAAAGTTTTGTGTAGGTTTGTTAACCACGAAACCTTCATTTGGTAATTTTGTTTACAACAAACTGTTGTCTTTTTTTCTTTTCGAGTCGTCAGGAACTCTCGTCCCAAAAATTGGCTACGTCCTCGTAGATTACTTTTTCATTAAATTGAAGTTATTTTTCACGAAAATATTTGACACGGTTGAATGCGTTTATGAAATTAGTCACCTTTATATTTGAACATTGGCTGTCAGATGAACAAAAAACTTGCACGCCCGCGCCCACCGTGCAATTTTGTATGAGCCAATTTTTTTCGTCATTTGTTGTCTAATGTACCTTGGTGATAGTAGTTCAGTATAACTACATTCTTTACTATTACACCTTGATTTATGTTTGTTTTTATGTTGTCTCATTGAATATTTCCTGAATTTTCTGACAGCTACCGCACTGAGAATTTATTTTGTTTTGTTTTATACACCTAAACATTAAAACAACGCAGCATTAACAGAGTTTCTAATTTCAATTTCAATTTAAGAGGAAGAAGCAAAGGTCAAGCGGCAACTCTGTAAATTGATAATAACTTTGGAAGACTACCTATACAATACAAGGTAAATAGAAATACTTTTACAGCAGAATGGGTATTGTTGTTAAAGCGTCCTTTGTGAAGAGTTTAATCATTTATGTTTGAAACCATAGTATTTTGACAGAACAAAATCAAGTATTTTTAATTTAAAAAGTCTCAGGGGCTGTCATCTTAACCCTGTTCAACTCAACTCTATTCAGCCGTCGTCGTCGTCGTTCAGGATGATATGCTCTCCGTGTCAACCATTAGGCAATCAGTAAAATAAACCCCGTCCTTCACCCTCCTCCACTCAATAAAACCATTAAATTAATTCATGCAATTAATTGGTAGCGAGTGTTGAGAGGTTCTCGCACCTTGCCGAACACGTCGTTGGTGCGCGTAGAAAAACATGGTGTTTTAAATTCATCATCATCATCATCTTAGCCAGAAGACGTCCATTGCTGAACATAGGCCTTCCCCATAGGTTTCCACCGTGAACGGTCCTGCGCTACTTGCATCCACCTGGTGTTTTAAATTAAAACAAACAAATTGTTGGATTCTGCTCTGCCGCCGTAACCTAAGTTTGTTCACCAGTCCAAATGTGATCGTTGGAAATGTTTGGGAGTCCTGATCTGGTGAATGTTGCCTCATCTGTCCAAAGAACACAGTACATGAACCAAAGAACTAAGGTTCTCAACTGCCTGAGCAATTCACAGAAGTTCACCCTGTGATACATATCGTTTTCGCAAGCCCAAAATTGATCGTTATGAAGGTTTTCTGTATTTTTATTTATTAGACCTGTGTTCTGTATTTTTTCTTTATAAACAACCTTCTTGTTATTATATAGCCTTTCCGAATTTGAATTCATTTTTTAAAAGTTAAGGGTTCAAACTTTTAATTTTTAATAAAGCCTATTATTTTTAGACCTTAATGAGTGTTGTCGGAGCACTAATAACTATAGGTACAATTCGCCTTGAAACTATGTAACTTAAGGCTTACACAAGGCTTGTAAATGGCTTCTGAGAAAGTTGTCTTAGGATAAGTTAATTGGTCTAGCTGAGCCGTTGGTAACTCATTTTGGAAACCGACTTAAGCTAGGTCAAGCAAACGCTCGGGTGTGACCACTTACATCTAGATAGTTCGTGTAAATGCTATGACGATGAAGAAAATCGCGTCAGGAAACCGCACGTAAACGTCAGCGTTGCTCGACTTAACGTGCCTTCTGAAGCACGGAATCTTTTTGAACAATCAGTGAATCATAGCTTGTCCTAGCCGGGGGAAAGCCTCACCTGCTAAGAATTTCTAAGGTACACGACCTGTGAACACGTATGAAGTTGAGTGCGTGATAGATATTAAACCGCATTTTCATGAAGCTAAAACATCTCTCATCATTAAATTTATTTACTCATCCAAAACAGTCAAGTCAGTTTCTATAAAAGTACAATATCCATATTGAATTCTTTGTTCTTAAACAAATAAAAAATCTGTTGGCCGACCCTTCTTTATTTGCTTTGTGTAGTAGAGTGAAGTCTGCACAGGCGTGTAGTGAGCAATATATTTACGCCTTGAGCACCCCAGATGGGGCAACATTGTGCTATGTACGCAATATGTGTTAACCACTAGAAGCTTCTGAAGCTACTACCCGTCTGTCCATAAATTTACCGCCGTCAAACTGTCACTTGGTAGAGTTAACGAACCTCGGCCCGAACCAAACTGGCGGAGAACGGAACAATAGATGGCAATTTGTGGAAAATCTGATTTTCACTTAGTCTATCTATAGCATACCTTTTGATGCAACTTCCATTCGCTGGTCTAATACAAACCGAAGAGGTGTTAAATTGATAATGTATCTTCTACAATCTGTTTATTATTGACTGAAGGTATTTTTGCATTTGGTTTGCCTTTGTTAGCAATAACCTTAGCTTCGGTATTTTTTGTGTTACTATTACATCTGTTCATCTGCTTATTTTATGTTATGAAAAGTAGTTTGTCTTAATGGTAAACCATATATTTTAGAATAGAACCTCAGATAAGTTAGATAGTGAAGATCGAAACTTGGTGCAGTAATATCCTACAGTAGAAAAAGCTCTCAGCTTCCACACTATCAATCAACCTATTGCAGTCCACTGTTGGACTGCTGCCTCCCCAAGGGCACGCCAAAGCGCACGATCACCCGCTTTCCTCATCCAGCCACCACCAGCGACCTTCCTCAGGTCATCAGTCCACCTGGCAGGGGGGCGTCCCACACTACGTCCACACTAGTTAATTAACAAAATATATGTAGTAAGCCGTCAAATGTTTATCCCTATCACTTGTGAGTGATCATCACCACTTTCACAGAGAGAGTCTTCTTCACTTTTTAGTCTTGAATTTTTCATGATCCATGTTGCAGGATATCGATATTGAAAGGCTGGATGCTTTAGCTTAGAGTTTGTCGAGATTTATTGCGTTTTTGTTTCGTGACTCATGCCTCTTTTCCATGTTTTATTTGAAAAACCCTAAAAAGGGCCTATAGTTTGATAAAAGATTAACATCATTGATTTTATACATGAAGACACTAATTGCGTACTTTTGCAGTTAAAAAAAACTAGGGTGTCGAAGTACTTAAATCTTTGCTGTTTTAGCAAAAACATTTCCTTATTGTTTTTCTGAGTTATTTGACAGTTGTCCACGAATTTAAAGGTTGTTTTTTTTTTATTTGTCCAGCTAGAACTTTTTATTTTAAAATGTAATCACTACCTGTGAAAGTGAATTTGCTCGTAAATTAATTTGATATTAAGAAAACAAATTTCATTCATTTAAAATGTGGTTTTGTCTATATATATTTAAATGGTTACACAAACCCGGTATTGATGTTCTTAGACATTTTAAAACGACTGAACCTTAAGAGTTTCAAAATGTTCCCAAGGGAATCTGCCCAAGAATCAGTTCACGATTTTACCACATGAATACACTTGGAGTCGTTCACTCAGCCCTTTAGGTACCTTTTGGGGTGGTTCTGGTTTGTAATAAATCATTTTACAACTTCGCGAAGGAAATTTTAATAACTTCTTTATTGTGTTGCTACTCTTAAAATAAATTTTACAGCAGTGTAAAATTTTAGTGTTTCGCAGAAGAGGATTAAAGAATGAAGTATGATTAGGATGATAACCTTTGCCCTTTAGAAACGCGGGCCGAAGCTGCTAAGACATAATTTATTTATAGGTGTTTCATTTTTATTATTGCTCATACCATAGATTAATATATTTCATATTAGTATTTATTACATATTTGTTTATAGTAAGGATTTGTTCTTATAACAAATTGCATCTTTAAATTAGATAAAACCTATACAACCTGATCTGCTAAAATGGTTGCGTGTCGATAAAATGTCAAGAGAAGAAATATTCGACTCTACTATATTTCTTCTTCGCCTGATAGAACATTTCTTGTTGCTTGTATTTTATGAACCGAAAAATTACTACTGCAATTGACTGTACAGTACAGGGCCAGGGGCCCGTTTCACAAAACTACAAATTTACATTGCGGAACCAATTATCCTAATCAAGGCCTAATCTGAACGAGCATCGTCTGTTTATCCATTTTATGTTTAAATAGTTTCAACGCTGGTAGTTTGCGTTTACTGGTGGCCAATCTGGTTTAATATAACGTTTGAGTCGTGTAATTATGGGGATTTGGGTAATGTGTAACATTCTCCTCGCTAAAGGAATTGGATTCATTTCGTCAACTCATATTTATCTTTCTTCGTCGCTCTCTTCGTTTCACATTCATATTTTGTCTGCTTTGTTTTTTATTTTTGTATTTCCCTACTCTATGTTTTAGATTAAGTTTTTATTGAAATAAAATTTTATCTTATCTTTATCTCTTCGTATTCACAAATTAAAGCAAACATTAATACTTGTAATCCACACTGTAGTCATCCATTTTGAATTACATGAATAGAACACCATCTTAGACGTTTTAAACTAGGCTACGCGAGAGTTTAAAATGTTATCTTAGACTTTTTTCTAGAAGTTGTCTGCGGAACGAAGCGCAAGTGCGTTTGGATTTAATCCTCCTCATGTTGGCAACACGATTTGCAACGAATTAAAATACCAGATTTGTAACATGTGACATGAAATTTATTTATTTTTTGAAACGTTTCTGTTCGTGAAAGTAAATTTTTATCATGCGACATATAAGATTTGTGAAACATGGAAACTGTACAAATTTTGTTTTTATTTACTTTAGTTTAACCTGCTGCCACGTCTGTCAAAACTTCCCTTGTTTCGTCCAGAAGACGCGTTGATCTTTTATTCATACAGTTTCGTAATTCTAAAGGAAGAAGCCTACATTTCAGCTGCCGCCCTGCAAATTCGTTCTTGTACCGTCTGGGCCATAATTTCATACGTTGAGATGAATTAGGATGTCTGTGCGTGTTATGGAGCTCTTTATTTCAATTTTGCGTTAACTCTACATGCGCAGCCCTCCCTATTTTTAGCTTCATGTAATTGACCTGTTCAGGATGTGATCCTTATCTAGGCAATACCAGATAACTGTTTCATTAGGTACAATAACAGTGTTATTTATCTGAAAAGTGTTTTTAGTGAAAAACACGCCGTATTTTGTTCTTGAATGAATGAATGAATATACTTCATTGCACACACAGAAATAATAAATGACAGAGTGGAAGTAAGAACAGGTAGTCATGTACAGTTAGGCGGCCTTATTGCTTCGTAGCAATTTCTTCCAGGCAACCTTTGGATACAGGAGACTATAAAGTAACGCGGAATAGTGCAAATATACCGTATAAACTACAAAATTCTTTTTAATAGTGTTAAGTTAATTACCATGGAATTTGAACTTGTCTTTTCACCTCGTTACTTTAATGTCTACTTCCTGATACTCATTTGATGTGCCAAGACCATGCAGGTCACATTCTCATTTTTGTTTTTTTCTAATTGACCTACTTGCTATGTATAACAAAGTGGTAACAGCAGATGCGGACTTTTGAGGGAAGCAGAAGGTTCAGACCCCCACTTGTTTGTTTCTTCACATCCTTGGTTTTGTAAGTACGTAATAACAGTTCCTGCATAAAATTATACAAAGCAGCGGTATCTTAATTATTCAGCGACCAAACCAGGTTTAGTCGTGAAATACCTTAAAGGTGGAATTCGCCCCGGGAGAGGAATTAACCACACAAAGCAGCGGTATGCCATCCAGATAACTGAAAAGACGGTGAATTTACAGTGCCGAGAGTCGCGAAAGTCCTCTCTAGAGGTTTTGTAATGTCAGGGTTAGCATTACGGCTATGATGGCTCCGTAGCCTAGTTGGTAGTACGCCTGCCTTCGAAGCACAGGATCCCGGGTTCGAATCCCGCCCAGGATGTTCGTGTGATGAGAACTTGTGTTTGCCCTGTGTCTGGATGTTGTTAATCTATATAAGTATGTATTTATCTATTTATGTATGTATGTATATCAGCTCTCTTCGTACGCATAGTACAAGCTCTGCTTAGTTTGAGATCAGGTGGCCGTGTGTGAGATGTCCCCACATATTTATTTATATTATTTATTTATTAGACGGGGATTGTGGTCTGAGGAAGAGGAGTACTGGTTTCAATTTATTCATTGTTTTTGAATTGTTTATTAAATTTCGGTTGCTTAACGTGAATATCGGAAACTATTATAAAATAATTTTATATATTCTCGTTGCCCATGTTGCTAACGTTAAAGAGGGATATTTTTTAATTCGAAACGGTAACATTCAATTTGAGACTCGTGCATCATAAAAAACTTAAATAGGTTTATTTTGTTGGAAACAAATAAAAGGCTAAAATGTAAATATTACTAATAATTATCTAATAATTAAAAACACGACTGCGCTGCTAAAGAAAATTGTAGCCAGTGTCACTCGGTCTGATGTAAAGATTCTAACGATACCCCATACATCCAAATCTGTTCCGGCATTTAGAAGTTATGGTGGAGTAAAGAAACTCACATATATACATGAACCTTAAACACATTACACTCATTTTTGTGGGCAGTCGTGTAAAATTTTGGCCAAGTGCGTGTCGGATTACGGTTAATAAAGAGTTACGTAGTTAAAATAAACGTTTATGTCTAGAATTTAAATATAGTTTTAGATTGATTTATTTTTATACTATACTAGATTTTTGGCCGCGGCTACGCACGCGTTGTGTAAGATTTTCCCGTGGGTATAAGACTTTTTCCCGTAAAAAGTATTCTATGTGTTAATCCAAGTTACAAACTATCTTCATTCCAAATTTCATCCAAATTTGTTGAGTACTTAAGCGTGAAGGTGAAACAAACATCCAAATATATTTTCACATTTATAATATTAATGTGATGTGATTTTAATTAGTTTTTCCGCTATGGGTTTTTTACTTAATCCACTACTACGCTCGAAGGCCGATACGCCAACGCCCAATGCCAAGGTTACTACTGTTAGCAATTAATTCATTATCTAATAATATTTAACTAAGTAGGTAGATTACAAGTCATTTTAGTTAATTTTATTTCAATCGATAACAGCTACTTTGTAACTGTTATCGATATTGATGCGTTTGTTTTGTGCTCATTATAATTATAAAATATGTTAATAACCATTGGAATTAATGTAAATAAGATAAACGTATTAATTTTAGTATATTTAAATAATAGTTGTAAATAATATTGAATCATATTAATAACGTTTAAACTGGTTCAATAACCGTTGTAACCGTTATCGATATTTTAAGCTAGTATTGTGATTATCTATGGATTTTGTTCACTCACTCATTCGTTCACTGAGCTGACTTTAGATTTGGATTACGTTTTTGAATCAGTTGGATTGTACCCGTTGTCAAGTGAAGATCTTCCGAATAAAAAGTGAAAGTTTTGTGAAAAGTGGTTCTTCTTCAGTTATTCCTATAAATCAGAAGAAGGGATACTGGCTGGTAAACGTACAACTGGCTTGTTTGACCCAGACCCACATAAGTTACTGGATTACCGGATAATTTTAAAAGGTATGGAAGTGTTTTTTTTTAAATAGGTATTTTTTTTTCTTTTGTGTCTCATTATGCATGATTTTACTATAAAAGGTTTCGTAGCTATCTTTTGAGTAGGTACTAGATATAAAGAGTGAAATTATATCTTAATAAACGCTTCAGCAATATTTGTAAAGATAGGATACTGTGGTATTTTATTTCTACTTCTAGTGTGATGGGGGGATCCGAAACCGAGCGAATGTTGCGAACACCATCCAAAGAGCGTGGTGCCGCACGCGACCGAGAGAAGCGTAATTCTCGTAGCCGCCTGCGCAGCAAGCAATCTCGCAGCGACCGGAGCCACCGCAGCACTCGCTCTCGCACCCGAGACAGCCGCCGTATGCTGTCATCAGTGCTGCCCATACGTCGTCGATCCCGGAGTCGGCACAGTCGTCGCTCTCTAAGCCGGGCTAGCGGTCGAGCACGCAGTTCAAGAAATCATCGTTCAAGAGGTCGAGACAGTGGACGAGCGCGGAACCGTGAGAGCCGGCGCTCATCCAGACAAGAGGAAGAAGAAGTCCGTCGGTCCAGGAGTCGTCCACCCACCCGTGAAGCGGAAAGGTCGCGCAGCCGAGAAAGTCGGCGCCCATCCCGTCGAGAAGCAAGAGGTGAACAGTCGCTGCCTCATGTTCAGGTGGTGCGAGCGGCTAGCCCTCCTACGACGAAGGCTGAAGATCAGCGCTCTGCTGGACCTACAGCTTCTTTGCATCCTTCTGGTGAGTCCAATTCTAGTCGCTTACTTTCGTCTGATAGTGTTACTGTCTCACAGCTAGTGCAAGCTTTGCAGGCTGTACAATCTAGTGGCTATACTAACAAATTATCTGATAAGAATGCTATCCCAGAATTTGACCCTGCTCGTAAACAGCAAACTATTAGTATGTGGCTTCATAAGGTAAACGAGTGCGCAATAATATATAATTGGAACGACCAACAAACTACACATTTTGCTTTGCCGAAGTTGAAGGGACTTGCCCAAAAATGGTACGAGGGTCTACCTACGGTCTTGTATTCATGGGAAGAATGGCAAGAAAAACTTAAACTTGCATTTCCCAGCGAAGAAAATTATGGGAATTTGCTTTCTACTATGTTGTCAAAGCGAGCGAGATTTAATGACTCTTTAGAGGAATATTATTTTGATAAAATTGTTTTGCTTAATCGTTGTGGCATTGAAGGTAAACATGCGGTGGATTGCATCGTTCATGGAATAGATGACCGGAGCGTTAGACTAGGGGCCGAGGCTGCTCGATTTGCTTCCCCTGATCAGCTTTTGCCCTATTTGAAAAGTGTTAAAAGTAATATTAACCCAGTTGATCGTAAAAAGCCGAGAAATAATGATTTTAAGTCAGATTTAGTTCAAAAAGAAACTCCCCAGCCTCGCAATATCAAATGTTTTAACTGTCTTGAAGATGGGCATTACAAGTCACAGTGCACGAAGCCCCTGGTCAAATGTACTCGGTGTCTGAGATTCGGTCATACCATGGAGAAGTGCAATGCACCGACAAATACTGTTGCCAATAGTAAACAGTCTAAACCTGTTATGTGTATTCGTGGGCTAGAATCAGAATCTAGAAAATATTTTAAACAGGCAAAAATAAATGGAGAGCCTTTTCAATGCTTTATAGATTTTGGTAGTTCTGCCACAATGTTAAGTGTCACTAGCGCGTGTAGTATATCGTTGCAATGGGACCGTGATGGAAGTTTACCAAACCTAAAAGGATTTGGTGATGCAGTGGTTAGGCCCTTGGGAAGATGTAAGGTCGAAATAGAAATAGATGGTGTTGTAGCACATACGGAAATTCTTATTGTGCCAGACAGTGTTATGCGGGTACCACTTTTAGTTGGACAATCGTTTACTGAACAACCGCATATAATAGTGGAGAAAGATAATGTTAATTTGCATATTACCAGCACTGATCCTAATAATATTATTAAAGATGATGATTGTTTCAAAATAAAACTTTATTGTGCTGCCGATTCTATTGTAGATGGGCTTGTTTCCGTGAATGTTCATACTGAACCGGTTTACACTGGTGACGTGTATATTGAAGGTAGTAGCCGTTTTTCTTTAGGACGCGAACACTGTTTAGTACAGGGGTTGTTCACTATTGAGAACGGATCTGGGGTTATGTTTATCAAGGGACTCTCTAAGCAACCTTTCACTATAAAGAAGGACACTCTTTTGGTTAGGTGTAGGCGGGCAAATCAAGGAGAAAGCAAGGAAGACCCTAACTTCGTCTTAAGAGTAGAGTCGTGTGAACCATTAAAACCTATTACAGAAAATGACTTGGGTGAAAATAGATTCTCAGACGTAGATATGACCAAACGGCTTTTGGAACTTTTGAACAAATACAGGGAATGCTTTGCCTTCAATCTGCAGGAACTTGGTAAGACTGATCTTGTCGAAATGAGCATTAACTTGAATGACGACGGCCCTGTGGTATATCGACCATATAGATTACCTTACTGTGAACGAGATAAAGTGCGGGAAATGGTTAAGGAATTAATAGATTGTGATATTGTTCGCCCGTCCACTTCAAGTTACGCGAGTCCCATAGTATTGGTTAAAAAGAAAACTGGCGAAACAAGGCTCTGTGTTGACTTTAGGGCGTTAAATAGGAAAACTACTAAAGAGAACTACCCATTACCCCGTATAGACGATCAGCTTGATGACCTTGCTGGGTATAGTTTCTATACTACCCTGGACCTGGCGTCCGGGTATTACCAAATCCCAATACGTGAAGCTGATCGCCACAAAACTTCCTTTGTCACACCTGATGGGCAGTTTGAATTTAATCGAATGCCCTTCGGGCTTGTAAACGCGCCTTCTACTTTCATGAGGATGATACATTTAGTTCTAAATGACAATCTCGATGTAGTGACAAATATAGGTGCCGAAGTTGGGTCAAAAGGAGTTGCATCTGCTTATATGGATGACATTATAGTTCCCTCCACCACTATGGACGAAGGGTTTAAAAAGTTAGAAATTGTTTTGCGTCTTCTGAAACAGGCTGGTCTAACCCTTAAGTTATCTAAATGCTGTTTCTTTAGAAAGTCAGTTGACTATCTAGGGTTCGAGCTTAGTTCAGAAGGTATTCGGCCAGGGTCACGGAAAATAGAAGCCGTTAGAGATTTTCCTGTACCCACCAACCTACACGCGGTTAGACAGTTTATTGGTTTGTGCAGTTTTTTCCGTCGCTTCGTTAGAAATTTTGCTGTGATCGCTAAACCATTAACCAGTTTGCTCAAAAATAATTCTATATGGAACTGGGGTTCTGAACAGGCAGAGGCTTTCGAGAGTCTTAAGGCAGAATTAATTCGTAAACCCGTTTTAGCTCTGTATTGTCCAAAGGCAGTTACAGAATTGCACACCGACGCATGCAAGGTGGGTGTTGCTGGGATATTGATGCAGCGAGACAAAGATAACGTTCTTAAACCAATTGCGTATTTTAGCCGTCAAACAACTCCTGACGAGCAGCACATGACTGCTTATGAGCTCGAAACTCTTGCAGTCGTCGCCTCGTTACAGCGGTTTCGGGTTTATCTCATCGGAATCGATTTTAAATTGGTGACAGACTGTAACTCTTTGAGAGCCACTTTCCTTAAACGTGATCTTATCCCTCGTGTCGCCAGATGGTGGATTACTATGCAGGAGTTCAGCTTTCATGTTGAATATCGTCCAGGGAAAACCATGGCCCACGTGGATGCTTTGAGCCGGAATCCACCACCTGGTGAAGATATCACTGCCTACAAAGATTGCGATATGGTTATGGAGATTAATGAGAGTTCCGATACTGACTGGTTGACCACAGTCCAGACTGCGGATACGGAGATACAAAGAAAAATATCAATTTTGAATGATCCCAAGTTGAATGACTTGGTCGATATAAAGACGAATTATGTTGTTAGGAACGGAAAACTGTACAGGAAAACTGACCAAGGCGAGCGTTGGGTTATTCCAAAGGGTGTGCGTTGGCAAATTCTCAAACAATGTCATGATGACATTGGCCATTTTGCTTTCGAAAAGACTTTGAACAAAGTCAAGGAGACATATTGGTTTATTAAAATGAGGTCTTTCGTGAAGAAATATGTAGAATCGTGTCTGGAGTGCTCTTATTCAAAGTCTTCATCGAGGAAAAGGCCACCGCTACATCCAATCCCTAAAGATGACACACCTTTTGGTACTCTCCATATAGACCATGTCGGACCGTTTGTTAAAAGCAGTAATGGTAACACTCATTTACTTGTCATTATCGATGCATACACAAAGTTCATTGTGCTAAAGCCAGTGCGGAATACGAAAGCTTCTGTTGTCGTTGACAAAATGCGGGAATACTTTAGTATATTTGGTATACCGAAAAGAATTATTTCAGATCGAGGGTCCTGTTTCACAAGCAGTAAGTTTACTGATTTTTTGACTAAATTGGGTATACGTCATGTATTGAACGCTGTAGCAACTCCACGCGCCAACGGCCAAGTGGAGCGCTACAATCGCACTCTTTTAGAAGCCTTAACAGCAAAATGTGTGGGGTCTGATGAACGTAAATGGGATATTCACGTAGCTGATGTTCAATTGGGTCTTAACAATACATTAAACAAGGGTATTGGAAAAACACCAGCACAGGTATTATTCGGTGTTAATTTGACAGGACCAACAGAAGGCAAAATAAAAACTCACCTTGATAATGTTGTTACATTTTCTGATGATACCGTTGTTAAGGTTAGGGAAGAAGTCAATAAGTACATCTCAACTTATCAAGAGAAACAAAAAGATTCTTATGATAAGAAGGCTTCCGATCCGATACTGTTTAAAGTTGGTGATCTAGTTTGTGTAGAACGAGAAATCCCATCGACTGGGCAGAGTAGGAAGTTAGTTCCAAAGTTCCGCGGGCCCTACAGAGTCATTGCTGTTTTAGGAAATGATAGATACGAGGTTCAGGATACTCCTATCACCAAAAAAGGCAATCGAAATTATAGTGCTGTCGTTGCAGTAGATAAAATGAAATCTTGGATGAATTTTGGCCGATCAGATAATGATTCCACCACCTCGAGTAGCGAAGAGGATAAAAGTGATGAATAGGCTGTATATAACCTTGTTTTCAGCTGTATCTTGCGTAAGGGTGATCATTATCCTGATGGTTTCAAGGTAGAAGCGACTTGCACTATCACTATTTGCTGTTAATATCACCTTTTAATGTATACCTATGTATGGCGGAGCTGTGAGATGGTAAACCTGATCTGATGGTTTCAAGGTAGTAGCGACTTGTACCATCACGCTGATAATGGTTTCAGTGTAGAAGCGACCTGTACCGTTATGTAAATTATCAGAGTGGTTTCAAGGTAGTAGCGACTTGTACCACTAATATGCCAAATTGATAATTGCAATGTGTATTATTATTATGAATAATTAACCGATTTCAAAAAGATATTATGATGTTGTTATGTGTATTTGTAGGTTGTTAAAATATTTTAATAGGTATGTTGTATATTGTAATTAAATTGTTATTGCAAACCTGAATTAAGTGCCTAGTTGAATAATTGTATTTTCTTGGTCAGATATTTAATGATGATCTATAACTCAAGTCATGGAAAAGTACTTATTTAACTACTACATGATTTCAATTATTTCGTACCATGTAAATATAAAATTATTAATATGAACGTTATTATTGTTTAAATCAACTTTGATAGAAGAGTTTTTTTTTTTTTTTTTTTTTTTTATATATTTGCTTTCGACTAATACACGAGGTCGTGTATTTATTCGGATGGCCGAAATGTTAGCAATTAATTCATTATCTAATAATATTTAACTAAGTAGGTAGATTACAAGTCATTTTAGTTAATTTTATTTCAATCGATAACAGCTACTTTGTAACTGTTATCGATATTGATGCGTTTGTTTTGTGCTCATTATAATTATAAAATATGTTAATAACCATTGGAATTAATGTAAATAAGATAAACGTATTAATTTTAGTATATTTAAATAATAGTTGTAAATAATATTGAATCATATTAATAACGTTTAAACTGGTTCAATAACCGTTGTAACCGTTATCGATATTTTAAGCTAGTATTGTGATTATCTATGGATTTTGTTCACTCACTCATTCGTTCACTGAGCTGACTTTAGATTTGGATTACGTTTTTGAATCAGTTGGATTGTACCCGTTGTCAAGTGAAGATCTTCCGAATAAAAAGTGAAAGTTTTGTGAAAAGTGGTTCTTCTTCAGTTATTCCTATACTACGTCCTTGGAAGTACGTGCGTGAACTGTCAATAACTAGGTTGCCGTGTTTCTTTCCTCCATACAGATTTAGGAAAGACTCCGATACGAAAAGCTCTCCAACTAATTTTTAAAAACATTCTAGTTTGACGAAAACTGTCGACCTGCCCCTGCTTCGCAAGGGTGTAATTTTCCATTTTTTACCATATAAACATTCCCCGGACTTCCACACATATTTCAAAACTAAAATTAGCCATAGTTCTCGAGTTTTAGCGAGACTAACGAATGAACGAACAATTCATTTTTCATTGTACTCGTATAGATAACTAGCGGTCCGCCCGCGGCTACGCTCGCGTTGTGTAAGATTTTCCCGTGGGATTAAGACTTTTTCCCGTAAAAAGTATCCAGTGTGTTAATCCAGGGTACAAAGTATCTCTATTTCAAATTTCATCCCAATTCGTTCAGTAGTTTTTACGTGAAAGAGTAACACACAAACATCCATACTTACAAACTTTCCTGTTTATAATATTAAGTACTAGCTGTCCGCCCGCGGCTACGCTCGCGTTATGTAAAATTTTCCCGTGGGAATAAGATATTTCCCGTAAAAAGTATCCTATGTGTTAATTCAGAGTACAAAATATCTCCATTCCAAATTTCATCCAAATCTGTCTACTGAACTTAAGGCGTGAAAGCGGAACAAACAACCAAATATATTTTCACATTTATAATATTAGTGTGATGTGATTATGTAGTAAGGATAATACATAATTGTTATATAAGTACAATACTAAATAATCCAAAACCGCTCGCGTAGTTAAGCCCATAGAACTTTTTTCGTCACATATTTCCTAACGTTCTGGAACATAAGTGGTTCAGTTTGATAGGCAAGTCGAGAAGTATGTAGAAAATAACTGTTCAGACATCTTTATCCTCCAAATAAACATAATATACAAGTATCATAATAATTAATCTTAAATTAACAGCCTCCATGGCCGAGTGGTCGAGATTTCGCCGCTCATTTCGGAGGTTCCGGGTTCGATTCCCGGTGAGTACACTGTTAAGCAAAAATCTCTTTGTGAGACTTTCCCAGTTTGGTTAGGACTTTGCAGGCTGAATCACCTGATTGTCCGAAAAGAAACATGATTCCGTGCTTCGTAAGGCACGTTCAGCCGTTGTTGGTCCCGGCTACTATCTAGTCGTTACACGAGCCATGTCAGTGGCCTTTGGCGGCTCTATAACTTTGACACTAGGGTTTGTGATGTCGGTTGTCGACCTTACAACCTACACGATGAAGAAAAAAAAGAATCTTTGCAATACAATAGCAATAATTGCCGAAACTTGAAACCACGAAATTGTTTTAAATTTCGTTCACAATTTAACAGTATTGAAATTCTCAAGTGACTGGGTTGCGACATGAACTTTCTGATACGATGTAATAAAGTTATCTTTGTGTATTATTGTTACTGCGGCTCGTTGGCTCGGTACATGATGTCGAATAAGTTGCTTACAGCACTCATAAGGTAAGTTTGTAACCCGTAGGTAACTCTTGTCTCTATTTTTACTGATACCGTCTTTTAAGCTACAGGTGTAAGCTAAATCCAAATACAAATACTTTATTTACAAATACAAGCATGCTTAATCACCCGATTGTCCGTAAAGGATAATAATTACGTGCTTCGAAAGGCACGTTAAGCTTTTGGGTCTCGGCTGCTATCTACGGAAATAGTCGTTTGAGCCATACCAGGGTTTGTGAGGCCGGTTGTCGACTTTACAACGCACACGATCAAGAAATAGCAGGTGAATTTGAAAGTCATCTATGTTGTATGTGAACTGAAAACAAAAATTATGCCTCCCACGGTACTTGTAAATCTATTTTAGTTGAGTGCTCAGTTTCGTAGAGAGCCATATTTTTAAAACCATTGCTGTCTGATACTGATACACAAATATCATTATTATCTTATGTTATGTCTGTTTGATTAAAATCTAATCAGGTTCACAAAGGCATTGTGAATGTACGTTCGCATTGTGCCAGTTTTCATTGTACTAGAACCTTTATGTCCAATACAATCATTGAACATAAGATATCGATCGTTATTGTTCGAAACTTGACAATCAATCATTTAGTTTAGGAAGTTCTAAAATTTATGATTTTGCAAATTTATGATATTTGTTTCGACTGATGATCTTCAATCTAAAACGCTTGTCAAATAAGTTCTTCGAGCGACTCTCAACTAAGAAAATTTACTTGTCACTACTTAACATTTTCCGAATACCGGATTCTAAACTATTTGTACCACCTTCCCTAACCTCTGGAGTTTAAATGTGCGGAAGGTTAGGCACATTTTTGCTTGCTGCGCTGCGTTCAGCTACAATGCGGAGTTGCTATATTATAACTGTACACGTGATTACGTATGGAGTCATTTATTTGTTACGTTATAACTATTATAAAACCCCATATTTCATCATGATGATGATGATGAAATAATATCTGCTTTGATATTATTATCTTAATGAATTAACCCCCGTCCTTTGTGCTATTTGCCCTTTGGCTGTTTCATACAAGATTTTAATTAATAAATGCTTCCACGTATCTGCCTTTTGAATCAAAGGTTGGTTTGTTTTAGGTATATTTTTCACAAGCCGGCCACTCGACTCGCTTGTGGATTTGTTTGTTTGTTGGATTCGCCATTGGGAACAACTTATTGAAATCAGAAACCACACAAACGAAGCTCTGCTTATTCGATTATAAGTACGACCATATTTTTTTATAATGCTTTTGACTTCTAATTCAAAGGTTGTTTGTGAAGTCGAACAACCCGCACTGGGCCAGCGTGGTCGACTAAGGCCTAATCGCCCTAATTAGGCTCGAACCTCTCGGTGGGGATGTATATATGAGCTATTGATGATGATATAATTTGAAAATTATTTTATTTCTTCTTCGTCATAAATATGTATTTTCCCGGAATGTTCATCTAACTAATAGATCTACTAAGCTTGGCGGGAATGCCAAGATATTGAATACCGTATCTGGCTTGCTTGAGTAATTAGTAATTACGCCTGTAACCGCAGAATCCGCTGTTCGATATGGACCCTGATTCCAGCAGTCTAAAAATACGATAGACCTATATTTTTTTACGTATATAAATAGAACAAAAATTAATGATATGAACAGCAAATTTTTTTTATTTAAATTTCGAATTTGCACTTAGAAGACGCGTTACCAGCACAAACGTAGCAATAGGTCTAATGTAAAGAAAAAATAAAAATAAAAAAACAATTTAGGTATTCGGTTATTCGAAATATCATTCTTTGAACCAGGATAAAAATCCTGCAAAATCTTGTTTGGTAAATACCTATAGTTTTTGTTCAAAAAGTGACATTAAACATGCTAAATTCTTACTTTACAAGTCACTTATGCTGTGTTTTATCTAAGTAAGCACAAAGCAGTAATAAGTTATTTCTTAATTTTAGGTCTCATTTACCAAAAATTAAAATCCCAGTTTCAGGTGAAAGCGTATTGGCCAGAATCGTGGCCTTTACATGTAATATTGAACAGACGAGGTTGTTGCGCAGTAGCGCTACCTACCATTATTGTAATAGATAGTTTCGCGCTGGCAGAAATCCGGGATGATATATTTATAGTTGCTAGTGTTATTATCTGATAAAGGTTGAAGCCATGTTCCGGGATATTAGCTTTCTTTCCCCAACTTCCTCCATCTCTACTAAATTATAAGAATAGGTTGTTCTTCAAAATATAAAAACGTTTACTGTTACTGAACTTTCTATTAGAGCTTTTCTTTAGTAAAATAAAAATAACTTCCTGAAGGCATTGTCGGGCTGGTAACTAGTTTACCTTTCAAGCCACCGCCAGTTGTCTTTTGACTTGGCTTAAGGACCACAACAATTATAGCACCCGAGACAACGAATTATTTATAGTCAAGAAACGTAACTACGCTTCAAACTTGACCCCACCAAATGAATACCAAAAAAGCCGGGGAAAAAAAACTATACCATATCACATTCGAATACGCGGTACAATGATGTTTTATATGACTCGGTTTGTAAGAACGTCGAAAGTAAGCTTCAATGTACAGCAGCGACATCATCTGCCTGTCTGTTTTCGTCGTCGTTTGTCAACATTAATTGTGCGAGTTAGGTGCTATGTTTTAGCGGGCTTTGCTAGGCGGTTACTCTTCTTGACTATTGTAGTTCGTTGACCCGAGACCATTGTGCCTTCCAAAGCATGAAAATTGCTCTAGTTCATATATTACTCGCTGCGTAGCTTAGCTGTTGTGATCGGAAAAGGCTAGTAATTTTTTGCATTTGTTTATTTAATTGGGTCTTAGGAATTACTACATTACACCTACATAGTCGTATAATGCAGTTAATAGGACAATCCATGTCCAATCAATACCCATACTAAATTCGCGTGAAGTTAGAAATAATTAAAAATAATCTATGTCAAGAGCCTGTCTTATTCTTGTTTTAATAGCATCGTTGAAGATTCCAGCTTTAGTCAGTCCAGTGTTCATTAGAGCTATCCTTCATTTGAGTTTGTCGAAACAACTTGCGTTTATTATTAAAATCTGTAGGTAACAACTCGGAATTTCTGCTGTGTGATCAAATATTATCAGAATTGCGCGGTATGTATTTGTAGTATTTTCTTCGAATAGGAATTTCTGCTGTGTGATCAAATATTATCAGAATTGCGCGGTATGTATTTGTAGTATTTTCTTCGAATAGGAATTTCTGCTGTGTGATCAAATATTATCAGAATTGCGCGGTATGTATTTGTAGTATTTTCTTCGAATAGGAATTTCTGCTGTGTGATCAAATATTATCAGAATTGCGCGGTATGTATTTGCAGTATTTTCTTCCAATAGGAATTTCTGCTGTGTGATCAAATATTATCAGAATTTCGCGGTATGTATTTGTAGTATTTTCTTCGAATAGGGATTTCTGCTGTGTGATCAAATATTATCAGAATTGCGCGGTATGTATTTGTAGTATTTTCTTCGAAACATCGTTGTTCACCTGATTTTCACGACGAACGTGATTTATCGTGTGTATCTTACAAGGGATTTCTCGTGAAACATCCAAGTTGTGCACAATGAAGCCAATTACATAAAATAAACTTTATTGTCCTATGTCGGGAAAACCTTATTGATGCTTGTTGACAAACAGTGATTTCGCCGTTGTATTAAACACTAGACAATAAAGGTACCTCATACTATCACATAGTTAGATCAATTAGTACAAAAATAACAAAACGAAAGTATGTATGTTTTTCAAATGTAAATTATTTAATGCAATAAATTTTTACGATTTACAATAATATTGTTATATTCCTACATTCAAACACAAAATTTCGGGCTAGCGTGGCTAGACGTAAAAAAGGTATTAACAAAACAATCAGCGAACAAAAGAGAAAACATTAAATAAAAATGTGCTTCATCTGCTCAAGCGCTTTTCAAAAACAGGAGTTAGGTTCCCAGACCTTTGAGGTAGATAAAAAATTAAACACCTGCCCACAAAGGTCAAAGGTGACTCGTGAAAAGTACCGACCTGAGCTTTTGGGCGGCACCGCAAACCAAAGAAGGTTTTGTTTGCGTGGCTCTCGAGAATTTCTATACCGTGCCCTTAGCAATCTTATCTATAAAGCTGCTTGTAATATATTTCATCAATAACATTTTTTCCCCCTTTTTAAACAATTAAATGACAAAGTTTACACTGACTTTAAAATGTTTGGTTACAAAATATTATATTGTTATACTTTGTATTTTAATGCAACTATGATAATTTATGATTACTTGGCCTAAGGTTGCACATAACTAGAATTTTATATTAATAGGATATTTTTTACTAAAATTTACTATTGGTACTTATTTTCGAATAAAACAGTTCTCCGATACAGCCGCAAAGTCGACTAGGTTGTACGAGGAGGGATCAAAAAGTAGTGAGAACGACATACTCCTTGGTAAGAAAAAAAAATACTGGCAGGCTTAGCTCAGATACGTATTTGTAATATTAATAAAGAAAAAAAATCTTCGATTCTCTATTGTTTTTTTTTATGTAGTCATTTGTTTGCTTCGTGTCGGAACGTGTTCGAAAATGGAAGAAAAACGAAGTGCGAGCCGTTATTAAATACCTCTGCTTAAAAAAGTTTACGACTCAAGAGATTCATTGCGATTTGGAGGCAACATTAGGAGAGTCTGCTCCGCCGTATTCTACTGTCGCAAGGTGGGCTTCTCAATTTCGAGTAGGGAGAACGAGCACGG
This sequence comes from Carpatolechia fugitivella, assembly GCA_951230895.1. NCBI lineage: Eukaryota > Metazoa > Arthropoda > Insecta > Lepidoptera > Gelechiidae > Carpatolechia > Carpatolechia fugitivella. The sequence continues at coordinate 2,686,601 of OX579649.1, forward strand.
AAGACGAACATCGTTGCGGCCGTCCATCAACGTCAGTCACCCAAGAAAATGTTGCGAAAGTCGAGAAAATTGTATTGAGTGATCGAAGAGTTACCATCCGATACTTAATTCAAGAAACGGGCATCTCATATGGAAGTATTCAATCCATATTGAAACAATCTTTGAATATGAGAAAAGTTTCCGCAAGAAAAGCCGAGAATGTTAACCGACAGTCAGAAACAAAATCGACTTGAAGATATTGTTGGACAAGTCTCAAAAAGATTCTGAGAACATTTTGTCTCGTTTCGTAACAATGGACGAAACATGGGTCCATCATTTTGATCCTGAGACAAAACAGCAATCTTCGCAATGGAAAGGGCCATCATCACCGACCCCGAAGAAGTTTCGTGCCGTGGCATCGGCTGGCAAGGTTATGGCCTCAATATTTTGGGACTCAGAAGGGATATTGTTGATTGATTACCTGGAGCGTGGAACCACTATTACAGGCCAATATTATGCAGCTTTAATTCCCAAGTTGAGGAATGCTATCAAAGAGAAAAGGAGAGGGAAACTTCGAAGGGGCGTGCTGTTTCATCACGACAACGCACCCGCGCACAGGTCGGCAGTTGCGATGGCTGCCATTCAGCAAGCTGGCTTCGAATTGGTTGACCACCCCCCTTATTCACCAGATCTGGCGCCTAGCGATTTTATCTGTTCCCCAAATTGAAAGAATTCTTAAGGAAAAACAGGTACGAAGACGATAACGAGGTGATGGATGCCGTGGAGAGCTTTTTGCAGGACCAAGACAAAACTTTTTTTAAAGGGATTGAAGCCTTGGAAAAGCGCTGGACTCGGTGTGTAGAGACTCGGAGACTATGTAGAAAAATAAATTATTAAGTTATTAATAGTCATTATATTCTATTTCATTCTCACTACTTTTTGATCCCTCCTCGTAATTACAGAACGTTTGTTTTTGCACGGCAATTTTATTTTTATATTTCGTTTATATTGAGGTTGAGGTTTATTAACTTTGAACGTTGTTTTAGAAGCTTATTTGAACATTTTGGTTTTTAACTTTTAACTAAACCACAAGTCGATAAATTTTCTTATTTCATTTAACTTTATCACTGATGGGTGATAATACATTAAATGTATTAAATTTTAATGGAATCATAAAAAAAATCTCGGCCATTGGCTATGTTTTCGTCAGAAACGGCATTTATCCATCTCTGTCTTGTTTCTTTCCCAGAAAATGGCTAGCTAGAACTACTTTATTTAAATTTCAGTCTTTGTCTGCTAAGGGCTCTTAGTATCAAAAATAATTCCAAAAGAAAAGGGAAAAAATTAGTTAAGTAAATATTCACACTGAAATTGTTCGTCAATTTCGTCATCTCCCAAGATTTGGCATTCTGCTTGTTTGCTATCTTAAATAATCTGCATACATAACACATAGTACTCGTTGAGAGATCCGGTTGCTTGCTGCTATAAAGTTAAAATTGAATGGTGCTTGCTAAGTCGGCTGAGATGACAAACCAAGTCTTTTCGCCACTTTTATAAGTCGTTGAATGAAATTGATCGTCAATGTAACGATTCAATAACGGCTAACTGATACTATTGATATTGAGTGGACAATGAAAGCTGATACGTAATGCGCCATTACACATAATTGCGAAAAAATGAAAGGACCTTAAATAACCTTTGTCAGTCTTTTTGTAAGGATGAATAATAAGAGCGTTGTATGAATGCGAGGACCAAGATTTTTAAATGGAAATACTTTAATTTTTCCGCAATATAAAAATAACCCACGTAAGAATCTAGAGTTCAAAATGTACGTGTATGCTTTGCCTTTGGCGATTCTATAGCCTGGTGTCAACCAGGGTGCGTGCGGTCAGTTGCTGACCTTACAACCCACACGATGAAGAAGATATGTATGCTAATCATCCAAATTAAATCAGTCGTTTATGCATGATTAATTGTTTCCGGCATGCAAACAAACAACATTTATCTAGTAGGATAGGAAAAGAAAGTAAAACAGTGAACGACTCTATTATTCTTACTAAACAAAATATTTCTAGGCACGTAGGCGTAGCAATTGCCTACGTAGCATTTCGTAGTATATCTGTTTCGCCATGCACATAATAAAGTTCATTATTTCGCAAATATGAAAAAGATGTACACGATTTAGAAAATAATATATAACAGTGAACCGCTCTGTACGTTATAATGAAGATATTTCGAGGAAACGTGATCGTAGCAATTGCCTACGCTTACTGTAGCTATTGCTACGCGTCGTAGCATACGCGTCGTAGCATCTCGTAGCATATCTGTTTCGCATGCACAGAACAAAAATAAAAAACATGTACACGAGTGAGTTCAGTCTATTTCTTAATTTCTCATTTCGCATGTCTTCAGGGGTTCACCTTTCAGAAAATTACGAAAGAATAACATTATACTTATAATAAAACGTATACAGAACGAATGCAAGCAGACTTCAAAACGAATTTAGATAGCAAAAATGTACGAAGATTATTATGTCAGAGTTTTGCAAGAGGCAATTTGTCTTGAGAGAAATATCACGGAGTCATAGTATAAATATACGTATGATGTAGTAAGATGTCTCGCTAAGTCGGGATTATGTCGCGGAGATATGAGTAACATTAATATTTTGAACTGCGCATAGTATCGAGAACTTGGATCCCTTAGGACAGGTAGTTAGATAGAAAACTTCTTTGGTGGCAGTACTGAAATCAGCTCAACGATCAGATAGTTTCGTGTAATAACTTTTATTTCAAATAATTAACTAGCAGCCTCCGTGGCCTAGCGGTCGAAGGATCGACTCAAATTACAAAGGTAGCTGGTTCTAATTCCGGTGGAGACTACGAAAATAACGATTTCTGTACTTCGGAAGGCAAGTTAAGCCGTTGTTTAGTTTGTAAATAATTGACAGTATTTCTTTCTTTATTTCTAACAGTATTTATTCTTATACAAATATGATTGCACAACATTTGTGAGAACATGATCCTAACGAGATCATGACTGAGTATTCATCCGCTTCGACTGTTTTAACGCATGGCAGATACAAATAGTTAAGACCGAGTCGCGCCTTAATGGATTATCGCCGCTGTATTAGTGCAGATTAATGTTTCATATCGCGTCTCGTTATCCCTCGAGTAGCTCAAACGTTCATCCTATAAGACGTCGAGTGTATTATAGTATAAATAAGGTTCATTATTCAGATACCTATCGCTAATTTGGTTCCTTATTAGTATGCCGGCAACGCTCGAGGCGTATAAGCGGCTGCTGATCCTTGCTGGTCACGTAAGTTAAGCTACCGGCCAGGTAATTTTACAGGCTATTGCCTAATACCTTAATACCTCTTATCTCACACTCTGCAGGTTTTTTCTTTTTTAATTAGTGTTTAGTGTGAAACGTTTACTTGTATAATCGTCATGTACAGAAGACAAAGGATATAGTCAGGCCAGGCAGCTTGAAACGGATTAAGTTTTCTCTGGTAATTGTTTATGCTTTGTCATGAAATTTCGCATAATTGTGCAGTTCGGCAAATTACATAGGTATACATGTAAACTTAATTTCATATAAAAAATCTCTCCTTTGTCCTCTGTACCAGTGTCAAAAAAATAAAAACTGAAACTTGCTATAACAGCTATGATAGAAAAAACTTACTGATCTGTAAATAAACATTTATTGGCGAAACTAGAGGAAGACGTCCTTACATGACTAGGAGCAAACGCTATGTAGCTTTTATAAAAGAACGATACCATTTGATATTACGCATATTCTAAAACTGGCCGCACACTTCAGCTCCTGGATAAATACTGTGTCAAAAAACGTTGCAGCGACCGTATGAAGTTTATTTGAAAGAAAATCAAGAAAGAAAAATTCTTAAAACGTATGTCACATCGCAGTTGTCAAAATAGGTCTTCAAGAAAACCTAAGATTTGCACAAACACTTAATATAGAACTTCTGTAACAAACACTCTATTGGGCATTAGTCAATTACATCTTTCCGAACTCGTTAAGCGACACAAAAGGAAACTCGTTCATTAAGTACAAGGATCAAGTGGCTGAAGATTCAATCTAGACAACAAACAAAGTAAGCTTTTAAGTTGGAAAACCACTGAGTTCGTCTCGAGCAAGCCAATAAAATTGTATTCTTAAAGTAAGACGGCATTAACGTCTGGCTTAGCCACAAAATTTTTGTAATCTGTAGCAAGATTTTTGATTATTTTCCGTTTTTATTTATAAGTTCTTCCTTCCTTTTAAGTTGAGTATTTGATTAGGGATTGAAAACAAGGAAAGAAATTGGAGTATCCGAAGCAATCTTTCTGATGTAAATTAACAAATAAATTCGTTTTGCTGAAATTCTATTGTAGGTATACTCTTGAAACTTTCCGACGCCTTTCCAATGCAGACATGTCCAGAAACTTGCGGTCCGTATTCCCAACCAAAACTAAATTACTGACCCTTGGAATGCCCTTAGATGGGCCCAGCCAAAGTTGAAGATAAACTATTTAACGCTTCGGAGGAGCCAAGCCTTTGATCCTTCTGGTAATTATCTGGCGCCGGCTAGTATGTGTGCAGCTGACAAGTTAAAGAGCTGTTTCACAGTTAACTCCTTTATCGCCCTTGTGACGCGCCTTTACGTCTCTGTGAGATAATAATTCGGGAAACCCGGAAACGGCTGCTTGGTACCATTCGTCTTTATGTCTACATAAACTAAATTAAATTATGGAAATTAAATTTATAGCATTGCAACTACTCACTCACTTGTATTTTTTTTTCTTATGAAGCTTTAAAGCTTAAAACTAAAAAAGGAACATTCACGTTATTGAAATTCCACCGATTGTATTATAAAATTTTATTAATTGCATATTTCATAGAAAAGTGAAATAGAGAACAAAATGGGAATATTTCAAACATACCCGTACAACGGATCAGCAAGATGTTGTTTTTATATTCGTAATACCAAATGGATATTTAGCCATTAACAGTAAAAAAATATTTATTAAAAATGGTACGTAAGCAATCCCAGAATGTTCAAAGCATTCGCGTTGGCTTTATTTAACTACTCGTAAATGTTTGATTTTTATCGATAACTCTTCACTTCTTACTTTAGAATTCTTAAAAATTCTCTTGCGATTTTTAAAGAAAACATTTTACTTTTTACATCATCTATCTATATAAATAATAGTTTATTATATTTGTTCACAGAATCAACTTTGGGACGAGTTCGAGTTAGAGGACGCCACCTTCGCCGAATGCAGCACCAGCACCGCTCACCACAGCTTTGAGGTAATTGTGACTTACGTGGCCAAGCAAAACCTTTACCTTCAATTACATATCATCAAGATCAAATACACGCTATTAAATACGATTGTGATCACAAAACATCAGCAGTATTGATTATCTCGCTCGCTCAGCGATCTTACGGCAAATTAACAATTTGCAAAACCAAGATATTCGTATTAAACGTAATTCAGAAACAGGAGATATTTTCTTTTAAGTTTTCCTTGCGATGTCCCTGCAAATGACAGGTTTACAAATAAATAAGTCGAGAACCTCAGTGTTTTGAAAGATTAAAGGGACCGATTGGCAATCAGATTAGAAGTTTAATAGCTTTTGGAACTGGGTATAAGTTCACACGAATATTTTTCCTGCTACTCGTACCGAAATATTCCAATCAATTTTTTTTTATTCTATAAATTTGGTCTTGTTATCTTGTTAACAGCAGTGTATTGTCGGCTATCGATAAAAGACGTCTTTTAACTACACACAAATTATGTGATTTTTCTTTAGCGACTCTATTATAAAAAAAACCCATTTAAATGTAAAACAAACTAGTAGCTTCGTTGCTGAGTAGATTAGCTTTCCTTTTATTTAAAATAGCCGCAAGTATTTTACATAATAGCGTGGCTGGCAACTACGCAAATTACAGTCAACAATTGTCTCGCTTTCAACTTTTGCCCAGTATACTTGTATAATAAGCATTAAGAAAATGGAGCCTAGAGCGTTCCCTGTGGAACATTGTAAAAGCATTTACAACTATTAAAATTTTAACATTAGTGTGATTGCGTTCTTTCCTTTTACGACTATTTTATGTATCAGTCTCAGTTATAGCCCCCATAACTGAGAATTGACCTGCTTTTTTTTTATTTATGCCTGTGCAATCTCCTGGCGCAGTGTATCGAAAGCCTTGTATAAATCAAGTCACTTTCACTGTCACTAATAATTTGGATTAATAATATAAATTTTATTATTTTAAACACGTTCGTGGCCATGTTCCTAAAAAATATAATCATTGATCAGAATTAGAACGAAAGAATTAGTACTTATAAAACTTGCTTTATGGAAGTAATTGATATTATAGAAGTACTTGTACAGATAACAACGAAAAAGTAAATACCAGGAGTAGCTCATTTTGTTTTCTTTAAATCTTCGAAATTTTTATGGAGTCCTGTGATTGAGGATAGTGACAGTCTGTCCTCCGAATACCTCCTGAAGCTTTGCTCACTCTATCGAAATTATAATTTTCGAAGTTAAGCTATTTTTGTGAGATATTTCCAGACCCTAAGGTTACCTAGACGAGATTGCTCCCTCAGCAATGAGGCCGTCTTTTGACTCTTCTGTTCTGTGTCTTTCCTTTTCCTATTGTTTCTTTCTTGTATTGTATTGTTATGTGTCTTCATCGTGTGGGTTGGAACTAACCTCTTAAACTCACCAGGTCATAGAGCCGCCAAAGGCCACTGAACGAATCTGCTAATGATCCTCATTGCACAGAATTAACGTTTATTGAAATCAACGCGTTCTGCAGTTTTCAAAAGGTCATTCACTACTTACGTCTGAGTGTTTAATATTTATAATAGGTTTGTTCGGGTGTTGTATTGTTTGTTCATTCATTCATGATATAATAATAATTCCTTTCAAAATGAGAACAATTCGTTTTGTTTTAATTATGAACATATATACACATATTATTACATATCAATTACCGTGCGTGCTTTTAACTAGAATTAGAGGTAAGTAACCGTTTCTCTCTTGGGAGTGCCGAGGTCGTTTCCCCCAACTCCTTCTCAATTAGGCTTATTGGCTATAAATCGGGAAATACTCGTACCTACTTGGTGTAATTCACCATTTAATGTTGTTAACACTGATTTATAGATACTGAAAAGTTCCCAATTATAGGTATTCTAAAAATAACATAGACAAAATGTAGCTGACCCGGGGGTCAAACGACTGGAGCTGGCGCGGGCGCCGCCGAGTCGTATCTGGTACAACACATCTCGCTGGCTATCCAACGAGGCAATGCCGTCAGCGTGATGGGCACATTCCCGCCGGGTACGATTCCGGGTACGATTCGGGGTGGTTTGTTTGATTGAGTAGTGTAGCGTTAAAAAAAGAAAGCTAGCTAACCTGTGGTTGTCAACCACAGGTTAGCTAGATTGTGAAACGTGAAATTTTGGAGAACAGAGAAAGAGTTAGTTAAATTTGTCCGAACGGTATAATAGGAATTTAAAAAGGGCCTAGATATTGCCAAAGTATCAAAAAGATGAGCCGAGAGTCGGGTCCTGAGGGGACTCCGTCGATATAGTGTCGCTGAACTAGTGTTGTGTTGTGTTGTATCGATGCAGGAAGGTGTAAAAACCGCGAAGTACCCCGGAGAGTAATTGCCAAACGGGAACCAAAAAAGGGAGGGCCAGAGCAACCTAAAGGGCCTTTTTAGAATTTAGAAAAGAATTTAGAAAGAATTTGGCAAGATCCGCATACAAAATTACAAAACTGATACAAAAAACAGGCTAAAAAAATCCGCGAGATGGGCAGTATCCCAGGGGGGACGCCGCACAGTGGTGGACGTTGTATGGCGCGGCGGAAATAATTGTTTTATAGAAAGGGAATGTTATAAATGTTGGATATTAGTTCATAAAATAATAAGAAAGCATATTTTTCATAATGTTTTAGTTATATTATAGTATCGTAAAAATCAGAAAAGCAGTAAATGAAAGAAAACTAAAAAATAAATAACAAAATAAATTAAATCATTAATTTTTGTGCATTTTTTAAGACATATACAATAATGAATATATATATACAAAGAAAGCATACAAATACATACACAGTAATGAACAGGAATAAAAATAATTAAATTAAGTTTGAGGATCATTCTTCATTTCCTCCATGCAGCAAAGCTTTTACATCTTCATGCAAGGGCAAATGCTTTGGGCTACGCATAGCCCTTAAACTATTTGTGTACGGATCTGAAGAAGCCAAAAGCATGTGAAAAACATCTTCGTTCGTCAATTCACGTGAGCATTTTCGAGAATGGTTTAATCTGTATCGACGGTAGTCCTTGTTGCGCGCCTCTTGGGCTTCCTCAGATAACATTCCCACTGGCAATGCAGCAGCTGAAATTATATGACTGCCGTGCATTAGAACCTTATGCACTGTATTTGGCATATAGTACCAGTCATATAACCCAACATACAGTCTTGTAGTCTCTTCACAATACTTCCCGAACTTTTCTGAGTCAACTGAAGCCCCGGAGTTGATTGTCTGCAATATTATAGAAAATCGATGAATCAACCTTTCATCGACTCCTGTAATTTCCGCCACTATATCCACATTATCAAAAAACCTCCTTGACGTGTTTCCATCATTCGACGAGCCCATTCCTTGCTTAACGAAGTCCACCTTAATTCCCAATCTTTTGAAAAGCTCGTCTTGTATTTTTTTCTTCTCCTCTTCTTTAAGTGGCAGCGTGTTGGCATTGGTTCTCCAGCTTTTAAACGATTTATTATAGGCAATATGCAAAATACATTCCATAAATTTCAGTCTTGCATGTAACGGACTAAGGCCTACTTTAAAAGCGTCCGTATTTACTTCTTTTGTTTTTAAATGTTCCAGCTTATTCATTTCAGTCGGCTTCGCCTTGCATATATAGCACACTGCATTAGAAGAAGTATCTGTGATTGTTTGTGCAATTTTACCATCGATCATGGTTAAATGAAGTTCATGAGTCACTCTAAAAATCCTGTTGTTCATGGAAATCGTTGTTTGATTTAGATTAGCTATTTCACTTTCCATTCTTGAGATCTCGTTTTTACTGACATCCGTTGTTTCTTTCATGAACTGAAACTGTACTGGTCTGCAATACCTGGTTGAAGAAGGAGTTTCATTTTTCCAATACACCAAAGAATTATTTATTTTGTTGTTAAGACGGAGCGGAACTAATGTTGTTAGAAATATGTTGGTATCTGTAGCACCATCTTCGACAAATGACTGTTTGTATTCAGTGTGGCCCGATGAGCCATCGCAACCCCATTTTGATAAAAGTGTTACTTCCTCACTCATACTTGCCAATTCATCGTCAGTTTTTGTTTTATATATCCTCTTTACAGTATGATCTAATAATTCTTGAAGACCTACGTAAGCGTAGCTTTCTGTTGCATCTATATGAGGAGGATAGCAATCTTTCTTTGCATTTAAGACATTATGATAAGCTGGAAAAATATCACATCCAATTTCCTTTGCAGCTTTTCTAAGAATTTCATATTGATGCCTTGTTAATGATGCATCTAACATTAATGCCCACGCTTTCTCCGCACTAAATGCTTCACATCTTGTTGATTGATCGCTTATTCTCTTAGCTGCTGCAGCAATTAATTCAGGTTGGACAGTTTCGCATAGCTTTTTAACTTTATACCTTTTGGCTCGGTCACAACATTCATCGATAGGTTTTTCTGGTCTTCCACTGTGAGATCGTTTTGATGATCCTGCTGCAATATCTTCATTAAGAACCGTAAACTTTACTGACAGCCATTTTTCATTTTTAGCAAAAAAGAACTTCTTATTCCGAGCTGCTTCATTCCACTTTTTTGTAAATTTGGGAAAAAAGGTTTTGATCAAATGTTCACTTATTTTCACTAACATGATCTCCGATAAATCAGTATGATTGCTTTTAATAACTTCAACGCACTTATTGACATCGCGACCGCTTGCGATAGCAATTTCGGCTAATTTGTCGTTAGAAATAGTAAAATTCGCCATTTTAGTGTAAAATTTGTTATCACTGTACCGGTTATGAACAAGTAATGAAAAAGAAAACAAAAGTTTATCCCTTTTATAGCCATTACTATTTTTTTTAGGTAATTTACCCTCATTAAAAAAATTAATTCTTAATGTAGGCAATATGAAGCTCATTTACTAATAGGACTACAAAAACAAGGTTAGCAGATATTAGCAGCTGGAAGTGATTTGTTAATTATCTATAGGAATGTACCTATCACGTAAACTACATAAGACACCGCCGGAAAGCGCCGCAAGCTAGATATGGTCGATTGAAATAAGAAATTATGTAAAAAAAAAATGCTTTGTTCTCTAACGATACTACATTAATACTAAGTACTTTCCTCAAATTATAAATTTAGTTTTAGATGCTCTAATGTATGTAGTATTACCAGTAATTTTTATATTTTTTTTAAATACACTGGTTATCTAGTGTAACTAAGCAAAAAAAGTCATATTTTTCAAGAAATAAATAACGTTTCTTTAAAGTCTGACTTTAGCCTTTAATTTAACCAATAACACAATAATAAAAATAAAAAAAAATTATATAGCATTGTTTGTTGAAGACTGTAGTATTTATTAATGATACAAAATCTGCCTAAAGTTGAACTCTGAAAAAAGGACTTTTTTCCGCCGATCCATCACCGTGCGCCGGTGCGCGGGTCTGCGGCACTCAGCTGGTACGGGCGCGGACGCACACAACGCAGGGATCCAGGCACGTCCAATGCCTAGTGGCCTCAGGTGTCCGGAACCACAGCGAGAGATCGTGAAAGGCACGGAGGGACCCTTGTGTGTGTGTCGCAGAGGCCGGAAATACACTGTAAAGATTGACAAAGAAATAATCGCCATCCAACCAAGACAAGGAAAGAGAAAAGTGCGTCGATAAAAACCAGGAGGAAGACAACACAAGACTTACCCGGCTAGTCCAAAATAGGAGCCTGTCCTAATATTTATTGTATTCCAAGTTATTTATAACATTTACTTATATTTATTTACTAATATTCAACCAAGTTCAAGGAAAAAATCGTTTCTATCTGATGATAGACGACAACTGGGAAAACAATAAACAATTTAGAAAAAGGTCAAACCAAGAAAATTTGAAATTTGAAAATGTGACATAAAAACCGGCCAAAAGAAAAAAGAATCATACCAAAAAGGTTATTAAAAAACCTGCAGTAATGCTGCAGTAGGTAGTTTTAAGTTATAGTTTTAATTTTGACTTCGATCATATTGACATGTTTTACGTATTTATTGATGATTTAGTCATTTAAATTAAAAAATAAATAAATAAAAGGTATTAAAATATGACAAGGCGAAACACAATGGTGAGTATTAATATTAATAATATGAATTATAACATGTTTTATTAATACAACATGCTAGAGAAAATTACTTTGCAACAATTTTTTTTTTTTTGTGGACTGTAATTTTTTTTTTTTGTTTGCATTAGACTTTTTTATGTAGAACAAAATAACAGGAGAACATAAGGAGAAATAAGCATAATTAAAAATCCTTTTTAAACACAAGCTTTTAAAGCCGTGGAGTGGAGTATCCTTGTAAGCAGACTACGTATATTACATTATAGTATATTTTTCGTGTTATTCTCAGCAAGCCCTTTCATTTGAAACCCATATTGTAGAAAAGCATGACGAGGTTATGTTGTGTATTTGAGGAGTTCCTATGGCCACCTTCTGGCTCCATCATGAGACCCTGGACATCACTTATGACTAAAGATCTTGTCAAGACAAATCCAACGAGCCCAAACACGATGAGGTTATGTTGTATATTTGAGAAGTTCCTAGGGTCACCTTCCGGCTCCATCATCAGACCAGCTCCATGGTACCATAATATTGCATTGTCATCGAATTTACATAAGTGTACCAAATTCCAGCACAATCGAATGACAGCAAGTGCTTTAAAATTGAGTTGCAATATTCCACCCGAACATACATACATACATTACAAGTTAAATAAAAGCTTGTAAAAACATGCACTTACAGAAATTATTCAAAAGCAGCAGTCATAAATACTCCAGCGCATGGAGGAAGCCCAGCGCGAGTTCTATATGGCAGTGATTCACAAAATATTCCTTCAACACTAATTAAGATGCAATATTGGTTGATTTTTAATAGGTTTTAGTATTTATATATTAAGTATTTGGGATTAAGAAATACAAACTTGCACACCGAAAGGGCCAAATTTAAAGTTAATCTGACGTGTTTGTTTTTGACTGATGACAATCGCGTACTTTACTCACCTGACGTTTTGTTTTTGTCAGATGACAATCGCGCACTTCACTCAAGGGTCGCGCGAGTAACCGATACGCACATAGTGCGTTCGAGTGCATGTGGAAAAGGGATAAAGGCGGAAATAGGAAGAAATTAATTGCAAATATGACTTAAATTTACTTTTTCTCCATCAGAACACGTCCTGCGTCTGCTAACGATCTTCTCTATTTTTGTAGGATAACTTCTAAAATCAAGTTGATAAATCAGTTTCTTTATTGGCAACAAGTCAGTCATACATTCAAATCGTAAATCTTTTAACGTGGACATGGACATCCAGTTTAAAACCAGATAATTTGTTTTCAACATGTATTATTTTTTCATTGCATGAAACTTGCATACCATGCATAAAACAATTAAATCGTTTATATCAGTTTCGAAATTCTGCTTGATCATTTAGCTTGGTTATTTTCACGGGATGTTGTTTCATTAATAAGTAATATCAATTACTTAGCTTTGTTTTTCGTTTTCCTGCGAACTGTGTTGTGTGTAACTGATTTTTTACATCGTGATATAGTTTGGCGTGCATCTGGAAATAAATAAGGTTGTCTAGAAGAAATCGCTTACAGCGATACTACCACCTTTGCAAACAATCCAATATTAAGGGCAATTACCTAGGTAGGTATTTTTCTTATGTTTCCAGTAAAGTGTTAAGTTACTTACAAATAGGCGCAAGCTCTTTATACTCGTACGTCTGCTTTATTTATACCTCAACGCTTTCTCAAATAGAAGCCGATCTGAAAGTTAAGCATTAAGACAATTGAAACATGACAGTTTTAACAATACCGTTATGGTAAAAAAATTCTCAAGTAAAATGTAATGCAAAATCTACTGAAGGTGTGCTAATAATAGTTTACTCAATTTAAACTCAGAAACGGTGCTTTTATCGGAAAAATAATTGAATGCATCGATAAAGGTCAATTATTTTTCAATTTGGTTCAGCCCATGCTCTATATTTTCAGCATATCTACTCTGATGGACGTATTCGATTAAGCCACTGTAAATGTGGATTAAAAATAGCTACTCTAAAATGGAAATGTCACGTCAAGGAAATATAGAAATACTCAAAATACCGCGGAGTCGGGCGTCAGAGCTCGCCAGTTAGTCGAGAGCTCTCAGTATAACTCCAGTTAATGCCACGGTTTCGCGCTAGCTTCTCTCTTACATTCTAGGTTATGACGTCATTTTACACTCGACATAAGGGTCATTGCTTTTGCGCAATTATTTCTGAGAGCCTTGCCAACGGACTGGAAGTGTCGAGATTTTTCTAAATATGTTAAAAAAAAACCTTCATGGACAGAACATTTATGTTGAAACTAGCTGTCCGCCCGTTTTCCCGTAGGAACAAGACTTTTTCCCGTAAAAAGTATCCTATGTGTTACTCCAGGGTACAAACTATCTCCATTCAAAATTTCATCCAAATTCGTTCAGTAGTTACGGCGTGAAAGCGGAACAAACATCTAAACATCCAACTATTCACATTTAATAATATTAGTGTGATGTGATGTGATTCTGTCAAGCCCGACAACATTTTTAATTTTTGCTTCGTTCAAAAATAGAAATATTCGTTAAAAGACGAAATCTGTAAAAAATTATAATAAAATGCTTTGGATGGCATTTTGTAGAATAGAACCTCTCGATGAGATGCATCGTGCAAAGGCGAAACACGTGCAGAGTAGTGATATATGTTCGCTGTGTTGTCATAGCCTGAGTACTTGTGCATATTTGCGGACGGACGGGCGTTGCACTTTGTACTAAAGTCAAACATCATCTCGTGCCAACGTAGTTTAATATCTTGCTTTTATTTGATATCTACTAAATTGCTCCTAGAACTCGTTTCCTACAATTCTATGTAATTTGCAAGGTAATATTCGTTGTTTCTAGTTGGTTACTCCTTTTTCTTCAAATCCAATATTTGAACTTTAGGTTTTGTCGCTCATAGCATTTTATACTTTTTTTTCTTTTAAAAGACAAATGTCGTAATTCATAAGAAATAAAGTTGACGACGAACTTACACAACACATAACCTTTTATATGCTTTTACACATATAGACAGTATAATCCCAGTTGGAAAGCCTTTGCACGTGTCACGTGTTCACTGACGTCGGCTCAAGCTACAAAAGTGGATGTAACATTGATGATATTTTATTTTCCTATCAGGAAAAATACTGGGATGGAGTCTCCCTTTACACAAATATGACTGTGTTGGGAGGCTCCGAAAAAATAATAATGGACTGAACAGTATCATTTAGGGTCCCGTATCTTAATAGGATAAACAAAACCCTCATAAGATCTCCCTCCGTGTCCGTTTGCCACAGGTCTGTAAAAATTAAAAAATGTAAAAATTATTAATCTCTGTTGTTGTTGTTGTTTCATAAAAGTTACGTTGGGTCTGACGCTTTTACAATTAATTTTTCCAATCCTCGTATCTAACTTAAAATTAACTCCTAAGCTGGGTCTATTTTGCAATTTTCATATTTAGGCCGAGCGGTTGGTTGGTTCTCTATTTGGTTGAATGGCCGATATACATGGGCCACGTCTTAAGCTAAGTAACAGGTGCAAATATTATAGTAGCAAGAAGCGAACGCCAACTTGAATCGCTATAGTCCGGACCGGACAGTTTATTCAGCACGTGCTACTTAATAATTCTTTTTCTTTGTTTACATAAGAGGTTAATACTACTACTCTGTATTTTAGTAGCCTACCTACTTGAATTTTTGTTAAATTATCTACGAATCTTACGAATGTTACATCACGATACTTAATAATAATAACTTTTTCAATACAACTTGCTCGAAATTTGAACTTACGAAGGCAGTAAGTAGACTGTGCGGTAAATGCGTTTTACCGTACTAGTGCGTATTTTTTTTTATAATTTCTACGGTCTCCATAATTTTTATTCAGCCAGGATTATTTTAATAATAAAAAATAAATTGAATCAATTCTTACAAAGATGAAAGAATTTTATATTTTTTATTTCAACAATTTGTATAAATGTAAAAATGTTTTCTTGTAATTTTGATTGCTGTCAATAAAGAATATTTGTATTGTATTGTATCAAAATTATTATCTGCCAGTAATATTATGATAATAAAAATAAAATTATCTCGATTCGGAGAGACTGAATCTTCGCGAGAGCCTTTTTAAGCATAAATATAAGAATATAAGCATAATTATGGAGAAAAAGGTATATTTTATGTTGGTGGTTATGGTTTCTTTTGAAACCTATTAATATTTTGAGATTGGCGCTAATTTAGTAAAATTTTAATTGAATTGTGTTACCTCATTGATTGTTGTTTGATTGAGTGATCAAGTGTTAATATTTAATGATAAATCTAAAATAGTACAGCAACTCAAACTGCGCTTGATATAATAAAGGTTAATTTTTCAACTTTTACATGAACAATTTTAGCATCTTAGCTTTGGTATCCCACCTTTAACCATTTTATTTTCATTATTTACTATCAGTTTTCTCACAAGTGTGTATTAAAAAACTTCGTACAACACACGAATCTTAGATTTTATAACAAACTCATGACAATATAAACCCTCGCTTTCGGCTCTGGCTTACAAAAGTCAGCTCGTTTGTAATTTGCCACCTACGACCCTTGTATCGTAATGTACTATCATCGCCACGCAAATATTACTGTTTCCTCGCTATGTTACTTTACACAATCTGTGGATAGTGTTGTTGGTTGTATTGTATATGTATCTAACGTATTGTTTTCATTCATTTATGTTTCTATGTATGCAGCTGTTTACTTTCCCAAATAAATAAATTAATAATAAATAAAATAATATAATAATAATAACACCGCGGCAATCGTTTGCCCTCACCTCCTTGTACATACCTTGAATACGGCGACATCTTCCCATTGGCCGATGTCGTCGTAAAAGCCCTTTAAGGTGAAATAAAGATGTTTCCCCATAATAAAGAGCTTTATTTATCAAAAAGTCATTATAACATATAATCTAGAGCGATAATTAGACACAGAAACAACTTAGATATGGTTTATTTCTCTTCACAAAACTAACACGTATACAGTTATTGATTTACACTAACAAATATGTATTTGTGAGAGAGACTGGATCTGGAATATGTCAGAGAATTGACTTTACTCTGAGATTTGATCAATCGAAATCAAATTTACACTTTTATTGGGTGAAAGAGTGCTGATGATGCCGAAGACAAATTAAGAAACACCATCATTACATGAACATCTATTAGATTTCTACTCTATTTGTATTCGTAGCGTCGTCGATTCGATATGCAGTAATCTAAGACTCTTGTGCATTCTGGTACCTACTCGCAAAAGCATAATATTACTGTTACGAATTAAAAATGTAACGAAACCGTAGTTCAGCTACAAAAGTGTCCCGCTAATAGAAGTAAAGCTTTTTAGTGCATATATAATTTTATTTAGTTATTTATTTATTTATATGAAAATACAATTAAACTTATAACTAAACACAAAAGAGTGCAACTTATTCAAGTTTGCCTGTACACCCAAAGAAAGTGGTTACAAGACGTCACTCGTGCGAGCTACCTACATTATAGTCTGTACAAGAAAATCATAATCAAGTCTACTCGTATACAATCAACACAACACAAGCACTGACTGCGTCTGTGAGTGTGCACTCCAATGCAACTACGACGATCACTCGCGTGGCTGCATTCGCATGCTTCACTACACACGCATCACAGCGGTACAGGTTTAGATCCGTCCGTCCATATACAGGAACCTTTACAGTTCGCGCACGACATTTTTACAGTTTTCATAAAGAATATTGTCAATTCACTGTTTGTAATAAACTGTTTTATTTAAATTAAATTATCTTTCATGGTAAAATTTTGAAGGAATAAATAAATATGTACCTAGGGATAATTTCTGTTTCCTCAGGGGCTTTTTTCATAAGGCTGCTCACAGAATTAATAAAGTACTTGGCATTCTAAGTTCAATTACAAATTTGAAGACGTATCGTTACAGAAAATCAGTCTTCATAACGTGACGACACAAGGTATAGTAGATTATCTTTTTAGTTTAAGTGAAGTTAGAACTGGATCATAAGAGCGTACTAAAAGCGCCTCTAATACACTCTGACATTGCAATTCCACCTCCACTGAACAAAAAGATAAATTCGTACTATAAAACTAATCTATTTCCAGTAGAAGTTGGCATACGACGAGATCGCTAAGGTTATTACACCGAGATCTGTCAATTCTGGTTGAAGTTAGGTCGTTTTGCCTTTGACTAACCGGATAGATTGTAAATAACCTATATCCGACTAGATTTCCTTTAGTTCTCACAACGGAAACGGAAATGAGCGCGAACAGTGATAGCTTAGAGCATTTGCATCGTTTAGTTGCAGGCGCATTGTAGCTACGTAGAGTTGCAATTTTACAAGCACAATTTTATGTACATTGTGTAGTTACAGGAAAAGGTTAAGGCTATGTTTTTGTGCTTTTAATTTGTGGAATTGTAATTTTTTTAAAACAAGCTCTGGTGAATATGCTTTAAGAATGTGCTTTGTTAATTTTATTATGTGTTAGCTGTACGTCGTTCACGTGATCTGCAAAACATTGTTTTCAGAACTTTTCGATATGTAATGTTTACTGTAGACCCGTCAGTGCAAGCGAATAGGTTGTTGGCGTTGCTGACACAAGAGAGTAGTTTGTGCTAAAAGCAACTGATGCTTAGGTCCTTGACAGCGCAAGGTTTTTCTTTGGACTTTATTTATTGATATCCCGAAGCATACAAATTATGGGAAATTTATAACACGTTTGAAGCAAAAAAGTTATTAGGGACGATGGGAATCTTTGGGATAACAACACTAACGCCTGCATTACAGTCTGTCAATATTTCAGCTTCTTTACACTTTGTTGCAGTTTTATAACCTTCAATCTGGTCTCATAATTTTGTCCTCAGTCCCAGTAGTTCGGTTTTGTTTTTTTTTCGGTACCAATTATGACCAAACTATTGCTCGTTGTTTTCGTTACCGATCATAATAACTGAACTATTGTGACTAACGGTATTTGTTTCGTAACAGAATTATGAGGACGCTAATTTTTAAAGTTGTTTAGTGTGGTGAGGTCTTCCTGTTTCATGACTCTGTTAATTGATACGAGTACATAATTATTCAGTTACTCCCCGGGAATGGAATATTTCGGTACTTATTTCCACAACTTATTTCGCTGCGTATAATTGTTTCGCAAAGCTAGGTGTTTCTTTAATTTAGGATATATCTCTTTGATAACCATATACAGAAGTAATGAGGTCTTGCAGTGATGTAGCTGAATGTACAATATAATGTTGTCTGGCAAAATATTACTCCCATTCTCTTTTGGATATCTTTCTTCACCAATTTGTAGTAGGAGATCTGCAAATTCGTTTACATTTCGAACCATTCATGAGTCTGTTTGAAAAATTTTGAGTTTCGTCAAATGTTTAACCCTTGTTAACGGATTAATGGGTTTTAATTAATTTGAGCTTTCAGTTCAGTGAACATGAAAGAAAACCGATGAACGCAAGAAGTAATTGAACCAGATGCAAATAAACAGATAAAATCAAAGAATTTCAAAGAATATAACTCCAGAAGCTTTCATTGTATTGAAAATTGGTAAAATCATTCATTATATAGAAGCTTTCACTAACGAACTGGGTAGATATATCCAAAGTTTCAGTGATTCTATGGGCTGTTTGTCGCACCCCATTATGCGAGCTTAAAAATAGTCGAATGGTGTAACTTTTATAGACCTGTCTTCGTTGAGTCCATTTTTTCTATCTGGGAAAAACTTTACCCAAGCTAATTCTTCAGCTGGTGGTGGAGTTTCGCGTTGTATTCCATTGACCGTATCTCGTAGACTGGTAAAGCTGGTTCGATGGTAATAATTTGGCGAATTATTTCTGAAACATCTAGAATTATCACATCATTCGGCAAAAACACGGTTGTACTTATTAAACTTTGATTCTGTGCAATTGGATCATTGGAGGACAAGTTTTTATTGTTATAAGTGAAAATTGTTTATCTCGATTTGCTCTGACACAGCAAACAATATACAATGTAAACCTTTATTCAATGTCAGTTTTTATTTGTGCCTCTGTTTTAGATTAAATAGAAAAAACAATGTAATAATGTAAGTAAAAACTGCTGATATATGTATGATTTTAACAGAATTACAGTCCTGGATTCTATTACATTTATGACTAATTTCATACTCAAACTACTAAATACGTTACTGATTTCTATTTTGGTCACCTTTTTGTAGTTCATGCCACTATCTTGTATGTTGTTGCTGCTAATTTTCCGTCCACAGTAGCTTTGCGTAACGCAGAAGTGGTCTATTGTGTAGACGCTCCTTCAGAAGCGAACTGTCCCGGCGTTTGTTCCTGTTAACAAGGGCCCGAAGTTTGAGGCGTCGGAAATGTCGCTCTCTGTCACTGTTCTAAAAGGGTTGGCAGGATTCCCAGATAAGATCGTTTTGGTTGCTAACTACGTCAAACAAGCATTGAATATTTGAATTTAATTTTTTTATTTATTGCTGGAATCGTCAAACCGTTTGTTTTAATAATTAAGCTTCAAGTTTAAAAAGAGACAAGGATTTGATCAAATAAATAAACTAGAATGTGCGTGCAGTGTAGAACGTCTACCAAACGTCTACACTCGCGCTACGGTCGCGAAGAGTAAATCAGCTACGCTGGTTCTCTCTACGGCGTAGCAGAGTCTACGCTTTGTCTACGTCGTAGTCTATAACAAATAATATTGAGAGTATTGAGACTTATCTCTGCAGTAGAGGTTATCTGGGTAAATATTATTTATCAACATCTTTAAATTTATTTTTTCTCCTGAAGATGTAGTTGAAGTGTTCTTTTTGTGTTCAGTGCGATCTACATGAATGGCGTCATGGTTCACATATTATAAGAAACATCTGAAAAAATAAACTATAATAATAAGACATGACATTATGAATATTAGATATTTAAATGGATGGCAAGTTCGCATATCAAGCTCTACGGTTATCCCTGTTAACAATATAATGGCTGGTCTAGTTTTTTTTTGTCGACATGCATTTAATGTTAATTGTTGTTTACAATTTGATCTTGATTAACTCGGCCTTGTGATATATATATATATACAGGTATATTTTCTTAATTGCTACTTCCAGGTGCAACCAGCTCTAGCAAAAGCTCTCCAATGATCCCAAATATATTCAACCATTTTAATAATGCACGGTCGATATACGAGTACTATTAATAATAATTCTTGATGAATAATTAGAGTACGCCATAATTAAAATTCCGAAGAAATTCAATTAAAAACGGCTTGTTCATCGTAATATTAACATCGTACCATTATGAACGGTTCATTCGGGGATTCACCAAGATTTATCTTTGTAATTAATGTTTGATCCTCGGCTTAGACCTGAAAATTATTGCCTAGAGGTGAAACATAGAGCTATGTAGTGTAACCACAGAATATTACAATAGAGCTAGTGACGTCAGGATTCTCATGGCTGAATTGTTTGACGAACTGGGGAGTGATGAAGATTAGGTATCTGGGGAGACACAAAAAATCCCATAGGGTCGAAGTGCTCCGAGACTCTGACGTCTCGGCGTCTTCAAAGATAATACGTCAGGATTGCCTTTTACTTGATGCGCAGAATATTGAGGTCGTAGATTAAAAAACCTTATTTTTACCTATTTGTTATGTATATCAAATGGTAATACTAATAAGTATAGCAGGCGCGGACTTGCGCGAGAGCAGCGGGTTAAGATCCCTTCTTGCATCAGGACTCTGAAATCTTTGAGGTGCATAGTAATTAATAAGTTAATGTACTGAACTTACGTAATAGAGTATTTAATAACTTTTTTTTAAATGTATAATCCAATCTTGTTAGTTCCTGTTACCGAACAGTGAAAGAATTTTAACCCTATCTTGAAATTTAAGATTAGACAGGCAAATTTATGCTAGTGACGTTACTAAACCAGTAGCGCCATACAGTCTCCATACAGAAAAAAAGAGACAGACATATTGAAAGTTTGAAAAATCACTGTTGATTGGTTTTCCAACCGATTTTGATTTTTTCTTCGCGAATCGTATGCTATTAATCTATAGTTTTATGTTATTTCATAAAATATGGTTAATTCAGAAACAGCGATATTTGCGATATTGACATACTATTTTAGCAAAGTTGTTTTTAATGAAGCTATTCTGAGACATTTAGAAGACATTATAAGCCCGGAAAATAATATCTTATAATGTTATAATAGTGATCCCGAAAGTTTAAAATCATATAAAGCTATTTATAAGCCAGCCAACTGATTTAATCTGATTGCTGTCGTTTAGAACAGAATGCTATTTTATTAAAAGACTTTGATATTAAAGTTTATTTGACTGAATCTAATGGGGGCTCTAATTTTGACAGTGTAATGGAAATTTACTGTTGCTCAATTCCTTTGCAGTCGCTTTTCTACCAGATAACAAAAACCCTGACCCAAATGCCAGTGTCCGTGGGACCAGTCAAGTCTTAGTTGTGTAGCCCAGCAGCTGCCACACGCTGCTGGCCGCACGATAATAGATAGTTTAAAGGTGGTGAAGATGAGGTAGAAGATGTAGTTATAGAAAGATAGCGTGGCAGAAGATAACAGGGTTCAGTCCAGATAGTTGCACACACGATTTATTAACGAGTTAACGTAACACTTAAAAGCTTACTTTCAAATAAAGTCAATAAAATACAGTTAATAAGATAAGAAGATAATCACAGTCTGACGACTTCAGGTGGAATCAGGAAATTTTGATGAAAAATGACAGAACCGAAACGGTTGGATTCGAAATTTGAAAATAAATTTAAAATGAATGATGAGACTGCCGGTACTTAAAAGTACTGAATTGCCAGAAACAAAATAGCAGCAGAAGGTAGGATAGCAGTACTGCTACAGCTATTTTTTGTCAATCGCAGGCCTTCTTTATTTGTGTCCATTGAAAACACATTGAAAAGCTTTGAATAACTTGTCTTATCTGACCTGGTATAATGGCGTTTTTGGACTAATGTTCTCTAAAAAGCAATATAATTATACAAACACAGCAATGTAATTCGAATTAGTTATTAAATATTAGCGGCCCGCCCGCGGCTACGCTCGCATTTTGAAAGATTTTCCCGTGGGAATAATACTTTTTCCCGTAAAAAATATCCTATGCATTAATCCAGGTTACAAACTATCTCCAACATTTACGACTGATGACTGCGAAAGTTAAAATTATAAATTATATATAAACTATCTCCACTCCAAATTTCGTCCAAATCCATTGAGTACCTTAAACGTGAAGGCGGCAGCGGAACAAACATCTAAATATATTTTCACAATTTCACATTTATAATATCAAAGTCTTTATTATTCATAAACATGTCAATATACAAAATTCAAATTCAATTAAAATTTGTAACAAAGTACCTCATCAATTAAAAATCCCGCCCCTTGCCATCCCCGGCGCAAAGGAGCCCAACACACTTGCGGCATTGCCGCGTTGCATGGCGACGATTTCTTTGTATCACACAATGTTTTATAACTGCTGTAGTACCTTTACTGTCACCGACACGCTGATGCGATGATTTTGTTGTCTACTTGTTGGGTATATATGTAGGTAGGTTAGAATGATAATGTTATTAAGTGTAGGAAAAATATGTATCGTTTTTAGCGTAGGTAGGTGCACAATAAAATTGAATTTAAGCGCCTTACTCGCCAACAAACTGGGTAACAGTTTGGCGAGATATTATTGTACGAATTAAGCATGTACCTTTTGAATACTAAAAAAAAATTGGCTTGCATAGGGCTTTGAAAAAGAACAAAGAAATACCGCTGCGCTTTACCAGTTTTTTCCTATTCAGATTTAACAAAGAAAACAATACCTTCTTTGTTGTGCCTTTGGTTTATTTTGCATTAGAATGGAATATTTTACTTAATTAAATTTCTGTAGGTAGATAGAGGAATCCTATTTCATTTGAAATAGGTACTTTAATAAGTTGAGTATTTCCAAGAAAAAAGATCCTACGTTTCTTCTATTATATTAACTTCAAAGCCTAGATTTCACCTTTTTTTCTTCATGGATACTAGGAAACTATAAAGCCGTGAAAGTATCTTCTTTTTATGATCTTTTTATGGGTCGTTTCGTTTTACACTGGATTCTCGGCTCAAGGCCGGTTACAGTTGTACCTTATGCAGTTAGAGCCTTTGTTTGAAATAACGAAGCAGGTTAGTAGGTTACTGTTTACGTAATTCGAATTCGATCTAGAATTTCTAGGCTGTTCGTAACTAATATAATTTTTAACTAAGCTTTTTAATTGCTTATGCTATCATAGAGTAATGTAAGTATAAAGAAAAAAAAAAATATAATCATTTAATCTGATGGTTCCGGCTGCTATCTATCACATGTACAAATTTACTAAGCCAAATCACAGACTGACCGCTTACCTCAATCAATCAGCTTATTGCAGTCCACTGCTGGACTGCTGCCTCCCCAAGAGCACGCCAAAGCGCACGATCACCCGCTTTCCTCATCCAGCCACCACCAGCGACCTTCCTCAGGTCATCAGTCCACCTGGTAGGGGGGCGTCCCACACTACGTTTCCCGAGACGTGGTCTCCATTCGAGAACCCGTCTGCTCCAACGCTCATCGGTTCTGCGACAGACGTGGCCAGACCACTGCCACTTCAGCTTGCTACACTTCGGGACGACATCAACCTACCTTGGTCATCTGCCGGATGATTTCGTTTCGGATTTTATCCCGTAGCGAAATACCAAGCATAGATCTTTCCATAGCTCGCTGAGTTGTCACCTACAATCTCCAGAGGTTTAATAAAGTCGTTATCTTCAGAACGATATTGATTCTTGAAATAAAATTATTGGCGATCTTATGGTTGAAAGGTGAAGGCTTTATGGAAAATATCCTATGTGTTAATCCAGTGTACAAGCTATCTCTATTCCAAATTTCAATCCAATCTGTTCAGTAGTTTTTGTGTGAAAAAGTAACAAACATCCATCCATACTTACAAACTTTCGTGGTTAAAATATTAGTAATGATAATGATAAGGAAGGCCGCCGTGTGGTGAAGGCGGCAGAGTAGAACACATGTGTCACCAACCCCTACTCTTCCCGTGGGTGTCGTAAGAGGCGACTTAGGGACTACACATTGAACAGGGAACGGGCAGCAGCAATCTCTGATACAGTAACCTTTTAATCTGCGATCTCCAACCCGCCTGCCAAGCGTGGAGATTATGGCAAAACCCTCCATTTAAGTGGAGGAGGCTCATAGTCCAGCAGTGGACTGTAACGGGCCGTTGATTTGATTTTTGATTAATTTCAAAGTTATCTAATAGATATAGATATAAAACTAATCTTGTTGGTGTTTAAAGAGAATAAAATGAAAGTTTATAAGTATTCGTTTGTTCCTCTGTACGAGAAGTTAGATCGTTTCCCCAAACCTTTTAATTCCGCGTAGCAAACTTTCCATTCGCATTTTTCCCCACTCGAGTTTTGACCCGTCCATCAGTTTTTTCCATTAGATCGTTAACCCAAACCCTTTAATTCCGCGTAGCAAACTTTCCAACTGCCAAGCGGATACATTCGTACTTAAGGTAAGCTTCCTTTCACCGCAGTTGGTATTCCCACAGGAGAAATCTAAAACGACTGTTTAAGTAAGTCACAAAAGCTTTTCTTGGTATCTTTACGTTCAATTTGGTCTTCAAATATCTTGTAACCAAGAATAGTACATTACGATACAAGGATCGTAGGTGGCATATTACAAACGAGGTGACTTTTGTAAGCTCGAGCAGGCGAGGGTTTATAATGTCACGAGTTTGTTATAAAACTTAAGATCCGTGTGTTGTACGACGTTTTTCAATACACTTATGAGAAAACTGATAGTAAATATTTAAATTGAAATAGTTAAGAAAGGTACATACATACATAGTGCTCTACAAAAGCTATGATACTACAGGTAAAATGGATCATGTAGAAGTTGTAAAAACTAACCTTTATTATATCGCGCCCAGTTTGAGTATCCTTACTATTCACATTTATCATTAAATATCAACACTCAATGTAATACAATTAAATGAAAATTTTACAAACTTGGCGCCAACTACGAAACGATAGTATGTTTCTTTTTTATAAGCATAATTACGGAGAAAAGGTTCTGGCGGACATTCAGCCTCTACGAATATTATTTGTTAAATCGAGATAATTTTATTTTTATAATTAAAATAATATTAGCTGATTATATTTTTGATACAATTTGTTGAAATAAAAAAATATAAAATACTTTTCTCTTTGTATGTTTTGTAAAAATATTTAAATCGATTAAATATTTTTTATTGTCAAAATGATCCTGGCTGAATAATAAATTCTGAAGACCGTTGGAATTAAAAAAAAATTAAGTAAAATCGCACTACTGCGGTAAATGCGTTTACCGCACAGTTTACTACCTTCGTAAGTTAAATTTTCGATCTAGGTGTATTAAAAAAAATATTTAATTTGAACTTTATAAATGTGACATTATGAAAAATTGTAAGTTTTTCTTTTATCGAGGATTGCAAGGCCTAAAATTATATTAATTTTTAAAAGCTATTGCAAGCATTATAAATGAAAAATATCTGCCGAGCTTTTCTTAATTGTATTTTACAATAATATCTTAAAAGGTATTGTATTTACTGAAACATGCAGTAAAATTGCATCTGAAATTCTGAACATCACATTCTAAAAGACATGAAATCCAAGACCACGAGATAGCGAGCGGTGCACTTTACAAACGGGAGCAGTTTACTTGCTATATTACCTAAGCTACATTAGTACATTGTACGTGTTCCAATTTCTCTACCTTTGCATAGGATCAGATAGCATAAACCCTGTTGATGTTAGGAACTACCAAGCAGGAAAATTTTAGCTGCCGTCTGAACTGAAGTTTACAGACGCCAGCCAAAGGAGATAAGGTAAATATTTTCCAGTGAAATGCATCGGCGATGTTCACTTTATGGAAATAAGAAGTTTTATCATCTGAAGTTTTTAAGGTTGTGTGAAGTCGTCCATCTCGATACATCGAATCGTGATTGCTCTAATTCAAAGTGGGCTCTCAGTGTCGTATAGCCTTTTATACAATATGTGGTCATATCGTGGTCGTATCTGCCCCACTCGCTAAAACCCTACGAATATAAAACTATTAATTATAAGAATTTTTCGAAGTCGAACTATAATAGGGTGCATGGAAATTCAAATTAATGAGGTTAAAAAGTAGATTAGACTTTTTCCAGTCTTTAAATTCTAGTTTATAAAATAGAAGTGTTGTTCTTGAAGATTTTAAATTACTTGCAATTCGTATGAACATGTATTTGATTCAAACCCTATTGGGAAGATTTAATAGTTATCGGATAAAAATAAATGTTAAAGTCGATTTTTAATTAAGGAGTAAAATTGCTGGCCAGTTCCAGGCTAGGACCTATAATAATAAAATCGATCTCACGATAAATAAAAATTCATATCAGTCTTATGAAAGTTTTAGCAATTCAATCCTTGTCGGCAATTTTTCCTTGCACTGCTATGGCAGAAAGCTATATATAGGTAGGTATATCTATGAAAAAAATATGTTAGCAGACTCGTACTTCCGGAGAATTTGGGTCGTAACTTGGCAGTTGGCTTGGCATGTGTCGGGACTCGGGTTCAATCATGTGGAAACGGGCGACAGTTTGACAAACGACATGCCGGCGTTATGCCCGCCATTATCTGACCGGGAATGACCTCTCCGGGTGGACACGACTTTATAACGTCGGGGCCATTGCGAGATTAGTTCAATTCTGATTGCTAGTTCAGTTTTCTGGCCGTATTTTCATAATCAAAAAATCAAAATCATTTATTTCCATAGGATGTTATAAAATCACATTCTTTTGGGTGAGTTCACTAACACAACTTCGTGTTCCTGATTTTGAATGCATACCTACACTCACTTACTCAAGCGTGCAAATTACACTAATAGATAGTTACATCCAATTATGATTGTATTATCGTTTAAATAGATTTGTATGTATTTTGCAAGCATAAAACAAGTAGATTTTCTAGTGCACTAATTTAATCATTAGCTGAGTGTTGTTTTGACTAGTTCAATCCAGCATAATAAACGATGCGAATATATCGACAGCCAGTTGAAAATAATCTTTACTATTACATCCCTGTGATATTGACTTTGCTTGTCGTAATATTCGAGGATTCTGTTGGTTCATTAGTTGAGCAATCGTGTATAGAAAGCCGTCCGCCCGCGGCTATGCTCCTAATACCGATCTCACCGGTCGAGAATGAGAAAACTTCAGAAATAATATTATTATTATACGAGTGTAATATTAGTGTGATGTGATATTAAAACACTAGCTGTCCGCCCGAGCCTACGCTCGCGTGGTTAAGATTCTCCCGTGGGAATAAGACTTGTTCTTGTGTTTTGATAAAACCGAAAACAACATACACCACATATATTTTATACCTACACCCCCTTAATCTGTAATAGACTTGTTAGAAAAATAAAACTTACCAAGAACGTTGCTAAGAACGCCATTCCAAATAAAGATCATTTCCGTCGATACTGAGAAACGCGTTGACACGAAACGGGTAGCTAACTGAGAGCAAAGTTTTTCTTTTCAAGCAATTGTGTGAAAGTTTCCCCTTGTTAAGCGGCTTCCACTGATGGGATTACGAACAAATAGCCCGTAAGCCGGTGTTATGTCACCGAAGCAAATGTTACCGCTTACAGACTGTGTGGATTATGAATTACTTTAAACGTGCGATGATTTAGGCGTGTTTTGGATTGTCCGTCTCTAAAATATTCCTCTTGCTAATTTGGTCTGTTCGTTGTCGCTTAGGTTTATGTATAGTACGCCACTACTAAATTGTACCTAATCGGAACATAAACCAAGTGAAATTTGTTATAAATCCATTTCTATCCATTCAAAATATATATTTTCATTACTCATACTCGGAAAGTAGGTCTGAAGTTGCCTGAGAAGCGGATTGAAGGTAATACTTTTCAGCCCGGAGGGAGAATCGTTTTCAACTGACAGCTGTCAAATTATAAAAAAGAAACTAGTTTTCATTTCATATTTCTTTTGAACTATGTTCCATCTTTCTATACAGCCACTCAATTACAGCGCAATGTTAAATTGAAATAACATAAACTTAAGTATTAAATTAAAGAATTTATATTTTTTAAATGACTATTATATTTATTGTATTGACTATCAACTATTTCTGTAAAATAAAATAGTTTTGGGCAAAATATTTACCATTTTTCAATGATGGAAATGAAAAATAATGGCTCAAAAGCTGGCCGGCTCGGCCACAGAAAAGAAAACAATAAAAATAGGCGGGAAAGCAGTGATTATCGTTTTTTTCTCGAGTTGTATTGTAGGGTTTTTTTGTTGTTTCAGATACGGAAGTCACACATTTTTTCTTTAGTTGATTCGTGTTTTTATTTTTACTTGTCTTGTATTCTTAATTAACAGCACAGTGTTTACCTCTGGTTAAAGACTTATTTAGTACCTCGTACTATTAGGGCCTGAGCGTACGTCTTGGCTCTAAATAAGTTACTTTCACCTCTCGTATAACAATGTACTATTAAAATAATCTGCACAGTGAACAAACAAATCACTTCGTACCAAAAGCGACGACCTTTGAAAAGTTTTAAGAGTTGTATGTCTGTGTGTCTGTCTATTTGTT
This sequence comes from Carpatolechia fugitivella, assembly GCA_951230895.1. NCBI lineage: Eukaryota > Metazoa > Arthropoda > Insecta > Lepidoptera > Gelechiidae > Carpatolechia > Carpatolechia fugitivella. The sequence continues at coordinate 2,715,693 of OX579649.1, forward strand.
CCACTCTACAGGTCGCATTTCTTAACCGATTCTCGTGAAATTTTGTGAGCAGGTTCGATAAATTAATCAAATTTTTTTGTTGAGTCAGTTTTTGGAATTTAAAAAAAAATTACGGAGTTATGGGGGTTGCCAGCTTACAACGTCCACCGCTGAAGCTGTTTTCCTCTACAGTCACATTTCTCAACCAATAAAAAAAATACGAAGGGTTGGAACGTAAAAAAAATCATTAATCAGCCATTTAAAAAAAAAAGTACTCGCGAGGTCTACAGCTCACAGAGCCACTAGTATGTTACCGGTATTTCTTCTTTCAGAAAATATTGTTAGTTGACAAAATGTTTTAGTACCTGATTAGATTAGACTTAGCCCGAAATTTCCCACTGCAGGGCAAAGGCCTCTCTCTCTTTCTTCCATTCCCTTCTGTCTTGGGCCATCTCTCGCCATCCGTTGTTATCGACGTCTAATTCGTCACTCGTACCCTATTACAGATACTATTTAATATTTTAAAACATGCAGATGAAAAATTCACTGTATGTAAATATAGACAAGGAAATTTTTACCGTATACCTATTTACCCTGGTCTATTAAAATGATTTATGTTATAGATTTTCTGTCGATGAAAAAAATACTGCAGATTTAAATGTGTCACTTTTGTTCCCAGATAATAACGGAAAGCCGCTGCCTAGTCTTAGCTGCCGACACCCGCACAGAGATGGAGTCGTGGGCGGGGGCGCTACAGGGCGCCTTGCATCGGGGCGCTGACGTAGCGGACCTGGTCGCGAGGCTCTCTTCAGGGGACCACCATTGGTAAGTTACGATTACTTGCATCGGGGCGCCGACGTAGCGGATCTGGTCGCGAGAAAGTCATGGGCACTTGTTACTTGAGGAGCTACTATTTTCTGGTAAGTTACACTGTCCGTTTTTATCTCAAGTTACACAATAAAGGCTAAGTGACCAAACTATGATAAGGAACATGTTTGATTATCTATTTTATCTTCTAAACCACTTATATAAAACTTAACAGATAAATCCACCACAATTGTGCTAGCTCGATGCGCGATAAAATAGAATTGCATCATTTTGCACCCTCACACAGCACAGCATAAGCCTATTGGCAAATTTTGTCAAGGTCGATTACACCTCTTTGTATCTGACACCTAATCTGAATTATATTGTTTTTTGAACACACTTATGATAGCAAATTCGTACTCAGGCGGCTGTGGATTGGATCCAGAACGTAATCATAAAACTATATATATATATATATATTTGTTATCAAGTCTGCGCCCGCCCAAGTCCGGGCCCGCCTATTCATATTTCAACTTGGTAGAAATAGCGATTAGGTCCGTTATAAAAAATACTCTTGGCCCATAAAATTTAGTACTCCAAGAGCAATGATATTTATAGAAGTGTACCTTTTCCTTTGTTTCTGTGCAAAGAGAAACAACCAATCAAAGTACGCTTCCGAAACATTAGCGAGCGGCACAGGCAGTTTAAAGAGGACGTGACTGCGACCACTTTGAATATTGCCTATTGAATAAAGAAAGCGCGTGCGCGGAAAATTAAACCCAATTTCTGGAACATTAATTTTTGCCTCGAACGCTATACCGCTGTTTTATTCTACGCAGTTATTCAAATTTACGATACTGCTAGATTGTATCCGATATTCTCATCATGTTTAAACAACGAATTGTAATATTTTTTATGAAGGCTATAAATTCACGGTCTTGGTAAAGTAGATAAATCTGTTACACCCTTGCTTTTATTATTTGGAACGAGTTCTGGTAAGGTTTTATTATCATCTTTTAGGTTATTGTAAGCACGCACTATTGTACTCGTATAGATACAATACAATACAAATATTATTTAGATGGGTAGAGACATTAACAATGTTGACGCTACAATGCGAGTGTATGCTACAGTTTCTTTTCCGGTTTTTCGTCCTGAGTGAATAAGCATGATTGCTTCCAGCACATAATCTTGCTTGTTTTTATTTGTATTGTGATCCAAAGTATAATTGCGTGATGTCTCAATTAGAGCACTTTCTGACGAACCGTAGCGTCGTCGTAGAAATAGTTGTGACTACGAGTATTGGCTACGACGTAGCCCTTAATGAGCTACGAAATCAAAGCGTCGCATCGTCGTCGGCGTGAAAGGAAACAGACGTTACATGTTAGAGGCATTTGGCGGACCAATAAATTTGATACTAGAATTTGCGTGGTTGGTCGTCGAACTTGCAATCCACAATATAAGAAGAAATTACTATATATAAGTATTTAAATTTCTACGTTGCTACGATGTAGTAATTTTCGCTGCTACGACGTAGCAGTTTACGCGCTACGAATTCGAACCATCGTCGCCGCGTCGTCATTAGTGTAAAAGGGTTCTCACACTGTTGGACAGTTGTTTGTTTACAATGCGATGACGGCCGCCGTAAAGTGACGTCATTCTGTCAGACCAAACTTTTTATTCTTATTTACCGAGCGAGCGAAGCGTCTCCATTTCAGCTTGGCCAAAATTGCTTTTGTATATCTATCTGTCTGTTTTTTGTCTTCTCAGGTCGCGTTTCTCAACTGATTCTCGTGAAATTTTGTGAGCAGGTTGTAGACGAGACAGTTTTTGTCGGACAGTTTTTGTAAATTTTAACTAAATTACGGAGTTATGGTGGTTGCTAGCTTACAAGGTCTACCGCTGAGGCTGTTTTCTCAACCGATAGAAATAAAAATAAAGTTCACTCGTTTTAATCATTGTAGTTATTGTTTATTTATTGTACAGGTACGCAGCCACCCACGCGCGTCCTACATTCTGCAACGTGTGCCGCGAGCCGCTCGGCGCGCTCGGCACTGCGCACGCGCTGGCCTGCGAGCTGTGCAAGTTCAAAGCGCACAAGCGATGCGCGTCGCGCGCGCCGCCATCTTGCAAGTGGAGCACGCTCGCCTCGCTCGGACCGCATCTTGTTGAGGACACTGAAGGGGTAAGTAACTTTTTTTATTGTGCATTGACAGGTGTCCACAAAATTGAACATTCGTTCTATAACTCTGAAGCATATTCCACCAATTTTTTATTGTTTTTTGAACTACTTTTATTACACAATTTCAACAAAAAATTACATCTCAGCAAACTAATATAGTGCATGGGTTCTATTATATCCGAGAGCCACTAAAAATATTTTTTGGAAAAGAATGTATCTGGGGGCACGGCAGTGCCCCCGCCAAGTCGAGCAAAAAAGCGGCACGGCCGTACCATACTTTTCTCGAAGCAGTTCAGACCATTTTCGACCCCCCTATAACTTCGTTGTGGATAAAACTAGAAGCCTGAGTTTTCAGTAACCAAGCAGGCATTGTATAAATACGGTATATTTCAAATTTCAATCAATTTGAACCAGTAGTTTATGAATTATAACTAGTCTAAAGTTTCTTAATTTTGTCACTCACTGACTGACTGACCGATCATCAAAACTCTAAGGCACTTCTAGCAGACATAGAAGCTTCAAATTTAGAATGTAATTAGTGTTTAGTGTATAAACCAAGGAAAAACTAAAACATTTTGCAATTTCGGCCCAGTTTTCTAGATACATCATTTGCTAGATAACTTTGTAATCCCATATAAATCGTGGGGCATTATATAGGATTACAAAGTTACATTTGCAGTAAATGAATCAGTGTACCTGTATAATGGAATATAATTGAATAAGAGGTGCAGGGTAGGTGTAGGGTAGGTGTTGGATAGGTGTTGGATAGGTGTAGGGTAGGTATAGGGTAGGTGTAGGTTAGGTGTAGGGTAGGTGGAGCGTAGGTGTGCATTTTTACATTATGTTTTCATGCGATCTACAAAAAGAAATGAGATGCCATCAAAAACATAACTTGTAAAGTCAAAGTCAAAGTCAAAATAATTTATTTCCATAGGATGTTATTACATCACTTAGATCCGTCATTACATTTTTTTGGGTGAGTTCACTAACACAATGGCGGAATCTGTGGAGAAGAGCTCTGTCGAGAAGAGATCTGTAAAAAAACCAAGTCTCGCACGCAACTTAGTCTACCGTAAAAAGTTGTGAGATCCATGTAATACCAAGTCGGTTAATTTATTCAGTCCCTACTTAAGAGTCCTTCTGTCTTAAGTTATTACGTAATTAGCTCACCTAACAACATCTTATAGTGACCTGATCAAAATTAAAAATCTCTTATGTTTTAAATAAATACATAGATTGACTTGGCAATCGCACTAAACAATCAAATTTAATATAATAATGTATTAATTGTGAGATACATTATGTTTTCATGCGATAAATACATAGATTGACTTGGCAATCGCACTAAACAATCAAATTTAATATAATAATGTATTACTTGTGAGATACATTGTGTTTTCATGCGATTGCCAGGTCAATCTATGTATTTATTTAAAACATAAAAGATTTTTAATATTGATCTGGTCACTATAAGATGTTCTTAGGTGAGCTAATTACGTAATAACTTAAGACAGAAGGACTCTTAAGTAGGGACTGAATAAATTAACCGACTTGGTATTACATGGATCTCACAACTTTTTACGGTAGACTAAGTTGCGTGCGAGACTTGGTTTTTTTACAAGTTATGTTTTTGATGGCATCTTATCATTTTGTGAATAGAGCTGTCACTAGCACCACCTATATAGTACGAATGTGAAGTTGAAATCGCAACGTCATCAGAGCGTATTCCAATACGCCGTAGACCGTTCACTCAACCAGAAAGATAAGTTCGAACTATACCAATTACCAGTGGTCGGCAACCCGTGGACCGCGCGCTTCCTTTTTGCGACCCACGGCTTTTTCTCACTACCCTAACCTTACCCTCACTTTCATATTATAAACGCGAAAGTATGGACGTCATATAGTTTGTTCCGCGACTAAACGCCTAGATTATATTTGGTTGATAAGTAGATCAGGCACTGCATTCTCGTATACGAGTATGCTGCTTTTTGTAGCGGGAAAAAACATTTCTGCTAGCTTGATAGCAACAGATCTCATCAACAGCTCATATACGTCCCCACCGAGGGGCACAAACCTACTCTGAATTAGGGCGATTAGACCTTAGTCGACCACGCTGGCCTAGTGCGGGTTGGTCGACTTCACACACAACCTTTGAATTTCTTCGCAGGAGTATGCAGATTTCATCGCGATGTTTTCCTTCACCGTAAGAGCGTCGAATATACGTACATATGAAATCGGAATTCGAAAACACATTGATACGTGGTGGGGATCGAACCCGCGTCTCCCGGACGGGAGGCAGCGGCCCTAGCCATTAGACCACCGACTTATAACGTCGATAGCTAGCAACAGAAACGCATAAAATATAAACTAGTAGCTAGTTATAACATTAGGATTGGGAATTATTTTAATTTTGCACTCACTTGAACTTCAATCTCAACCAGTATATAAACACGATGATTCTATTGCCACTCAAAGAAATTGGATTGTGAGTTATATGGGATACCAGAAACTAGGTTTGAAGTGCGGTACTGTTTGTTCTGTGCCAAGGATTCTGCGATTACGTATAAGATTGTTATTGGCCATTCTCTTGCACGTTTTTATGTTAACTTACATACGAGTACATCTTCGGTGTTTCTATTTCCTTTTATAAGTACATACTTGCTAGATTTTCAAGGAATAGGGAATATGCAATTTTTTTAAATTCATTAATCGAAATATTTCAAGTTCCAGATAAACACATAAAACATTTTTTTCAAATATCTTGCTCAGAAACAAAGTTATAAAGCTTCAAAGTTGATGGTTAGACAGAGAGGTCCGACGTGACCTGTGACGTCGTTGGTCACGCGGGCCATACATCCGCCATAGAAAATTTTGTTTTCGTAAGAGGGACAGATATTGTATTTGTTTAATAATGTAGTATCTAGTTTGTTTTTCGGTCAATTTCGATTCTGTTTTGACTGTCAGTATTCTATTTTTATATACTTTCAGATGAACTATGAAAAAATCTAATATTTTTTTTATGCATGTTCCCTACTGCTAACCGACGACATCTCCTGGGTCTTCTTTGAAGAGCTCGTATCTATCTACAGGGTACACAGACGATATCGAAATCTCAACCATCTCACAAATAAGAATTTGTTTAATCTATGAAAATATTTTGTTTAATTATTTATTTATATTTATAATAAAATTTAATCAAAATGTTTTTTTATTAGGGTAAAACCTTGCCCAATTCTCATCACCCACCTGGGCAAAGGCCTCCCCTCGTTTTCGCCAACTGTCTCGATGTTGAGCCTCCAGATGCCAAGCCTTGTAGAAACTGTCAATGTCGTCTCGCCATCGTCTCCGAGGTCGCCCTCGACGGCGACGACCATCCTCCGGCACCCATTCCGTGGCTATTCTAGCCCACCTATCCGGGTTCATGCGGCAGACTAAGCCTTACAAACATAATAAAAGTCACGCCTTTTCCTTAATTGGTAAGAAGCTTTCGTTGACAGGTACTAAAACCGCGTTTGGAAAAATTACTAGGTCAAGATTTTGATGATGAAGAATCAAAAAGATTGATATTACACCTGATAGCACACGAATGCACTGTGCACACCGATCTTTGTGTTTTTTTTTAACATTATAGTCTACAAATAACCCGACACGTGTTTTGGGAAATAGTAGCCGTATTCTGAGGTAAGGGTGGAGGCGGTATTATTAAAGAAACAAATATTTGCAAGAGATTCCAGTGATTTATTTTATCATGAGATCAGTTTTTACAAGGACAGTCAACAATAGAACCCACTCTTCTCCATCAAAGAATATCTTCTTCTTCTAAATTTAAATAAACCCAACGATTCTAAAAAAGGCGGTATTATTAAAGAAACAAATATTTGCAAGAGATTCAAGTGATTTATTTTATCACGAGATCAGTTTTTACAAGGACAGTCAACAATCACTCTTGTCCATCAAAGAATATCTTCTTCTAAATTCAAATAAACCTAACGATTCTAAAAGTATTTACAGCCAGCAATAACCAACGAGGATGAGACGTATAGGTATGAACACATACCTAACATATTCCTAAGCCGGAACCACAGAATATACGTATATCATATACTAGCCCGGAATTCACATAGCATTAGGTCTTAGTCGGATTGAACTGATCCTGGCCAGGCTGAGATAGCTTAAAACGGAAGCGGATTGGTCGATTTGCATGAATAATCGGTGATGTAGTGAATGGCTAGGATAGGACTGCTGCTTTCTGTCCGGGAAGAGCCGGTTCGAATCCCACTATATACACCACCATTTGAATTTCAAATATATAATGTACGTTTTTTCGACGCTCTTATACAAAAAATATCATGAGTAACCATAATCATAATCATAGTACACACGTCCGCGAATCCGCGAATCCACGTGGGTGAATCCATCAGTCTTGCATGGTCGACTATGGCCTGAATTCAAGTTAGGCTCGAGCCCCTCCTCGGTAGGGACAACAAACAGAAAGCATCTTGAATATTGTTTAAATAGTTTCAGAGCCCCCTGTGACCTATTAGTATGTAAGTAGTTAGGTTGATATAAGCACATGGCTGAAGCAGCAAGTCACGTTTGCGGATAACGAGCCACCGGGACGTAGCGTCAGTGAATAGGAACCTATAAATGATGCCAATATACACCCTCGTCTCGCTCGTCTGGATATGGCAACAATAGTAGTACGCAAGTATGAACTATTACGACGTGTTAACTAAAAACGCTATTATAGCATTATTTAAGGGCTTGCTACGAAATGGGCTTTGATTTAAACGACCCCGAAAGGTTAAAAAAAATACAATATCGGGAATAATTATGTATTGAACCTGTGTACTTACTTTATACCTATTAATCATTATATTCAGTACTGGCGGTCCGCCCGCGGCTACGCTTGCGTTGTGTAAGATTTTCCCCTGGGAATAAGACTTTTTCCCGTAAAAAGTATCCTATGTTTTAATCCAGGGTACAAACTATCTCTATTGCAAATTTCATCCCAATCCAATCAGTAGTTTTTGCGTGAAAGAGTAACAAGCATACATCCATATTCACAAACTTCTATCTATCTATTTATCTAGATGCATTTCTTACAAACTTACGCGTTTATCTCTCCGACCTCAAAGTCTCAGTTAGTTATGAAAAGTATTGGAACTTTGTTTAGTTTCATACACAGAACTGAAAGGCTTTGCGTTGTTTAGATAAATATTAGACAGACGAAGCAAAATTATAAACTGCCTGCCTAACCTACTTATGAAATGTTTAGAGGTATTTGAAAACAGTTATTAAGGATATACGAGTAGAGCAGTATAGAATTAGCGCTTTTATTAATAGGACGTCAAGCTTTTTCTGACTGTAGATATTATATTCTGCTTTATTTTTAGGTGACTAATAACTAGCTGAAATGAAGTTCAGTTCTAGACACTTACAATATGATAAGTGGTAATAAGCAGTAATAACGTTTCTCTTTTAGAGTCAAAGAAAGAGTCAGAAGCATTCGTGGTGGAATGAGTTAGAAGATTACTAGGTAAATCCTCTGATAAATGGGCTGGACTCAAAAGACCGAATGAATGAGCACTCAATTCAACTCGGGTCCCGGAGTGACACCGGCTCACGGCGGATTAAAACGGATCCTTTTGATTTACAACCGCAGACAAGTTGCCCACTTTTAAAACCAAAATTGAAAAAATTGTGAACAATATCAGTCAGACAAGCCACTACTGGCACTGATTAAAAACAAGAATGCTACAGCGACATTTTGAAAAACTAGCAAAAGCGTCGTCTAGTAGTGCATTTCTTACAGTTTTATCTTCGTTTAATCATTATTTGAGCATGTAAACGTCCACTGCTGAAATAAAGTCTTCCCTCAGGAAAATAAACGGTCATGCGCTGCCCGCATCCAGCGGCTTCCCGCGATCTACGCCGGATACAACAAATTATAAAAATATGTAAAACATGAAATACCTTAGATTCATACGATGGTTTTTCGTGGATACAACTATTAAGTTTATGTTCTATTTTTCTATTGAGCAAAGATTCTAAAGGGCGTCTTGCTTTTTTCACAGAGTTTTCATTAAAGTATCGAACATTTGGAACGCCTTAGAAGATAAATACTTGTAAAGCAAGTTTGACTTCTTCGAATGTTTAATGTGTTTCTAAGAAGCCCGTTTACGTAAAAGTAGCAGATTTTCCAAACTTTGTCATATTTGCGTCAACCCAAGTCGCTAACAGGTAACGAGGGATATTTTAATAGGACGAACTTGAAGATCTTAAATTGGAAGCTTTCGTCAGGTGAAAACCAATATAGGTATGTATGTATTGTACCTTAAAAAATAACCTCGATCACAGAGCGAAGAAACAAGGAAGGAGCCCTCTGGCTCGTATCCTGTAAAAGAGAAAATTAAGTGTAGCTAATACGAAGTAAACAAATAAATATGTGGGGACATATCTCACATACGGTTATTCGCACTTGCTAGCCAGTCAAGATTGACTGTATCCTTTCAACGCCAGTTCCACATTCGCCATCTTCCGTACTGGCACTACTGGCCCATCAAGAGCTAGTACACTACTTTTTGACCGAGCGAGCGCGAAGGCCAACAATTGTTTTTTTTTTGTCCGGAGGATGTCCAGCGGATGTCCGGCTGTTTTCATCTCAGGTCGCATTTCTCAAACGATTCTCTGTGAAATTATGTGAGCAGGTTTTTAGATTTTTTTCTAAATGGCGGAGACAATGGGGGTTGAAAACGTGAAAAAAACGTAAATCAGCCATTTCGAAACAGAAAAAACCCGCGAGGTCAGCAGCTCGCTGAGCCAACAGGGCTACAAGCACATGGCAGCTTCTCTTATGTCTGCTCCGTGGGTAAAGCTGTGTACACATTCTTACCGGCATCTCGGACTTGAGGGCTGAACAAACAGGTCGGTGCCACTCGTCCCGAACTAGGACAATATTTGGTCGCACCTAATGGCCGTGTCTTAAAGGCTCCACGCGCTACATGTATTTTAGGGTAAAGGGACTGTGTGTGGGTTCTAAATTGTTGAATAAAGATTAATTTTTATGACATTAAACTAGGGCCATGGAGAGAAGCAAGTTTTGACCGCTATTAATTTCATAGAAAATATAGGTAAGCACCGGAAAATTAACCCTGTTCTGATGAGTTGAGAAACGTCAAAATTACCCTGCTTTAGAAGGGAAAGACTTTATCATAATCAAGAAGAGTCCGCCCCTTTCATACAAACGGAACCTTTTAGTCTAGAAGCATTATTACGATGAATAGTGATAGGTAACCACACCAGAAAATACTCGGAGTACAGGTCAAAACATTCTAATTTTGGGGTTTTAATTAATGGTAATTTTTTCCACATTGGACAATGAACAAACGTCTTGTTGGGCTGCATAATTATTAGAAAAAAGTTAAAAGAAATGTTGAAACATAGGTAGTTTGATTGATCACCGCCGTGTCATGCTAGCTATTTTACTCACAAATAAAATTAGACTCAAAATAAACTAATATTACAAAATGCAGAAAATACATATCTTGCTCGATATAGTAAACCATGGTCACTCTAACAATCTTTTGCTCGTGAATTTTATATGCTTTTCTCACAGCCAATCTCACTATCGTATATTACATTATTTTTTGCTTTCATATGGCAAGGATTGGAAAGGCAAAGAGGTCAATTCTCACGAAGACGAACTAAGCTAAAATTAATTTGTAAGTTTGTATAAAGCCGGGGGCAGACGGTTTGGAGGTGGTAAATCTTATTGTTCACATATGGTATACCACGAACAGGTATAACGAGAGATACACAGAATCCACGATTGAAGTGACATAGCTTTATAGATTTAAAGAATCATTTGCATTTTGCCACCTCGTGTAAAGTAGTTTTTTGGCGCTGTTCTTCACACATACTCAAATATCAGTACAGCCTTTATGGCCGAGCAGTAGATCGTACGGCTCTCACTACGAAGGTTCTGGGTCTACTTCTTCTTTGCGTGTCAATGACAATCTTTCTGGCCCAGAACTTAGCCACTTCGACTGCACTATTTGTGGCGTCCATTAGGTCCTGTTGCGAACAGGTGACAGGGCAGGCAGGACAGGACACTAAATATGGACAGCACTGTTGTTATTCTTTAGTCTAGAATGTAAGAACCTCATGGAAGGAACTAGCCCTTGCAATACAAGGTATCTTAGTGCAGGGACTAGTGCATTACCTATTGTTAACCTTTTTTGAACAAATAAATAAATTACAAAATTACAATGAGCCATGGACTGCACCGCTCCACACACACAGTCTATGTTTGGTTTTACCGAGATTCCCCACCTGAACGCTCCGGCCGGCCGTCGCGACGGTCGATTTTCGGTTCTGGGTTACATGAGCCTAATTGCCTTGGGCAGCTCCTTTGTACTGACACAAAGATTTGTGAAGTATTTTTTAAGAACATGCAAGTAACTTATCTTTTAGATTTTCTAAAAGAGAACATGAAATATTAGAATTTAAAACATGATAAATCTTTGGAAATATATTAGGTAGTCATTGATATTGCCGTCAAGGTAATCTTTAACTCGTACTTACAAACACAAAACTATATTCTGTTATTTTCTTACGCTGTTTTGTCGCAGTATTGCTGACTTTATGTTTTTTCTCTCTAGTCAATTCCTGTAGTTTCTCAGAAAACAGTAAAAGATGAAACAACAATTTTAGTTTTAGTCCGTTACTGTGAGAATCGCCCCCAGTTTCCACTTAGTATTAGAGAGACATGAGAAGGTTCGGTTTTGCACTTTACTAAATATTGTCCACGATTCTGACAAGATGAAAGCTGAAATTAGGTATTCAGTGTTCTTTCTTTTTCAAACAATATATAAGTTAACAAATAAAGAGTTTGGATCTCAAGGTCGCGTTTAAATGTTATGGATTCATTTGGTTTGTTCACGCGCAAAACGTCAAAAGAGCAAAATGACAAGTGGGTAAAAATTGACAAAAGCGCTCAACGTCAAAGCGCTCAGAATCACAAAAGCGCATAATGTCAAAAGTTCTACTAAACAGTTTAACTGCTTGGATATCGATTTTTACCTTTTTTGGTAAGTGTGAAGATGAAGTGTGTCAAAATAAAATGTTCATATTTTTGAGGAAAAATATTTATGTCTAATCAAAAATAATAATAATCTCTATTTTTAGTGATTTTAAACGCGAATGAATATTTAATTTAAGTAGGCATCAAAAATCGATATCCAAGCAGTTAAACTGTTTCAGTAGAACATTTGACATTATGCGCTTTTGTCATTCTGCGCCTTTGACATTTTGCGCGTAAACCCCGTGTAAATAAATACGCAATACATGAAAAATAAATAGAATAAACTCATCATTTGGAGACCTTGGAGTACTTGCTAACTGAAATATCTAAACTCAAAAACATAATCGTGTCGCTTTCCTTGACAGCTCAATGCCTTTTAGCCCATTTTACTATTATACACAAACAACATAAACTAACTTTTTAAATTTCGTGACAACACTCGTATGTTTCATACAATACAGACAGATAATTTCAACTGCAATTGTACATTTTTGAACGTATACTCAATGCAACATCACGTGGTAATATTCATCACAAAGCATGATTTAAAAATATACCTATATTTAACGACAGTTTTATTTTAATCATTTAGTCAAAACCTAAGTCCTGAAAAAAATATAATATAACTCAAGACCAATGTTATATAATTATTTTTTTGATGTTTTCGTCACTCAGAGAAAGAGGAGGTTCTGGGTGCGAATTATATAAATTTAGGTAGATGTCGCACTAGCCAGGAACTGAGGCGGTCAAATTAAGATAAAAAAAGGCAATACAGTCGCGTAGTAGCTGCAAAATGCCTGCCTGCCAGCATTAAGCTGCCTGTCCATTGACGCGGAGCGAGGCAGCGGAGCGGAGAAACGAGGAAATATTAACCAATAGGATTGCATAAAATCTCCGCTCCGCAATCCTTTTATTGGTTAATATTTCCTCATTTCTCCGCTCCGCTGCCTCGCTCCGCGTCAATGGACAGGCAGCCTTAAAAAGGAATCAAATTTGAATACCGAATAGGAATATACATCATCTTTATTAAAATATTCAAGACATATTTTTATGATATCAAAATGTAAATATGAAAATATGATCGGTAAGAGTTAAAGGAAGAAATCGTGCAACGGTGGTACGGATCAGGCTTAAATAAATCAACAGTAGGTATAGTGCGTCCAAAAAGAGTGCAAATATAAAAGTTGCAATGCTGTAGTGTCGTCCCGCTGTCACCATTTCACACTACAGTGTTGCCACTTTTGAATTTCTATTATTTACTGACGCACTGTTCTGCATTGCACACAAGAAACACTTAAAGATAATTACGTTTCCCTCTGTATTTCTTAATTTATTATTTTACCTATCCAGACCACAGTTTTAAATAAAAAGACAATCTAGCATAATGCTCTCAACTAGGTTATTACTTATTTATTGGTAGCGATTCACACAGTCACGCTCTAATCCTTAATTTAAGTTCGTCAATCCTTTTCACCTTTAAAAGATTAAAAAAGGACTGCAGATGGCCATCCTAATATTAGAGCTGTCAAATATCGAATTCGAACATTATGGACGCGTCGATTGCACAATTTTAGAGTGCACGTAAAACATCCGACTTGAAAATCTCTTAATCTGACAGCTATGCCCTTATTTTAGGTCATCACTCATTACCTCTCTTTCATTGGTCATAAAAACGAAAAGAATACTTAGCTGAATTTTAAAATTAGAATTAGAGCATGACTTCCCGAATCGGGTTGTTGTTTGCGTCATTGTGTTTCCGTCGTCGGTACGATAAGAAGTAGAACTTTAATAGGTATTTTAAAAATTAGTAAATTGTAATGTAAATTCAAAAGATGTATTCAGCGAACGGATTTATTTAGTTGAGAACATGCGCTGCAACCCCATGGTCAATGGTACTTGATCTTAAAATTAGAACAGTTTGGTCTGGGAGTAGCTTTGGTAAGTTGAAAATGTTAAAGGGAAATTGTAAAATTGACAAGTGTGTACCAGTTATGCCTTCACTATTAAAGTAGGTAAATTGAAACAAATTAACTATTTATCTTTATATTTATCAGAACTTCTTCCACGACCGCAACTCATGTTACAACGTGTTAGTTTTTTTTAGGGATTAGGGTAGTATTTTTATTGAGAAAAATTAACACATTGTTTACGATGAGTTAAGACGATGACACACTTCTATCTTTGAACTTTGACGACATCAGTTTAAAAGACGAACGTTTACAGAAATACCAAGTACAAACATGGTTATCAAAAATACACCAACTATATAATATAATAGGTACCTACCTACCTATATATAAGGTGCCCCGTAATTAGTGTAAAATATTTTTAGTGCTGAAAGTAATAGTCATAAATGTCATGTAAAAAAAAATTTCGAAAATGTACACGTTAGTTCAAAAGTTTTTATTTCTAACTTTTGTTAAATCATCATTTAATATGACAAAAAGAGATCACCCTCTGCATGTACACTCACATTACTCTAGATATTTAATTAAATGAGGCTACAGAGGCAAGGATAATTGCGCCCATGCGTCCTAATTTATTATTTTCAAAAGAATAATTTTAATTTTAAAATATAATTTTATGATATTTCAACACAGAAAAACGACCAAAATAGAAACATTTCGGTGGAATATTATCACTATCAGTTCGTGGAGGAAGACTCGTCACTCACACCCTGCATGTGAAGAAAAAAGGTCATTCCTGATCCGCATTTTTAACCTTATCAGGTATACGAAAAGTAAAACACGACCTGAAGAACCAGTTCAAAACCCCACCGACTGAATAGGCTGGCCCAACGCGAGCCACTCGTGCCCAGTAATACGTGTCCCAATAATTCTTCTTCACATGAATCATTCTATTCCAAAACTTAGCCTTCGGTCTATTGTACAAATCCATTCCATATATAAAAAACGGGGTATTCAACAACTGTGCAGCTATCGGGCAAAGCGATTGACTTATCAAACGCGCTATGTAGTAAAATAACACGTATTCTTGAATCTTGAGGGCGACAGGTTCGACAAGAGTAAAAGCACCTATAACTGTTATCATATCTCTTATCATGTAACATATATAGCTGCCTCTCGGCAATGGTCTTACCTTACCAGTAGAATACGTCTGTGTCAAATATTTATCCTTCCAAATGGACATAGTGGTGTTGACAGCGCTGGTTGCTAGGAAAGATGTGGTTGTTGGGTTTAAGTCATTCAGCCTGGCGATCCTGTCGCTGCAGTTGGCGGTGACGAACGTGGAGGCGTACACCATAAAACACCACTTGAACGTAGTCCTTCGGAAGAATACCACTGGGCTTACAAGAAGCATCATACCGCACTCTTTAAAAGACTGCGAGTAGGACATTTTGCCGCTGGCGGAGGAGAAGACTGCTTTGTCGACCATGGCTACGATAGGCGAGACGGCCAGAGCGGCAAGCACCCCACTCAGTACTTCCCCTTCAAGGTCGTCTTTCAAACTTTGCATCGTGTTATGTTTTCTTGGACGTTCTGTTCTGTTCTGTTAATTACTGACAAAGATTTGGAGTACATCTTAGATTGGTACCAACACCAACCTCCCATTCCTGTTATTAATTGGTATTGTTGATATTATTTTTATTATTACATTATTTTTTAAATTTGGCATGACGTAGTTTTTACCCATAGATTATACTGTACACCAAAGAGCTTGGACTATATCTTCCAGGCCAAAGAGTAACAACACAAAGAGATTGTATAGGCTCGCTTCGCTCCGCGCTTTAGAAAACTTTGTTATTTCCTTTCCTGGCCAAGTGTATATCCGACTCAAAGAGCGGACCTGTACAACTTCTTTGGTTGGACTACGCACACTATACTAAAAGGGTTCCAAACTTGGAGGATTTAGGTTCCAAATGTGGGTTCCATAATCGGAATAAGTGCTAACGATTTAAAAAGCGTTTCTTCTAAGTTATAAATCTTTTATAAACTCATAGTTGATAAAATCATAATCCTTCTTTTTGCCTCGCCGCCGTGTAAAAATTAAAAAAAGGGGGACGCGACGATTTCGAACCCAGAATCTCTGGAACAAGAAACAGTCGCTCTACTGCTAGACCACCGATGCTGTGGCTAGAGAACGGTCACAAATTGTGTCTCCGGACCAGTTGTACTATTGGCTAGTACCATTGATGGTACTACAGCTGGGTAGTCCCACAACACAGCCATAAGCAACAAATATTTTTTAAATAATGGTATTAATAATCACCTAAATGCTAAAATATAATCCAATTTATCTTCATGAAGAATAATTAAAATAACTGAGCGAAATATTTGAGCAATATTAATGTAGCCTTTGTCCGTTTCAGACGAGAATGAATAAGAAATGTTACGTAAAAGGAATAGTAAAGTAGCCAGAACAGGGTTTGATTAAAATTTGAAGTGCGATTTGATAACACGTCGTGGTCTTCATAGGGTGGGGCCACACTGATCGACGGCGAGACGGTTTGCCTATACAAAACGCGCGCAAAGTATGGAATTCCGATACGATGTCGATGTCGTTGTCGATGCGAAAGGATTTCCATACTTTGCGCGCGTTTTGTATAAGCAAACCGTCGATCGCCGTCGATCAGTGGCCCGACCCTTATCAACAGCTCATATACGTCCCCACCGAGGGGTTCGAGCTCACCCTGAATTAAGGCGATTAGGCCTTAGTCGACCACGCTGGCCCAGTGCGGGTTGGTCGACTTCACACACAACCTTTGAATTTCTTCGCAGGAGCGTGCAGTTCCATGATGGTACTACTGCGAATTTTTTTTCGCAATAGTTCCATTTTTATGCATTTATTTTATATGTTAATGGAACTAGTGCAAATACTTAACTTAGAATTCTCCATAGTAACATTACTTCAGTAATAGGTTAAATAGTTAAATAATGGGTACTTAATGCCTAATTTTAGTGGTTTGATCATGTACTGAGTAGTTACGGCTAAAATAAAATTAATTATTAATAATTAAATTTAAAAAAAAATAGCAATAGGAAAATGTTTATTTACTCATAAGATAACAAAACATTTAAAAAAATTGTTTAAGTCACATCATTTTTGAGATAATTAGGTTGATTAAAAATGGACATTTTAAAACAATTTTTTTTTTTCTTTTTATCATTAAAAATATTGTAACAATATTATTAAATAAAACTAAATCAAAATGAAACCTTGTATAAACTACAATAATATTTTATGTTCAGCAGTGAACGATGGCTGAAATAATGATGATGAAAAAAACTTAAGTACAAAACTTAGGTAAGCTGATACAGTTCAAAGTTTTATCGTAGTTTATCAAGCAAGTGCCCTATACTTATATGTCCATTTGTAATTTGCATTTGAGCATTCATTATTCGGGTGTCTGTCGCGATATACATTTTACGACGTTTCGGTGGTGAACTTTTATTAAATTCCCGATATTGGTTGATTCGGAAAGTAGCCAAAGATGATTCTTAGCGCAAAATGTGTAGAATCTGCAGTAGTTGCACCTCATTTTTATTAATGTTTGTATTGAGGGCATGATGCCATCCTTCAGCAGCATTGTTTGTCCGGTGTCTCTCACCAAACACACACAAAATTTTTGAAAACTCCCCTTTCATCCAATAGCTTTGAAAATAATGTTTAAATTGTTCAATTGGTTGATCATCATTCATTTCACTTTTAACGTATTCCCAGCCATCATCAATAACATTTTGTGGAAGTAATGCCAGATTTAAACATAAAAAAACTATTCTTTTGTTATCTTTGCTGTTAAGCAGTTTCAGTTCTTTAGCTTTCCTAAGGAGAGCATTCGAATAGTGATAGTGCCATCCTTTTATTTCAACTTCCATTTCTGACAGCGCCCTGATTGCGGCGTCTTCAAAATCCACTGTAACTTTGGCAGGCTGCCATTCTGGCACTTGGGATTTAATTAAATTAAAAATAATGGAATATGCCTTTTTTGTTTGGTGTGTCATGAAAGCAAATACAAGTGGTACTATATTTTGTGTTATTAGAGTCGCTGCCAATATCAGTATGGGTACCATAAATTTGCTTAAAACATCCCAGGCAAGCTTTGTAAGTACCGTCCATGAAAAAATGCTTCAAACATTTAAGGTGATTTTTACCCTCCGCCGAACAAAGTAAAATAATTCTAACACCGTCATCTTTATAATCTGCAAGAACAAAGTCTTTAAACTGGCTTGGCACCTAAAAATAACATAATATAGGTAAGTGATGTGTCAATTAGTACATAAGACGAACCAACTAAATAATAAAAAAATAATATTACTCACAATATTACTATAGTCTGTAAATTTAGGTACTTATCTTTTTGTAAACAAACCAAAATCAGGTATTTTATCGTTCAAGTTTCTATGCATTTTAAAGTTTTATATGATTTCAACAAAATTTACAAGTTTTTACTCAACATAGCATACTAAAACAGAAATAGATGTCATTTGTCGCGATCGTAAGCAAAAAAACTAAATAAATACAACTGAATAAAAAATTTAAGAACAAATTGCTAAAAAAAGATAAGTTCCTAAACTTACAGACTATAGCAGTAGTTATAAAAAAAAAAGTAATGTTCACTATGTATGTCCTCATGTATTTGAAACCACGACCTCCAGATCAAGTCCATGACGCTTTTGCCACTAGACCACACAAGCATTAATAATCATCGTTGATATTGATAACAAATAAATAAATGATTACCTCTACTTCAAATGCTGTATTTCTACTGCATCTGGTGACACCAGCATTTTTATTTCGGCGACGGTATATTGAGTCTTTTTTTTTTCTTTGAAAGTTGGAACAGGTTTTATTGCAGCTAAATCCAAGCCTTCGTCTGCTATTTTAACTAAAGCTCTTTTATAAATCCGAGGATCAGGTTCCCTTCCTTTTACAGCTTCCTCACAGTGGTAATTAATTATGCCTTCAATAATATTTTGTGTCGTGTCAGGAGAGCACTCAGTGCAATGTGGCTTGTATTTCAAAATACATTTTTGGTCCTACAACAAATACATTTAAATCGTTATGGCTCTTTACACGAAGATCCGTAAAATACAGACAGCTCTTGTAACATACGGACGGATAGACAAACAGACAGCAGAGATTTTGTTACAGGGTTCTTTGGAAACCGTTTGGGACAGAACCTAGACAATAAAAGATTGATAAGAATATAGGTAATTATAATAAATCATTAAAAAAAAAACAAATAGGATCAAATAATATATAATATGTACATTTACTTACCGTAGATAGGGTTACAGATCCTGCGCATTTTTTGGCTTTAAATAATTTGCAACGCCAATTGCTTGTGCCATTTTTATAAACAACATGACTGTAGTATTGATGCCCACCATTAAATAACACCCTACCTCGTCCTCGATTGATAATCTTGACCTCCTCCCTACTCATTACTATTTTTATAAACAACATGACTGTAGTATTGATGCCCACCATTAAATAACACCCTACCTCGTCCTCGATTGATAATCTTGACCTCCTCCCTACTCATTACTATTTTTATAAACAACATGACTGTAGTATTGATGCCCACCATTAAATAACACCCTACCTCGTCCTCGATTGATAATCTTGACCTCCTCCCTACTCATTACTATTTTTATAAACAATATGACTGTAGTATTGATGCCCACCATTAAATAACACCCTACCTCGTCCTCGATTGATAATCTTGACCTCCTCCCTACTCATTACTATTTTTATAAACAACATGACTGTAGTATTGATGCCCACCATTAAATAACACCCTACCTCGTCCTCGATTGATAATCTTGACCTCCTCCCTACTCATTACTATTTTTATAAACAACATGACTGTAGTATTGATGCCCACCATTAAATAACACCCTACCTCGTCCTCGATTGATAATCTTGACCTCCTCCCTACTCATTACTATTTTTATAAACAACATGACTGTAGTATTGATGCCCACCATTAAATAACACCCTACCTCGTCCTCGATTGATAATCTTGACCTCCTCCCTACTCCTTACTATTTTTATAAACAACATGACTGTAGTATTGATGCCCACCATTAAATAACACCCTACCTCGTCCTCGATTGATAATCTTGACCTCCTACCTACTCATTACTATTTTTATAAACAACATGACTGTAGTATTGATGCCCACCATTAAATAACACCCTACCTCGTCCTCGATTGATAATCTTGACCTCCTCCCTACTCATTACTATTTTTATAAACAACATGACTGTAGTATTGATGCCCACCATTAAATAACACCCTACCTCGTCCTCGATTGATAATCTTGACCTCCTCCCTACTCATTACTATTTTTTATAAAAATAAAACGTTAAATAAACGTCCAACTACACAAATGGAAAACTTGCAGTTCTCGTATAACCATTCCGCACATTCACATTCATCAAAAAAAATCTCAATCTACCCGCGCACTGTTTAGAGTAGGCGTGCGGCTCACATTGTCAAATGATTATTATTATTTGATAATGAAATAACAGATGGCGCAGCTACTCGTAGTAAGGAAATATTAGATAAATCGTGCATCGATGATTAATACATCATCAATCAGCCTATTGCAGTCCACTGCTGGACGTAGGCCTCCCCAAGGGTACGCCAAAGCGCACGATCACCCGCTTTCCTCATCCAGCCACCACCAGCGACCTTCTTCAGGTCATCAGTCCACCTGGCAGGGGGGCGTCCCACACTACGCTTCCCGAGACGCGGTCTCCATTCGAGAACCCGTCTGCTCCAACGCTCATCGGTTCTGCGACAGACGTGGCCAGCCCACTGCCACTTCAGCTTGCTACATTTATGGACAATATCCACCACCTTGGTCCTCTGCCGGATGATTTCATATTCTTGGACAACTTCGAGCACTTCGCCATTGATCGAGATCGGTTCCGGAGTGATTAGTTCGTTGAACATGACCTTAGTCTTGTCCAAGTTCATCCGGAGATCGACTGACAGTGAAGCAGCGTTGAGACTGTGCAGCATTGTTTGCAGATCCTGCAACGATTCAGCCATTATGACTATGTCGTCGGCAATAAAAATTAATACATCACCGGTTGCATATTTCCTTTTTTTGACTATTTTAAGAATATAGTCCTGTAAATAATAATACTATTCTTGGACAAACATGGAAGACATTTAAATTAAACATTTTGTAAATCTATAAAAACAAAGTACATTTATATATGTATGTAAACTTTTTATTAGGTCATAAAGGACAATATAAACATAAAAATTATACAATAGGTGGTCTTATTCCTAGTAGGAATCTATTGCATGTATACCTATTAAAAATATATTCGTAGTATGTATGTGGTTTTTATACTTTGTTATCCGTTGTTTGAAGTAAAGGGATGTCACTATCACTATTCGAAAGCTTTTCTTAGAAAACAGAGAACCGAAACTGCAAAGTTAGCAAATAATATTTTTTTTTATATAAATCTGGAATTATTCCTATAAAATTTGATTGATGGTACCTGGGAATTTTAAAGAGAAATTAATGATGATCAATCAGTTCAAAAATATAAACATTATTTTTAAAGCTATTGGATGAAAGGGGAGTTTTCTAAATTTTGAAGACACCGTACAAATAATGCTGCTGAAGGATGGCATCACGTCCTCAATACAAATATTAATAAAAATGAGGTGCAACTACTGCAGATTCTATACAACTAATTATAAAACGATTTTTTAATTATTTTATTCTCTCATGAGTTAACTATTTTTCTATTGTTTTTTATTAAGTTTTTAATAAAATTATTAATAATTAATTTTTCTTTTTCTTTTTAGCCGTAACTACTCAGTACATGATCAAACCACTAAAATTAGGCATTAAGTAAAATTAGGATTTAACTATTTAACCTATTATTGAAGTAATGTTACTATGGAGAATTCTAAATTAAGTATTCGCACTAGTTCCATTAACATACAAATGCATAAGAATTCGCAGTAGTACCATCATGGAACTAGTGAATGGAACTAATGCGAACGAATGGAATAAACGTACATATGAATTCGAAATTCGAAAACACATTGGTACGTGGTGGGGATCGAACCTTATCATGTCAAATGGGTGAAAATATTTTTTTGTTACAGAATATTACGATGCCACACCAATGGCTAGAAGGCAACTTGCCGGTCGCAGCCAAATGTGACGTCTGTGATAAGACCTGCGGATCCGTGCTCAGGTTAGTACAGACCTACCTACTTATCATCATCAGTTCATGTGTTTTGTACCTATATCAAGCCTATATCACACAAACCTTTCAATGTTGACATATTCGTAGCTCATGATTTTCATCAGACTTTCACAGGGAAAGCAATACAAATTAAAACAATGAGAAAATGGTTAGTTGACTGTATTTAATTCTACAATATGTATGAAATAATGCACCTTGTACAATATGCGGCAAATTTTAAACGACATTTCGTTCATTACGAATCTATCTTTAGAAACGGAAACGATACTTACGTACAATATGAGTTACTGTTTTGAAATTTTATAAAATTTAATTGATTTGACAGAACAAGTTTGCTATATTATTTAACTATTTTTAATACATGAAATACATCCTCAAGTCCGCACCAGCTATACCAAGTCCGCGCCCGATATAATCCTATTGGAACTCTTTTGGGAAAAAAGAGACTGTTTGTTACTAACAGTTCACTTCTCAGGGCTGATTCCATCTATTCCAAGACCATACGGAAAATTCATCGAAGTTCTAATATAGTACAGTCCACGTGTTCCTGGATCTGATTTTTCGCCCAACAGAGCAGTCTTATTGAAGCACTTCTTATTCTGGAATTGCGACCAACTATCACACTTGATGCTTATGAACAAGTCCGGAAACAGAACGCTTATTTTAAACACGTATGCCGCATATAAATGGCTGCATGTCGGTAAAAAACAACCTGCTTGGACAGGTCCTCCTCCATTCACGAAATAATCTGAATGTCCGATCGGTTCTGAGATGCCTTCCACCAAAGTATTTGTATGAATCACATCTACGTAAAGTGCATCTGACTTGTCTAGCCTGTCATTCGCAGGCATGTATGCGAAGCAGGGCCCGGCTGGATCTAGACCTGTGATTCGACCTATCCGTCGACCTTTAATATGTCGAAAGTACTGTCCAGCCCAGCCCGCAACGTGAGCTCCTAGACTAACGCCAAGCAGATGAAAATCTGCAGCATTAGCACCAAAAGATTCCAAGTATATGATGACGTCTGCAATCGCCTTGCCTAGAAGACGAGCGTTCTTTACTGACTTGAAGTATATCTTACCGAGAACGATTTCCGCATCAAGCAACAAAACGTTATAGTTTGTAAATTTATAGTAAACGTATGCTAGACGGGCTGTTACTTTGTCTTCAGGGTTAGCACTAAATCCGTGTATTATTAGTTTGGTTCCTCTGTTAACATTTATATTTGGTCGCTTGATTGCAACAAATGTATCATTAAAATAATACCAATTTGTATCATCGTTAGCATCGTTATCTTCAGAATCTTGATTTTCTTTATCCACATACTGATGATCTTCATCATCGTTTTGACTATATGAAGAATTGGTAATAGAAAGTGAGTTGATATTTTCGTCTTTTAAGCCAACTCGCGACTCGTCTTTTGTATACCAATTCGACATATTATTTTTTGTTTGGCTCAAAGGGTATAAGTTCATTAATTTGTCATTAACTGGGAAACTTTTGGACGTACTCTCAATGGATCCAAAATTAAATTGATCTGAGTCTTCGTTCCTTCGTTGCCGCACAGGCGTATCATTTACCGATATCCATTTAGTCCCGTTTTCATCTAGTTTCATTAATGATTCATTTTTAGGAAACCATAAGTATACATGACCAATCATAGTTTCATTAGTAGCGTCGGTGTTGTTGGTGTTATTCCCGGCGGGTTTAAATACAATGTACCATGTGACGAGGACGTCATCTGATTTCTCTAGTCTTTTGTTGATAGGGTAAGTCGTAATAAAGCCATCCCGCATGTGCAATATCTTTACTGTATTTTGTATTAAGGCCACGTCTTCTTCTGTGTTGACATGGAGATCTGATATTGCATTACCTGTAATATGAATAATCTTTAATAATACGGTATGTAAATTTCTATGATTTTAGTAATTTGAAGTCTGAAATAAATCATGTTGGTAAAAAACGATAAATGCTTACTAATATTATTTATAAACGCGAAACTTTTGTAAGTATGGATGTATGGATGGATGCCTCAACAACACTGACAACTGAGTCTGTGAGATCAGAGCCGACCTTACAACCCTCTCGACGACAAAGAAGAACCAATTACTTACACAATCCCGATACGATGGCATACAAATTTTCCACCATAGATCGATCAGGTTCACCATTCTCTACCGTATACGTGACGAGACGCCAAATCATATAAGTGAGTAAATACGTTCGAATAGTAGTTAGAACCATAGTCCAGGATCTGAAATTTTTTTTATTAAGAATAAGTGTACCTTAACGTTTAGCGGAGGAGCGACGTAGAAACGAAAACTTAGAGTAGAATAGGAATACCTAGTTCATTGAACACAAAAGATATACAGAACAGAAGTACAGACAAAACAAAAGATGCACGGAACATAAATGCAGATATTCGTATCTGTAGAGTGTACACAAGAAGTAGGAAACCTTGATGGAATTTGGATAGGTTTCGGAAGGGATTATTATAGGAAAATAAACAGTAGGTAAAAGAGGAAATATTATACATAAGATTTAGATAGATAAACAGAACTGTGGCGATGTGCAAACCGCACCATGCCAATAAAAAAAAAAACCTTGATTGACTACATAAGCCTGTAAGTTTATGTGCAAAGTATACTAATCCGGGCTGAGCCTAATAAATAAAATCACATTTGGGAAGTGAGGGAGAAAAAAAAATATATATCAACAAGATCTTCATAATAGAATATATTTTATTGCACCCAAAGAAATAATCAGTAGGTACATAAAAAATAAATAGGATAATCCTTGTACTTTTAAATTAAATTGCCGATATGATAACTTCAACACGTATCTGTCATCTAAACACTGGATTCTTAAACCTAACAGTAACTAATTATTAACGAATTCATGACGAAATTTAAATATTGCTGGTATTGTTTACTTTTCACACACAGATTTATAAAATTCACACAAAATAAAATAAATAACAGTGTCCATAGAGACCGCCATACTGTCACAGTGATTTTGACACATGCTTTGTTGTAGAATCTAAATGAAGAGTTTATACTCCATTGATTTACTGATTTTTACACGACTGCCCAAAAAAAGAAGTGTGCTCAGGGTTCATGTATGTATGTGTGTATGTATGTATGTATGTGAGTTTACTCTGTACCACCATAATTTCTAAATTGAGAGCGTCGGCGGTCTAGTGGTTAGGACCGCTGCTGCCTCTTGTCCGGGAGACGCGGGTTCGATCCCCACCACGTACCAATGTGTTTTCGAATTTCGAATTCATATGCACGTTTATTCGACGCTCTTACGGTGAAGGAAAACATCGTGATGAAACCTGCACACTCCTGCGAAGAAATTCAAAGGTTGTGTGTGAAGCAAATAAAGTAAAAAAAAAAAAAAAGAAGTCGACCACCCCGCACTGGGCCAGCGTGGTCGACTAAGGCCTAATCGCTCTAAATCAGGGTAGGCTCGAGCCCATCGTTGGGGACATATATGAGCTGTTGATGATGAACTTCTAAATGCCTGAACATATTTGGATGTGTGGGGATCATTAGAATCCTTACATCAGCCCGAGTGACATAGGATATATAAAATTTGTGGCACGGCAGTCGTGTTTTTTAATTTTAGATTATTATATTACTGAGACTCAAATGATTCTACATGATACAGTATAACATCGCAGTCTAAAGCCCAAGTAACATAGAGCGGGAGCGGGGATTTAAAAAAATTACCTTTAGATAAGTTCTAAGCTATTCTTAAGCAAAAATTGTATAAAAACGCTTATTGGTTGCGCCATTTATTATTATCTTACTATACTATTAATAAAGTGATTAGCATTGGTCATTCCTTTACCCCTTCCTCTTTCCTATGAGGACCGTGCACTGACGGCAAGCGCCCTCTGTGGCAAAACCTCTTACTTCCGCTGTTATCGATGCTTGCGGTCGCGCTGTCGTCGTGTGCATCAATTTATTATATATAAATTGCCGCCTCGCATATTTTTCGCTAAATTCGCTACGATAAAGCCCATCGGCTTTAAGTATCGCATCCCGCTTCTAAATGGTGGTGTTGATAAAGACGAAACCCTGTGTCAGTGATATTGGAGATCTCCATGTGGATTTTGATGTGAAGTGCAGTGCGTGTGAGGGTTGATTTAGCCCCCCTCGGAGCCGTTGTTCCTGTAACGAGGTATGTGCCGGTCCACTTTCCCCGTGCTCTCTGTTCCTTCTCTGGCTGATGCTAACTTTCGTTTTTAAATACATATTAGCGCCACCATTATAGTGGTCCTTCGAGCCTGGATTTCCATTTTTCGCCCTTATTAGGTCACCTTATTTCACCTAGTAGGAGATTTTATTTATTTCCGCCCTTTTTAGGTAGTTTTTTTACGCTAAAAAGTGAACTTACGTCATCGCACACGCGGTGCATGACTTAGGTAAATTCATATATAACCGCTGTAAATCATAATTATTATCCATTTATTTCATCAAACCTTCTTTATTTGTTAATTTAACTTCAAATAAATAGATATTAAACGAAATTTGCTAAAATATCTTAAATATAATTAACACCATACTTAGAGGGTAGATTCTACTCGCGCATACAGCGTACGTTCATTCCTTTGTTCTGTGGACTTTGTACTCCTTTTATTTTACGTTGCTTCGCACTCGATCTTTCTTTAAAAAAAAAAAAAAATGTCGAGAGGTAAAGACAATGAAGATGTTGACTTAGGTCTTCTATCATTAGAAGCTAAACGTAATGCTATGTTTGAATACTTGCAACGGGTTTACGATATGTCACAGCTCGTTAAAAAGGGAGAAGAAGCAAAGGAGAATTTTCTCGACGCTAGTAGTAATATTGATACTTCTCGCTCTGAGTTTATATCAATTTTAGATCAGTATAATGACCGTTTATTAACAATAAAGCCTACCGCTCGACCCGATTACGGAGCTCTTATTTCATTTGAGCAACTATATTGTCGCATTAAGCGAGTAATCGCGTCTTGTACAATTTCACAAAATACGGGCAATACATCGCCAAAAAGCAAAATAAATTTGCCGCCAATCGAGTTGATGAGCTTTAACGGAGACATTCGCTCATGGCCATTATTTTATTCTAATTTCAAATCTACTATACATAACAATCCCTCTCTTTCAGATCATGAAAAATTACATTATCTGTTAGGTAAACTAACAGGCAAGGCTCAGGCCGCCTGTGCAGGCATTGCGCCCTCCGCTGAAAATTACAAACTTTTATTTGATACGTTGGTTAGTAGGTATGAAGATAAGCGCACGCTAGCAGCTACCTATTTACAACAAATTATTGATTTTAAACCATTGACTTCTGCTACCGCTAACAATTTTGATAGTTTCAATGACAAGTTTGTAAACGCTGTTCGTGCCTTGAAGAATTTAAATTTAAAAGATTTATTGGATTTAGTATTTTTACAAATTGCTTTGACGAAGTTAGACCCTGATACCGTGCGGTCTTTTGAAAGTAACAACGATCAATCTGAAATTCCAAGCTTTGATAATTTAGTTTCGCATATAAATAACCAAAGTAAAATTCTTCAACGCACGCCCGCTATTTCTACTAGTGCGACTAGTAACCCGCGAAAACAATCAGCTGATCGCTCTCGTAGTAGTGCTGCGAGTAACAACAATAAGAATCCTCCGCCGCCGAACTATAACGCTTACGTTAGTACGGTCGATTCTTCCCCCTCCGCGTATAAATGTATATGTACTAACGCTTCGCATCAGCATTTATTTAAATGTTCTGATTTTCATAAAATGACCCCTCATGATCGTTATCAAGCCGTAAAAAATATTAATGGTTGTGTAAATTGCCTTAGTGTTAAACACAAAAGTGCTAATTGTCAGTCCGGTACCGGTTGCCGAGTTTGTAAACAGAGACACCATTCACTTTTACATTTTGACCGGGTATCGAACCCTGGGCCCGTCCGCTCCGAAGAGGTTTTTCCAACCGCGCCATCGAGCAGCGCAGCCGCCGTGCGCTCGGTGACGTCACGATTGCAACCTGCCGTGCAAGTACAACAGCCCGCTACACAACCACAGCTCGCACGCACACAGATGGACGTAACGTTATGTTCCACATCCACTGCCGCTCCGCAGTCAGTCGCCTCGAGCGCCCGCTGCAGTGGTGCATTGCAATGTAACGCGTCCACTACGGTTCTGCTCGCTACGGCTCAAGTAGCGACGTATGATAGCAACGGTGATAAGCAGCTGATTAGAGTTTTACTCGATTCCGCATCCCAAAGTCACTTCATTACTAGAGAATGTTGTGAACGTTTGGGATTACGCCAGCATAACGTTCAATGTACCACTGTGAGGGGGTTCGGGGGGACTGAGAGGGTGTCTAACGGGAAGGCTACTTTCGAGTTCTTCTCGCGCTTTAATAAAAATATTAAATATAATATTAGTTCTCTGGTAGTCGATCGAATTACCGACGACTTACCTACCGCGTCCGTTGATATTTCCGCCCTGCCATACGTTAGTAAAATTACTTTGGCAGATGACCTAAAAATAAAATAAAAATAAAAAAATAAAAATGTATTTATTTCATTTTAAAACAATTTTCTACCATTACAAAGGGGCTGGTGTCTCCCTTTAGGCTTTATAGGCCTGTGTTAGGAGGCACCGCTCTTCATCTGAATATAGTAATATAATATGATATGAGATTGTAACTGTGTCCCAATACATATTCTTTATCTATTAATTTATAGTTTATAGCTTAAGGCTGTACATATTATATAGTTTAAGTAATAATAACTTAAGGTACTAAAGAATAAATATTAACTATTCCTAAGATCTCGCTTGGTATGTGTGTGTGTGAGGGGGGGGGGGGGAATGTGTGTATGAGGGGGGGGGTGTGTGCGGGAATATGAGAGGAACTGTCGAGTGGTCAGCCCTACGACGATTTCGTCTTGGGATCAGGTTCTTAAGCAACAGAGTAAAAACCACTCCATTGTCCACTGACCAGTCAACAGCTCCTCCACATTTAGTGTGTGCATGTGTGCGTGTGTGTGGGTGTGCGGGAGTATGAGAGGATCTGCTGAGTGGTCAGCCCTGCGACGACTTCGTCTTGGGATCGGTTCCGTATTCAATAGAGTAATTAACACTCTATTGTCCACTGACCAGTCAGCAGCTCCTCCACACGTGTGTGTGTTAATGGTTTGACCTGTTCGCTACACCTAACAAAATCGATGTTTTGATAGGTGCTTCTTTATTCCCGCATTTAATTTTGCCTGATGTGGTTTCTTTGGGCCCGTCAGCGCCACCCGCTATTCACACAGTTTTAGGCTACGTTCTCATGGGAGACGTACCATCACTGGTCCACCGCCCGGCATGCGTTGCGTCCTGCTGTGCCATAGTGCAAGAGCCTATGGATAATATTTTTACCCGCTTCTGGGAGCTAGAAGAGGTTCCTGGGTCACCCGTTCATCATCCCGCTGATGTTGAATGTGAGGATTTTTACCGCTCGACTACTGAACGCGACCCTTCCACGGGCCGTTATACTGTAGCGCTTCCTTTTGATAAGGATGTGTTTACTTTAGGCGAGTCGCTAAATAGCGCTCGCAATCGATTTTTATGTTTAGAAAAGAAGCTCGAAGCTTCTCCTAAACTTCGCTCAGCGTATGATGACGTCATAGCAGACTATATTTCCAAAGGCTACCTGTCGCCTGTAATCGCGTCCGAGCAAGAGTCCGATGGATCATTACCTACTTATATAATTCCGCACCATGGGGTTCTCCGCGAGGACAAGTCCACCACGAAGTTACGGCCGGTGTTAGACGCTAGTTGTAAAACGTCATCGGGTGTCTCGCTTAATGACGTGCTGCACAGTGGGCCGAACTTGCAAGGGGACTTATTTAAAATCATTTTAAACTTTCGCTTGCATGCTATAGCCATGACCGCAGATTGCAAGCAGATGTTTTTACAAATCGCAGTTCGCGAGTCTGATAGACGTTATCAAAGAATTCTTTATCGTTTTAATCCGCAGTCACCGCTTCTTTTGTACCAATTTAACAGAGTGTGTTTCGGCCTAAAATCGAGTCCCTTTCATGCTCTGCGCACTGTGCAGTAGCTCGTAAAAGACGATGGTGCTACGTACCCTGCTGCTGCTGACGTCGCTTCTTCGTGCTTGTTTATGGATGATATTGTTTGCTCCGTTGGCACTGAAGAACAGGCAGTTAATACCGCGACGCAGTTAATCGAGCTTTTCAAGGGCGCTCAGTGGGATCTTGTAAAGTGGAACAGCAATTCACAAGCCGTTCTTAGTAAACTTCCCGCCACTCACAGGATTCCCACCGAGGTGGAGTTCGACAAAGCCGCGCAGTTTAAGGTTTTAGGCTTGCGTTGGTCCACGGACTCTGATAATTTTTATTTTAAAATTACACCCCCAGACGTCAATGACACATGTACCAAACGTACAATTTTGTCTACTATCGCTAGGCTTTGGGATGTCATGGGTTTCGTAGCGCCGACCATATTATTCGCGAAGCTGCTTATCAAGCAATTGTGGCAGCTCAAGGTAGACTGGGATGATCTGCCACCTGTCCACATAATGAAACTGTGGCGGCAGTTTTGTTCTGAGCTTCCGGCGCTCAATGAAATAAATATACCGCGTCACTTAGGTGTCACAGAGGACTGTAAGGTGACTCTGGTCGGGTTCGCTGACGCTAGTGAGCTGGCTTACGGTGGCGTAGTTTACGTTCACGTTTGCTCACCCTCTGGCAATTTTGTACGACTTTTGTGCGCTAAGTCCAAGGTCGCACCGTCATCGCCCCTTACAATCGCTCGTATGGAACTTTGTGCAGTAGTTCTACTGTCAAAGTTACTGCGTTCTATAATTGACAATTATAACTATCGCTTCCCAACTGAATTTCTCGCTTTTACAGACTCTAAAGTCGCCCTTTATTGGATAAAAGGTTCGCCGCACCGTTGGCAGACATTTGTTGCCAATCGTGTAGTTAAAATAACTGATTGCATTCCCGCTGATCACTTTTATCATGTCGCGGGGTCCGACAATCCTGCCGACTGTCTGTCGCGCGGTATCACCCCTTCCAAATTAAAGGACCACCCGCTGTGGTTCCAGGGCCCTTCGTGGCTATCTTTACATCCCTCGCAGTGGCCCACCTCCGCTGATTCTCTTCTGCTGGAAGATGTGCCTGAACAAAAGACGCTAGCACATCCAGTTTTTATTACCGCTGACGATTCTGAGATCTACAGTGCTGCCACTCGCACCTCCTCATGGAGTAAGCTTTTGCGTATCATTGTATACGTTTATAGATTTTTAAAACTTTTACCGCGCCGTGGTTCGGCTTTTATAATGGCTAGTGACTTGGAGTTTGCAGAAAGTAAATTGCTACAAACTCTCCAGTATAAATATTTCTCTAATGAAATTAACCATTTGAAAAATGGCACGCTGATTTCGCCGGTTCTTAATAAATTAAGACCATTTTTATGTGATGGCCTGATCCGGGTTGGTGGGCGGCTCACTAACTCTGATTTAGATTTCGCACAGCAACATCCAGTACTCCTGCCACGACAAGATCATGTTGTTAATCTGCTTATTGAATACTATCATAAAAGGTATTTGCACGCAGGACCTGAGCTGCTCATGTCTTTGCTTCGCCAGAAGTACTGGATCTTGTCTGCTCGTCGTATTGTACGACAAATATTTCATAAATGTAACGTTTGTTTCCGCGCGCGCCCGCGTCCGACTTACCCGCTTATGGCTGATTTGCCTGATTACCGAACGAGACAAGTAATCAAACCGTTTACTAATACAGGCTGTGATTACGCAGGTCCTATTGCCTACACTCCGATTCATCGTCGTGGGGTGAAAGCACTTAAGGCATATATTTGCGTGTTTACGTGCCTTACGACACGCGCACTTCATCTAGAGGTGGCTACGGATCTGAGCACTGCTAGTTTCCTGGCCGCATTTAAACGTTTTTTGTCTCGTCGGGGTCCGGTAGAGGCTATATATTCCGACAACGGAACTAATTTCGTTGGTGCGAACTCTTATTTACGAGACCTTTATAAATTTTTAAATAGTGACGAGTACAAGGCACGTTTCGCAGATGAACTTACGGAGAACCGCATCTGCTGGAAGTTTAACTGTCCTGCTTCAAGTCACTTCGGTGGCTGTTGGGAGAGCATGGTGAAGGTGATAAAGAATCACCTTTTTAAAGTAATTGGCCAGCAACTTCTTTCGTATGAAGAGCTAGCTACTATACTCGCGCAGATCGAATGTCTGTTAAATTCGCGACCGCTCACTGTGCTTAGTCCCGATCCCGCTGAACCAACCGCGTTGACTCCTAGTCATTTTCTTCACACCACTCCTTTGCTTTCATTGCCGGCAGCCGAGGTGGATTCTGGCAACCTAAGTTTGCTGAATAGACATTCTCTACTCGATAAACTTGTCCAATCCTTCTGGAAGAGATGGAGAGTTGAGTATTTACATAATCTACAGACTAGAGAAAGGTGGAATACTCCGTCTGTGCCGATCACTCCCGGGACAATAGTACTCATCATTTCGGATAACGCACCGCCCTTATCTTGGCCATTAGCGATTGTAGAAAAGGTGCATCCTTCTAGGGACGGTATAACGCGAGTAGTTTCTGTCAAAACCGCAAAAGGCACGTATCTCCGCCCGGTAGTGCGTTTGTGTCCGTTGCCTTCGCAATAAATGTTTTCTATATATAAAAAAAAAATTCTTCTTCGCATTTTCTGTATAAATTAGTTAACAGTTTATAGTATTAGTAGGTAGGTACACATTTAGGTTTTCCCGCGACGCTACATTTTGTTTTTCGCTTAAAATTTTTTGAGTTCCGTATTTTATTATGAATGTTTTTTAAAAGGTGACCCTTTAAGGTGGGCGGAAAATGGTTGCGCCATTTATTATTATCTTACTATACTATTAATAAAGTGATTAGCATTGGTCATTCCTTTACCCCTTCCTCTTTCCTATGAGGACCGTGCACTGACGGCAAGCGCCCTCTGTGGCAAAACCTCTTACTTCCGCTGTTATCGATGCTTGCGGTCGCGCTGTCGTCGTGTGCATCAATTTATTATATATAAATTGCCGCCTCGCATATTTTTCGCTAAATTCGCTACGATAAAGCCCATCGGCTTTAAGTATCGCATCCCGCTTCTAAATGGTGGTGTTGATAAAGACGAAACCCTGTGTCAGTGATATTGGAGATCTCCATGTGGATTTTGATGTGAAGTGCAGTGCGTGTGAGGGTTGATTTAGCCCCCCTCGGAGCCGTTGTTCCTGTAACGAGGTATGTGCCGGTCCACTTTCCCCGTGCTCTCTGTTCCTTCTCTGGCTGATGCTAACTTTCGTTTTTAAATACATATTAGCGCCACCACTTATTATAGAATATCTGACTACATAGAGGACAGATATCCATGGGAATAGATTTCTTGAATGAGAGGCTATTTCAACATGCATGAATTTTGTAAATTACTATATTATTATTTGACAAAAAAAGAAACACAAAAGATGCGACGCATGTGGAGTTTCTTTGGCCACCGAGTCCGCACGTCGTGTAGTGGAGTCACCCAAAAAATGTAATGACGAAATTAAGAGATGTAACATCCAAACGTTAATAAAGTATTCATTTCATTTCCGGGGCCGGGAAAGCGGTACGGTGCAACACCGCGCCATACAAAGTCCCGCTTTCCCGGCTCCGGACCGCGGCGCCCCCGCTCTGTGTGGCCGAGGCTTGTCTGCGGCCCATGCTGAATTGCTGAGCCTGAGAACCCTTTCGCTACCACAATACACTTAAAAGTGGCTTAAGCCATTATTTTAAGACTTATTTACTTTTGTGTTGTTACCTATAGTTTGTTATTGTGATGTACGTAGGTATATGAGCTATTAATGATGATGTATATGAAAGCGAATATTTTTTTTGTTTGCCTTTTTCTTGTATTTTTTTATTTTATTTTGTATTTTTCTTGATGTAAGTTTTCAAAGGCTGGCTTTACGACTTATTTTAAAAGTCAGTAGGATTGAATTTTTTTTTTTTAATGGCGTTCCCAAATGATTTCGCCAGTATCAAGTGTTATTGTGTGTTCGATTTTAAATTATATTTTTCAAATCCACCTACAGGCAGGCTAGCTTTGTGTTCGGCGCGCGTCTTGCCACAGTTGCCGGTTGCGACGCGCACTTGTAGTCTGACCGTTGAAAATATAGTCGGGTTTTTTGCTGTGCTAGCCACGACCTTTAGAATTTTGCAGTTCTCATTATTGAAACGTCTAATGTGAAATAATCTGTGTTAAAATTGATTCTTGTTCGTTTTGTGAAATCGAAGACTCCAAAACTGATTTGAGTGAAGTACGCGGCCACCACTGGTGGATTGGTTCCTGCAAGCAAGTACTTACACACCCTTTTTTTTAAATTGAAATTGAAATTGCTTTATTGTGGAGCATAGGTAATGAGATGGTGTACATTTATACAAATTCTTAAAAATAAATTTCCTCTATGTCCCGCCGCATGGGCATACAATATTTAAATGTCATAAAATAAAATAAAATAATTGAAATGTCATAAAAATAAAAGTGTAAACACTCATAATAACTAAACTTATTTGTCCATACTAGCAAATTATATAAACTATTTTTAAAAACTTGTAGACTTCCACATTCGCGCATTGATCTAAGCAGCTTATTATAAATGTGGGGAATTCGGCAAAATACACTTTTGTGCATCAACGCTGTATTATATTTAGCTGTCACTAATCTATCTTGAAGTCTTTCTCTAGGATGAAATTGAAACAGACTAAAAATTTTTATTAATGTATTTAGTATATTTCATGATAATATGTACAGTAAAATTAATACAAATCACTTTAGCTGTTAGGTACACATACTGAAGTTAAATTCTTGCCGTATGGATTCCTAACGCGAAGCCGGCTGCTTGTAAAGGTTAGTTACCCATTGATTAATTTTGAACCCCTTATAAATATTGATTGTTTGTTTGAATTTTCGATTTACGGCACAGAACTGATAATTGGTTGGTATAATCGAGTTATTTTCCACGCGGTGTAAATCTCACCATTTGTTGCGTCGAGTATTGTCAAATTACCTACAACTTCCGTTTATCACGTCCAGATTGAAAATAATTTTTATAGAACAAGTTTTATTCCTTTTAAATCCACGATATTTTCTGATCAGTCGGGATCGGATGTCATTGTGTACTTCAAACTAGGTATTGAGATAAAATTTGGTTGAGACTTAGGTTAAATTCCATTTTGTATTCTACTTATTGTTTCGACCCCTCCGAGGGGTTCGAGTAGACGTCTCATTATAAATCTATTCTTGTACGATTCGTAACAATTAGGAATATTAAAAATTTTGGAGAATAATTTTTTGACTTTGATGTGCATAACCTCGGAAGCACTAGTACTATATGGTACTTCTGGGTATTACCCAGAAATATATTTTGTTGTTTTATTTTGCGTCTGGGCGGTTATTTTTACTACCTTGAATCTATTTAACCGTTTCCCGTATTCCGGGAATTTCCGTTTTTTTTTTCTTGATAACCTTTTTTTTGCCCTGCTTTGTTAAATAAATTTGTACCGATCGTTGCGGGCCTATTTGGGCATCGGATTACCCTGGGAACAGATTATTAAGCTAATTAGCACGTATTTTATAAGAGTTCTTTGCGTTTTTCTTAAGTTTAAATTATATCGTTGACTTTCGACGATACTGCGCCTCGTAACGCGGTTGCAGAAACGCGGAGTGACGAGTGTGACTACGGTTCGAATACTACCTACTCGTGGTCGCACTTTTCACATTTGCATCCTCTTCACCGAGGGTGCTGGTAGCAGAGCTGCTTCGGGTTCGCTGCGTTCGCTACTTTCGCGTTCATTGTGTTTATTTAATTCCACAAACGGGCTTCATGTGAGCAGGAAAAAAAAATACAGATGAATCTAAAAGTTTGAATGTTGATTTACTCTGTTTACCTAAAACAAAACCAAACGATATACATACAAAACACAGTGTAAGTTTTATCAGTAAAGACAAACATCACAGCCTGGCCTACTGTTATTATTTTTAATGTAACTTTTAGATAAAAGTAAGTAGTAGGGTGGGTAGTCGGTCAAGTGACGGGTAGGGATGTTTCATGCTATGTCATTCATGAACAGTGTTCATTGCGTTTGAATAGTTATCATTCCAAAGATTTCTGACGCGCGTCGAGCGAAGCGATCGTCTTTTGTTTCTCTGACGATCAGTAACTGAACAACTTTCCCCTAAAAACACAAGTTGCGTCCCTATATGGATCACCTGGCCTGGTTTTTGTTGTCTGTCAGAGTATGTTTCTTGGGGAAAATGGTTCAGTTACGATATATTGACTGAACGCGCTCGTAAAGGGATTCAATTGCCTATTAACACATACATAACATACTATCGTTGTACATGTGCTGATAAAAAAATTGTGATGGTTTCTTTCCGCAACGGTTTGCCCGGTGAAAGTGGTTTTGGCTGGCGCCGGTGTGCGTCATTACAAAGTCAGTCACTCTAGTCGTTGCAGGACCTGTAGTAAACTTAACAAAACACCATAAATGAAAAAGTACAAAACTTACCTATGAAAAGATTGGAAGGAGTTGTAACTTATTCACTGGGTTTGGATAGACCGGCGGATTATGGTACTTTCGTGATTGCGAATATACGTAGTTACCGCGAAGGTTATACTAAATTAATGTTGTTTTGGGACTTGGGAGCGAGTAGGGATAACGCGTCCGTCTGGAGCGGCGCCCCGCACTGCAGTGTTCCCCTTTCCCGGCGACGACGACGACGCTATAGCTGTACAGGGTGGCCCATTTAGATGGGTCAGTATGGGTAACTTTGAAGCTATAAGACATAGAAAGATCTGTTCTAAGGAACCATGTCATTGATTTTATTGACAAGAGAAACTGCATTCATTGACCGAGCGAGCGAAGCGTCTCTGCTTCAGCTTGGCCAAAATTGTTTTTGTATGTCTGTCTGTTTGTTCCACTCTACAGGTCGCGTTTCTCAACCGATTCTCGTGAAATTTTGTGAGCAGGTTCGATAAATTAATCAAATATTTTTGTCGAGTCAGTTTTTGAGAAATTTAAAAAATGACCGAGTTATGGGGGTTGCCAGCTTACGTCAACCGCTGAAGCTGTTTTCCTCTACAGTCACATTTCTCAACCAATAAAAAAAAAAGAAATTACGAAGTTATGAGGGTTGGAACGTAAGAAAATAAGGGGAGGTGTAAGGGAGGTGTAGGGGAGGTGAAGGGTAGTTGTAGGATAGGTGTAAGGTAGGTGAGGTGTAGAGGTGTAGGAGGGTTTTTTTCTTATGGAACGATTTTGATAAAACTTGGTTTGACATACTATTTTGGCATAAAAACAACAACGCTCTTATGCAAAAAAAAACTTCCTTCCGTGGGAATAAGTTTTTTTTCCTTAATCCAGGTTACAAATGTCTCCATTCCAAATTTCATCCAAATCTGTTGAGTACTTTAAGCGTGAAGGCGGAACAAACATCCAAATATATTTCCACATTTAGTGTGAAGTGCGGTGTGATGTGATGATCAATCTTTGGGTATAAAACTGAACAATTTCCCCTAAGAAGATAATTAGATGAAAATAAAATTATATCACATAGTAAATCGATCAATATTTGCTGCGCATTATTGTATGTGAATCGAAAACGGAACAATACAAAACAACATAAATGCGCCTCATCAACAGCTCAAATACGTCCCCACCGAGGGGCTCGAGCCTACCCTGAATTAGGGCGATTAGGCCTTAGTCGACCACGCTGGCCCAGTGCGAGTGCGAGTGTGCAGTTGTGCAGGTTTCATCATGATGTTTTCCTTCACCGTAAGAGCGTCGAATAAACGTACATATGAATTCGAAATTCGAAAACACATTGGTACGTGGTGGGGATCGAACCCGCGTCTCCCGGACTAGCCACTAGACCACCGACGCTCTGACCGATAAATGCGCCTGCTAAACTTTTATTGAAACGCAACATTTAATTTCAGTCCTTTCTTGCTATTTTTGGAAACCTTTACGTACGATTCGGTAAACAAACTTCAAAGTAATCCTTCTCAATCCCCTGTGTGTCAACAATTGAACCTCAACTGACACTTTTATTTCGGGCACCAACCCCGTTATTTCGGTTGGGATGAAACAAGGTTAAAACCAAAAGCCTGTCAATAATAAATAAGTTGTGGGTACGTATTTAGAACCAACGACGTCTCGGAAGGTTAGATTAGGATTGTCAGCTGATATTTCTGACCATGTAAATCCAGAAATATCCTCTTTATAAATAGCAACCTTACCGTGGAGTTAGTAGTGAATCTCCAGCAACCTATATGGAAATTAAATAATGCAGCGGCGTTAATTAATTTAAATTGTTGACCTTTTCCTGCTGAAACACAGGCCTGCACCAAAATGGCCATGACTATTATTATTTATATATTTATTTACATATATATTAGGAAGATTTACAGACAAATAATCAGATAGAATAACAGAAATAGAAGAGTAAGGTGCTAACAACAAATCTCCACCAATAGAACATCTTGCTGAGCTAGGCTGGGACACAAACATTCATAAAGTGACGCCTCTTTCCTTGAGGGGTGGGCAGTAGGCAGAGACCAGTTCCTTCCACACAACAGATATAATTTCTTAGTCTTAGTTACTTGAATAAATGAATATTGTTATTATTATTATAATTATACCAGATCCGCTGGCCCAGTGCGGGTTGGTCGACTTCACTCGCAACGTCGCAACTTTTGAATTTCTTCGCAGGAGTGTGCAGCTTTCATCACGATGTTTTCCTTCAACGTGAGCGTCGACTAAACATATATAATGAATTCAAAATTCGAAATTCGAAAACACATTGGTACGTGGTGGGGATCGAACCTGCGTCTCCCGGACTTGGCCCTAACCACTAGACCACCGACGCTCTGCACCTTTATATCTTATCCACGGAGACAAATACAAAGATCTTATCATAATAAACATGCCATTAATGCTCTAGCCCTTTAAATCGCGTTCCTCCTGTATAAAAATGTAATCTTTCGGAAAACCATTTCAATCGTATCATTTGCTTTAAGCCGTGCACTTACAGGACTGACAACCGTCGCCGTCACTCGAGTCTTAAACTGATTAGCTTGGCTTAAGCTGGAGGTATAGTTGAAGATTGGAACGAGTAGAAATTAACCTAAAGCCCATTGGCTGGAGTGCAGCTTGAACATCTACCCATTTTGATCCCAAGCATTTACTGCGTAGAGCTGGCCTCCCTCCCTATCTCACAAACACACACACATATCATGCACATACACACACCCTCACACACAATTATGTATTATTCTTGTTTTTTCTTTCTAGTAATTTAAGTATTAAAAATGTAACTAATGTAACTCAGTTGTAAAGTAGGTAGTATTTAATTCGTTGATGCTAAAAAAACGAGGAATAACCTTATTAATTAGAAACATAACATGATTGAGAGAAATACTAATTTTATTAATGTAATTTACTTGAACTAGTCGGGCTAGCCACAGTCAGTATCTCTAGACATCTATTTCGGTAAATAAATAAATAAATTAAAAATATTTAAATAAATTTTTATTCCGAACACCAACAGTCAATTACATAGATTTCGTGAACAGGCATGTGCTTATAAAATAGACCAATTACAGGTATTCGCTTGTGGGTACAGTAACGAACATAGGTACTTATTATTAATAATATACTTATAAATTGTAAGAGTGAAAGTAGAAGATTACAAAACGGTAATGAACCCTTATCTTATACGACCGGGATCTTACTTCTCGACCGTTAAAAAAAATAAAAATTATAAATACTTTTATTTTTGAAAATCTTACACTTAGTATGTTGCGAGGCTTCCCAGTAAGTAGTCAAGGACACTTGTAGTGGGAATGCCTCGCTCTTCCATCTTAAGGTAACATAGTAAGAGATTATTACAAAAATTTAAAGTTAATTAAATCTTAATATTAAGTTTCTTAGGAGGTGTCATATATTAACATAATAGACTTAATACAAAAACAAATTTTTAGTTAATGTGTGAAACATATATTATAACAAGTGAGAGTTGAAGTGTTAGTGAATGTTTAGGAGGGTGACAGTTGGATATATACAGACAGCAGATTTATTTATTCGAAGTAAAAAAGACTTGCAGTCGCTTGCATTTAATCTGGTTTCAATTTCCTTGCAGCGAGCAGCGTCTCCAGTTTATTTGATTTATACTGGAAGCCTGGATTAGATAGCCAATCTCTTCGAATTAAGTGGATGAGAAATACCTAAGTCAACACTTCACTGTTTTCCTTCGTATTTTCTAGATTTTATATAAATTAGATCACATTACTTGCGCTAGAAGATGTCATACTTAAAACTCGACTTATATGTTTTAAAGTCTGGGTGTTTTTGCCTAGGATGTAGTCGTACGTTAAGTATATGGACATGTTCAAAACCTAGGTGATTCGTTTTAAGTGACATCCTCGTAGTAAAATGCTGGTGAATCGCAGTTTCAAGAGTGCTTTTTGGATTTCTTTTGCACTTTCAAATGGCTCAAATTTCAGATGTTATCATCAGGTCATACACGTCCGTAACCGATCAGCTTGAGCCTACCCAGAATTAAGGAGAACAGACCATAGTAGACCACGCTGGCCCAGTGCGTGTTGGTGCATATTTTAGTGCGAAAGCCTTACTAGCTTTTTACTTCGATTGTACCTTATGCTCTGCACACTTCTGTGAAGAAATTCAAAGGTTGTGTGTGAAGTCGACCAACCCGAACTGGGCCAGCGTGGTCGACTAAGGCCTAATCGCCCTAATTCAGGGTAGGATCGAGCCCCTTGGTGTGGGGGGGGACGTATATGTTGCCATGTTGTTGATGTGTACCTTATTCCATGTTGCATGATCTGGTATTTTCTACGACAAACTAAACAAAGTTACTGCTTATTGCCGGGCTTGGTGCACTTAAAAAGGAACTACGTTACTAAGGTTTTTTTTTTTAGCTTCTTCTTTCGCAGTTTGCATTTTCCTTCACTGAGCTGCACTTTTTGATGGAAACTTAGCGGCTCATGCCTCAGCTTTAGATAAGAAAATTGAGGTTTAGTATGGCTTAACATGAAAATTGAACGTTTAAAGTTTTACCCGTAGGTAGAGAATTACTTATTTCTAATTGAACGAAAGGGTATATTTACAAGAAAACAGCTAATCAAACACGACTAACAGAAATGGACTACGTACAGATTCGTAAGTTTTTCTAAATCATAGGTAATTAGGTACTTGTTTGAATTTGAGTAAACATGTCAAGTTGTATATTTTTGAAAAGAACTTCTTTTATTGAAGTTAAAGGAACCTATTTACCTAATGATATAAGCGTTGTAGGTCTTACAAAAAGTAATTCCTCAGAAGAATGTTAAACACAGACATAACTTTCGAAAAACAATCTCTACTGTAAGTCTCCGAGATTACTTTTATTTTGTTAGAAATAACTTCCACAAAGTACTTCATTAAAATGCGAATGAACTTTTCTTCGCGAGTTTCAAAAGACCATGTTTTACCGTGGTTCTTTGGTTCTTTTAGCGAAGTTTTATTTAAAACATTCTTTGGGGCAGACATTTTCTTGCGGGCAGTTTTGCTCCCGAGATTCATATAAAGGGGGCTTTAGTACAAGCCATTCTTTTGCGACAGCTCAAGGGCTCTCTACGCTTGCTCAGCAACACGGTGCGAGTCATAAACAAAAGGTATTCTTCGTCGAAAGGGAGAGAACAAATTGTTTCTTACCAATACTGCAACCAAATTAAAAAAATGCCAAGCACAAACTTTTTATTCCATAGCAGAGTTACTTAACTTTAAAAAGCAACATGTTAGACACTTCAATTGACTAGCTTGTACAAGTATTGAGTTGTTTATTATATTTGCATGCCAAAAATTTGGTTGAATGTGTTTGTACTTGTCTTTATCTAACATCTTGCCTGCGTGCAACACCACATATAAAACCCACCACCACCATTTTTAAAATATTCTTATTCTTACCATTTATAATACATATTTTTTTGAACGGACCTTATTGGTATTTCTACCGAAGTGGTAATAT
Organism: Carpatolechia fugitivella; assembly: GCA_951230895.1. NCBI lineage: Eukaryota > Metazoa > Arthropoda > Insecta > Lepidoptera > Gelechiidae > Carpatolechia > Carpatolechia fugitivella. Next base: position 2,758,086 of record OX579649.1, read on the forward strand.
TTACCAAACAGCCTTGATTGCTGCCTAAACCCTTTTTATACTCGTATAAGAATTCATATAAACCCATTGACCTACAAAGTTAGGGCGACAATTGAAATCTAATATGAAAAGATTGAAATTCGTTACGAAATCCTGCTGTTACCTCAAAACATTCTAATTTGGAAATAAATTAAATTTCTCTCCTTCTCTAAAAAATATAAAATTAAAATTTAACTTATGTTAAATTGTTTTTGCGGCTCCACAACCAATATTTTTTTAGTTTTAACGGCTGATCTGCCATTCGAGAGGTTTCGCGTTGTATTTGTACATTATACAATATTATAATATGTTAAAACTTGCTATTAATACCGAAGAAACTTATAAAGTCCTTTGTATCGACAGGCTACAAGACTTCAGATGCGTGTGGTGTCGGAAGAGCGTACATGCAGCTTGCAAGCCCGGCTGGCGCGCGCCGTGTTCCTTGGGGCCCACTAGGGCTTCGGTGGTGCCCCCCACAAGACTGCACTCGGTGGGGCCCGACGACGCCTGGGTCCCTGACCGGCCGCCTAATGCTTCCCCGCTCATTGTGTTCGTCAACTCCAGATCTGGTAAGGTTTCTTCTGTTGTTATGTAAACTACTGTTGCGAATTAATGTCTGAAATCAAAGCTTATTTATAGATATCGTGAAGGCATTCTCCTAGCTCCCACTAAGATTTAGTTGGGTATGTCATAGAAACATACACAGACACCAAGATTAGATATATAACAGTTACCCTGACACTTAGACCCGAAACAGCCGCCACCGGCCAGGAAACGAACCGAACTTTAGCAAGTTCGACAGAGACGACACAAATACACTACCCACTAGGCTATATCTATATCGGTATCTATAGCAGCCTCAGTGGCCGAGTGGTCGAGATTTCGACGCTCATTACGGATTCGATTCCCGGTGAGGACACTGTCAAGCAAAAATCTCTTTGTGAGACTTTCCCGAGTTTGTTTAGGACATTGCAGGCTGAATCATCTGATTGTCCGAAAAGAAAGTTGATTCCGTGCTTCGGAAGGCACGCTGAGCCGTTGTTCCCGACTACTATCCAGTCGTTTCATGTGCCAAGTCCAGCCTTTGGCGGCTCTATAACACTGACACCAGGGCAACCCACATGATGATGATGATGATGATGATCGGTCATCAAAAATGATCCGTGATATTTTTTTCTCAAACGTTTCCACTCCTAACTCGCACCTCATCAACAGGTGACAACCAGGGCGTGAAATTCCTCCGTCGCTTCAGGCAGCTCCTCAACCCGGCACAAGTATTCGAGCTAAGCGGCGCGGGGCCACGGCTCGGCTTGAGATTATTCCGCCATTTTGCACCGCTCAGGGTTCTCGTTTGCTCCGGAGACGGATCTGTGGGCTGGGTGCTGCAGGAGATCGACAAGCTGGATATGCATGTGAGTTCTTATTATCTTAGTCTCTATGGCTAGTTTTCTTTATTTAGACTATTTAGATCAAGAAAAAAAAAATGGTTGAAAATTTTTTGGGCGTCTCCGACTTTTGCTGAAAGCTGAGTGCTGTAGAAGATCGATAATCTGGATATGCATGTAAGACGTCTTTTTCTTAGTCTTAATAGCTAGTTTTCTTTATACCTATAGGAGCTGGCTCATTTTGAGTTTATTCCGCCATTTTATCAAACTGGATATGTTTTTAGTCTTTTGACATAAGAGATTAAATGAATGATGTTTTGAAAACCCAAATTTAAACTGTGTGTGTGGAGCGGTGCAGTCCATGGCTCAGTTAGTTTCCTGTCCTGCCTGCCCTGTCACCTGTTCGCAGCAGGACTTCATGGACGCCACAAATAGTGCAGTCAAAGTGGCTAAGTTCTGGGCTGGAATGATTTAATTTGGCATCGACACGCAAAGAAGAAGAAGAAGAATAAATGATTGCCCAAATTAAATGAGTAACTAGAAAATCCTTATTCTTATGTATTGCTCCTTCTTATTCTTTAGAAGTCGAATATGAACAAACGAATGAAGTTCAGATTTAGAATATTACGTGGGCATCTTCAGCTCATATACGTTCCCACCGAGGGGCTCGACCGTATCTTTGACTTGAAGTCTTGTCAACAGCGACAGGTGCAAACAGCAGTGCTGCCTCTAGGAACGGGCAACGATCTGGCGAGGGTGCTGGGATGGGGCGCTTCTTGTGATGATACTGACAACCTGCAGCTGCTCATAGAACGTTACGAGAAGGCTTCCACCAAAATGCTGGACCGGTTTGTTTCATATTTTTATTTTAGGGTGAATTATTTACAGAAATAGATACTTGTTTGATTTGATGCAGTGCAAGTATCTTGTCTTGTATGGATATTGAAGAGGAAGTCTCTAACAGCCAAACGTTCCATAGAAATTTTACACCACTCAGTTTTATCTCTTGCTTGTAAATTGGCAAAGGAAACAATCTTATTATTGTTATTATTTATTTATGTCCTGAAAGATATTTCGGGGGGGACCTTAGTCCAGCAGTAGACACCCTTCGACTGATATGATGATATAAGGCATACGGGCAGCCCAAGACCGGTCATTGTAGAGGTTCTTGGCCTCCCCTTTGTCATCAACAGCTCATATACGTCCCCTCGAGGGGCTCGAGCCTACCCAGAATTAGGGCGATTAGGCCTTAGTCGAGTACGCTAGCCCAGTGCGGGTTGGTCAACTTCACAAACAACCTTTGAATTTCTCGCAGGAGTGTGCAGGTTTCATCACGATGTTTTCCTTCACCGTAAGAGCGTCGAATAAATATGCATTTGAAATTCGAAAACACATTGGTACGTGGTGGGGATTGAACCCGCGTCTCCCGGACGGGAGGCAGCGGCCTTAGCCACTAGACCACCGACGCTCTTGTCAAGCAGAGTAAATAGGTTGATATGATGATCTTATTTCTGTAGATGGTCGATCATGACGTTCGAGCGTTCTTCGATAGTGCCTCCGCCGCCGCCCGCGCCGCCCGACCTCCTGCAAGAAACAACGCTTCTCAAAAACCTTCAAGACGTCATGCAGGTAAGTGCGTTTTGTATGAAGTTGCTGTTTTGGTAAAAGTTCTTCTCCACAGATGAATCACATTTCGTAATCATGGACAGATTTACGGCTTTGGTAGTCGCTGATTGTGATGTGGTTCTGTGATTTCGAAAAATAAAGTAAAGACTTTTGTTGGTATTTATTTTTATTTTGATAAGAAAATAAGATATTGCATACAATTATTCTATACGTTTACTAGCAAGCTTTTTTGTTACTTAATGTCTGTCTCTCTAACTTCAATTGAGTCGTTTCATCTATCCATTCCAAAGAAATCCCTCTGAGGTGGATACTCCGAATGGAAACGATGTCCGAAAATCCACTCTAACCTGTGCATATTCCAAGGCTTAGGATGGATTCTCGGACATACGTTTCCGAGTATCGAGTAAGATTTTCAAGGATAGAAAAAAGGAAGGGTAAGAGCGTCGGTGGTCTAGTGGCTAGGGCCGCTGCCTCCCGTCCAGGAGACGCGGGTTCGATCCCCACCATGTACCAATGTGTTTTCAAATTTTTCTGTGTGAAGGAAAACATAGCGATGAAACCTGCACACTCCTGCGAAGAAATTCAAAGGTTGTGTGTGTGAAATCGACCAACCCGCACTGGGCTAGCATGGTCGACTAAGACCTAATCGCCCTAATTCAGGGTAGGATTGAGCCCCTCAATGGGGACGTATATACGTGAGCTGTTGATGAAGAAATTGAAGGAACTGTTTCTTTTATCAATCAAGAGACACGATTCAAGTTAATTCGATAGAACGATACGGTGGTTATTCGATTTCGTTCGTTTTGAGATTTGATTCGGTTAAGTGGATTCGATGACGACAGAGAAATGTGGCAGTGATAACTCTCCTGAACCCTTCAGGCGGGCGACGTGTGCGGTCCGGCCAGCACTTCCCTGCGCTCGGGCTGCCTGCGGCTCGCGGAGGCGGGCGAGCACGCGGGGGGCGGGGCCGCGCGCGCCGCACACCGCCTGCGCCGCGCGCTGTCGCTCCTGCTGCACGCGCGCGCGCACCTGGCGCACGACCACGCGCGCTGCAAGTTAGTCACTCCTTCCTTCCTCAGCACTTTACAAATAGGGAATATGCATAAAAAAATTATTAGAGTTTTTCATAGTTCATCTGAAAGTATACAAAAATTTAATACTTGTCAGATATCAAAACAGAATCGAAGTTGATCGAAAAACAAACTATAGGTAGATTACAACATTAACAAATATAATCTGTCCCTCTTACGAAAGCAAAATTTTCTATGGCGTATGTATGGCCCGCGTGACCAATGACGTCACATGTCACGTCGGACCTCTCTGTCTAACCATCAACTTTGAAGCCTTATAACTTTGTTTCTGGGCAAGATATTTGAAAAAATATTTTTTATGTGTTTATCTGAAACTTGAAATATTTCGATTAATGAATTTAAAAAAATGTGCATATTTCCTATTATCGGATTCTAACTACCGTTCATTTTATCGGCCGAGCGAGCGCGAAGCGTCTCCGTTTCAGACAAAAATGTTTTCGTATGTCTGTCCGGCTGTTCTCCTGTACAGGTTGCATTCCTCACTCACATCGCAGATATGGGGTTTAAACTGTAAAAATAATAATATAATTATTATATTATTTTTTAGTGGCTGAATTCGAAAAATCTCAAAAAATCTTTATATTAACATGAGGTGTTTATTTACTCTCAACTCAGGTCTTGGGAGCCGGTGGAGACCACGAGTGACAGCGAGCCAGAAGCACAAGCCGTTGCCGAGAAGGGCAGCATTGATAAGACTGAAAAGGTAGGCTCGTGTCTCTGACTCAACCTTATTTCAGATAGATACAATTAAGAAATTATTTGACTTTGTGTATAAGACGTGAATTTATTGTAAAGAATTTTTTCAAAAACTTCTTTTTTATAATGTTATCTGAAGACTACAATTTATTTCGAGATCAAGAAAGGTGAACAAAAAGAAGCAAGACTTTTAAAAGATCGACGTTCTTGTTGTTATAAAAAACAAAAACAAAAATACCGACAGTCTTAATTAGCCTTTTGTTTTTCTTTCATTATTTAATTTTATTTATGTACGTAATTTATTTCGCTTTGCTCTTTGATTTTCAATATGAAAATAGGATGTAACTATTGGTAAAATCTTAAAAAAATAAAAAATTGTGTTATGGCTCTGCTGTTATTTTCAATCCAGAGAGGAGCAAATGTGTATTTTGTGTCCAAAAAGAGTAGAAATTGAGAAGTGGCAATTAATACTGCAGTGTCGTCCCGTTTGCACAATTTTGTCGATTTGAAAGGATCTAATCAGAAATGAGAAGATACGTAACGATAACCGATGGGAAAGAAAGGTTTTCTCCTGGCTTGCGCGGGCCGGAAGGCGCAGTGCTGGACGGCCTCCCACGAGGTGGACAGGTGACTCAGTGAAGGTTGCTGGGCGCCGGGGGATGCAAGTAGCGCAGGACCGGTCACGTTGGAGACCTATGGGGGAGGCCTATGTTCAGCAATGGACATCTTTCAGCTGATGATGATGATGGTGATGGTGCTGATGACACTACAGTATTGCCACAGTGAAATACAAGGTGTTGTATGGTCGTGTGTGGTTGTCAGGAGCAGCTGAACTGGGCTGCGCGGGGCTGCGCGCTGGCGGGGCGCGCGGACAGCGTGCGGCGCGCGCTGCGCTCACTCGTGCGCACGCTCACGCAGCTCTACGCACAGGTGAGTAGGCGCGATCAACAGCCCGGGGACTGCGGGGCTGGAAACGGGTGAGATGCGTCTGCGTCGCACTTGGTTCCATCAAATGCGCATTCAGACGTACATAAATTTTCTATAGATCTAGAAGTCCCGGACAGCAGGAGGAGAACGTAAACTTTTTCAGGTTTATTACATTATTGCGTCATCGTCATCATCGTGTGGGTTGTAAGGTCGACAACCGACCTAACAAACTCTGGTATCAAAAGCCGCTAAAGGCCACTGACATGGTTCGTGTAACGACTAGATAGTAGCCGGGACCAACGGCGAAGCACGGAATCATCCTTCCTCCCTTTATTTTTTTTTCTTTTCGGACAATCAGGTGATTCAGTCTGCAATGTCCTTACCAAACTGGGAAAAGTCTCACAAAGAGATCTTTGCTTGACAGTGTCCCCACCGGGAATCGAACCCAGAACCTCCGTAATGGGCGTCAAAATCTCGACCATTCGGCCACGGAGGCTGTTACGTAAGAGTAAACCATCCAAAACTTCAACGCTTCTAATCAGAAACTGAAGTTATTTATAAGAACACAAATCGATATACATAATTATCGATAAAAAAACATTATATATAGGCTCGAGCTCCTTTCTGGGAACATCTATGAGCTATTGATGATGATGATGATATAACAATCAACAATAACAAACAAAATGAATAAACACAACAATCGGAACGATCGGATCTCTCTTTTTCTTTAACTGTAACTTCTCCCGTGTCCAGTTGCTTTTAGTTGACTTAACGTGTTTCATTCGTAACTTTTTTTTAGAGAGCTTTATTCGTCCCACTGCTGGGCAAAAGCCTCCCCTTTTTCTCTCCAACGATCTCGATCCAAGGCCACTTCACTCCATTTCTCCTCGAATGTGTCCAGGACATCTCGCCATCGTTTTCTAGGCCTCCCTCGTCCTATCGTAACTATCGTAGCAAAAAAATAGGCGTTCATATCAGTATAATATCGTTAATTTCCCACCGATCTATCGATAAAAACAGAGTTCTTCGATATTTTTCAATACCAATCTAACTAACATCCTAACTCTCCTCTCGAACAGCATGCGGAAGCTGACTCTTGCGATACGTGCGGAAGCGGGGCGGAGGGCGGCGCGGGGGCGATCACGCGCGCGGGCGAGCCACAGGCGGCAGCGGGAGCGGAAGCGGGCGCGGGCATGCTGGACGCTCTGCCTGTGCCTAAAGCCTTCGCGGACAGCAGGCGACCATCCGCCGACTCGGCCGTCTCGGTTGGCTCTATGCACTCAGAATAGTAAGTAAGAGAGAGTTTTGTGAGGGAGTTTGGCCGTCGACTTGGGACAGGGGCGACGACCCTCGTCCCGGTGCATTCTTGGCGCAAAGAATTTCTATTGCCATACAGCGTGGCAATGCCGCCTGTTTCTTGAGCTCTTTTGCGCCAGGTATGTTGCGTAGAGGGTTAGTTTATTTGACGAAATTTTGTACAATGACATGTAATTTTTTAAAGATTTAATCATTTTATGTAATTAATAAAATTTAATAAATATTTGTAAAGTAAACTGTTAATAGATACTGATATCTTATTTTCTGGAATCATGTCGTAGATGTGCGGGCTGCTTGAAACCGATTATGATTTCTCAGGTAATGATAGCTTTGTCATGAATTTTCGTATTTTCGTATAATTGTGCAGATTGGTAAACTGTACAAGTATATAAAAATAACTCCTTAGAAAACTTTCGGTTTCATGCCAGCCTGCCTGACTATCTCCTTTGCAGACAGTAAACCATTTACTTACCATATAAAACATCGTTCAAACAGCGAGCATAAAATTGATTTCTCTAAGAACCGTATCTTTATATACTTAGGAACTTTAATCAACAGACCCGTGTATTTTTATTGTATTTTTTAGACACACAGTTGGATTTCCCAATGGGAAAAGTTGTTGATATAATTGTAATTATGACGATCTAAATACTATATAAACTAAAAAAAGTAACCGAGCAGCAGAGCTAAAATTCACGAGAATCATCTTGTCCCCAGCATTCCAGACGTAGACGAAGACATAGCTAAGTTGTTAAGTTCGGCCCCCAGCGCCCACACGCTCCACGTGGGCCGGCACAACCCCGCCTCCGCCTCGCCCACTGACCGCCTTTCGCTCTCCAACCACTCCTGTGATACTAGGTAAGAACCATCGCTGAAGTAGGTAAAAATCATCGCTGGTGTAGTTAAGAATCATCACTGATGTAGGTACGAATCGTTACCGATATAGATGAGAATATTCACTAATTTAGGTAATAATCATCGTTGTTGTAGGTAATAATCTTCACTGATAGAATAGGTAAGATAGGTAGGTAAGAATGATCACTGATGTAGCAAGAATCATCGCTGATGTAGGTAAGAATCATCGCTGATGTAGGTAAACATCATCACTCATGTAAATGAGAATCATAATGTAGAAAATCTTTAATCTCGTTATTTTGTTGCAGCTCCTGCAAAAACCTGTACAAGCTCGAGGAAAGCCTCTTAAATAGTAGTAGTCTAACCATACCTAATCTAGTAGTCTCGGACGATAGCGATAGGCGAGACTCGATAATACAGGGAGAAACTTATGAATCGGACCAATTGACTATAATAGACATCGATAAACCTTATATCGACGACACGCACTTCGACACTAGTGCTCGAATCACCCCCGCTAGCGGGGAATGCACTCCCGAACGGAAACTCTCCAGCGTTGACCTGGAGATTGACCCTGAGAGTTCAGAAGGGTCCAACATTAGCGAAGACTTCAGCCTTATATCTGAAATTATAGATGGAAAATCTGGAGATTTCGATGATGGAAGAATCACGCATATTGACTCTCCCGAAGTCTCCGAAATGTATAATTCCGAGACTCTGCACGGAGAGTCTATCATGGATGATATCAGTTCGATGTTAGGACAAGATGTGCTCATGGCTATGATGGGCAAAAATGGTGAAAACGAAACGTACACTGACGATACAACTCTATTCACATCTGATACTGTCTCCGACATCGGCATGGATAGCAGGAATCCGAGTCTAGAGAAGAATAAAGACATGAAATACATATCTAAAGTCAAAAAGACGAAAGAGGAAGTCGAAAAATTCGGTTTCGAAAACCGAGTGTTTTACCTGGAGAACGCGGCGAAACCTGAAGAGCAGATCAAATACGCGAGCTTAGCGCAGTTCGAAGAAGGAAACGACATCGCGCGCAAATCATTCAAAAGGCAAATACGGAAGAGCATTAAGAAGCGAGATGAGACTTTGAAACATTTGCTACCGAAAACCGAAGAGTATTCCCACGAAAGATTGAAAGAAACTCCTATACGCGGTGACTATCCAAAACTCACAGTTAATGATGACGATGTACTAGTAAAGCCTAATCAAATGCCTTCGTTTCCTCAAGTCAGCGTGGTAGTTGAGCCTCCTTCGCCATCACACAGCGAAGACAAGAAAATCATCAAGAATAGTCGTATGGCAACAGTTATGAACGACTTATTTAAAGGCACGGATACACTATCAGTTCATTCTCCGGAGCCTCCTTTGGGACTTCAAAGGGAGCGGAGGCAGTCGGACAACCCTAAACTCTTGGGATCTGATCCCGAATACGGAAACTTCTTAAGTTGCTCCCCAGCGGCTACTAGAAGAATATCCTGTGGGAGTCTATTCAAACCTGGAGAACCTGACAAGTAAGTTTCATTAAATGTATTTGTATTTTCAAAGGGTTTGATTTTCATCTCAGATATATACATATTTTTTCGACTTGTTTTTCCAACAGAACGTAGACTTAAATTAGTATTATTTTATTCATTATTTCATCTCTGCTATGATCCCAAAAAATGCATTGATAGTAGTTAGTAAGAATTCTTATTTTTATGAGTCTAACTTGTATTTGTTTTTTTATACCATACTGTTTTTTTTAGATCATTGTCTTTAGTAGAAGCATGGAGTATATTACATTATTAGTAGGTATCTTTGTTAATAAGGGTTATTGATTTGCTTAGAGTTTGTGACGCAGCATGATAAATTATGTGCCCCCTTGCCTTGATAAAAAGTATTTCATTAGTGCTTATTTATTTTACCGTATTGACTTAGTTTTAATAGTGTGCTTCTCGTATATCAAGCGAATTGTTTGGCTGTAAAATCGTTATAATATTAAATAACATCAATTTTGATTTCTCAGTACTTACAAATTGAATTGTACTTATTTCAAAATGATAATATCAAGTTTTGATTTCAATCTATTGTTAGTGTCAATAACAAACGTCTAATATTTCAATTATCTGCGTTTTGACCAGCTAGCAATAGTAAATACATTACTGACGCGGCCGTAAAATTAGCTTGAGCCGCAGCAGGCCAGGACTTTTATTGTGTACGAGTCTAGCAAGAGTTATTGCGGCCGAGACTTGTATAGTGATTTTCTCTGAAATATGCGAGACAGTTATAAAATACTAAAAAGATAGTGGAATTTTGGATTTATATGGCTACTAAACTTATAAGTTCTAATCTTTATCACTTCAACCTTCGACTTCTTGAACCATTCATTGTTATGAAATTTCCCTAATTCAATGATTGTTAACTCCATCGTGCAAAATAAGGACATAGTACGATAAAAATAAAAGATAAGAGACGAAAATTAAAAGCCGCCATATATATTTTTTTTAGTCGCCTGTGTCATACAAAGCATACAGCCAACAGCCAATTCAAATCACTACGATTCGTGTACGATTCATATAAAATTTTGATTTAGGACATAAGAGTATGCTGTAAAAAGACTCAAAAACATTGAAATTCCTGGACGAAGCCGGCCTAGACCGTTTGAGGGCAGATTGCTGGCCGCGCTGTTGTTTATGTGGCAATGTTTCGTGATCGTCCAAAAATGAGTCACTCCGCGTACTGTTTTTTTTTTACAATAATGACCACATTTTCGAGCATGTAGGAAAAAATATTCTTTGTTTGTACAGTCGGCAAATAACTTCCAACCCTTAAGGGCCGGTCAATAAGTATTTATTTGTTTACCAATTTAGAGATCATAACACTAAAGCCATTACATTACCAAATTTTGGCTTATTTACATACTTTAAATATTCTGCCACTGACTTGGTGAATGGCAGGACTGAGGACACGCGCTCTCATTCATATCACAAGTCTTCTTTAATAAGGTATCTTTTTTGCTGACTGTACCTAAATTGCGTTCACGATTCAGTATAAAAAGCACTCTGATGAATTAAGTGCTCGTTGGTTTCACGTTTGACATTTACCGAGCCAAAATTACGAGGCGGAGTTGTTGCTAAATATAATATTAAAGCAAGAAAATTGACGGCTGTCTCATTTAACTATTGTATGAAAATAATTCCATTGTTTTCTGATTGCTTTCAAAGGTTAGTTATTGACCTTATCCTTACTAAAATTATAAACGCGAAAGTTTTTTGCCTACCACTAAAGTTCAACTACTTTATCGGAAAACAATAAGTTATTTGAATCTTTTAAAATATCTTATTTTGGTTCTAGGTTCTATTCTGATTCTGACATTCGTAAAACCTTGCTTGCACGATTGAAGTGAGTAGTCAAAACATAATTTTGGCTTCACAGAAGCTTTTTCAAACACAGCACGCCTGATTTTTTGGCACTGTCTCTTAATTTTTTATTCATCATCAACACATCTTATCGTCCTCGTAATTTTCTTTACTTTCTTTGTTATAAGTTACCTAGGCTATCATTAAAAAGCCTACGATCCGTGAGGCATAATATTGTCCTTGCTTTTTGACATTCCCCTGGATTGAGAGACGAATTGACCGATTATCGTGTAGAAAACCTTAAAGAATAGGTAGGTATTTATTTATTTATATTAGGAAGATTTACAGGCAAATAATCAGATTGAATAACAGAAATAGAAGAGTACGGTGCTAACAACAAATCTCCACCAATAGATAACACAGTCTTCAATATTTTCCTAACAGAACCTTGTAACCAACAGGCTCTCGACATCAGTATCATCAATTTGGGGCGAAGGGGGCGCCACTTCCGATAAGAAAGGCGAACTAAAACCTGAAGCTCACGATAAGGCTAAAAAACTGCCCATCATCAACCCCTTAGTCCAGCTACCAGCCTGGCCCCACGTCAGCCAAGGTTTCATCAGCCAATGCCTCCTCGCCAACGCCGACGCCTTGTGCGCAGCCGTCAGTCCATTGATGGACCCAGATGACACGGTACTAGAAGGCTTCTATGAAAGAGCAGTAATGAATAACTACTTCGGCATTGGTATCGATGCGAAAATCACGCTGGATTTCCATAATAAGAGGGAGGAACATCCGGAGAAGTGTCGTTCGAGGGCGAGGAATTATATGTGGTATGGCGTGTTGGGGTCGAAGGAGTGGGTCAACCGAACTTATAGGTGAGTTGATTTCTTAACATAGAATAGCGATCAATGTAGCTTGTCGCCGCGTCCGTGCTTCTCTGGGTCGTGGCTGAAAATCAGCGATATCTGCTCTCCTGAGTATGTATCGAAGCTGAGCTACGACCTTTTTGCACTGCTGCAGCACACATGCGTAACCTGGAGTGTCAGGTTATGTTATGATATTCACAGTAAATACTAGTTTTAATTTTGTTATGTATGTGTTCTGTCTGCAGTATCAAATAAACGCTTTATCTATCTATCTAATAGACAGTCAGTTTGTTGTAGTTTTGAATGGAGTACGAAAAGCATGGATGAAGTAGAAAAAGTGTGGACCCGGGGAGAAACTGGAAATTGGAATATTTTGCTTGGGAAGATACGATGTTTACCTTTCGTAATCATAATACTGTTATATAATCTAGCCAAGCTACAGATATCACGTAGACTTAAATGGTTCCTAATTGAATCTTTTACGTAGCGTTTTTTAATATGAGGGCACGTAAGGAAATGCACGTTTCAACTTGCTCGAATGGTGGTCGTTTTTTTCGAATGGTTGTCGTTCTTTACCTTTTTCCACGATAACCTGTCATCAACCTATACACGTTCCGCCAAGCCTATCCGATTCTAGGAATCGGATTTCCGTGGTATGCCTTCACAAAAAATCTAGTGCGGACTTACAAGCGTGACGCGTATTTGTATGTTTAGTTTTGTGTAATAAATTAAGTGTGTAAAATGAGAGATTTTCTGACAGCTCTTTAAAAAATAAAAATAAAAGTTCTAATTAAGACGATAGATGACGCCAGGTGTACTTAGTGGATTCTTTTTTTAATCCTTTTATGGCCCTGGGTGACTCGCCGGATTTCTTCGGATCCACGAATCGTCAACACCATCTACAGAAGTTTTATGAATTGTTTTTTTTTAATTAGCTGTCGGAAAATCCCCCATTCTCTCATTTCCACCAGGCACCTAGGTCAGCGCGTGCAGCTGGAATGCGACGGTCAAAGGATCCCTCTCCCTGAGCTCCAGGGGATCGTGGTTCTTAACATTTCATCCTTCATGGGCGGAACTAACTTCTGGGGCGGCACGAGGGCTGACGATCTCTTCCTCGCGCCTTCCTTTGACGACCGGATACTTGAGGTGAGTTGCCAGAGACCAGACGACCTTGCAAACCATCATACCATACGAGTACTTACAGCTAGCGGCACGTATCTCTGGCTCTGAGCGAGCGGTGGCTCTCTTTCTCGCATAGGGCAAGGGTGGGGTGACTGAGAGAGAGGTACCGCGCGCTCAGAGCCAGAGATACAAGTACGTGCCGCTAGCCGTACTGCCCACTTATGAGCAGACATCGGAATCTGCCAGACATTCCAGGTCCGCATTGAAGTGATATGATTGGGGTCCTCTTTTTAAATTAAATTGTGACAGAGGGGGGAAGGCTACTATGGATTGCATTTGTTTAGAATCTTAAAATAACAAGGAATTCATAATAATAAATGTTAGAACTTCTTCCAAGATATAGATAAATGATATCTAAAAAGAGGGCCTCAAACATATCCCTTCAATGCCAACCTGGAACGACCGGCAGATTACGATATCCTGTTTATGAGGTATAAATTTATGACAATTTGGTTTTCACTGTTTATTTTGTTTGTTTGTTATTAAAATTATACCCCGTTGTATTAGGACTGAAAATGTCTCCAGCCAGATAAAAACATCTAATAAATTCAAAATGTTTACTGCCCTGATATAGCATAGGTTTGATTACATAAAAATAAACAGCACTCCCACCTTGCAAAGTATAATTAGCTATAGTCTAATTGTTTAGGTATTTAATTGAAAGTATCACGTATCGTTCAATAATAAAATAATTGAAGGTAAACAACAACGCGACTGTTTATAGAAATCGAGGAACATATTATTTCTAAAATAATTTATTCAATCTACACCACCATAGTGAGAAACAATTATTATTGGTTATCATCATTATCAACAGCTCATATACGTCCCCACCGAGGGGCTCGAACCTACCCTTAAATAGGGCGATCAGACACTAGACTAGCTATATACAGAGAGAGGTGGCGATTACTCCACGGACAAGAGCCTTGCTCTTAAATTTAGTATAGTTGTAGGCCTTAGTCAACCATGCTGGCCCAGTGCGGGTTGGTCGACTTCACACACAACCTTTAAATTTCTTCGCGGAAATGTACAGGTTTCATCACGATGTTTTCCTTCACCGTAAGAGCGAATAAACATACATATGAATTCGAAATTTCTAAAACACATTGGACGGAAGACAGCGGCCCTAACCACTACACCACAGACGCTCCTATAACAATATAACAACATTTTTTGTTATCAGTATAACAAATTTTGTTCAAATTATCAATCAGTTCTGGATCTCGCTCCTTAAATCGTAAAATGTGTAGTGGAAATCCTTAGTTGAGACCTTTATCCACCGTTGGGTTCGATCACCATCGTCATTTCAGCCTGTTAAAGTCCACTGCTGAACATAGGCCTCTCCAATCGCACTCCAGCGTGACCGGTCCATAGCCACCTGCATCCAACGTGACCCAGCGAACCTCACCAGGTCGTCGGTCCATCTCGTAGGTGGCCGTCCCACAATGCGCTTGCCAGTACGTGGTCTCCATTCAAGGATTTTCTTGCGCCATCGGCCATCCGATCTTCGCGCTATGTGGCCTGCCCATTGCCACTTCAGCTTGCTTATCCTACGGGCTATGTCAGCAACTTTGGTTCTTCTACGGAACTCCTCATTTCTGACTCGAAACTCGTTGGGTTTGATAACATGATGAAATGTCAAAGAACTTACCCTTACCTTTAGGTGGTAGCAGTGTTCGGATCAGCGCAAATGGCGGCCTCTCGCCTGATCAACCTTCAGAAGCACCGCATAGCGCAGTGCCGGGCTGTGCAGATTAACATTCTGGGGGAAGAAGGGGTCCCCGTCCAGGTGGATGGCGAGGCGTGGCTGCAGCCGCCCGGCTGTGTGCGCATCATACACAAGAACCGCGCGCAGATGCTGTGCCGGTCCAGGGCTTTGGAGACCAGCTTGAGGTATGTACCAAGTCGAAGGGAAGCTAAGCAGGGACGAAACCCAGATGTGTTGTGGATCTGAATTAGGTGACCAGCTAAAAGGTTTGTTTGTCGAGCTCATTCTATGGGGAGATAATATTATGCAACAGGATTACAGGACTGATGATGCTCTCACGAAAATTCTCAAAAACTTGAAAAGAAAGATTGAGAGTATTTGAGAGGTATGCTGCCAGTTCACGGGCACCGCTATCCAGTAGCGTGCACTCCATAAAGACAAAAAGACACTGCCTACCCTGTTTAAATAAATTCAATAAATTCTTTGACTTCATTATTTTTATCTCTATCAACAAATAAAGAATTCTTAAAACTTAAATCTGCTCCATCTATCGTCTATCGGTATTAACTATCATCCACACATTCACGCGCCTTTAAATCGCGCTGCAGTAGCGCCGCTATGCCGCCCGCCGGTACGGGAAAGACACGAAACAATTCTGTCTTGATTTGTTAATGTGTGCACCGATTCTTACGGATACTGTGTGTGTGTATTCCTATAAATACGTGGCAAAATAATGAATGAAATTACGCACACATTCAAACAATTTAGACAATGTCTTTCACGTTGGTATTTTTTTCTGTGGCGTTGGCTTAACATTTGCCAAGTTATCTGTTCAAGCGGAGGCGGCGCTAGTAATCACATAAAATTGTTGTTCAACCAAAGATACCTGGTAGTTCTCAATTTATCCGATTACTTGGTAAATCTGTACTTCCGAACTCCCGACGAGAATTTCCGAAGTCTGACGAACAGGTGATTACGTAACAATTTTAAAAAGTAGCATTTTTTCATGCAAGTAGTGTGAATGAAGTTACCATTGTGTTTTTTTCGTATGAATTAGAATGACAATTACTTTTTTGTAAAAGAGAGGAGGGCCGCCATTGTTTGTTGTTTGGTTTTGGTTGTGTACGAAAGTTTACGAGTGAAAGATAATATTGTGATTCTAACGATTTCTTATCAAAATGGATAATATTAATAACTGTGAAAGTTGTTCAGGTGGTGTGTGTGTGGAAAAAATAAAAGATACATTTTCTAAGTTATGTTTTAGTGACAAAAAACAAGTTATATTGAAAGGCCGTTGTACACCGGATTTACAATTAGTACAAACGAAGGGTAAGGTGAATCGCAAGTTTAATGCAAAACAATACGATTCGTTCGATTGGCTAACGGGTTGCATTCACAGCAATCGGTTGTTTTGTTTCCCTTGCCTTCTTTTTTCCAATATTAAAACCGTCTGGAATGACACGGGCTACGTAGACGTACATAATTTTTCTACGGCGGCAAAAAAGCATGACCAATCTGAAAAACATTTAGAAGCTTCGCTCAAATTTCACACGTTTGGCAAAAACCGCATCGAAACGCGTTTGAATTCTCAAATTCAAATAGATATTGACCGGCACAACGCAAAAGTCGATAGGAATCGAAATATTTTTCAACGACTTATTGATATTGTTTGTTTTTTGGGAAAACAAGAGCTCCCGTTTCGTGGACATGACGAATCTGCTTCTTCAGTCAACAAAGGAAATTATTTAGAGATGGTCGACTTGCTCGCTAAATACGACGGTGTTTTGGAAAATCATTTGCAACATAGCACTGGTTCATTTACGGGTTTATCAAATCGCATTCAAAATGACCTGATCTCTAGTGTAGCGTTGGTGATGACTGAAACAATAAAACGGCAAATAGCTACCACTGATTTTGTTGCAGTGATGGTCGATGAAACACCAGATGTCAGTGGAAAAGAGCAACTAGTGCTCGTGTTGAGATATTTTCACGAATCAGAAGTGTTTGATCGATTCATAAAATATATTGACGTAAGTTCTGACCGCACCGCGAAAACTTTAAGTGCCATCATACTGCAGATTCTATCAGAATTCAACTGTTTGTCGAAATTGATAGCTCAAACATACGATGGTGCTGCTGTGTTGTCATCTGAACTAAACGGCGTTCAGTCGTTGGTTCGCCAGCAATGTCCTCTTGCTGCATATGTTTGGTGTTCCGCCCACGTACTTAATTTGGTACTTTCCAAGTCCTGCGAGCGTATCCCGGAAACTAAACGTTTTTTTCATCTCATAAAAACATTGGCTAATTTCTTCAATAACAGTACCAAAAGGCAAAACCACTATAACAAAATGGCTGATGTAAAAAAATTGCCTCGCGTCGCTGATACACGATGGACTTACAATTCCCGTACTGTGAATGTCATTTTTAACTCCTGTTCACATTTAATTGATTTATTTGAGGATATGGCAGAAAACGAAGACTCCTGGGATGGCGAGACGTTAAGTCAGGTTTCGTCATTGTTACACAATTTAAAAGATTTTGAGTTCCAGTTTTTACTCCATGTGTTCAACCAAATATTCGCAGAAACTGATGTTCTTTATGAAATAATGCAAAAAAAGACGTCAGATGTGGTTTATTGTGTCAAAAAAATTAAAGAATTCGAATCGTTTTTGGAATCATTCAGGTCTAGATTCGAGTTTATATTTGAAAGCGTAAAAACAATCACGGGTCCTCCAAAACGGAAACGTAATATTGTGGACGCAAAAATAAATTTCAAGCGGATTTTTATTGAAATCGTGGACAATATATCCAACGAATGTCGCGACCGCTACAAAAATTTGAAAGAGTTGAAATTCTTTGAACTGTTATCATGCGAAAATTTCAATGAATACACTGAACAATTTCCGGTACAATTACTAGCGCGTTTCGTTGATGTCTATAAATCACAAAGTTTCAACTTAGATCGCCTTACGAATGAGCTCAAATGTGTTTATAGATCAAGCGAATTCAAAAGCCTCAGCATCTTCAAAATTATTGAACATTTTTACGAAAATAACTTAAATACAGTTTTTCCGGAAGTAGTGCGTTTGGCAAAATTAATCGTTACTGTTCCCGCGAGCAGTGCTTCAACTGAAAGATCATTCTCATCGTTGAAACGTATACACACTTATTTGAGAAATACACAAGGCCAGCAACGACTTACAGATCTGTCTATGATTTCAATAGAAAAAAACCTTCTTACGGAAATGAAACGCCTTCCCAACTTTTACGATTCAATATTACAGATATTCTTACAGAAAGATAGACGTGTAGATTTGATTTACAAATGAAAAATTTATATATATGTATTTATATATGTAATTGTTTATATTTGTGTAATTGTTTATATTTGTATGTATTATAATTTAGTTATGTATTTATTAGTCTATATTATATTTATTATACTTTTTTAGGTTTTATTTTATGTAGGTAGGTTTATCATGTATGTATGTTTTTAGCACTCGAATTTTCCAACCATTAGCCTTTTGGAGAAGGAATCTCTTGCGGTCGCCGGCCGCTGCCGCGGCACGCCCGCTCCGCTTGCTCGTTTCCCTCCGCCTGTTGTTGACAACAATCTAACCTAACCTAACCGAAGTGTATTCGTTCTGGGTGGATTTTATTTTGATGCGGGGGGCTGCGCCCCCCGATCCTCCCTTCCGGTGCCGCCCAGTAAAAAACAGTGAAAAGACACAGATTACTAAAGTCGACCCATTATTTTGACATTAATCAGTGACTTAGAAAAACGCGGCGTACCAAAACAGTTGCGTTCAAAACTGCACGAGCACTTTTAGTACAGACCTGTTTTTGGATGCTACTTTTTAGGCATCCTCGTATTGAATGAATGCGTATTCGTTGTAAAACCATGTACATCAAAAACGTGGCGTACAGAACCAGGGGCGGTCATGAAGGTTTCCCCGCACACCCACCACCAACTAACTTTTACGCTGCTATTAATTTCTAATGTAAGTACGTACCAACTAAAAAAACCGCGCCGCGCCGCCGGCCTATAAGGCCACTTGGAATATCCGCAAATTGATATGTCTATTAAATCAGTCAATTTAAGAATGTTTGAGGTGGCAAATCACGTACATCATTATAAAATCGACAAGACGACGAAAATAAAATCAACATGCAGTATTTTTGGTAAGTTAATATTATAGTCAACCGGGCCGCAATTAGAAGACGTGCCGCCTTCGCTTTGACGCTAGCTCGTTCGCACTACTGACTAATGCGATTGCAAGAACCGGGAAGATGGCGATGCCGTAAAGGTGGCACGCCTTCTGAATACAGTCTTTAGGAAAATCTGTCTACCCTGTCTAAAAACTCTGTGCACGCCACTGCCGCTATCCAAACCAAGAAAAATTACAGATACTCTCTCTTCTACAATTTTGAGAATAGCTAGATAAAAAAAAACCTTTTTTAAACAAATAAAAATCCAATACTCCAGAAGTATAGTTACTTCAAATTATATTATAAGAAACAAGTCAAAAAACATTGAGCCTTTCTCACGCTTCTCTTTTCCTTAGGACATGGGACGAGAAGCAACAAATGAAGCACGCTCACTCTTCGGGCATGGCGGGCATCATCCCAGCCAATCAGAGCGCGCGGACGCAGCTGTCGACGGCGGAGAGCGCACAGCTGCTCGCGCTGCTGGACGACGTCAACACTGTCGTCAAATATGTGCGTCTTTCATACACTGTCAAGTCACTATAGCTTACCACCAACCAGGATTAATGTATGCTGTGACATTAATTATTGTTTAATTTTACTCTCTCATTCTTTTTTCTTTTTTTTTCTTTCCATTGGTATTTTTCTATATTTATATTCCAATTACTGTTTTAATTATAACTTATCGATCTATAGGTAAAGCTGTCGTGTATAAGCGAGAGCGTGGTATCGGGCGGAGTATCGCACGCAGTGTGGTGCGCGAGGAGGGTCGCCGCGCAGGCGGACGCCTTACAAGATAGCGACGGGAAGCTAGTTCCAGCGCCCATGTTGAGAAGACTGCTCGCTACACTGGTGAGTCGGCTATAGTTGGGTCGGTAAACGCGCAATGGACGTAGATCTCTCTATAAGGTCGCCGCGCAGGCGGACGCCTTACAAGATAGCGACGGGAAGCTAGTTCCAGCGCCCATGTTGAGAAGACTGCTCGCTACACTGGTGAGTCGGCTATAGTTGGGTCGGTAAACGCGCAATGGACGTAGATCTCTCTATAAGGTCGCCGCGCAGGCGGACGCCTTACAAGATAGCGACGGGAAGCTAGTTCCAGCGCCCATGTTGAGAAGACTGCTCGCTACACTGGTGAGTCGGCTATAGTTGGGTCGGTAAACGCGCAATGGACGTAGATCTCTCTATAAGGTCGCCGCGCAGGCGGACGCCTTACAAGATAGCGACGGGAAGCTAGTTCCAGCGCCCATGTTGAGAAGACTGCTCGCTACACTGGTGAGTCGGCTATAGTTGGGTCGGTAAACGCGCAATGGACGTAGATCTTTCTATAAGGTCGCCGCGCAGGCAGACGCCTTACAAGATAGCGACGGGAAGCTAGTTCCAGCGCCCATGTTGAGAAGACTGCTCGCTACACTGGTGAGTCGGCTATAGTTGGGTCGGTAAACGCGCAATGGACGTAGATCTCTCTATAAGGTCGCCGCGCAGGCAGACGCCTTACAAGATAGCGACGGGAAGCTAGTTCCAGCGCCCATGTTGAGAAGACTGCTCGCTACACTGGTGAGTCGGCTATAGTTGGGTCGGTAAACGCGCAATGGACGTAGATCTCTCTATAAGGTCGCCGCGCAGGCAGACGCCTTACAAGATAGCAACGGGAAGCTAGTTCCAGCGCCCATGTTGAGAAGACTGCTCGCTACACTGGTGAGTCGGCTATAGTTGGGTCGGTAAACGCGCAATGGACGTAGATCTCTCTATAAGGTCGCCGCGCAGGCAGACGCCTTACAAGATAGCGACGGGAAGCTAGTTCCAGCGCCCATGTTGAGAAGACTGCTCGCTACACTGGTGAGTCGGCTATAGTTGGGTCGGTAAACGCGCAATGGACGTAGATCTCTCTATAAGGTCGCCGCGCAGGCAGACGCCTTACAAGATAGCAACGGGAAGCTAGTTCCAGCGCCCATGTTGAGAAGACTGCTCGCTACACTGGTGAGTCGGCTATAGTTGGGTCGGTAAACGCGCAATGGACGTAGATCTCTCTATAAGGTCGCCGCGCAGGCAGACAGACGCCTTACAAGATAGCGACGGGAAGCTAGTTCCAGCGCCCATGTTGAGAAGACTGCTCGCTACACTGGTGAGTCGGCTATAGTTGGGTCGGTAAACGCGCAATGGACGTAGATCTCTCTATAAGGTCGCCGCGCAGGCAGACGCCTTACAAGATAGCGACGGGAAGCTAGTTCCAGCGCCCATGTTGAGAAGACTGCTCGCTACACTGGTGACTCGGCTATAGTTGGGTCGGTAAACGCGCAATGGACGTAGATCTCTCTATAAGGTCGCCGCGCAGGCAGACGCCTTACAAGATAGCGACGGGAAGCTAGTTCCAGCGCCCATGTTGAGAAGACTGCTCGCTACACTGGTGAGTCGGCTATAGTTGGGTCGGTAAACGCGCAATGGACGTAGATCTCTCTATAAGGTCGCCGCGCAGGCAGACGCCTTACAAGATAGCGACGGGAAGCTAGTTCCAGCGCCCATCTTGAGAAGTCTGCTCGCTACACTGGTGAGTCGGCTATAGTTGGGTCGGTAAACGCGCAATGGACGTAGATCTCTCTATAAGGTCGCCGCGCAGGCAGACGCCTTACAAGATAGCGACGGGAAGCTAGTTCCAGCGCCCATGTTGAGAAGACTGCTCGCTACACTGGTGAGTCGGCTATAGTTGGGTCGGTAAACGCGCAATGGACGTAGATCTCTCTATAAGGTCGCCGCGCAGGCAGACGCCTTACAAGATAGCGACGGGAAGCTAGTTCCAGCGCCCATGTTGAGAAAAGTGCTCGCTACACTGGTGAGTCGGCTATAGTTGGGTCGGTAAACGCGCAATGGACGTAGATCTTTCTATAAGGTCGCCGCGCAGGCAGACGCCTTACAAGATAGCGACGGGAAGCTAGTTCCAGCGCCCATGTTGAGAAGACTGCTCGCTACACTGGTGAGTCGGCTATAGTTGGGTCGGTAAACGCGCAATTGACGTAAAGTAGGATTTTTAATTGAACGGAGTAATCTGACATATGGTGGGTTGCCGCTTTTTTGAGAAAAAAATATAGTGTTGTGCTAAAAAGATATGATTCAATCACTCATCTGGGCCACGTTTCACGAAGCAACAATTTACTAGTAACAAGTTACAATTTGATATTCATTGCGTAGCCAATTCGCCAAAACTGGAAGCCCTTATCGTTTTACCTCATTGTCTACGCAATGTACATCAAATTGTACTTGTAATTTGTAACTTGTAGCTTCATGAAACGGCTCCCTGGTGATATGGTCACTAAGTAATGTGGACTCCTGGGGGAAGGACTAATGTCCTATAACACAGGTTTAAACTTAGTTTAGGCAACAGCCCTCCACAAAAATTGTATCTCCTGTGCTGAAATGTACATACTTAGTTTTATGGTGTGGAGATAAAACATTTTTTTATTTGTATTATGTAAAACTAAGTCTATGTCAAAGTAAGTATGCTTAAGCTAAATAGATAGATAGATAGAAGTCATTTATTCATCCAAAAAAATATTTACAAAGGTATGAAAAGGCAGAGTCTCAGCATAACTGTTGCTTTTCAGACTTAGCCTAAGCTAACATATATCAACTACCTTAAATTAAAATATTCATATTTATTTTTATTTTTAAAGGCTTTTAACTTTCTTCTTTATGAGGGTGTATTACTCGTATTTTAGAAAAGTTATTTTGGTACAATGAAAATGCATGTTATGTGTATGAAAATAATTTTATTCACTTTCTGATATATTGCTATCATCATCACTTTCGGTAACATTAATAATAAAACTATCGATAATGCTGTCGATACGGGGATCGAGATGGCACATTTCGTCCTCAACTTTTATGACATGGTCCACGCAGCTCTTCCACTTCTCTGCAGTGATATTGGAGAGTGCCTCTTCGAACAGGGTTTTTACTTCATTCATTTTAAATGTTTTATTGTTTCTTGCGACATGCCCCTTTGCCTGAGCCCAAACCATCTCGATAGGGTTGAGCTCGCAGTGATAAGGGGGCAGTCGCAAGATTGTGATACCCTGCTCTTTTGCCATCTCGTCCACAGCGTACTTGACGCAGAACCGATCTTTATGCTGCTTTACAATGTCAAGGAGAGTAGCTTTAATCATTTTTTCTTCATATTGTATATCTTTACCAGAAAGCCACTGTTGTATTTTTGACTTGGTCCATGACATCGTTGGCAAAGTTTCAATCTTCCGGGAGTGGTAGGATGCATTATCAATTATCACAACCGAATCTCTTTTCAATTTTGGTAAAAGCCCGCGGAACCAGTTCTCAAAGCATTCAGCATTCATCTCTTTGTGATAGTCTTCGGATCCCTTTTTCGCTTCAAACAGCATTAGACCGTCTTCTATAAAACCTTCTTCTCCCCCGATATGGCTAATTATAAGTCTTTTGCCTTTTTCTGACGGAGATTTCAGGCCTGTGGTGAAACCTTCTATAAATGCTTGCCGTGATGAAGTAATGGTAGTGTCAACCCAGCCCTTTTTCGTAGTATGCCCTGAGAAAGAAAGAATAGTAATTTAATATCATAGATAAGCAACGACATTTGCATTTACTTTCATGACATATTGATTAGTATTCGTACCTTCGTTCAGCCAGGTCTCATCTTGGTAATAAACGTATTTTCCCTGTCTTCTGTATTCTTTTATTTGATGTAAGTATTTTTGGCGCCAGAGCACGACGTCTTCTCTGTCAATAAGAACACTTCTTCTCGATTTAGTAACAAATTTAAAATTTAGATATTTCAGTATTTTTCTCATTACACTCCAGGAAAAGTTTGGTAGACATTCGTCATCATTGACGCTTTTCAGAACCTAAAAAAGAAAATAGTACCACTAATACAATATAACATGTATTAAAAGAGACAGTTACTATAATAAATACAAAATAATTCTTCTGACCCATTCCATGGCAGTGGACGTCTTTTAGCTTCTAGTGTGTTAAAAGTAACTAATTTCTCACCTTTTTAATGGTAGGAGCTTCATTTTTAGAATAAAACTCGTGCACCTTTTTTCTTATTGCAGAAAACGTAAAATCGTCCAATTTATCTTTGAATGTTTTCTTCGGTCCAGATTTTTCAGGTGCTTTAAATTCTTTGTTTTCTTTATATTCTTTAAGAACCTTGAATACAGTGCTTGCAGTGATTCCCAGTATTTCAGCAGTTTTAATAGCACAGTTTTGAATATTTGGAGATTCCAACAGAGAAGATTGCTCTTGGACTACGTACTTATAAGCATTGCGCACCATGACTTTTTCAGTCATACTTAAAGCACGCTTTGGTCTCTTTTTTCTCGGAGACATGAAATTGTCATTACTTGAGGTCCCTGGGCCAGGATCCATAACAGTTTTATAAACAACAACGAAATAACAAAAACAAAACAAAACTTCACCAAAAACTTAACAAAAAACTTAACGAAAAACTTAACGAAAAGTTCAACGATGAAATGCAAAGGCAAGAGAAACATTCGAACACTCAGACCGGAGGTAAGAAGCCGAATGACGAACAATAGGAAAGTAATAATAATAAAAAAATAGACGCTTCTCCCGTCATCCAATAGGAAATTAGTTGTATGGATGAGTTATTCGCTTGTGTCGCAGCTGCAAGTTATCTCTTAGAAATATAAAAAAAACACTAATTACTTTTATTACCTACCTACATAAAAAGCCTGACTGTTGTTACCAGTAATACTAAAACCAACTCACCAATTCTGATGGATTCCAACTATTGCGAACTGCATGATATGTAGACGAAGTCTATGTTTATAGGCTGGGGTAACAAGCATATTTTTATATTTAATAGTGGGAATGATTCAACTCACTTGAGTTAGAATTGAACTGAAAACATCACTAAGATTATGGAGCTGGCAACATTATTTTTCTGTCTAATGTCAAATTACTCCGTTCAATTAAAAATCCTACTTTAGATCTCTCTATAAGGTCGCCGCGCAGGCAGACGCCTTACAAGATAGCAACGGGAAGCTAGTTCCAGCGCCCATGTTGAGAAGACTGCTCACTACACTGGTGAGTCGGCTATAGTTGGGTCGGTAAACGCGCAATGGACGTAGATCTCTCTATAAGGTCGCCGCGCAGGCAGACGCCTTACAAGATAGCAACGGGAAGCTAGTTCCAGCGCCCATGTTGAGAAGACTGCTCGCTACACTGGTGAGTCGGCTATAGTTGGGTCGGTAAACGCGCAATGGACGTAGATCTCTCTATAAGTTCGCCGCGCAGGCAGACGCCTTACAAGATAGCAACGGGAAGTTAGTTTCCGCGCCCATGTTGAGAAGACTGCTCGCTACACTGGTGAGTCGGCTATAGTTGGGTCGGTAAACGCGCAATTGACGTAGATCTCTCTATAAGGTCGCCGCGCAGGCAGACGCCTTACAAGATAGCAACGGGAAGTTAGTTTCCGCGCCCATGTTGAGAAGACTGCTCGCTACACTGGTGAGTCGGCTATAGTTGGGTCGGTAAACGCGCAATTGACGTAGATCTCTCTATAAGGTCGCCGCGCAGGCAGACGCCTTACAAGATAGCAACGGGAAGTTAGTTTCCGCGCCCATGTTGAGAAGACTGCTCACTACTCTGGTTAACTTTCTTCAACTGGCAATGGAAATGCATTTTTATTTGGTTGTCACCATTGCAAAGTTATTGAGTAGACTACACTCGCTTTGCAGAACAACAGGAAAATGGTACAATCAACGTCAGCGATAGTTACATTTTTCCAGTATGAGGGTAGACAACTTCGTCTGGAAGGCTTCGTAGTATGAACCTACAGCACATTGAACTCTCTGTTTCACCAATAATACGTTCAAAACCAAATATAATAATACGAACACGGTCTTATGTCTGCCATTTTAAATTATTTAGTGCTGCCATCTAGTAGATCAGGTTTGTTTGTTTGATTTTGTTTTAAATTGCGGCAGACATGGCCCTATGTCGGTGTTCAGAGTATCTTATGGGGTTGTGTAGTCCTGCCACCGCTTCATGACTTCCGTAGATAAATAAACCGCGTGACATAAAACGTAACTGCCAATAGTAACGCAGTTCTTGTCTTCGTACGACATAAACTTGGATACTATTGGCGGTCACTTAATATGTCGCGCGGTTTACTTTGTCTACGGTGCGGTGGACATGTAGCGGGGGCTGGACCGTCATATGAAGTGCTGCCATCTAGCGTCTAACTAACGTTTCCACATCAGGTTGAGAGCTGTCAAGAGCTATTGGAAGGCGGGTGCGTGTCGGGCGCAGGCGCGAGCGCCGCCGCGTCGCTGCGCGCGCACCTCTCGCGCATCGAGATACACGAACAACACGCGTACTTGCATTCTGACGAGGTAAGAATATTCCAACTTAACGTAATTTATTGTTATTATTATTTAGATTTTTTTAATCAGACCTTTTGTCGATTACACAGTTGGAACTAATTGGGTAGTTGAGTGTATGTATACGTCACCGTAAGATTGTAAACGCCGTTAGTTTATAATCTAACTCGCAATATTATAAACTTACGGAAAATTGTAAACTGAAACCAACCATTTAAAATTTAACGTATTATTTTTCGTTAGTTTATAATCTATCGATGTCAAATCGTCTAATTGTGAAATGATTAAAAATGGCATGCGACAGAACGCACCTTGCACGCTGATTGGATTCTTGGCTGTCATTCTGTAGTCGTTGAAGTGCGTTGAACCAATCAGCGTGCAAGGTGCGTTATTATTACTATACTTAACCTCTGACTTTCCATTCATAAGTTACAATTACAAGAGCTAATTTGAGTCAGTCAACTACCCTAATTTTTACTTATTTTAATTTTAATGTCATCTCACCGATGATATAGTGTTGTGTGCATGACCGAAGTTACTTTTATTTCGACAGCATGAACTCGATGACGACGATTTAGATTATGTTTGGACGAGGCTTTAGATTAATTTTAGGTAAAGTGTATTCGTTCGCTTCTGCATTGCCTAAAACTAGACTTTACGAGTACTACTAATCCTATCAAAGCAAAGCTGTTCTTTTTACTTACCAAGTAATAATAGGGACGGGAAATGAACGAAAGATATTTTAAATGCTTTTTTATACAAGTTATCGGGACTCTAAAAAGATTAAAAATGTCAATTTACTGAAAATTATAGTACATTATGATACAAGGATCGTAGGTGGCAAATTACAAACGAGCTGACTTTTGTAAGCCCGAGCCGCAGGCGACGGTTTATAATGTCACGAGTTTGTTATAAAACCTAAGATCCGTGTGTTGTACGACGTTTTTCAATACACTTGTGAGAAAACTGATAGTAAATAGTTAAATTGAAATGGTTAAGAAAGGTACATAGTGCCCTACAAAAGCTATGATACTACACGTAAAATTTATCATGTAGAAGTTGTAAAAACTAACCTTTATTATATCGCGCGCGGTTTGAGATCCTTACTATTCACATTTATCATTGAATATCAACACTTAATCACCATTAAAACAACATTCTATGTAAAACAATTAAATGAAAATATTACAAACTTGGCGCCAACTACAAAAGGATAGCATGTTTCTTTTTTATAAGCATAATTACTGAGAAAAGGCTCTGGCGAACATTCAGCCTCTACGAATTGATTTTTTGTAAAATCGAAATTATTTTATTTCTATAATTAAAATATTACATTAATATATTATATTATATTATTATTAATATATTGCTGATAATATGTATTTTTGATACAATTTGTTGGAATAAAATATTTAAAATACTTTTCTCTTTGTCGATCGAATCGATTTGAATATTTTTATTGTCAAATGACCCTGGCTGAATAATAATTTTGAAGACCGTAGGAATTAAAAAAGAAAATGTAATAAAATCGCACTAGTGCAGTAAAACGCATTTACCGCACAATTTACTGCCTTCGTAAGTTAAATTTTCGAGCAAGGTGTATTATTGAAAAATATATTTGTATTAACGGCTCATTGAATTAGCAACTCTATAATGATAAAAACATAGGCAAATATAGTCACCTTCTACCTAATGAATAAATAAATGTGTGTGAGATGTCCCCACATTATTATGGGGAAACTTCTCAAGTTCACCCTAAAGGGTAATTATTATTATTAAAGTAGAATTCGTTTTCAAAATGAATACACATTTTTATTGACTGATTTAAGTAATTAATTCATTCGTTCATTTTCTAGCGTTATCCTTAATTTTAGCACTAACGCATTTTGTGCCGCTATTTTGTCTTGTAAGCCACAGTTTAAAATTACGCTTCAGACTTAGCTCAAACTTAATTTTAATTGAATAAATATTTTACTATCTCAATTATTAATCAAGCTTTATTGATTTTTCCCGGCCCTCAGACTCTATTAGCTAGAAACCGTAGACCTTACCGTAGGCTCTCACTAGATGGCATCAGATTGTACATGTTGTAGCCAAAGTTTCCTCCCATATCAAAGCCTCGAGTTCCAAAGACACCGACTCGAAGCTCATGGAATTCGAACCGATATGGGACCATGTAACTTCGAATTAAAGAATCTTTCAACCCACCTTTTAGTACTCGAGACCCTTATTAGAAAACAGTGCATATTTACGTATAGCCTTAAAATTCTTCTCTGTAAGCTACACAGCGTAGTACAACGTGTTGACTGACACCAAATAACTGGAAACCCCTCGTTTTAGTTCAATGTCGAAAGTGAACTACTTTTGCTCCAAAACTATTTGCGAAAATAAAATTTAAAACTGATGAACTAAGTAATTTAAAATAATTATATTTCACACACACACGCGCACACACACACACACATTACAATAGACTGAGTGGTTACTTACTGAGAAGACTCAACGCAATCTATTGTAAGAATTAATTTGGAAATAAATAGATTTAGATTTAGCCTGTAGTGAGTGCGCCCCACTGCAGGGCAAAGGCCTCGGAAATAAATAACAATTTTATTATTTTATTTTTCAATCAATCAATCAGCCTATTGCAGTCCACTGCTGGATCGAACCGATATGATTTTATTTTTCGCAAGTTTCCAAATATGTTTTTCAGTTTCATAAGCTGAGCTATCAAACGAGATGTTTTTTGTTATTTAACCAATATATTGTATATTTTTTCATGTATTTTATATCCTAGAATAACCAATACATTAACGCTGCAAACATAAAAACTAAACACATGCACGCACAAAACTGCTCATTGTTGTTCTCTACATCCACAGAATAAATAATAGTACTATTAAAACCACTCATCACTACATTGACTTAGCACCCCGTAGTTCGCCCCCTGACTGATTTTCCCCCCTCTATAGATCCCCAAGAAGCCGAGCGGCGCGGGCCGCTGGCTGCGCGGGCGCAGAAGCGTGTCCGAGGGCGCCAACACCGCGGCTCAGGTCCGCTCTTGGGGCGTCAAGGAAGTCCAAACCTGGCTGGAAACTCTCCAGCTCGGCGAATACTCCGACGCGTTCGCGAAGCATGACGTCACTGGGCGCGAGTTGCTATCTCTAGCGAGGCGGGATTTGAGGGATCTGGGAGTGACGAAGGTAGGTCATGTGAAGAGGATCCTTCAGGCAGTGAAGGAGTTGCAGTGACGACGGCGCGGCCGCTCCGAGGGAGATGGCCACGGCTCAATATTACAGGTTTAATGGCGTAGTAATACTGACCCCGATTCGGGAAGTCATGCTCTAATTCTAATTTTAAAATCCAGCTATCCTTTTTGTTTTTATGACTAATGAAAGAGAGGTGATGAATTCAGATGAACGAATGATTTTATTTTGAATGAATGATAACCTAAAATAAAGACGTAGCTGTCAGATTAAGATATTTTTAAGTTGCATGTTTCACGTGCTCTCTAAAATTGTGCAATCGACGCGGCCGTAAAGTTGAAATTCGATGTTTGACAGCTATAATATTAGGATTTCACCTTTTAAAAATAAAAAAAGGGACAGGAGATGCCTGTCCCTTTTTAATTTTTAAAAGGTGAAAAGGACGGACGAACTTAAATTAAGAATTAGAGCGTGAAAGTGAGAATTAGCCTTACTCACCAAACTACAAGTATTCAGTGGTCTTGTTTATGTTAATAGATGTTTTAGCAGTTATATCAGGAAGACCATAAGCCATTCTTTCTGGATCGGTACTTGCGTCTCACGGTATCTTTTAAAAATACATGATTTGGTCTATACCTAAATACATGAGTGGGTATCTTGCTTTTATAACTATTTATAACCGCAAGATTCCGTAACAATACCCACTTCCTAATGCCTGCAAGATTCTATGAGACAAAATGCTTCAAAAACCATAGTAAATTAACAGTATTAACATAGTCTTATTACAAGTTTAAATTCACAAATGCTACTACTAATATTAGGTATTGTTTTGAGTTTGGACTTGTGATATCTGAACCTGTAGTTTTGTGAAATGGTCAGTGGACTATAACAACCTTTTGTGACAAGATTTTTTTAACATACTGGCTCCATACTTACCGTACTCTTTGAAAATATGATTGTAAAAACACGAGATTTTGTCATCTAGGGCATTTAATTAAAAAGGCAATTATATTTAATATAATGCATATATTTATTTTAACTAATAAGATCTCGGCGGCA
Source organism: Carpatolechia fugitivella (assembly GCA_951230895.1). NCBI lineage: Eukaryota > Metazoa > Arthropoda > Insecta > Lepidoptera > Gelechiidae > Carpatolechia > Carpatolechia fugitivella. Next base: position 2,788,963 of record OX579649.1, read on the forward strand.
GGCGCGTCGAACAGAGAGAGGTTATACGATAGAGCGAGATAGATAATTCCCAGTACAGGATTTGTTGATCGCTCTATTTTACGCATTTATTGGTATTTTTACAGGGTCCCGATCAGTAGGCGCGCACCTTGTATCTTCTCACAACACGTTTGTGAGCTTGCCGTCTTCTTTCAGGCCAAGGCCACGCGCCATCTGATCGCGGCCCATTAGCACATCGTATGGCGCCAATATGTTGTATTTGAATTATTCTAAAATAAATGGAATCAACTTGAAATGTTGCATTTTCATAATAAATAATAATAAAGTTATCTTCAAATGTGATCGGCAGGGCTTTAAAAGTCCTGTTGCTATGATGTAATGTTATATTGATCGATATCGTTCGATATTGTCTTCGTTTGATCTCAGTGGATATTAATATTATAATAATAATTGTAAAGAAATAAACGACCATGGGTAGAGAGAGGTAGATTAAGGGAGTGAACATGTTCACTTTGGAGGTTGTATAACCGTTCCGATATTAACACTTAGGTAAGAATGTATACCTTCTTCAGGATTGGAACATATCTGTCTGCCTTTTTTTGTCTGACTCAAACGGGATATAAGACGAATGGCGTGTCTTTTAGAATTCCTTCCAGGCAAGTTCTGTTTGTTCCGGATTAGCTTCAACTCCTAATATTCAACGTTTTTCATTAAAAAGCTGCCAACTTGAGTGACGACGACGAATCTGGTAGAGAGGTGTTCTGCCACCAAGATCTGAACATAAATACCTCCTTCTTCTTCATCGTGTGGGCTGTAAGGTCGACAACCGACATCACAAACCCTAGTGTCAGACATGGATCGTGTAACTACTAGATAGTAGAGTAACCGGGACCAACGGCTTAACGTGCCTTCCGAAGCACGGAATCATCTTTCAGGTGATTCAGCCTGCAATGTCCTAACCAAACTGGGGAAAGTCTCACAAAGAGTTTTTTGCTTGACAGTGTTCCCACCGGGAATCGAACCCCGAACCTCCGTAACGAGCGGTGAAATCTCGACCACTCGGCCACAGAGGCTGTAAATACCTATAAAGCTTATCCATTCTGTTCCTATCTCAGGCGGACAGATATGGTCCAAACCTTGACTTATTTAACTTCAACGCTACTTGATGATTGTAATTCTGTGCTGCTTAGCTTCTTTTTTTATACGACGTGTTATCTAAATTAGGCAAAGCTCTCAGGAATTTGGCAAAAATTAACAACGTTTGTTCTAGAGCTGTACCGAAAACTCATTTTCCAAAGTTATAAAAACACTGTATTTAAAAAAAACTGTGTTTTTTTCTTTCTTTTTTCTTTGTTGTTGTCGAGCAAATGTTGTTCAGTTTCATGGGCTGATCTACCACCCGAGGTGTTTTGCTTTATTTACTCAACGCGTTGTATAGTGTGTAACGCTATGCGCGCACTAGCGACTTTTGTCTCTCGAGACACTGTGTGCCTCTCTTTCGCACTCTAGTAAACTTGACGAGAGAGACATACTGTTGCCGCGACAAAAGTCGCTAGTGCGCGCATAGCGTTAATGGTTTACTACAATGAATTTACTCAAGAAATGTGTTTTATATCGTGCCTTGAGCACTTATTGAATTACAAATGTATATATTTTTCTATTATCTTTCTAACTTAAAAGATGTGCTGTCAACGATGATGTGTAAATTTATTTTGCATACTACATCGAACTTCTGCCTCTACTAAGTTATGTTATTTCTCGGTACTTCTATACACTATCTCAAATGTATAAACAAAAAATATGTACCTAATATAAGTATGTAAGTTCAAATTTAATGCCCGAAATTTCTGAATTTGCCCCAAGTTGTCCAATTTACTTAGAAATGCACAATTTTTGCTGTTTTTGAACATACCTACCGACGAATTTACTTACCTGTGAGTGCATGCGAAAAATATTTATGTACAAAATATAATACTTATATATATTCTTCATAATAGAACTACTTTCGGAAATATACTTTCTTGAGATTTTCACAGAAAATTTACGCCAGTTAAGTTGTTGATTTTCCGACTTTACTATCGAATGAAACGTTGTGAATATTCCTCGTTATAAAATTATAGTTAATTGTCAAAATTACTGCCAAATTGCCTTCCATGGACACGTTTTACCATACAATTTAGAATTTTACAAGTATACTTTGATCGCTAGCGCAACACGGTGCTATAATAGGGAATATGCATACAAAAATATTAGTTTTTTTTCATAGTTCATCAGAAAGTATACAAAAATAGAATACTGATAGTTAAAACAGAATTGAAATTGATCGAAAAACAAACTGGATACAACAGTACAAATATGTCTGTCCGTCTTACGTAAATTTTCAATGGCGGATGTATGGCCCGCGTGACCAATGACGTCGCAGGTCACGTCGGACGTCTCTGTCTAACCATCACCTTTGAAGCCTTATAACTTTGTTTTTGGGCAAGATATTTGAAAAACTATTGTTTATGTGTTTATTTTAAACTTGAAATATTTCGATTAATGAATTTAAATAAAATGTGCATATTCCCTATTGTTCGACGATCAGATGACACAGATATCGTGTCGTCTCGTTCTTAACCGCATTTGTAAGAACGGGATAGCAAGATATAGGTTTCACAACACTATAAGCGAAAGTTGCGAATTTAACCTTGTATATTTTTTATATGTATAACTATTTAAAACTACAATTTTAAAGAATATACCATTTTTAGCTGAGAACATGAATTCAACAACGAATCAAAAAGCAAAAATTTAAATTTGGCGCAAAATCACTTCAATACATTATCCTTTAGTTAGACTTTAATAAGATCCTTCTAATCCATTGAAAGTTAAAGTAGAACATTACAGACAAATCTAGAGGAACAAATAAGAGAAAATAACAAAAAAAATAGTGCCATTAACTACAATAACGTTATAGTCTCTCGCTGGCCAATTTCATACATTATTATTTTAATAACACCGAATGAAGTAGGCGCACTTATTTTTTATGTCAAAATAGTCGAACTTTGAAACTGATAGTATTTTTTTACAGATAAGATAATTTACCTGAAAATATACGTACAACTTTAATTAATAGTTACTGAACTGAATGCATTTTACTCATTGTTCAAAACTTCTTTGTGACCTTAACGTTTTTATTTTTAAATTATTTTTTTGCTGTATTTTTTATTAATGTCATTTTACGCCAGTTTGTATTTTATTTCGAAATATATTGTTTTTAAGTCGGTGTAATCTGTGACATAAAGGTATAGATAGATATATACTTTCTGAAAGTACTTTATTTATAATAGCAATTATGGTAAATACTATCAGTTTCTGAGTATCAAAATAACGAAGCTGAATAATAGAAATAATCAAACTTTAAGTAGCAGTATTAAAAGAAATAGATAGATAGCCTTTATTGAGTACAAGCTTTCCTCATAGTACAACTTTGAATCTAAAAGGGGTTAACCTGAAGACTTGAAGCAATACAAATGGTAATTCAAATTGAGTTAGAACTTTTACTGTTACATCCGATTTGAAACCGAGAAATTACGGATCTAGAATAATCGGACTGTATTTGGATGTCACTTCTGCTCTGCGTCAGAACTTACTGATGATGTTGAATGGTTCCCTCTTCGCCGGATTCCAAACTCCGGACTCCCAAGAACAAGACAAACCAATAAATAAGAAATCATTCATTTTTTGTCTTTAGTACATATCGTTTTGTAGTTTTACAGATTGTCAAAACAAAAGACACCCCTTAGATGTAAATCATCTTTGTTCACACAATACTAATGCTAATAATAGATTGTCTTAGTGGAATGGTTCTTCATATGACCACGTGGAAATCCTGGGTCATATTTTCTCGGATTCAAATCGTTTGCAGCGGTAAACAACGCTCTCAGACCCCATAGTTATCTCATAGGTAAAGTTCGTCATAATATACTAATCCACGGTAACTCAGACAGTATTTAGAGGTAGTCGTATGAAAATTGAGATTAAGGTAGGTATGTGTAAGTTGTGTTTTATTTTTGACATGTCACTTATAATCTGACAAACTTTTAATGTTGAGTGACAAATAACAAAAAATCTCTTATAAGAGCTTGTAACATAGTTACACATACAATTTACTCTACAACTGTAGTTAAATAGCTAAGATTACAATAAATAACGGTTCAAAATATTGTTTAATACGCCAGGACAAAACTTCAGTATAAAAAATATTGACGCGTCAAAAATAGAACACTTATGTATGGTGGTTACCGTGTTCAAAGTCGTAGGTACTTTAAATTTTGATAGTGAATTATTGTAGTCGGTCCTAATAATAATTATATTGTAGGTGTCTTATCTCGATTCCAAATTCTAAAAAGAAGCAATGCGTGTGTGGGACGGGCGTCTTCGAATGTCGAACTATATAAGCTTCGATTTAAGAGTGATTATGGTAATCAGTATCTATAAAATAATATTTTGTAGAAGAAAATTTTACTGTTTCAACCGCAAACTTCAAATGTTATGGGCCCTAAGTGCCGATGCCGAGTTATTATTAGGGTTCAAATTCGATAAAGTTGACTTTTGGGGTTTAATGCTCGAACCAAACTGGTATTTTTTGCACATATTAGATTTTAATTTTCAACAACTTTCATTAAAAAACTTAAAGATAGTAATTTACCGACTAAATCTTGTAATATTGTAATCACTCTCAAGTCTAAGCCGATACAAATGTGATCTCTTGTGTTTTGTTGTCTTTAGATAATAGCGACCGCGTTTTGAATCATACCACTTTTATTTGGGGGACTATCCATACCTAATTAAAGGAAAAATATACGATTAGGTATAGTTATTTTGTGAATAAAGATACCACCAGCCAAGTGGGGAAGACGATGCTCCAAGCTGCTTGTCATGTTTGCAGAATTCTTATTATCAACTCATAGATATCAGAATATCAAGAATAAACTATTAACATACGTGAAAAATTAATTAATTTCACCAAGCGGCAAGCACTTGTATACTGTCAAATGCACAGAAATATGATCCATCTGGTACAATACACTCACTACACCCGTGCCAGAGAAGTCATATTTATCTGCGTAAAAACATTGTACATGTTGTCTTGTATTTTTATAACAGATATGAATCTAAATCCTAATACAAGAGAAAAATGGAAATTCATTGACAAGATAAAGAGCTTCAGAAGTCAGAAGGCCTATCTATGGATTCCCCAAAGCGACTTGTAAATAAACAATCTTAACTTCTGAGCTCTTTTATAATATTAATATCGTTATCATCAGCTTAAGAATAGCCCAATGGAGTAACCCGAATTTACCCTAAATTATGGCGAAGAATTCTTTTATTTATATACCTATTTGTGCAGTAGTAACGCGGTCGACCTCCTTTAAACGATCTGCCTTATAAGTGTTTTATAAGTGTATCTCTACGTACGAGTTACTGTTCTACTTATATAACATACTCGTGTGTCGAATGTGCGTGTTTATATTTATATAAATATTTATATATTAGACTGTAACTTGTGAATTGTTCGATCTAAATTATACATCCCTAGATATAATATATTTCCGCCGCGTTGTGCGGTACGTTATGCCTTAGATGATCTAGGACTATTTTAAAATAATAAAAATAAATATTGAAGTACTTTATATAAAACAGTATAATCGATATAAATTTAATATAATTTCCTTTACTCTACTAAATATAAAAAACTGCGGTGAAACTCAAAATACCTATAGTTATGAAAATGATCATTTGACATAATTTATTAAATTTTAAGACGATTTGTTATAGTTGATAATATTTGACAGAATAATAATAATTATTATACTTAATTGTAATTTCAATGATCTTGTGAGGTTTTAAACCCATATTGTGCTGTATGTGGCAAGTTGACCTCGGTTCAATGAACTGTTTACTCGTTTCTATTTGTTGTAAGGTTTTAGTGACGTATGTACAATTTGTGTGAATTGTTTGATGTTTAGCCGAGTCGGCTTTCAGCGTTGTGCTTAGTTTTAGATTCATGAATTTTTATAAAATTTACTACTCTCGGTTTCTCCAACATTGTAATCGTATTTAAATTGATATACTTGTAGATCTTCAACATAAAGCTGAAAACCGACTATTTACCTTTGTATTTCAAGTATTTTTCTTCTAAATGTAATCATATCAATATGTTTAGGTATGTTTTAATAATGCTCGTTATAATTCCGCGTAAGCTACTTTACGGTTTCTAAGCAATAAGCATCGACGTGTTGACGATTTTCTGCTAAAATATTACTTACTTGTATGAATTTGTATGTAAGAGCAAGCCTTTACCTAAAAACTTTTGTTACTTATATTATTATGTTTTATATACATACAGGGTGGCTGATATAGTTGGGTCAGTATGGGTGACATTGAAAATATGTTCTAAAGAACCATGTCATCAATTTTATTGACATGAAAAACTGCATTCATAAATTTGAAAAAAAATCTGTTCGCAAATCGTAATTCGAACCCGGTCGTATTGAAAAAAAAAAACAGATTCTGCAGGTAATAAAGCAGTAAAATTTTCTTCAAAATTTTTTTATTTTTTTTAAAATTGTTTCTATAAAATATGATAGGTACCTAAAATTATTAAAATGCATTGTATTTCATATTTCTTTTTTTTTCTGTCATCAACAGCTCATATATACGTCCCACCGAGGGGCAGGAGTGTGCAGGTTTCATTACGATGTTTTCTATCAGTAATCAGTAATCATTTATTCATTGCACACATGTAGTAAGCCTTAACTATTACATGTACCCTGTTTAATGGGGTGTAGCAAAGACCATAAACTATTATTATTATATAAACTTTAACAGTTTTATAAAAATACTTATGAGATCAATTTATTAAATTTTATCTGACAAGTATTCATCAATTGTATTAATAACATTTTTCTAGGAGGAGAGATTTCAATTTATTACAAAAAAGCGAATATTTATTTTCATTAATACTCGTAATACTAATTGGGAGTTTGTTATAAATTTGGATGGATCGGTAATATGGACTGTTTCTGAACATTTCTAGTTTGGGTTCGGGAAGAACGAGCTTATTTCCCCTACGAGCTCTTTTGACGTGTTCGTATAAGTTAATGTTTTTTTTACAAATTTAGCCGTCTCTAAAATGTAAATACATGTGAGGGTGAGAATATTCTCTTGTTTAAAGTACGGTCGGCACCGTAAGAGCGCCGAATAAACTTACATATGAATTCGAAATCACATTGGTACGTGGTGGGGATTGAACCCGCGTCTCCCGGACGGGAGGCAGCGGCCCTAGCCACTAGACCACCGACGCTCTTTGTTTTCTACAATATTGTTATTCCCGAACTGGGTGAGTGTTTTTATCAACGATTGCAATAGACACGGTTCCTTAGGACAGATCTTTCTGCGTCCTATCTATAGTTTCCGAGTTACCAATACTGACCCATATAAATGGGCCATCCTGTATATTATCTAGTCATAGTCTCTACGACGATATAAAGTATGTTCCTGGGAGAAGTTGTGAATTATAAGTACAGTAAATGATTTAGCTCTTAGCTTGTGTTTGCTATGGTGCTTATTGTAAATTATTTTGTAGTTACTTATCTTATCGCTTTTTAAATTCAACTACGATATTAGCAAAGATATTATTAGTATGTACAAAAGCAATTTTGATTACTAAAATTTTTTATTCTTTTATGTAGGTAATAAATAAGGAGTAATTTTGAAAACATTTCCAACGACTAACCCAAAAATGTTGTGTAATTGTTTAAGACATATAGGTACTTATGCCAAAAAGGGAAGCCAAAAATTAAATTTACTAAAATTATACGTATCATGTTGCCATTATTCTTACGGCCACTGACATCACGGCAGTAATATACTTCTCATAAAAAAAATCGAAACACCTTGCAAGTTTATGTTTTGTAAAGAATAACAGAAAAATGTGTATTTAGGAATATAATGTCAAATGTCGTTTAATAGTGAGTAATGAATGATCCCATAGGATTTGAAAATCTCGACATTAATTTGACATAAATATTCCTAAATATACACATTTTTCTGTTATTCCTTACAAAACATAAACTTGCAAGGTAAACCAATTTTTTTTATGAGAAGTGTATTTTTATTTTAAATACAAGCTGTTTTTGTAAACTCTAATTTGAGTACAATTTTATTTAGTAAGTTTGCTTTACTTATATTTTGCACAAAGGACTGTATACGAATGTTATCAATTAGAATGTTACGAGACCAACTCTTTTAAAGTAGGTAAGATGGTTTCGAGCTGTACTGTAACCGACAACACTTGAAGAAACATTATTATATGCTTGTAATCAAGTAGTAACACGATTCTGAGCTGTATTTAAATAAACATGATTATGAGCTTGTACATAATCAAACAGTAAGGTGATTTATTGAAAGAAACATGATTCTGAGTAATACTTTTAAAGTAAGGTGATTATGACCTCGTAATGGAACAACTTTCAAACTATGATGATTATAAGCTATAATAAAACATCTTTTAAAATGAGATTATGTAACCAAATTTGATATTTAATGATATTTTAGTAATATCTTTGTTGGATTACTGATTTGTATAGCATTAAAACTTGTATTTACAATCTTTATCAAATAAAGATTTCAAGTAATCACAATTTGACTTACGGTAAAATATTGATTAATTACCGTAATGCCCCAGAATAATACCTACTTAATAACATTATAGACGTTGATGCATAACTTTAGTTACTTAAATATTGCTCAATTTAAGTTGTAAGTTGTTTTAAAATTTTGGTCTTATCAAGTTTTGTCGTTTTAAAAAAGGCTACACAGGGGAGGATTTGATGTATTTTAGCAAAATTTCTGCTTGTAAGAACATCCTAAGTAAGTTTATCGAAGTTTAGCAAGGCAATTCTAATGTGAAGGGGGCAGATGGCGCTGCTTACCATCGGGTGTCTATGGGGAGCCTTGACTCCTGTCTCGAAATTTGTTTGCCCATTCAAAAAACTTTGTAGCATTTTGAATCATCATCAACAACAGCTCATATACGTCCCCACCGAGGGGCTCGACCCTACCCTGTAGGGTGATCAGGCCTTAGTCGACCGCACATTTTGAATATGACGGTCTTCTTCTTTTCGAGTCGATGGGGGATAAACCAGTCCAACCCAAAAATTGGCCAGAGCTACTGTCTTATCATTGGCTTAATTTAGATCTTGTATAGAGCAAGAAACAGGCAGTTAGGACAAGAAACAGGGCAGTTAGGGCAAGAAACAGGACAGTTAGGGCAAGAAACAGGACAGTTAGGACAAAAAACAGGGCAGTTAGGGCAAGACAACAGGGCAGTGACGGTTAAAACTCGGCTAAATTAAAAAATGAGGCCTTTAGGAGAAATTAATAAAATGCTTCGAATATCACTGTGCAGCCTTTTATATCGAGTGTTTTGCGTATTTCAGTGGGTCGCGCCCTCTTGGCGTCTTATCTCTAGTTTCCGATTTAATCATGTATTTTCTCGGTATTTATATTTGGAAATTAATAAATTATACTGTTACTCAATATTTTTGTCTTTTATTGAACAACCTAACATAATACTACCTGCCAACTTTCTTATACAGGGCGTCGCACGGCTGTACCACGTGAAGGGAAAAAGCTTTTAATATTTTAGATAGGAAATACTGAAAAAATACTTCTTTGATTTTTTAAATAATTTAACTTATTGAAGGGTTGAAAAAATTTTTCGAAAATCAAACCCAACAAATATAAAAAATAGCATTCTGTATCCTGATGGATAGAGTCAATCATAACGATTATGTATTATTCCAAAGTAATTAATATTAAAGCACAAAGGAAGAACATTAATTCAAAGAGAACTGAATCACTACCAATAAAATGTTTATTCTTACTAATATTATTAACGCTACTGAAAGGATTGGGATGACATTTGGAATAGAGATAGTTTGTACCCTGGAATAATATATACGATACTTTTTACGGGAAAATCTTACACAATGCGAGCGTAGCCGCGGGCGGACCGCGCGCTGGTACGATATGTTTTCAAAGCAGTCCGTCACTGCCACATAATCCCGAGTAGCGAGTAGCGACTAGCGACCAATACGTACGTCGCTATTCGCCTCAATTCCGATACAACAGAATTCTGTGACAACAGTCAACATCGTCAGTATGCCAGGACATGTCCTCAACCCCCACCCGCATGAAATCAGGCATCCGTGACGTCAACCTTGTACAATCAACAAATAGTACGGGTTGGCATACAATTAAGTCGACTAACTGCAATCATCAACAGCTACCTTGAATTAGGGCGATTAGGCCTTAGTCGACCACGCTGGCCCAGTGCAGGGTGGTCGACTTCACACACAACCTTTGAATTTATTTGCAGGAGTGTGCAGGTTTCATCACGATGTTTTCCTTCACCGTAAGAGCGCCGAATAAACGTACATATCAATTCGAAAACACTTTGGTACGTGGTGGGGATCGAACCCGCGTCTCCCGGACGGGAGGCAGCGGTCCTAGCCACTAGACCACACCGACCGACGCTCTCAGGCGATGCAATACAGACGATGTAAATTCCACGACTGCGTCAGTAAGTATTCACGAATTCCGAATCTAAATGAATATTATTAGTTTTGTTATGGATTTCCAAGGACTCTTTGGAAGTCTTAAACAGAAACTTAGGTCGAATGGAGTAAAGAAAGCCGTTTCAGGTATCTTAGACGGGCGGACCTTCGGTGTGAGTGTAGTGAGATTCCACAGACCACATATTATCGTGTCTCGATTTGTGTAGTTTAGTTTTTTATATAGTTCGTTTATAGTTTAGTGTAGTTTTTTCATGGAGCGTTAACTCGATCTTTTAGGTTATGGTTAGCCAATAGGGGATCGGAATGTTCACCATATTTTATGAATTTACCATCTTTTATGAATTATTTTTAAAATATAGATTAGTAGCAGACGATTCGCGAAAAAAAACAGAATCAGTTGAAAAACTAATTTATAGTGATTTTTTTAAATTTCAATATGTCTGTCTCTTTCAAAAACGATTTTTTGTATGGAGATTAAATGGCGTTACTAACAAATGACGTCACAAGTGGGTATGTGCCTCTCTGTCTAATCTTGAATTTCAAACCTTTATAACTCGGTCAACTTTAAAGATAGAGCAAAAATTCTTTTAGTGTTCGATAGCAGAAACTAAGAAGTTTGGATTTATAAAATAAAAAAAAGTAGTCCAATCCTCTATTACAGATTCAGACAGACGTAGGCCGCGTTCCGATTTGCGCTGACAGCACTTTGAGTACCCAAAACCGCGTACCGAATCACTGTCATTCGGATTACGGCAGCCATTGTGACGTCACGGATTGCGTCATGACCGCCGCCATCTTCCGGTAACGGCGCCCATGCTCCAGAGCGAAATTCACGTAAGCGTAATGTCAAATTCGACTTTGACATATTGTTTATTTATTTTTAAAAGTTAAATGTTTAAATGTAAAATTAACGTGTCTTATATTTATTTGGTTGAACAAAATTAAAAACACGTTATTCAATTATAAAATGGAGATAAATTACTGAAATATTTTAAATCAATCAGTTTTGTAGGTTAGGGCTGCCAGATGTTCGAAAGTAAAAGTATCGAGTAGGTTATGTATATATTACGATAGTTTTGACTCAGGCACATACATACATAAGATAATATCATAGGCAATCTGATAAAATATAAATATTAATATTAAACATTCTTTTTTGTATTTTTTTAATTTCATGTGCCTATTTACATCTCCATTTTTAAAAATTCGCATACCTTTTCTTATTTTGGCTACTAGCCATGCGAAAAGTACTGTTTTCACAGCTGTACGATACTTTTTTAATACGTATAATAATTTAGAATTTTGCCAGTTTTGGTACGGTAATCAGCATCTGGCAAGACTGAGTTATAAGCAGTTTCAGCGCGCTCAAACACCGTTCCGTTTTGATTTCGCTCATGAGCCGTATTATCGCGATTTCTGAATCGGTACGCGAGTAATCGCTGTCAGTACTTTGAGCCGTGAAATCTGATTCGGAATACAGCCGTAATAGGCATTATAGTTGGGTTATTATGGCTGTATTCCGAATCAGATTTCACGGCTCAAAGTACTGACAGCGATTACTCGCGTACCGATTCAGAAATCGCGATAATACGGCTCATGAGCGAAATCAAAACGGAACGGCGTTTGAGCGCGCTGAAACTGCTTATAACTCAGTCTTGCCAGATGTTGATTACCGTACCAAAACTGGCAAAATTCTAAATTATTATACGTATTAAAAAAGTATCGTACAGCTGTGAAAACTGCACTTTTCGCATGGCTAGTACCCAAAATAAGAAAAGGTATGCGAACTTTTAAAAATGGAGATGTAAATAGGCACATGAAATTAAAAAAATACAAAAAAGAATGTTTGATATTTATATTTATATTTTATCAGATTGCCTATGATATTATCTTATGTATGTATGTGCCTGAGTCAAAACTATCGTAATATATACATAACCTACTCGATACTTTTACTATCGAACATCTGGCAACCCTAACCTACAAAACTGATTGATTTAAAATATTTCAGTAATTTATCTCCATTTCATAATTGAATAACGTGTTTTTAATTTTGTTCAACCAAATAAATATAAGACACGTTAGTTTTACATTTAAACATTAAACATTTAACTTTTAAAAATAAATAAACAATATGTCAAAGTCGAATTTGACATTACGCTTACGTGAATTTCGCTCTGGAGCATGGGCGCCGTTAGCGAAAGATGGCGGCGGTCATGACGCAATCCGTGACGTCACAATGGCTGCCGTAATCCCAATGACAGTGATTCGGTACGCGGTTTTGGGTACTCAAAGTGCTGTCAGCGCGATTCGGAACGCAGGGTATAGGATGAGTTCTGACAGCTTCAAAATTCGTCATACGACGTTAACAACTTTTTTTTATAATATACAGTTTAATAACCATAATTGCTAATAATTAAAAATAAATAAACGAAATAATATTAAAAAGATTTTAAAATTTTAATCTGTCAGGGCTCATCCTACAGTAACCCAACTACAGCATAGCAGAGCGCTTTGATTCATAGCAACACGTCCACGCATAAATTAACCCAGCTATTTCAATTTCAAATTGGGCAGCAGGCGATTTCAATTTCGGCGCAAATCGGTACATGTCGTGTAGTTAGAATCCTATCCCAGTTCTGATTTGCAATTGAATTAGGGTTAGGGGTTGGGCCGAAGGTTGTGTTCTTAGGTGAATTATTGCGTCGCATTGATGTGATTAGTGGAACTGCTAAGTGTTTTCGTCAAGTTGTGTAGATACACAATACTTATTAGTATACAAATAGATAGATATCTAATAAGTTCAGTGGTGTTTGGTAAGCACAGGTTGTGAGGGGTATACCAAACCTGGTCGCATGACATAGATTTTTTCCAAAAGGAACTTTTTTCTATGTAAAGTTTAGCTTTGTTACTGTGCACGTCTTTTCTGCGTATGCTCGTAACTAATCCTAAAAATCTGCAGAAAAATATTCTCTTTTTTAGAATTTACTTGTGGGTTTAAAGGGAAAGTAAAAACGAAATAATAAAAGAAGTTCTCACCGTAACACAGCTTTTATTCTTTCCAAAGACTGACTTTTTCCTAATAAATGCATCATTTCGGCCACGCCCGGGCCCTCGCTGAGTCCACTCAGCGCCGCGCGCAGCATCTTCATCAACGCCGGGAACTTCACGTTGTTGTTCTCAGAAAACTGCCTCAAATGACTCTTCAGAGACCTCTCGTCGAACTTCTCCAAAAGCTCCAAATTCTCAAGCACCCTTACCAACAATTCCTTGTCTAATTCGGCTGTGTTGTTCGACGGCAAGATCCAGAGAAAACCAAATTTATTTGAAACTAACTCTTCTATTCTTGACGTTCTTGATACGGCCCAATTTAATACTGTTTTTATGTGATCTTTAGACACGTTTAGATTTTGGTCCGGGTATTTTTCTAATATGAGTTTTTGTACGTTGGATATTAGGTCTTGGGAGAGTTGTTCGTCTTTGAGGCGTCGTCGTATCTCGAGTCGGTTACATTCTTCTAGCAAGTCGGGGTTGAGGCGTGTGGGGTGAGCGTTTACGTCTCTTATTTGGAACTGGAAATAAAGAGTAAAAGATTATATTATTGGAAAGAAATACAAATATTTAACTCGATTAATTTGAATTGGGTCATTTATTCTTCATGTTATAGAAAGACAAATGCAACTACTGAAGCAGCGTGGTGACGTGGTGACAGGTGACTATGGCGTGATGGACCTAACTTAGGAGCAATAATACTTTGGCTGCTGTTGGTAATGAGGTTGATCAGAAATAACAGGCTAACCTCTTGCGCCAGTTCATCCATGGTCTTGAGAGTGACCCCTTCGCCCGGCACGTGGTCAAACCCGCCGCCAGACAGCGTGATGTAGTTCACCAGCGCCAGCGGGAATACACCTGACGTACAAACACCTTTTTATGTGATCGAGAAGAACTATGTTACTACATGGTAGTTCGGGATCAGGTGGCCTTGTGTGACATATCAGCACTTTTTAATATAAGTAATATAATCAGCTGGGGAAGAAAGGTTCTCGAATGGCGACCACGGGCCAGAGGTGTAGTGTGGGGCGGCCTCCCACAAGGTGGACAGATGACTTGGTGACATGACAGTAAATAGTTTAAGAGAAGAAAAAGAAGTAAAGAACACACTTACACGCATGCACACACTCACACGCACGCACACACTCACACGCACGCATGCACGCACGCACTTTATTCATTAAATATTTTGATTCATAGAAAATAACTAAAAAATTAAACCTTCTGGCAGTACTTGAACCCATGACATTCGGCCTATACGCAGCCAGTAATATTATATTTGGTTCATAAGATACACAATTTGCATTACATATACGATAAGTAAACAAAGATAACTGGCAGCCAGCATAGGTTAGCCTCATCAAATATTAATCTACTTACCGTTATTTCTATAATCCTCGACCCGGACGTCGCGCTGTCGCTTGCTCAGCTTGCTGCCGTCTGCGTTCACGATCAGAGGAAGGTGTCCAAACTGAGGGGGCGTCCAGCCAAACGCGCTGTGAAAAATAAATTAGTACACATACTTTTAAACATTGAACATCCAATCATGTTAAACGGAACACTAGCGGCACTTCGATAAAAAATCACAACTTAAAAACACAAAATATTAAAATTCTGTTTGATTACATTGTTTCATAAGTCTTGTTGTATTTATAGAATTGATTAATTCAATAAACTGAACACATTGTTGCACAACTTTTCAAAATTTAGTTGATGAAGTGATATATACTCCTTTTAGCCTGCTGATATGACGAGGAATAAATAAGATTCGTGCTTCTGTTAGACTTTAGATCCTCTTTCATAAATTCTGACCAACATCATTTGTATCGACGACCGGCTTCTCAATCTCTGATGTCATAAGCCATCAAACCAACTAATCGAAGATCTAACTAACTAATCTTTTGAAGGACCTTTCGGCGCGTTTCATCGAGACCACTGGCGACCGCAGGGCTGCCAGCTTCCTGGCTCAAAGAATCAGTGTAGACATTCAGAGTGGGAATGCTGCCAGTATCCTGGGCACCATGTCTGGCGAGGACGCGCTGGACGAAATGTTTTTTTTGTGACTATTTTCTTTTTGACATAATATTTGTATTTTATATTAAATAAATAAGTTCAAAATCCTCCTAAATTACAAAGAATTTAAATCAAGCTTCTCACTTGTAAATCAACAGATGCTTAGTGGTGGATATCTGCCATTCGACGCCTCTGAGCACATGCGTGATGGCCATCAGGTGGTCGTCGACGACGTTCGCGAAGTGGTACGTGGGGAAACCATCGCCCTTCATTAGTACTGGGTCACCTTCATTGATTGACACGTCGTAGGAGATGCCACCGTAGACAAGGTCTTCAAACGCGAGGACGTCTGAAGTTAGCTGTAGAAATGAAAAGTATATTCATCATCATCAACAGCATGTATGTATATATCCCCACTAAGGGGCTCGAGCCTACCCTAAATTAGGGCGATCGACCGAGCTGGTCCAGTGTGTTTTTTATTTAATATGCACAATATGTGATTAAAATGGGAATAGGACTGGGTCTTGTAAACTTGTGGCATCATTTTGTTAGACTAATAAAAGAGAGATTCGCGTGAAGTTAGCCTTCAGTCCATCTAATTGTTTTTTAATTGCATACTACTTATTAATATTATTTTGTTAATGTACAAAAAGCTGAATAAAAAATTCTTTTACCAAAATGCAACCCAGTTCCATATTTTTAAATTAAAAAACTGCATGACATTATCAACCATACAAACCATATCCAAATAAATACATACCTCTGATTATGATACAAGGCAAACAACCCTTACAAAGATATTTTCGCCTATTATTTTTTTATTGTGGTACTGAAGTCTACAGCTTTAAAATCTAATTATAAAACAATACAAGAAGTAAACAAAACATTAGCCAATTACAGACTTCCATTTTATAAGTATAACATTTATTGCAATATTATTGTTATTGAGGGTAAACTAAAAATAATCTTAACAGTAATAAAGGTGTTGCACAGTTTTTTAACCTGTTAGTATCATGAAACTGATTATTAGTAGAATATTAACTCAGGAAATTTTCTATGCTCCACTCATCAATTTAATTTTGGGCCAGTAGGATAAACAGCCTTTAAAAAAATCTGTTATTTAGGATTTGTTAACTTGGAAAGTTATCTATAGCATCTATTATTAGGACTGATGCTGAGAAGGAGCTACAAGAACTCAACAAAACCTCTATAAAAATGAATATCAGAAATTATAAATTATTTCAAGTACAAACCTTAAATCTAATACAGCTTGGCATGCCAGCTTTTATTTTTTCATTAACTTCGGACTGAGAAAGGTTTCTACATCGGTTGTCATATTTGGGCATCCTCTGAGATCGCACAGCATCCCGGCGGAGAATGTTCAGTCTACGCTCTGTGCAGAAGCAACGGTAAGCAGAACCATTTTGAAGGAGCTTTTTTATGTATTCTCTGAAAGTTTAAAGTAACTATGTAAAACCGCAATGAGATTTTAACATTGTTTTTTCAGTTACTGATATTTTTTCTACTTACTGATATATTTCTAATCTCTCGCTCTGTACGTAAGGGCCATAGTTACCACCTTTGGTGGGACCTTCATTGAATTCTACACCAGACCACTCCAAGTCCTTGACTAATGCTTCTAGAGCTCCGTCTACCTTTCTCGTCTGGTCTGTATCCTCTATCCGTAATATAAACGCTCCGTCACGAGACTTAGCAAACAAATAATTGTACAAAGCAGTCCGGAGACCACCCAAATGAAGATATCCAGTGGGACTAGGCGCAAACCTCACTCGCGGACTAGCCGATTTCAAAGTTCTGTATCCTATCCTAGAAGGTATGGTGTAAAAGTGCTTTAAAACTACTGGCCACATTTTAGGCGATTTTGGTTATTAATCCATAAATTTTAAAAGCGCACTAAAATCTCTAATTTAGTTGATACATCTTCAAAAAAACAAAGGAATCAGATTTTTAGGTTATTTTACAAATCAGCTGTTTGTTTTTGACATATAGGTATATTTCGTTCAAAAACCAAACACAAAACCCCTTGTTTAGTATTTCAAATTAATGTTGCCAGATAAAGAAAGCTCTCTACAAACTGACGCGCCTAGCGCTGATGATTACTAAATAGCAACACTACTAAGAAATTGTCTTGTCTATGGTTGTTATTTCACTTTGGTTCCGATGTCGAATTACAGTGAAAGTCATTATTAGAAAATAACAAATAATCCAATCAAAATGGTGAGTAAAAACATGAAAAATATCTTCTACGTTTAATAAACTTCCACTGAAATACACCTTGGTGTATTGAAAAGTTTCGTATAAGTGTTTACGAAGCGTGTAAGGTTAGGAGTTGCGTCTGACGTTACTGCGTTTTCGTTTCAGAATAAATTAAAATCGTCACAGAGAGACAAAGTGAAGAAGTTCGTCGCATTCACGCAAACCAGCGAGAGCACGGCCATATACTGCCTGTCGCAGAATGATTGGAAACTCGACCTCGCAAGCGACAACTATTTCCAAAACCCTGAAGCTTACTACAAAGACACCCTAAAAGCGTCAGTGGACAGAAAGAAGCTCGACCAACTCTTCAATAAGTATAAAGATATGCAAGAGAATGATAAGATCACAGTAGATGGAGTAATGAAGTTCCTTGAAGATCTAAATTTAAGTCCTGAATCTATACTAGTTTTAATAATAGCGTGGAAATGTAAAGCTGCAGTGCAGTGCGAGTTCTCTAAAGAGGAGTTCACGATGGGTTTATGCGAGCTGGGAGCAGATAGCATAGACAAATTAAAGACTAAACTGCCAACATTAGAAATGGAGATCAAGGATCCTAATAAGTTCAAAGATTTCTATCATTTTACTTTCAATTATGCGAAGAATCCAGGACAAAAAGGCTTGGAGCTAGATATGGCGATAGCTTACTGGAATATTGTACTCCGTGGGAGGTTTAAGTTCCTAGATGCATGGTGCAAGTTCCTAACAGTATGTATAATTTCATTTACCGTGCATACAGTACTAGTCAAAGTCAAAAATGATTTATTTCCATAGGATGTGATGTATCACTTAGATCCGTCATTAGATTTTTTTTTTATAAAGCAAATTAATACAAAGAGACCATTACAAAAGGCTAACAGAAATACTTTACAAATTAACAGTACTTTTATTTATCTTTGATAAAGTACTGAATGCATAAAAAGTTTTAAACTAATTGCAATTAAAAGAAAATGTTTAAAAGCATTGATTCTAGCGACAAATCTCCTATGTCAAAGTTACCCATAAAGGAGTTATTTGACACACAATATTATTGCCAGTTTTGCACATGCTGAGTTGGGGCCTAGCTATGGATGCGGTACTCACTATAAAATAATTTACTTTGTTATTGTTTCGTTGTTATACCTTATTTTGTTATTCATTTTATGAGTTTGTACTGCATTGATAAATAAACTTTTTATCTATCTATCTATCTATCTATATGTTTTATAATTTTTGTAGACGTTACATAGCATGAGAGTGTGAAAACTAGGCAGCGTCTCATACTTTAGTTAGCTAAAAAAATATAGTGCTGACCTGTCAAAGTTACCCCGATTGACGGTAGTGTAGTGGCTACTTACTAGTAAGCATAGCATGCATTATAATTTTAAAAGTTTTAGTTTAAAACAGGATGAAGCTGCTTGCTGTTAAGTTAGTTACAAAATAAATAACACCTTCATTGACTCATACACAAAAAATATGTTGTTTTACATACTATCAGATCATGCAAATATGACTGGTGCTCAAATAAGTTAATATATGTGATACAATATTACTTTGTCTTTTATAAACAAGGAATAGAATTGTAATATGTATATAATACCAAATCAACAACTTTCATTTTGATAGATCATCTACTTAATAAAAATGCTGATCATAGGTAAATAAAAATAATATTTTAAAAAGTCGAAATCAAATCAACGGCCCGTTACAGTCCACTGCTGAACTATGAGCCTCCTCCACCTAAGTAATAAAATAATAAAAAAAAATCTCCACGCTTGGCAGGTGGATTGGAGATTGCAGATTAAAAGGTTACTGTATCAGAGAGCGCTGCTGCCCGTTCCCTGTTCAATGTGTCCCTAAGTCGCCTCTTACGACACACATGGGAAGAGTAGGAGTTGGTGACAAATGTATTCTACTCTGTCGTCTCCACACAAAAAAAGTATTTAATAAAAGTATTAATATGCTAGTTTTCCACTTGCGTGATTAAATCTTTTATTTTCTTTTTTTTATGATTATTCTGTTTGTGTAAAGCTGCAAGCTCAATCAGGACAAAGTCACTTGCTAGAAGATATTAAAAATAATTCCCATTCTGTTTCAGGAACACCACAAAAGATCCATACCAAAAGACACGTGGAATCTTCTTTTAGACTTCGCGACGCAAATCGACGATGGTATGAGCAACTACGATGCAGAAGGAGCTTGGCCTGTGCTCATTGATGACTTTGTCGAGTGGTGTCTGAAGCATAACCTCACCACAGATGGAAACAGTGTAGAGCCAGCGTCTGGCTAGCTGACACCTCCCTATGAAGCGGCAGTAGTGATTGAACCAGAAGTTCATAGTCCAGAAGACACTGAGAGAAATCACCGTCGAAGTCCTGGATTCCCTGGGGTTCTGTTCCTACTGTTTTCACGCTTCGTGATGTACAGTCTCAAGCTGTGTACAATTGAGTTGTTTGTTCTCATAGTTCTTTTAGAATTGTGCAGCTGACTAAATTGTGGAGTGACCAAATTGATGTTTCGGATTGTAGTAAGTTTTATGGTTAACCGGTTGTTTCAAAATTGGAATAGTTGGGTAACAGTTTTAGAGGTAAATTTTCGAAAAACTGTGGTGTTATGACACAAGATTATTTAATTATTGGGGGTCTCATTTCACAGTTAGAGCAGGTCAAAAAGTCGAAACTAAATATACACCAAACCTATACAAGCAGAATTCTTGCTCTCTGCAATTTAAGTAGCAGGTTGTTCAAGTGAATTTTTAATTACATAGGTATTTGAAAAATAAATAACACTGATTTTGAATTATAGCCCCTCAAGAGACCATACTTTTGAAATACTCTTAGCTACATTTTCTGTTCTTGTACTTTGTGTTTTTGCGTGTACATTGGTTTCAGCTCAATTTAGGCTGTCACTAAAATGTCTGAACTTTATATACACATCAACGCTAACGCGACGAGCAAACGAATTAATCTTTCGGTCAGATAAGCGTATTGGAAACGCAGATTGCCACGTCTAGTCCGCTCTGACGTTGTAGTCAACGCAATTGCCAAAATCTCTATTTTTTCATAGTATTTGTTGCATAGTCCCCTGATATAATAAATATGAAATGGCGTCCGCGCTCACCTCTCGCGTTGCTATGAAACCAGACTTTATCTATTCTTACAATTGTTTTTTATTACATATTTCTAAAACTGTCACCATAGGTAGTTTACATGATAGCGAGTTCTCACTCAACTGTATAAAGCTCTGGAGATCATTCGTCCGTTAGATAAATTTTCTTGTAGATTCTTGTTGATCCAAATTCTGTACATTTTTAATGATCAAGTCAAATAGTGAAGTAATATGTTTGCCTCTGAACTGTATATCAATAATAAGTGTGACATCTGAATATATTCACCTCTAATTGCAACAGATAGAAAAAAGAATTGTTTATTTTTATTACCTAATTACCTACCATATAATTAATCTATCAAAATTGTAGTTATAATAATATAGGTAATTCAGTTTTCAGTTTTTTTTATGTAATTGTAGTTTCGGAATGTTCAGAGGCAAATAAGTAAGTTCCAAATTTTTCCTACAAGATATTCTTACTTGCTAGTATAGTATGCCGTTAAATAAATTAAGATGTAAATATGTATATACACATTTAATGATATTACAATATTTTATATTTTTAATGCTTAGAATTTGTCTTTTTTTTCTTAATAGAAAATGCATAACTATGTTTTTGTTACAGCAATAATTTTGTAATTTTTCAAAACTTGGGCAATGTCGTCGGACTAAAGTCGAAAAATATAATTTTAATCAAGAATCGCTTTTTATTAGCAAGCTCATTTATTTCTTGTGAACTGCACTTTTTATTTGGTTTAATATTATCGTGAGTAAAAGTGCAATTATAACATAAATAAATGTGCAATATTTAACCTAATTTTCAAAATTTTTGCTGTTTGACGCTGGGTTGTTATTACACGCATATCAAGTCATACTTTATTGTATCTTATTTATAATAAAAATCTAAATAAAAGTTGCCAAGACAGACTATTTCCAGAATATGAAGTTTTGAGAGAAACAAAAGTTGGTCGCTTCGGCGAGGTGACGCCGCCCGTCCAATTTTTCCAAGATTTTCGTAATGTTCCATTGACAACGTATAAGGCCCGGTTTCCACCAAAGCGGAGAGGAGAGGAGATGTGTCGAGCTGAGCTGCAAAGCTGGCTGGCTATTTCCACCAAAGCGGAGAGGAGATGTGAGCTGTGCATCCGTAGCGGCGAAGCGCGGGCATCAGCGGGGCGGGGAGTGGGAGCGCGGGCGCCGTCGCGAGGCCTCGCACGCCGCTCGCCGCGCGCATCTTCGCACAGCCGCGCCTCGCTTGCTATAGAAAAATTAGACATCTCCTCTCCGCTCCGCTCGATCCATTTCCACTAAAGCTAAGCGGAGAGGAGATGTGGAAATAACGAAATCTGATTGGTTATTCAAACACATCTCCTCTCCGCTCAGCTTTGGTAGAAACCGGGCCTAATTGTAGGGTAGGATGCAGCTTTGACTATGAAATATCGAAGTGGTCGTCATGGCCGAAAACGTATAATAGTAGGGTAGGATGCAGCTTTGACTATGAAATATCGAAGTGGTCGTCATGGCCGAAAACGTATAATAGTAGGGTAGGATGCAGCTTTGACTATGAAATATCGAAGTGGTCATCATGGCCGAAAACGTATAATAGTAGGGTAGGATGCAGCTTTGACTATGAAATATCGAAGTGGTCGTCTTGGCCGAAAACGTATAATAGTAGGGTAGGATGCAGCTTTGACTATGAAATATCGAAGTGGTCATCATGGCCGAAAACGTATAATAGTAGGGTAGGATGCAGTTTTGACTATGAAATATCGAAGTGGTCGTCATGGCCGAAAACGTATAATAGTAGGGTAGGATGCAGCTTTGACTATGAAATATCGAAGTGGTCATCATGGCCGAAAACGTATAATAGTAGGGTAGGATGCAGCTTTGACTATGAAATATCGAAGTGGTCGTCATGGCCGAAAACGGTCGGAAAGATCATCAGCAATACAGTACAGTGAATCGCACGACAATCGTAACACATTCTGAATAGCGCTAATTTTGCTATGCTGACATCCATTGCCGTGTGGTGACGGCAGAGTAGAATACATTTGTTACCAACCCCTACTCCTCCCGTGGGTGTCGTAAGAGGCGACTTAGGGACTACACATTGAACAGGGAACGGGCAGCAGCGCTCTCTGATACAGTAACCTTTTAATCTGCGATCTCCAACCCGCCTGCCAAGCGTGGAAATTATGGCAAAACCCTCCACTTAAGTGGAGGAGGCTCATAGTCCAGCAGTGGACTGTAACGGGCCGTTGATTTGATTTTTGATTTGACATCCAGTGAACTTTGTTGTCACAGCACTCAAAAATCTAACGTGTACACTTGGTGCCTACGAATAAGGAAGCTTATTCGTAGCTTGGTGCACACCAAGTAAGTTCGCTGTATTTGTACAAATCAACGAATTATCTCTAGTCAAGAAACGTAACTACGCTTCAAACTTGACCCCATCAAATGAATACCAATGAAGCCGGGGCAAAAAAAAATTATACTATACCACATTCGAATACGCGGTACAATGATGTTTTATATGACTCTGTTTGTAAGAACGTCGAAAGTAAGCTTCAATGTACAGCAGCGACATCATCTGCCTGTCTGTTGTCGTCGTCCGTCGTCTGTCAAAATTAATTGTGCGAGGTTTTAGCGGGCTTTGCAAGGCGGTGACTATTGTAGTTCGTTGGTACAAATATATAAATTAGTTTACAAAATATCTCAAATATAAATTAGCTAATAGCCCATAGCGGGCTATAAGTACTTGGAGCGTCCGGTTGGCATTATTTGGCTTCAAGCTACAGCGGCGGCATGCCAAACAAATTCATAGGCCATTGGCATCAACTTTGAAGCCGAGGGCTTGTATTGGTTGGAAGCCGTTTCACAAAGTTACAAATTATGAGTACAATTGGATGAACAATGCGTAGGTAATGATATAAAACGATAAGGACTTGCAGTTTAGGCGAATTGGCTACGCAATGAATATCAAATTGTAAGTTACTATAGTAAAATGTTGCTTCATGTAACGGGGCCCTGCAATGATGTCATGATTGAGTGATTATAAGTATTTTATGGAGCGTCGGTGGTCTAGTAGCTAGGGCCGCTGCCCCCCGTCCGGGAGACGCGGGTTCGATCCCCACCACGTACCAATGTGTTTTCGAATTTCAATTCATATGTAGGTACGATTATTCGTCGCTCTTACGGTGAAGGAAAACATCGTGATGAAACCTGCACAACCCTGCAAAGAAATTCAAAGGTTGTGTGTGAAGTCGACCAACCCGCACTGGGCCAGCATGATCGACTAAGGCCTAATCGCCCTAATTCAGGGTGGGCTCGAGCCCCTCGGTGGGGACGTATTATGAGCTGTTGATGATAATTTATTGAATAGGTCTAAATGTTAACTTTAAGCCTCATCATCATCATCTCAGCCGGAAGACGTCCACTGCTGAACATAGGCCTCTCCCCCATAGGTTTCCACCGTGAATGGTTTCATAGCTTAAAAACGAAATTATCCAGTTGGCTTTCCAATCTTGATTATGACAAAACTGAAGAAATCCCTACTTTTGTCAAATAATAATAATCGCTTACAGCTAAAACCTCAACACCCATTTTAGCTCAAACATTCGCAGTCAAGCAGATTCATTCACACACACTTACGCACACATATACACACTGACACACACACACAGACAGACACATATACACACACACATACACTCACTCATAGTTAACTTTAAAAGGTAATATTCAACGTTTTTCTTTTTATTTGTCTTTTTGTCTTTTTATTTTACTTTTCTTTCTCTTACCAATGTTGTAACCAATGTTGGAAACATCTACTTTTGTAAACGAGCGCACACAAACCTGCATTATAAAATGTTATTATTGTCGGGTTTGAGGGCAAGAAGCAGCTAATTGTGGCTGTTTCTTGGTCTCAAACTTGACAAGTAATTTTTTAAGGTCTAGTGGCTGTATAGAGCGACATAGTCGCTTAGTGTGACTAAGCTCTTTAAATAAAGATAAAAAAAAAAAAGTTATTATTGTCGGATCACTGTCTCAGGTTTTTACCTAGTTTGGGAGGCAGAGAATATGATAATGTTCAACTTTTAAATGTACATCCTTGTTGTTACCTCGATCTTGTTGTACTGTTATAATTGGTTCAATAAATTATTATTATTATTATTTCCTTTTCCAAATTATCCTTTCTTAATTTATTTAACTCTAGCCTAATTAACTTTAACTTCATACAAATTCAAACTAGTAAACATACCTACAGCTGAACTAAACGCACTTCGATTCGTGGAAAAGGAAATTGAAACCATGAAAATATAAAAGAATTAAATAAATTGATTTTAAAAGTTTTCTTCGTATTCATCTTTATCTAGTGTAACGCCCTTCAATACAGGCGAGGGTTCTGCATTTTTATGTGTGGTGGGGTGGGGATCGAACCCGTGTCTCCCAGACGGGAGGCAGCAGCGGCCCTAACCACTAGACCACCGACGCTCTCTTGTTGTAAAATGTATTCTCTAAACACAAATATGCCTTTAAATTTAGTCGCAGCGTAGTTATGACAGCCTTAATAAGTGAGATCTGTATGACTTGAAGCTGATACGGCCTCTGTGGCCGAGATGTTTACGGATGCTTTAGGTTCGAATCCTGGTGGGGACACAATCGTAAAAAGAAAACACTGTGGAACTGTCTCAGTTTGGTTAGGACATGAGGCTGAATCATCTGGTTGTCCGAAGAGCAAAAGATTTCGTGTTTCGGAAGACACGTTTAGCTGTTGGTACCGGGCTATGACCTACGGAAGTAGTCGTCTACATAGGCCACGTCAGTGGCATATGGAAGCTCCATAGTTCTAACACTAGGGTCTGTGAGGTCGGTTGTCGATCTTACAAACCATACGATAAGAAAGAAAGAACACAATAGCTCAGAGAAAATCTCAGTCGGTAAGAACAGTAAGTTTTTGACTTGTTCTTTTAATAAAACAAACAAACTGTTTGAAAGTAATTTTTCACAAATGTCTAACTAGAATATTGTATATTAAATTAAGTCATCCATCAAGTCCTAGTATTACTTCTAGGAACAGTTAATATACAATACTTAGAATTGTCATAATAATTATACTTAGGATTATAAAATTAAAGTACAAAAAATGAAATTAATTGATGTATTGATTATATCGCTGACGGCCGCCGGCGGCGGCGGGGCGCTGAGACAGTTTGATTCGAAAGTGATTTAAGCGCGTATTGGAACGCGGCCTTAAATTGCTCTTAAAAAAAAAGTGACTGACTGACAGACGAGACGACGATTTCCGATTTTTTCAGAATTTCAATAAGCTATTTTACGTTTTAAAATGTCGCTCACTACGTTAAGGCTTGCTGGTGGTGCTCTGAAAGAGCTGAGGATTCACCTCTGCCAAACGGGCGAGAGCTCGAAAGGAGTAAGGTATGATATTTTGATAACAATTTGTTACATAAACAGTCTTATAACCTCAAACATTATTTTTATTTAGGAGTAGGCTATTATCCTAAAAATATAGCTTTCTGGCCTTGTCTTGCTGTAATAATATTTGCCTAAATCTCTACTAAAGGCATTGAGATCTAAAGGCAATGACTGAAGGCGATATACCTGATTGTCTGAACCATACCAAAATTCAGGCTTATACCTACCTGTATCTTGCTTGACGAACATGGGTTGAAGAACTAAGCGAAGGATAATACATAGCTGTTTAGTGATTAGAATGTATTATTAATTACCGACAACATTAGCCCCGCGTTCCTAGCTAGACACGCTGTCACAATTTTACGGGTGAACATCGTAAGATTATAATAATACGTTAAATTGTAAATGGTTGGTTTCAGTTCACAATTTTCCGTAAGTTTATAATATCGCGAGTAAGATTATAAACTAACGGCGTTCACAATCTTACGGTGACACATATACCATTTAAACATTTGAAAAGTATGGACATTTTAGGAACAAAATGCAAATACTGTGCAGGATATAGTAGACGCGATAGGATGAACTGATTTTAAGAAGTTATTTTTTTCTTACAGGGAATTTATCAACCAAAACTATGTGAGCTTGAAGACAGCAAACCCCAACTTCCCGATATTGATTAGAGAGTGCAGCGGTGTGCAGCCACGCATTTGGGCTCGCTTTGGTAAGTAATAAATGATTTAAAAGAACAGAAAAATAATACAATACATGACTAATTTTGGCAACTGAAATTGGAAAGTGAATTAAGGTGTGTAGGCAGACTACTATACCAGTCTATTTCTCAGCCAAAAATATTTTAGCTTACAAATCCTATGAAATGTGGTTTAGTCTACTCAAAAGCTCTGAACACAAGGGTATAAGGTTGATTGCTTACCTTATAACAAACGAATTATCTATAGTCAAGGAACGTAACTACTCTTCAAACTTGACCTCACCAAATGAATATCAAAGAAGCCGGGAAAAAAAAAACTATATCATGCCACATGCAGTACAATGATGTTTTATATGACTCGGTTTGTAAGAATGTTGAAAGTAAGCTTCAATGTACAGCAGCACAGCAGCATCATCTGCCTGTCTGTCATCGTCATTGTCTGTCAAAATGAATTGTGCGAGTTAGGTGCTATGTTTTAGCGGGCTATGCTAGGCGGTTATTCTTCTTGACTATTGTAGTTTGTTGCTTATAACCAATTGCTTTTATACAAAAATCGAGTAAAATAGTATCGCAAATCAAAATATATTTGATAAAAAGATCTAATTCTCATTCATTTACAGTAAAACTTTTTGATTTAATTTATGATCAAATAGTAATGGTGGTCTGAAATAATTCCTGCCTGACTAGAGACACTCTTCTGTGTAGACACTCCTATCTGTTCTTACATACATTTGTGTTACCAATTATTTCATTCATTAAAATAATCTGTGCATCCTTCTAGAAATGGGCTGTGAAGAGTATTATGATGTGGCCGATTATAAATGTGAAGAGGTTTTATGTGTGTTCAACCAAATAGCTTCAAGAGTTAATCAAACTATCCCCTCCTGATGTAACACCTCTTTGTTTTCACAATAACTGGACTGCGATTGATCGGCGTTCACCATTATCGTGCCCTTTCTCACAATATGTTTTGTGCGTTTGCTGTGCAGAAAGCACATTAAGGTCACGCGCCAACTGATCGCGGCCATCTATTCTTGTAGTTTGTCTTAGAACACATTTGTTATTAAATTTTAGCAGAAGTTTGCAGTAGACATTGAGTATAAAGTTATTGTTGGTTAGATAATAGTCATCCTTTGTTGACCTTAACAATATTAGTACAATAAAATAGAAACTGTTTTTTTTTTTGTTGGTTTGAATCTCTATGGTAAGCTTAAAAAAAATATATGCTGTTATTCCTATCTACAAAAATGAAGGAATATTTCCTTTGAGTAAGCTTTTCTATTCTCAGTATTTAGGGTACTTTGTGTCCAAGTATGGTTTGTTCTTTTCAATGTGACCTTTTCCTGAACTAATCTAAATTTTGTAATTTTTCAGAGCGCGGTGCAGAGCGAAGCGTGCCCCTTACCAACCTTTCAGTCGGCGACGTCGTGAACACCCTCAAACAACTCGTCAAGTAAATAACTTATTTCTAATATAATTTATAATGTAAATAGGAAATTAATAGACATTAAAAGGTTGGCTGCAACAGTTGTTTTGAAATTTTTGAATATTACAAACTGTTAATCAATCAATCAATCAGCCTATTGAAGTCCAGTGCTGGACGTAGGCCTCCCCAAGGGCACGCCAAAGCGCGCGATCACCCACTTTCCTCATCCAGCCACCACCAGAGACCTTCCAGGTCATCAGTCCACCTGGCAGGGGGGCGTCCCACACTTCGATTCCTAAGACGTACGACGCGTACGTTACAAACTGAGTAGTCCTATATTCAAAAGTCGATTATCTAATTTACTTGCTCTGCTCTGTAAGCTGTAGACCTGGTGAGTCATTAGCATATTTTTTTTACATTTTTAGCCATTTAAAAAAAATTGAAATTCTGATTCGATAAATAAATTGTACTACCTATATTTATCGAACCTGTTCACAAAATTTCATGAAAATCGATTGAGTAATGCGATCTGTAGAGGAGAATAGCTGGACATCCGGACTTACCAATACTTTTTTGCATCTCCGTTTGATAGAAAATATCTATTATAGCTTAAATTGACATCAAGGAGTAACTAGAGGAGAGTAATTATACACTAAGTGTTTTTATACACTAAGTTGGCAGCCCCCCCCCCCTCTCCATACAAGGCTATATTACTTTTCTTTTTAATATTTGCATAAGATTCTACCGATAACAATGACTGAGAGCCGGAAGTATGTCTTATTATAACTTTATACTTAGCCCTTTTAGCTCATCATTAATCAACAGTTCATATACGTTCGCACCGAGGGGCTCGAGCCTACCCTGAATTAGGGCGATTAGGCCTTAGTCCATCACGCTGGCCCAGTGCGGGTTGGTCGACTTCACACACACAACCTTTGAATTTCTTCGCAGAAGTGTGCAGGTTTCATCACGATGTTTTCCTTCACCTTAAGGGCGTTTTTCCATATAATTACTAGGATGGCCAAACCGGATCAGAAACAGATAAGAATCGAATGAGAATCGGATACGGATGAGTGCGCAAACGCCCTAAGAGCGTCGATCGTCTTTTAGTTCACGTGAGTGTATAATCAGATAAAAAAAATACAGATGAGTGTTTAAAAATAATTTATTATGCTTAGCTAAACTAATAACTTTAACAATAACACTTAAATCTACATCGCAGTATGGATATTTATTGCCTAAAGGCAGGCAGTACAGTGCAATTGAGATAAGAATAGGTTGGGACACTTGGCTAACATTACCCTAATCTACATATACCTTATCCATTTGAAATAAATAATGGTGTCGATAAACTAAACACTAAAATTAGTCCTGTCACTTTTTAACATTTTTAATTGAAAAGGGACCGAAGATCATCGGTTTTGTTTTTGTCTATGACTTCACGACTAAATGGCTAAGGTAGTATAGAATGGGCTTCTTCCTCGCCGTATCCTCATGACTGAGGGTCGTGCCCACCAAAAGACGCGTTGCGGGAATGGGCATGTACCTACCTATTACGGTGTATTTATGTATTAATTTGACTGATTTGCGACCGGCCCTTCCTACTCTCATTTTAATCACATTGTACAGCCAGCTGACGAATTAGCTGACCCCCCCCCCCGCTCGAAACCGATGAGATTTTCTCAGGTGATTATTTATATTTTTAGATAACATTTTATATACTCGTACAGTTTATTAACTTGCACAATTATACGAAATTTCATGATAAAGCAAAAACAATTACCCAAGAAACCTTCATCGGTTTCGAGCGGGGGGGGGGGGTTACGTTAGCTAATTCGTCAGCTGACTGACAAACAGATACGTTTGATTTCAAATAAACAATTTAAACAAAGATACTATATTTAAATAAATTCAAAATATTAATACTTATTTCAACTACATACTTGGTACAAGTTTTGTACAATTTTATTACTCTGCGTTTGTTTTATCTACCTAGGTAAGCATTTAAAAATTGAGGTAAGTAACATGTTTTTATGGGGAACCCTCTCATAGGTTTTTTAAAATATATTAGGCTAATTTAGATATCAGTAAAAGGTGCATTCGGGAAATTCGGATAATCTGTTTTCTTCTGTTTTCCTCTAAAGCACGTCCCCGAGATAAGGCGGGCGAAGAAATATCTTTAACGCTTATTTTAAAAACAATTTACTGATGTTATATTAACAATTTACTGATGTTAAATTAATAACATGTAAGTACTTTCGATCTTTAAATTAATTTTAAACAAGGCGTGAAATACAATGCTATTAAAATAACAGGACGAGCTCTTAGCTAATCACGAGAATTTATTATAGTACCATTGTGCTACGGTATATTTTTTTTTTATTGATTTGACAGAATGACGTCACAAATTGCGTGTCTTATTTTGATTTTAATGGCATTGTAATTTTATAAATATTATTGGTAGAACTACTAATGGTAATAGATTTTGTAAATCTATAACCTAACTTCTATACCATTGATTCTATAGCCTGTCTTATTAATTTAATTAATTTGATAGGCGTACTTAAAACACAACACAACAAGACTTTGGAACTATAAAGTATGATCATAATCAAATTGTTTCTATATTCGTTATGAATAAGTTATGTTAGGTGCATGATTTGGTAAGACCATAAATCCAAGAAATCAACTAAAGAAAAGATCTATACGTATTCACAAATACGTACTAATTTGTATTACGTAGGTAATCGGCATAGTTCAATAAATCGTATATGTGCCGCAACAAGTTATGAGCGCTGACCTTGAATGTGCCAGTAGCTTTCTCTTTTACTCTTATGCGTTTACAGAATGAGAGTGAGAGAGATGCTTATGCCATTTAATAGGGTAGTTGACTGTATTAAAAATAATGCATAAGCTTATAATCTAAGCAAATAGACAATCCGAAAATATTTGTATGAAACGAGCAAAGATTGATGACGCGTGTCGCCTCGGAGCGAAGCGATCGTCTTTTATTTCCTCTGAGGAAACGAGCCTGCGGCCTTATTTTCTTCTTCAATAAACAAAATCAACTAAAAAAACTACATAAACGAACATAGCATGGCGTGACGTCACGCCTTGTTAATAGTCTTGGGTCTGGAATGGTATTTTTTTTTTATGGATCTAATCTCTATTTCTACCAGAGTGGTAATATAGCGAGCGCGGACTTGCGGAAATGTAATGACGGATCTAAGTGATGTAATAACATCCTATGGAAATAAATTATTTTGACTTTGACTTTGGCGGGGGAGCAGAAGGCTCGTACCCCTTACCCGGAATGGTATTTTCCATTTAGACTATTCCAAAACGGGTAGAGCGGTATTTGATAGCAGTCTATTTCACTTGCACTTATGGAATTTGAAGGATGCAAGCAAAAAAAGGCGTAAGCGATTAATTCTCGCACGTTTAATAAAAAAAAAGCTAATTTGACTCGGTCAACTACCGTCAGCGCTCAAAACTAGCAGCAAGACAATACCATCAACATCACTGGAAAGCCGGTAGTCCGAAGAGTTCAGGCTGGAACTTGGCTAGCGAAGGCAGGACGATGGTCGCGTGGGAGGTCAGTCTCTTGTCCAGGTGAGGCTCTGGCACCATCACCACTTGCATCCCGGCCTTCACGCCCGCCGTCACGCCGTGCGGGGAGTCTTCGAAGACGAGGCACTGGAACAACAATTACATAAAACAACACTTCTATTATTTTTATTTCTACCTTCTTCTTCATCGTATTGGTTCGTAAGGTCGAAAACCGACTTCATGGACATGAATACATGATTCATTTACATGAATCTACAGAGCTACCTACTTCTGTAGATAGTAGCCGGGACCCACGCTAAACGTGCCTTCTGAAGCACCAAATCAACTTTCTTTTCGGACAATCGGGTGATTCAGTCATGAACCAAACTGGGAAAAGTTTCACAAACCCTGCGTTCCGAAACGCGCTGAAATCGATTAAAGCACCCGTAATCGCGTACCGAATTACTGTCAGCAGGCAAAACTCATACGTTTTTTTGCTTGAAAATCTGATTCGGCTGTAACTAAGCTGTCAAAATCGTCCTCCGAGTGAGTGCTGGTCTAGGTGCTGGTGGCATTGAATTCACCCGCCTAGCGCCTGCTTACTTCCTCACCTCCGCCGACGACGCCTATCAAAACGGATACCTACCAAATCTACCAACATGCAAATATTGTTGACAGTTATAAAAATTGGATTCGATTCACACAGTCACGTTGTAACTGAACATCTCATCTCTAAAAATAATAATCAAAATTGGCCGTTGATCATCTAATAACAGATCCTTTCTACGTTGTGAGAGTAACCCAAACTCTTTTAGAAATTTACAATGTGATCGTCTTTATATTATGTTTTCTAACTGCGGAATTACACATAGAGTCGCCTACTCAACTTCTATGTTATTCCTATATACAGATTCGTCCCTATCTCTCGCCCGAACACAGGAGTATCAGTTGCCAGCCGGCAAGCAGTCTACTCCTGATTACCCATGCTCGTGGACTGAAAGAATAAAGTCACCAGGAAATCCCAGCGACTTTATTAAGCAATACTAACTTCGTATTCTGAAAAGAACTTCGAAGTTTATTACTTCTGCAATAAGAGCCCAGATTCCTGAAATGGATCACAAGGATTATTACATGATATATGTAATTTAAAAGGTATAAAAGGATGTCTCCAGGACTGCCTCAGCGAGTCCTTAGAGCCGGCGACGGGTGTGTCGTCTGTAGTTCTGAAAGGAACTTCTAGTTCTTAGAGGAACTTTCGTTGAGGGGCATTTCCTCAACAGAATGATCAATAACCAAGTTTCTCTAATGATACTTCCTGGAGACGACCATCCTAGCTCTACGCACCGGGATACCCTTTTCCTTAAGCTATGTCAACCGTATTGAAAAATACAGTTACATAATCTCTCTGTGTCTTCCATACTACCATCACACAAGGGATCCAGCAAGATCTAGCAAGATCCAGCCCTGACGAAGGAACTAGTTTTAGTTCCTTCAGCTAGTTGATTGCTAAGACCCCAGATCCCGAGCAAGACAGCAGTCTAGCAGCAAAGACCCGATACGCTCACACCTTTACAGCAAACTAACTGTTAAAGCATTTACGAGACGAGTGAGAATAAACGCTCCACCAACGCGCTCTCTGTGAGTCACTTCCCACTCTGTCCTTCAGAATGCTCCTGTCCTCCCCTCACCACAGAGGTGTAGGAAAAAGGTTAAAATAATAGACAATCCCGAAGGATTGTCTACAGCGGACTCTGGTCCGACCGGTGCGCCTTAAGCGATGGAAGGAGACCAAAGTCTCTTCGTTGAAAGCATAAGCTTCTCGTGGTAAGCCGAAGCTAGTGGACTACGTCCAATCGATACTAGCCGTAGCGTTCCCGATACGGCTGAGCCGCTGTGGTAACCTTTTGGGAGGCTAATCCCGTCTTCCACCGAAGTGTCCAACGTATTGCGTTCAAGGGTGTGTTTATAGGATAGTCCACACGTGAACCAGCGCCTATGATGGTAAACCATCTTCCAACGAGCAAGCTCGAAGGGATGACCTCACAGCTGCTACTGACTGTGGGTCTCATATCTGGATTGCTCCTGCATACTGGATCTCCGTCTATCTGAACGGTACTGCCAGGGCAGATCTGCTCCAACTTCATATCTCCATATATATATATCTCCGCCGCGCGTCTCCGTGCCTGAGACCGCATATGAATCTAAAGACTCATTTCAGCTATCGCTCTGAATATAGCATTACAGCCTTCATCATCGCTCGTCCAGTCCACTGCTGGACTATGAGCCTCCTCTCCTTGCAACCATATGTGTCGATATTACATCGCACAGTTGATTCAGTAATAAATCATACATGATGATATTAGCCAGAGCAGTCCACGTCCAGTTTCTCGTTCTCAATTAATAAACTCGTTCCAGTATGCCTCTTCACAGACTTATGTCTTGAAGGAAGCCACTATGTCCTCCGCTATCTCCATTATCGGGGTTAAGACTTGAAAGACCATCATCGACACTAATCAGTCTGAGGACCACCGCGCACGGCTGTGGACAAGTCCCCATCCGCGGCTATGTATTCAAGTCGCTGTATGCGTCTTCGGTCAATCAGCGGTTCAGAGCTAGACATACAGTGGTAGCGGCATTCATAGCAGCCCGATGGTTACTCCACATCTTCATAGGTCAGATACGGAAATCTCTCCACAGACTTGCGTCTTGAAGGTAGCCACTAAGATATTGTTAACTCCACTATCGGGGGTAAACTTAGTGTACTTATCACGCCTAGGATGCGACCCATACATCAGCGGTTCAGAGCTAGACATGCAGTGCCAACAATATCATAGCAGCGATAGTTATACCTCGTCTTCATGCGTCAGATAAGGGCTCTCTATGAGATGGTCAAATATAGTGCATTATATGATCAGTTTGATCCAGCGGCCGTGTCCGCTTTCATTAGGTCATCTAGGTGCGTCAAGCCTATGATTCCCTTGATTTTCATTTTTGACCATCTCGGATGGGATATGTCATCCATAGAGGCATAACTAACCGTTCCCATATCAAACAGGCAGCACGCCAGTCTTCAGGGACCGAAATCCCGTCGAAAGGCAGTGAGAGGCTGTGCAGCGCCTGCGACTTTAGGTTCGGCAATTATTTCACTTGGTTTTCCAAGTATAGACTTATATTAGTCTATTTTTGCACTTTTATAATAATGTCAATTTTCTTGAACTTAACGTTCCGCCAGCCATCTATTCCTAGACGGCCGACTGCCTCCCACCATGTATATTGGCGATACGCATCGACGGTACGCGCTAGGTCAACAGGCCCTTTTCCTAAACTTGTTCGATAATTCTGAAACTCACAATGCGAACGTATCTCAGTCTATGCACCCCAAGTATGCATTTAGTTTTGCATTATCTCTTTTAGTTTCCGAGTTATTAATTTTAGAAATATCAAAAATGTTCAATACAAGAACGTATTAAAATTAAAAACATTCATTACAAGAACGTAATAAAATTAAAAACATTCATTACACGAACGTATTAAAATTATAAAAATTCATTACAAGAACGTATTAAAAAAACAAAAATTCTCTTAATTCGTCTCGAATCCTTTATTATAACTTTCTCTATGTCTTACAACAGACACACGTTGTTCTACATAGTTTTAATTTACATTAGGGTCGGGGAGTTACAACGTTTAAGTTTGTCTCTCCTTTAGAGCACGTAAAACATTAGACTCTCAATCTGACAGGTACTATGCTATGCCCTTATTTTAGGTTATCAATCATTCGTTCATCTGAATTCACCTCTCTTTCATTGGCCATAAAAACGAAAAGGATAGCTGGATTTTAAAATTAGAATTAGAGCATGACTTCCCGAATTGGGGCCTCCTCAATGATCATTTCCACCGAAGGACTCCCCCAAGGATCTCCGTAACCAAATCGTCGGTCCACCTCGACTCTTTCAGTTAAAACAAATACAACGTGTTAGTGAAATAACGCAAAACCTCTCGGGTGGTAACTTCTTGTTACGGAACTTTTTCCAAATCGCAAAAAAATAATACTACTTTTCGTACAAATAGGGAATACGTACATTTTTTTTTAATTCATTAATCGAAATATTTCAAGTTCCAGGTAAACACATAAAAAATATTTTTTCATTACTCATACCCTGAAAGTAGGTAGTTCGGAAGTTGCCTGAGGAGCGGATTGAAGGTAATACTTTTCAGCCCGGAGGGAGAATCACTTTCAACTGACAGCTGTCATACATTCATTAATTCTGGCAAATTATAAAAAAAAACTGGTTCTAATTTCACATTTCTATTGAACTATGTTCCATCTTTCTATACTCGCTGTATAGAAAGATGGCCGGTCACTGCGGCCATTCTGTTTGACCCCCGCTTTGCACACAAAGTGAATGGTGATGAGAGAGCTGGCTGCCTCGTGCTATAATATATATTATAGCTCCGTCTGTGATGCCCTTTAGAGGGACAGATATATTTGTCAATTTGCGGGTTTGTTAGTGTAGTGAACAACCAAATAGCATTATGCCAAAAGGAGAAAAAAAAAAAAACCACGAAAATCATAAAACATATATTGTTTAATAATGTTGTATCTAATTCGTTTTTCGATCAATTTCGATTCTGTTTCGACTGTCAATATTCTATTATTGTATACTTTCAGATGAACTATGAAAAAAAACTAATATTTTTTTATGCATGTTCCCTATCTGCTAGTTACTGTTGATGAGATTATTTGAAATTTCGGAATGTTTCCAAAACAAGTTAATATTACTGCATATTACTCTACTCTTTGCACAGACGGTTAAGATACGGTGTTATAGCACGAGGCAGCCAGCTCTCGTCGCCATTCACTTTGTTTGCAAAGCTTCAAGCAGAATGGCCGGTCACTGATTGATTCGCCATTTTGTTTGACCCGCGCTTTGCGTGAAAGTGAATGGCGACGAGAGAGCTGGCTGCCTCGTGCTATACGATCGTATCTTAACCGTCTGTGACGCCCTTTATGGGCTGAGTTACCACCCGAGACCCGAGGTTTTGCGGTGGTTATTTCACTAACACATTGTATTATTTATGGGTACTCGGATCCTAAATCTACTTTTCTCGCAAACTGCTCATTAGTAGAAATCTCCCCTTTTTCTTTAATAAAAGATTAACAAATACAAATAAAAAATACCAGTTACTTAGTTTATTGATATACCATTTTATTGAACATCTAATATAACTTTTTTTTTATTATTTTATTAATATATTTAATATTCACCTACAGTGCGACAAAAAAGAGTAGACAAAAAATGAGGACGCTGTACAGAGTTAATTGGCAACACAACACTTATGATTTTTTAGCCAATCATTGCAACTTCCTGTTTTTTTTTTTTTATTAGTCACTGCCAGATCATCTGGTGTTGCCTTTGGTGAAGAATTTAGTTCCATCATTATTTAATTTCTACTCTTTTGTGTCGCTCTGTAAAACTATCACGATTTTTGCAAGTATAAGTTTTTAGTAAGAGTAGAAATGAACATGGAAACTTGTTCCACGCTTTCATTGTATCTTTTATAATGGTCACAAATATTTTCAACACCTCTATTGACCATGGTGCATATTTCACCCATATGTTTATCTTTTCCATACTTTTGTAAGGTGCTACAAAATATTTGTATAAATATGCTACCGAGTATTTCACTTCTGTGTGCTAGGAAATCAGGAGCGGCTGCATAGAAAACTAAGCAACCTTTTTTGAAACATTTTTTAGGTGTAATGTCTGTTGCTACTCCTTCAAAGTTTTCTGATTTGGTATCATTACTGGGAGTTGTTTCATTGTCATTGTTGATCCCACTTTGAATTTCTTCATCAGCATCTTGACATGATTGCAATATCATTACTTTAGGTATATCCAGGTTTCTCAGCTGGAAACTTTCATTTACTAAGTCCAGTATTGTTTCGGTTCTAACTTTCACTGAGTCGGCTGCAAACACATGACCTAGCACACCATGTGATAATATACATAACATGAAAACACTGTCGTCTTGTCTGACTATATTCTGAATAACATGTTTAATACTACGGAGCATCTCATCGCGCCCAATGTTATTTTGACAAACCACTTTAAATTTTAATTGTAACATTGTATTTTTCAGTGCTCTTTCATCTTTTGCTGAACCAAGTCGTTTTGAAAGAGATTTGTGTGAAAAATTTCCCTTAATACTTTCTCTCGAAGGATAAAATTCTTCTTGATTGATGATGTAACAAACTCCTATTCTTTCAGGGTTTTTTATAACATAATCACTGTTATTGCTTGCTTGAGAATCAGTTTTGAGATTTTTTGTCTCAATAAAGTCTTCAATATTGATATTTTCAAATTGAGCAATTAATTCTTCAGAATCGGAGTCATCTTCTGTTAATGTACTATCATCGTCAATTGATATTGGTTCTTCGTTGAGCTTACACTGAACTTTTTTAAGTTCATTGGAAAAGTCCTTAAGCTCGGGGAAGTGATGAAGGATTTGTGTAAGATCTTCAACGTAACATTTACCATTTGATTTATTATTACACATTAGTTCCAATAAAACTAGCTCACAGTCTGCATACTTCGTAGTGTCATATCCAAAACTTTTCAGACTTTTCTGCAGTTTAATAAGAATAGACGAGTCAATGTTCTCACATAGTTTGTAAAGAATTTTCTTTATTGGGTTGATGTACAACTTTAAATGGATGTTATTTGGTTCAAAATTATTTTTGACAGCTTCTACATTGAATCCCATCTTCCAGATGACATGGAAAAGTTGACAAATGGTCAGGGCTTCTAAGAACTCATATTTCCAAGACGCGCGTCCTTCGACAGATTTGGCCCAGTTGCAAAGCAAGCCCAAGCCGGTGTCGTCATCGTTAGAAATTCTCATAAAAACTATGAGCTTTTGCAGGGCGTCACTTGGTTCCTCATATAGAAGGAACACTAAGGAGATCAGGTCATAAGAGTCTAAATCCTTCTCGATTCGGGACACCACGTCAACGTTGATGGAGTTGATGTTTAGAAAGTTGAGCGGTGCGCTTCGAGACAACGCGTCTGTACGAAACATTTTATAAGTGATATTTACTGAATATTCAATAATGCACAAATAATAACTTGAAATAAACACTGAATTACTTTTTTCCTTTCCTATCTTTATTTCCAACTTAACCTTGTTTAACCTGCACTTGTCCAGACAGAAACGTGATTATTTTATGAAGCGAGTGTTGCCGTCGAATATCTAAATATTAGGCGAATGAGTGCACCTATTTTTCTTTTAGTAATTTTACTTGCATCAACTTGCATGTGACCTGTGTCTTTCTCTAGAATCTTAAGTTCTAAAAAAGTCAAAGAATATTTATATAGTATTTTTTATCTATGTTCTTATATCTCTAGAATCTTAATAGGTTCTAAAAAAAAGTCAAAGAATATTTATATAGTATTTTTTTATACTATTGTAAAACAATCAAGACGTAAATAAATTGTTTACTTTCAAACTGTCTGGCAACTCAGTGAATAGGGGGAATACCCGGAGAAATGTCAAATAGCCAACTAGACACGTTCCGGTCTACGCAAATTTTAACTTAATTTTAAGTAAATTATGGCTGGTTTACACGTATTAAGTTGTTTAGTAGTTAACTAAATTTTAAGTAAATTAATGCGTGTAAACAGCGAATTTAGTAGTAAGTTGCAAGTTAAAATTTAGTGTGCAAGTAAACAAGTAGATTAGAACATTTTCTATTTTTCGGGTAAGTTGGTGGGCGTGGCCTGTCACTTGACACGTTTGGAAAGGCGCGATTTAGTTAATTTTAAGTTAAATGCGAAGTGCAAAGTTAAGTGCGAGTGTTTTATGTTTATTTTTTGGAAATATTTTAATATATATTATTATATACCTATATATAGAAATATTAATGATTAATATATTATTAATACTAAATATTAATCATTAAAAATAATAATAATATAATATAAAAAAATAAATAAAAATATAATATTAATTATATAAAAATAAATATTTCATTATACTTTATTATTTTATTTATTATATTTATTAAATATTTGAATTCGCTGTTTATCGTCCATCTTGGGCTAACTAAAGAGCTTAACTACTAAAATACTAAAATGACGTGTAAACACTTACTTAAAATTTAGTAGCTTAAAATTTAGTTGCTACTAAACAACTTAATACGTGTAAAACCAGCCATTACACGTATTAAGTTGTTTAGTAGTTAACTAAATTTTAAGTAAATTAATGCGTGTAAACAGCGAATTTAGTAGTAAGTTGCAAGTTAAAATTTAGTGTGCAAGTAAACAAGTAGATTAGAACTTTTTCTATTTTTCGGGTAAGTTGGTGAGCGTGGCCTGTCACTTGACACATTTGGAAAGGCGCGATTTAGTTAATTTTAAGTTAAATGCGAAGTGCGAAGTTAAGTGCGAGTGTTTTATGTTTCTTTTTTGGATATATTTTAATATATATTATTATATAGATATTAGGTATAGAAACATGGTATAAAACATTAATGATTAATATAAAATTAATATTAAATATTAATCATTAAAAATAATAATAATATAATATAAAAAAATAAATAATAATATAATATTAATTATGTATATAAAAAGAAATTATACTTTATTATTTTATTTATTACAGATTTGAATTCGCTGTTGATCGTCCATCCATAAAGAGCTTAACTACTAAAATGACGTGTAAACACTTACTTAAAATTTAGTAGCTTAAAATTTAGTTGCTACTTGACAACTTAATACGTGTAAACCAGCCATAAGGCCGATTTACATTGAGTCAGTAACTGACGTCAGTCAGTACAGGATAGACGAGCACTTTGACTCTATGTAATCGGCCTATTGAGTCGCACAGTGATTCGTCTAGAACAAGCTGAC
Source organism: Carpatolechia fugitivella (assembly GCA_951230895.1). Lineage (NCBI taxonomy): Eukaryota > Metazoa > Arthropoda > Insecta > Lepidoptera > Gelechiidae > Carpatolechia > Carpatolechia fugitivella. The sequence goes on from OX579649.1 coordinate 2,830,030, forward strand.
TGGACAAAAACCATGTCTCAGTTTCCCAGAAATTTTTATTCCTAGTAATAGTTAACACATAGGTAACAACAATCCCAGGAATAATTAGAGTCTACCCTCATTAGTTAATGAGCATTGACAACGAGTATTTAAGGTAAGGGGTATTTTTGTATGCAATTACTTGCAAAAACGTCTCGGTCGTGTTAATTTCTCTCTGTTTTATGGCGCTTTGTATATAAATTTTGTGAAATGGATTTGAATCTTGAGGGTGAGTAGTATATTTTGATACTAAATTAATTGGTATAGCTTACTATTATAAATTGTAAAATAATATGTATTTAAAAAAAACTTGTGATTTTACCTTGTTTTCAAACTTTAAAGGTCAAAAAGTTACATGTACAAACCTGTACAAATTCTACGAAATATTTTTTATGGTACCTTTAAGTGTATAGATTCTTTCCATAAAAAAATCCATTGCGACTTTTTTGCACAACTATTTTTTTTTTATTTTTTTTTTAGGTTGCGTTTATAAAATCTCAAGAAAGGATTTTTTCGAGGAATGGCTAAGACACCCTAAGGACAAACGCAACGAAGAGATATTTCGTTTAGTTTCCCTGCGGAACGATCTAACTGGTGTAACTGAGAGTTCTATACGTGAAATGAAGCTCACTATTGCCAAGTATGGGTCACAAATTCTGAAGAAGTGGGATAGCTGCGCAAGGAATCGCGACCGTTTCCTAGCCAAAAAAAAACAATGAAGAGTGGCTGGAAGGTCCCGATATTTCATTTGATATCTTCGTTCATCCTTCAGTACAACCATCGACCTCAACAAGCGTTCCTGCTGGTCCGGGCCGACCACATTTAGATTTCCATGAAGCTAGCACGAAGACCAAACGGCGAAGGATTGATGATTTGTTATCAAAACCGAAGCATAGAAGAACTCGTGTATGCAGCAGAAGTATCGACAAGGCTATCGGGGCAACGGAATGTAGCTCGGGTTATCAAAGAAGTGACCAGTAGTGATCCTGATAAGTGCAGTGAGATTTTGAAAAAAACTGAGTGATGAGGCAATGCCTAGGTGTTTGAGCAATGAAGAAGCATTAGCTTACTATGTAGACGCAAAATGCACAAGTCACGCTTATAAACAGACACGGAAGTGGAGCTTCAAAGCGGGTCACAAGGTATTTCCGTCGTATTATAGTGTTAGAAAAGCAAAACTAGCTTGCCTGCCTCTAGAAGAACATACTGTTGTGAATAAAACTCGTGCTGAAATCAAATTGCAAGCAGTTTTAGATAAAACTGCTCAGCGTTTGGTAGCAGCACTACATGAAGTTTTCAACAGCTTGTCGTGTTCTTTTTTCACGCTCATTAGCAAATGGGGTTGTTATGGAAGTTCAGGTCATAGCACTTACAAGCAAAAATTTACCGATGCAGCTAACACCGATGAGTTTTTGTTTGTATTTTCATTCGTTTCTCTTCGATTACTTGATGAAAAGAACAATATTGTGTGGCAGAACCCTCGTCCATCTTCAAGTGTGAATTGTCGGCCAATAAAGTTTATTTTTGCCAAAGAAACCAAAGAGCTTACTGTTTTAGAAACCAACAATATTTTAGAAGAAATAAACAATTTATTGCCGACAGTTTGCAAGTTTCAAGAGAACGAGTTATCTATCACACATGAATTGCTTTCAACTATGGTTGATGGGAAAGTTTGCAATGCTATGACTGAAACAAAATCTACACAGACATGTTATATTTGTAATGCTGATGAATGATGAAGGCAGAGAGTTTACGGTTGACAAAAGTAAGCTCTGTTTTGATGCTTGGATCCGTACCTTTGAATGCTTGCTCCACATTAGTTATCGACTTGATGTAAACCAATGGAGGCTAAACAAAAATATTAAAGCTAGTGTGGATCAGCGTTCAGATGAAATAAAACATCAATTTAAAAGTAGAATGGGGTTGATTGTTGATAAACGAAAACTAGGCTACGGAAATTCTAATGAGGGAAATACCGCTCGCAGATTTTTCGATAATGCTGAACTAAGTGCTGAGATCACAAAGTTAGATGCCGAATTGATAAAAAAAATTGATATATTACTCCGTGCTTTGTCTTCGGGATATGATATAAATTTTGAAAAATTTGAAAATTTTGCCTTACGAGACCAAAAATCTTTACTTGAATCTTTATTCGTGGTATAACATGCCTGTAACTGTTCACAAAATACTTCTGCATAGTTCTGAGTTTACCAAGACGTTTCATTTGCCTATGGGACAGCTTTCGGAGGAGGCATAAGAAGCTCATAATAAGGACTGCAGAAGATTTCGTGAGCATAATACACGGAAGTGTTCGCGTATTGCCACTAATAAAGATTTGTTAAATATGTTATTAATTACATCTGACCCTGTAATTAACAGTTTAAGAGAAGTGCCTCGAAAAAAATGCAGTAAGCTCCCTTCCGAGGTTCTAGATTTATTAAATTCGCCTAGTGTAACAGTAGATAAGGTTGTAGTATCTAGTTATTGTAAGCAAATTGATAATCATGATCATGATTATTCAATAAATGATTCCAGTGAAAGTGATGAAGATGATTAGGTAAATGTTTTCTAATGACATTTGAGTACATTAAATATCATTAGAAGACAATAATAGTAATAGTTTTTTTTTTTTATTAATTTAAGAGGTAATTTTCGTTCTTATTTAATTTTAATTAGTTTCTATTTGTATTATGACTTTTTACACTAGTTTACAGTTTATTATGTGTGTATGTATCTGTCATTCACTTTTTTATACCTATATATTTTTATATACATGCCGATAATGAACCTCCTTCTATATAAATAGATCTTTTTTAATCAAGTTATTTTTTTATTTCAATTTCCTAACTAAATAATTACTTCTTAATTATTTTTATCTTGTTAGAATCCATAAAAATGTGAAACTGAATAAAACAAATCATGCAGAAACTAAAAAACACCAAAAATTAATTAAAATAATTTTGTCCAGTCAGCTTGTTCTAGACGAATCACTGTGAGTCGGTCGCTGGAGTCAGTGGGCCTGGATAGACGAGCGCCCTATACACACTAACGCTTGCATGTTAACTCTTGTTAAAAGAGCTCGTCTATCCTGCACTGACTGACGTCTGTAACTGACTCAATGGAAATCGGCCTTTTTTGATGGAGTCGCTGTCGCCAGATGCGACGAGGAAAACTATATACATAACAGGGTGGCCCATTTAGATGGGTTGGTACGTCTGTAGTAACTCAGTCGTTTAGCTGCTTTATATTTGTCAGGTATACATTGGCATTTCACTGGTGGCGCTTGTAGTCAGTCAGTCACACACAACGCAATGTGTTAGCTAAATAACGCAAAACTTGTCGGGAGGCAGGTCAGCCCATGAACCTGAACAACTTTTGTTCCACAACATTTAAAAATTTGCAAAATAATTCGAACTTTCATACAAATTGACTCGATTAGTTGATCAGTTAGTATAAAAAGTATAAAACAAATACTTTGTGGGACTTCTGGCACAGTTCTGCAACAAAAGTTGTTCAGTTTGATAGGCGCCCATTACACGATCAATCCAGATCGCGATCAGTGATCTCGATCCAGATTAAATGTGTAACGTGTTATACAACCAACCAAGCAGATCAAGTATCTATTGCGATCCGTGACCTTGATCCAGATCACGATCTGGATTGACCGTGTAATGCGCGCCATAGGCTGAGCCACGACCTAAGAAATTTTGCATTAGTTAGCTAACACGTCGTATAATGCTCAGAGGAACAAAAGACGATCGCTCCGCGAGCCGACACGCGTCAGAAATCTTTGGTATAATGATATTTTAGCACCGCGTACGCAACAATGAGCACTGAGGGTCTGTCAAATACATTGTTATGACTTATGATATTATGAGTATACCTATAGGTCGTTTAGTATAGGTCCAATCTTGCATTATTTACTAGCATTTCTTCCTTACCTTAGAAGGATGTGGTTTATCAGGGAACCTTGCAGCTGCCACCAGGAATATATCAGGGTGAGGTTTGCCAAACTTGACTTCAGGGTCTGTGCTGCCCATGACGGAATGGTGGAACTTCGCAAACAGGTCTTTGTAAGCCGCTATCTTGGTTTCCACCGACCGAGCGCTGGAAGATGTTGCTAGTGCAAAGGGTACCTTTGTCTTGTCTAGATGGCGTATCAGGCGCTCTGCTCCTATAAGTAGAATAGATAAGGTTTTAACTAATTATTATATTACATTTGTGCAAAGATCTGTTCCTGGATAAACAAAGTATGTTTTTGCATAAAATATTATAAGTAGATTATAGGCGACGAGTGTCCTACAACAATTCTGAGTATACATTTTTGAGGATTTTTAAGATATTAAAAAAAATAAGAGCAGTTGTAAAAATAAAGAGATTTACCTACCTGATTTAAATCAAGTACAATAAAAGGAGATAAAAATAATTATGCTGTTGTTACATTCTTTTCAGTGACTACTTAGTACTTACTGTGAAATAAATCTTATACTGTACAACTATTGTCAACTTAAGATAGCACACAATTTAATTTACGTAATTGAAGGAACACAATATATTGACATTTTCAATAATTGTAATATATTAAAAAAAAAATATATATATATATAATTTAGTTTTACATGCAAAGCATTTTTTTTATCTAGTACCTACATACTATATTTATATATTTTTATAAAAGATTTTGTTTTCACAAAAACACAACACAACATTATCATGCTCATATCCCTAAAAGGATAAGCAGAGCTTTAGTGAGCTCCCTAAGAGCACACATTAAAATCACATTTGGCAATATTTCTGTTGTCAAATATTTTTTTGGTGATTGATTAAATTGTACCCTTAAGTATTTTAAAAAGTTTTAGGCCAGGTTTGAATACCAACCATCCAAAAGAGAAGTTCCAGCCAGCATTGTGTCACCTAGTTTAAGAAGCTGATCTCTAAACTCCGTGGGAGAAACAGGCAGTTTAAGCTCCTTGCATAGGATCTCCGAAAGCCTCTGCTCTGTGCCACCTAGAACCTTCATCATCAGCTCATCGGTATACTCGTGACCATATTGAGCACATAACTGGGTTATCATTTTCTTGTAAACTTGCTCGGTGTCTGAAAATTTCAGAAAAGGAAATTTAAATAGTAAGCATTTTTATCTTTTATAATTTAAATAGTTTATCTCAAGATCAATATGGGCTGCATAACATACGTGTTTCTTGCAAGTAAAATAGTTATATAAAAAATATATTTAAATTTGAAAGAAACAAAAAAAAAGTTGCATTGAATGAACAGCCTCAACTTTATAAATATTAATATTCTGTCAGCCAGCTTCAACGTTTACCTACATTTTCATGTAAATTGATGCATTGTTGTATGTGCGAAAGTTCAACAGGAAATGTAAATAATAACCTTCAATTGAATAACATTGAGAGCATGAAAAAGGTCGAATCCAAAATACTTACCCAAAAGTAAACCATCCATGTCGAAAATACAGTGCGTGACCTTATTGTAAGTTTTCGTCGAGATAAACCTCTTTCCGACAGAATTTGTCACAGTTTTTAATAAATAAAACCTCATGGTTACGGTTAGTTCGCCGGCTGTTATGTAAAAATGTTACGATGAAACTAACAATACGCTAATGCCTCATATGTTGAAGCATTTATTGCGGTTGTAATTCACAATTTGTTAAAAGTAAGTTAATTATTTTTGTTTATTTTACCACACGTCCACCTTCTAACAAATCCACCGTTTTGAAATAAAAATTGCAGTATTTGCAGCGAATGAAACTTGAATGAAAACGTAAATCCGTAGGGACGACGTAACGAAAGTCTTGTTATCTCTTTTATAATCGTAAACGAATACCGAAGTTAAAGCAAGATAGCAATAAAAGTAAGTTAGCTGTCAAAACGAAAACGTATCGGCTGAGGTCAAACTACTTGACATATAAAATGATGTAACTGAAATAATTAATAAAATATATTTTACCTGTAACTAAATAATAAAAAATATAAGTGATTTATTTTCCCATTATAAAATTGTAGTCAAAAATGAAATCCTTATTTTTTGCAATGGCAACGACGTTGCTCATTGGTTCGCTTCGCTTTCGGCGCACTTCAGTCAGCGCAGTCGGGCTGCGACCATCATGGACCGCAGTTAGATCGTCGCGTTCCTTGTGTTTACACACTCACAATTTATTTTTAAATTTGATCATTTGTATGTTCTTTTATTTAAAAAGAAAAGTTAGTTCAAAGTGTTGATAATTATTTAAGTGGCCAAGAATATGGCTGTGGAAAAGTGTTGTTGTGATAAACTGTCGCTTAACAAAAAATCGATTTTTGGATTGACAATGAGGAGCCAAATTTTGTATTTACTGCTGATTTCGAGTTTCTTGGCGGTGTCTTTTGCGGCGGACGCGGAGGTATCTTGTACAAATGTGAAAAACATTTTCGAGAGGAAAGGAATGTTGTCGTCCGTAGACATACAAGAGCAGCCGAACTCAGGTGAGAAATTGAAAATCATGCGCTCTCTTTCCGTACTGATGTGATAATGATAAATGATAGTAAATGATATGAGTAGGTACAAACAATATAATAGATTAAAATATTCACTAAAGTGGGACAAGCCACGAACTTAGTAGAACTTAGTTTTAAACTGCTGGTAATTCAACCTGTTTTATGCCTGCCTGCCTACACGCTTGTTTGCTGCAAGGTGCATTTGCCTAATACCTATTTCATATTTTTATGGCTTTTACACCTTTATCAGCACCAAGAAAATAGAACACTTGGCTACGTAGTCATAGACTACGTGTATACCTATATTAAGTAGGCACCTACATAAAAAAACCTTACACCTACCCACCTCTACAGCAAGATATTATGTAGCTGAAGTTATTGGATGTTATCCTGAAAAAATACCGAATAATGTTTGTTTCAATTAAAAAAAACATATTAATTAAAAGCAGTGATAGCGAAAGGACGAGCTAGTAGTATTGTTCAGTTAGCTTGAAAAGGTAAAGAAGATCAAAACGAAATCCGGAGTGGTAGCCCAAACGATAAGAAAAACTTTTTTACCTGTGAGTTGTGCAGGTTCAGACAAGAATTCTTATTTCTTCTAACATGAAGCAAATGCAGGACACCGTGCCGGCGGCGACGGTGGCATTGTCTATTATTTAACACTATGTTATCTTTATTGCTCTCGGGACCAAGGGTTTGTAAAATGTTTGCAGTAGATCGATCTTTAAATTACGCTTTTACTTCAATCATCGATAAAATTGTGTTTGTATGCAACCTTTAAACAACATTTTACAGCCTATTGACCAAGCAAACTCGGTCCAAAGCCTCAGACGTATCTCGTAGGTGTTGATACAGTAGGCGTAGTTGTGAAATGCATACGTTGCGACACGAGCAGATAAAATACGTGGTTCTGCAAACCAAACCTTTAAGTATTTTGTCTCACTGAATCTTAAAATAGCAAGACGACGCTGCGGCATTCACCTTTAATACAACTTGCATAGCATTCAATTTAAATGTATGTTTCGAATGCCAGAAAGGAAAACACTTTAAAAGCATAGGTAGGCAGGTAATGGCATTCACAGTGAACGTGGGCGAAGTTTCCACCGAACGGAAGGTTCAGACTTCATCTGACACGGTTTTCATAGGATCATTCGTATTTATGGAATCTTATGGATTATTGACATCGTTATTTGCTCACGATTAAGATCTATTGGTTACCCTTAATTTAATAGTGCGTGTCTAACAAAATAGACAAATATATTATTTTGGATCGTACAAGTATATGTATTTAATTTTATAAGTAATAAACAATTTTAAAGCATTAATGCAAAATCAAGAGCGTCCGGCTGTTGGAGGTCAGCATGGCTCAGAGACGTTTCATTATATCGTCCATTTTTGGAATTCGAAAGTATGTCCCTTTGAGTTTTGATTACGAATAAATTATTCCGCCGTATTCAAAAGAATTTAGCACATGCCTCTCGTTGTCAGCTTCTCACTTCAGTAAGATACGATGGATTGAGGCAAACAGAAATACACCGCAAAACGTCTGTCGAACAACTTTCAACAGAACGTTGTTGAAAGCTTGCCCCTTTTCCTGTGGTACTGGTGACACTAAGTTATTGAGCCCTGACGTATTAATTGTCTAATTTATCAAATAAAGTTTTGGAGATGTATGTAAAACAAGGAAGATTCAACATAATCTCACACAAATATTGGTGAAGCGCTGTGCCACACCCGCAGGTCAATGTAACTCATGAAGCTATTAAACCACTAACGATGAAATAACACTAATTGATCATGCGGTTGTGTTAAGCATTCCGTAAATAGATTCAAATCAAACCCAAGGTCCAAAACTAACGGCTGCAGTAGCAGTAGCTAGTTATGTAATTTACTGGCATATACTCTCGTTTGTCGCGAACGCTAATTCCCTGGAAGCGGTCAGATCTTGTTGATACGATACCAGTTTTTGCAATTAAGATAGAGCCTACGACGCCACATTTCCCAATAAAGCTACACTGTCTGATAGATCGGCTGGCGTTTGGTATCAAGTTTTAACAAGTATTTTGCATGGCTTGCGGGCTATTTAGCATGCAATCCGCGGCGGCTGGTGTTTCTAATGGACGGCCGCCTGTCGCGACAACTACCGGCAGTTGTTTGTAGAATGCAGAATCTAGATACTATTAAGCGGCTTAGAAACGAAGGAATTTGTGGGAGGATGCAAGTGCACGAACTACAAATAGCTGACGCACTAGTAGCTATTTTAAATCTTGTAGTTGGACCAATCATGCTCGTGTAATATTACCATAACTCATGGTAAAGGGATATTGGTAGATTGCCTTAGTTTTCTTTACTCAAGCCCATCCTGTCGCTGACAAAATATCATAAGGATAATATCGTTATCATCAGAGGGAATATCCTGTTTGGATGCTTTCTAAACTAGTCTATCTATCACAACTGTCACGGGTGTCCAATTTGTAGATAACGAGGGGCAACCACGGGAATGTGCATTTATTTCGTCTATTGCCCTTGTAGAGGTAGCATGTCTGGACGTTACAATTATTTTGGACTGGTCAAAACAAAATCGTAGCTAAAGACTACGAAGTCGTGGATAGATTAAACTATAAAATAAAACAAAACAACTGAAAAAAAAAAAACGTTTTTCCAAAAAAACAACTTACTCCGTTTCACCATCAAGCATGTCTCCTTTCATTCTATATAACGTTTTTTTTTTTTAATTTTGCAAAGCCGATAGCCTTTCGCGTCAAAATTTGAATCAAAATGGCTGCGTTTCGTTTGCATCTCTTTTCCAAAACTTGTTATTTGTGGTGTAGTAGAGGTAGACTTTTTCGTAACAGTAACCTTCCAAATAGCTCCGGTAGAAGTTAAGTGGCATTATTTGCCTTTGACCAGCTCTCACCGAAGTGGTACCTATGACATACAGTGGGAGGACAGGTTGCTGGCGGTAAACACGGAGGTCGACAACCCGTATTGATTAACCAGCAGAGATTACTAATTTACTAGTTTGAACTGTCTCATGAAAATTGTATCGAATATAACGTGGTAAAATTTCGATTGGTTGTTCAGTCCGTGAATCTGAACAACTGTAGTTCTAAATTTTCCCAAAATCTTTCTTTTTTTTTCTTTCACCTGACAGAGCTCAAAAAAGAAATTTGGGAGGTTTACGAAGTTGTGGAATAAGAGGTTTTGAGTTATTTTATGAATGCGTTGACTAGGTACACAGCTAGGCTAGCCCTCCCTCGACAAATTTTATACCTAAATGGCATCTTATTACAGTATTTTTTTCTATAATTACACGTCAGATAGGATAGGAATGTAGGCTTGATGAACACGTCTTCTATAAACGTCGATCGCCGGACTTATCTACTTATTTTTGTAGAAGCGTCTTAATTTGTAAACTACCACATCCTGGCAGGTGTAGGTAGGTAGAAATTGTAGTTGGTAACCAACCTAGTTACTTTACTACTTATTGGACAAACTTCTATGATACTTTAATTTAATACCACTTTATAGTATAGGAGCTCAGCAACATTTTGAGTCAATTAAAAAATATATTATATTTTATGTAAGTATTTTAAGATATTGTGTTTCTATCAGGTAGACCTAGATGATGAATATAATTTACCCTACTACCTCGTTTACATGATAAGAAAATTACTAAAAAAAAAAAGAAAATTTGCTTATCTTGAGTCTGATGTGTTGCGAAATAACCAACCGATTCCCGACATTCACATACCTACTTATAGGTATAGGCACTTATATCATGCCTACCTACAAGGTAATGCCGACATTTAATTAATCAGTACACTCTGACAGATGTAAGGGCTCGACAAAAACGAGCCTTTGTGACGACATCCTGTTCAGGAGCCCTAATTACTAAAAGAGGAACGTACGGTGTAGGCAGCTCGCATTAAGGTTGTCGCGCTTACGATATTTTATTACGAATATTTTTGGATGAATCTACGTAGTCACCTAAAAAAACTTCTTACTGCGTAAACTATGAGTTACAGCCAAGGGCGGATTTCAGGGGGGCACGGGGGCACGTGCCCCCTCAAAAAAATGGAGTACCTGACTTTTTTATACAAGTATTTAGATTACGTTAGGACAAAAAGTAAATTATAAAAATGTGTGATTAAATAATCGGCATGACATCAATAAAATTAGTACCTTTAAAGAAACCAACTAGCGGCAAATATATTTTTTTAAATGCACCAACAAAGAATCTAGCAACCCTAAGTTTTGGACATATTAAAGGGATGATGGAGTCCCATTCACGGGCTGATTGAAAGGGTCGTGTGCAGAATGGAAGGATAATGGAATTTTGTGCGTATGCGTTAATTTGCCTGCGATTTCTTCTGTATTTGAACAGGTATTTTTGTGGCCGTGGGTAATTTGATTTTAAGAAATGTAAAGACTATTTCTAGTGAATTCCGCGTCCGAACTTTCGAGGGGAAAAAACTGCGAAAGTACCCAGATAGGCATCAGAGCTGTCCTAAAAATGAAATACCTACCTACTAAATGAGTTGAGAATTCTTGATGAGCTTAACGCCCTAGGAACAATAAAAAAAAATTGTTCCCAGTTAACGCCGCCAGCGCATGTGGACTACTTTTTCCAAAACAAGAAAACGTTGCTGTTTTTGGATTTTAAAACCATAATCTAGACACCTGATGAGCAAAGTAGTAAATTGTTCAAAAATATGTTGTAATTTTTAATGCTCCATTTAACGCTGTCATCTTTATATCAATTACTTATATTTTACAGTGGGCCCCCGCACGTCAATCGGAAACTCGTAATCGTAAAAGCTTGAATAGAATCGATCGTAAATATCGATTTAGATCGAGATGGTCGAGGTCAAACGTGACGTCTTTAATATAGAGATTTCGCTTTGAAGTTTTCCAAAAATAGTTCTTTTAAACCTACATAAATTAGATTAAAAAAAAATTACTTGTCTATTTTGTGCTAATACATTTTCTATGAGTATAAATAAAATAAACGATCCATAACGATTTTAATTTCACAAACAAACTGTTACCCAGACATGTCGACCTGGAAAGCCTTTAACTGACTACGCTCCCAGTTGGCAGATCAAATGAGAACAGGTGTACGGTGTGTACCCCACATCACCTTATCACAAAAACATCTGCGTATGTTGTCTGGTCTCTCCTGCCCCTTCTCGTAATCTCTTCAATAGCTATATGCTTAAGATCTCAACAAAATTGGCTAATTTTGGGAGGGAAAGATACAGTTACCGTCGACACCCTAAGAAGAAGTTTAACAAATTACCTGCTCCAAATTTCCCTACCTGAACTTCATGTCCATCGGAAAACCAGCAGCAACTTTGCGGATCATCTCAGAAAAGCAAAGCGACAAAACGTTTATTAGTTTTGGAAAACCACATAAAAGTCTCTTATCGGACAATGTCAAGTCACTGGACGTAAAACGGTAATGTTATATAAAATGACAAAAGCAAGTGCATTTATTTAGGTAATTTACGAGCGAGGAACAGAGATCGAAACTCGAGGCGAAGTGCGATTAAAACCGGTCAGTTGCAATCTTTCCGATATCAGGTTTCAGCCAATTACTGGTGCTAATGGTGATGTCACCGACGCTATTGGTTTTCCAAGTTAAAATTCTTTGGCATTATGCTGAGGTTTTTTATTGTTTTTGTCTTTCTTTTACTTCTTTTTATTTTTTATTACTTAACATCATATATGACAGAAAGCAAGAATGAAAACAGTATCTTTATTAGCTTACAAATCTAATAATATAATAGGTTAGACTATTAGATTACTATGTATATATATCAGATCATTAGTAAAAGTAATATAAAACACTGATCCGAGGTGAGAACCCTGGGGAACTTCCTTTGATACATAGATTATAATATACAATTTGTTTTGTAGCAATGTTTAGCAAGATAAAATAAATAAAATTAATTAACATAACTTAAAAGTTAGATAGGAGCTGTCTGTTGCACCAACCAGACAAAAGCTTGGCTGGAGAGTTTTCCTAAAGCTTGGATCGTGACAAAGCAGTAATCCGGAAAGGCCGGATAATTCCAGTGCACATTCCACCGACAGGTGGCGACCTGTCGCTGCGAGTAGCTTGCGCCTGCGCAGCGTGGAGCCTGTTCTCGCAAAAAAATCTCTACTTTGGATCGTGCGTGGTTTCGTCTCACTCCTCTTTTTAGTACAGTTTCGGTGGTAGTTCGTTGCTATGAAGCTCTGATACTGGGCTCTACATTCCACTTCCCTTTTTAATTAGATCGGGGACATAATCTACTGAGTCGTCTATGGATTTAGAAATACTTACTTTATCAACCAGTTGTCCATTATATTATCAGAGTCGTTTTCCTCATCATATTCATAGTCATCTTATATTATAGTTAACAAATGGTCCAAATTCTGTCTATTTCATTTTTAACTTAATTTTCTTTTGCATTCCTTTATCGAATTATTACGAATAAAGAGTCCTGTCCGATCTCGCAGACTCGCCATGTCCCTACTAAGTAGCAGGGAGTAAAAAACCTCACAGCATCTGCATTTTGTGCATGTATTAAGATATCATCTTAATTACTTATCTGACCACTTTATTCTTCGATAGCTAAATGATGTCGGCCATTTAACGACGGTATTGACCTTTAAGAATGTTGGCTTTAATACTTTTCTATTATTTTTTTATTTATTCATAATTCGAAGTCGGCGCGAAGGTATGGTTAAGTTTGTAAGGTTTTTATGGTTGAGTTAAGGGGAAAGGACTAGACTTTAAATGCAGTTGCTCTGGAGCATTAATTTAGTTCTTGTATTGTGTTGCGAAAAAGCATGCACGTGTTTTGTGGTTAGTGAGTTTACGATTTTCTTTGTCTTATAAAGCTTAGCATGTTAAACATTTACGACGAAATTTTTATGATTATGATTTAAGCATATTTCTTGTGTCATTCACCTCTACATATATTAATATAAAATTGTTATTAACAGGGGTATTACTACTGTAGGAAACATTATGTGGTAATAGTAATAACAAGCCACTCATTAAAGTTTTACTAATTTGTAAAATATCTAGGTAGGTATGTAAAAACTCTTCATCAACAGTTCATATATGTCCCCACTGAGGGGCTCGAGCCTACCCTGAATTAGGGCGATTAAGCCTTAGTCGATGACGCTGGCGGGTTAGTCGACTTCACACACAACCTTTGAATTTCTTCGCAGGAGTGTGCAGGTTTCGTCACGGTGTTTTCCTTCACCGTAAGAGCGTCGAATAACATTGGTACGTGTTGGGGATCGAACCCGCATCTCCCGGACAGGAGGCAGCGGCCCTAGCAACTAGTAGACCACCGACGCTCTATGTGAAAGCTCTTATTTTAACATTATTATTATTATGACATTAAAGGTTCTTTTACCTAGTCATTAATTATTATAATAACTTCATTCATAAATTAAATCACATTTTATAGATTCAACTACCCTGTGATAATGGCTTTTATGATTTATAAGCAACTTAATGAAGATATTTTTTTGAAATAAATTTAATAGTAATATCTACGAAGTATAGGAACATTTGGACGTTTAGATTTTTGGACGTGTTCCACCTTCACGCTTAAAGTACTCAACGGATTTGGATGAAATTTGGAATGGAGATAGTTTGTTACCTGGAGTAACACATAGGATACTTTTTACGGAAAAATATCTTATCCCCACAGAAAATCTTACATAACGCGAGCGTCAGCACCGCAATGTTCCACTAAATGGACGTTTATAAATAACTCTCGTGTTTATGTGTCATAGTATGATCACTTGTCGACTATATTATATATAATGCTAGCTTACCTATAAATTTATTATAAGTGGAAAAGATAGTGTTCCCTAGCAGATAGCTTTTAACTTCTTAGGAGTTTAATGATAATTAAGTGTTTGATACTTGCGCTACTTACTAACTATATCAATATGTAAAGTTTTTTTTTTTTCTTTAAATTGTTTTCTTTTTAGAATAGAATAGAAGCTTTATTTGCGCTAAACACAGATTCTTACACAGATGGATAACCAAAATATTTGAAGCATTATTCATGTTTTTTCAGTTTTGTCTCTGTACATTTTATTTCATAGTTTTTTGTTCTTTATTTTGCCAGGTTTTTTTCATGTTTTCATTTTCTTTTTCACTATCAGTTTTTTTATTCTTTTCTCTCCCTCTAAGTTTTTCTGTATTTCTAATGAAATGTTCTATCTCCGAAGTAGTCTCGCCTCGTAAGATCATAACTTGTTAAGCAAATCGATGTGACTCGATTAGCATAGGATAACAATAATGAACTTGTTGATTGGGTCATTATGGCTGTCTGCTCATTGTCGTTTATTTTGAGAATCTACTGCATATTCTTTTTAATATTCGTAAATTTAGACAAATATTTAAATAACCTCCAGTTTAACATATTAAAATAGGTAGTGGAAAGTAATTGTTTACCGAAGAAAATAATTTAACATTTAGTTATCACTGTATGGACTGTTATTCCTTCGGTAAGGATGACAGTTAGTCAGTTAGTAAATCCATCGAAGAAGGGTAGGGTTACTTCGGGCTACTTTATAATAATTAGTTCGATTAGAATTTATACCTAGGTATATAACCTTTCCCATGCAGACTATTTTAGAAGTAGAGCAGCTGGGTGAAGTCATCCTCTTCATCGTATAGGTTGTGGGTCGAAGTGTGAGGGGGTCGAGCATGCGCTGCAACAATCGCGTGCGCCCGCGCAGCCCGAGTTATGACGTGGCAAAAACAAAACAGGTCGGAACCGAACCGAGCATTCCGATTCGGAGCCTAACATGCATCACTTCGGTTGGCCCACCAAATTAAACTTTCGAATACCTATAAATTTTATAAAATCTAAGTAGTCGCAAAGAATTTAAATATGAATTTACTAATTTTGCAAAAATATTAACCTCTAATTTTAATTTTATGTTGCTCTTTCATATTTTATCTTGCAGTTGTTTTTCTTATAATGAAGCAGAAATAATTCATGAGTAGGTATACGTTATAAAAGCATACTGAAATCTAATACTTTAAACGAGCAATTCTTGTATATACCTATATATATATATATATAATGAGAATCTCGGAAACGGCTGCTACGATTTCGATGAAATTTGGTATATAGGGGGTCTCGAGGGCGATAAATCGATCTAGCTAGCTTTTGTTTTTGGTAAAACAGGATTTCCCCATGTTTTCAGGCTTAAAAGAATTTGTACGCCATATCATTAAAAGAGAAGGTTAATTTCACCGCTATCCATAACGATGCGGTGGCTCTGTTGGGGAACCGGGAGGCAATGAAACCGAAGGTCAGACGATCGAATCCACATACTTTTTTATTTTTTTGTTTGTTTTTAACTTTTTAATTCTTTTATTTAGTTATTTAAATACAAAAATCACAGAAATAAAAATTTCTTATTTAGTACCTTATTTTTTCGTGGTCTTAATTTTTTCCAACAGATAGAGCAATTTTAATAGGTATGTTTTTTTATTTATTACTTACCGTCGTCGTCGTCGTCGTTGTTATTACTTATTTTTTCATTTACTTAGTTCAATTAAAATACCTTTACAGAAAATCACTTCGTTTTTCTTACACCGAAAGTTCTGCAACAGATGGCACTACAACTCACATAGTGACGAAATTTTCTTCTAAAAAAGCATTAAAAGTATTTTCAGTAATTTTTTCAGATATGTAACACAGAAATGGAAAATTCTATTTTATCCACGGAGACGTTATTAATCCACGCAACCTCAACAAATTCAATTTTATATTACTACTAGCGCTGCCTTTACCACTGTTAGGCATGGGAATAATAATTTATTTTCCTTTCTGAATTCTATCCAAATTCCGATCCTAATTTATTGTCAATGCAGGGAAATCTATTTTTACTAAAAATTAAACCTAGCTAGATCGATTTATCGCTCCCGAAACCCCATATAATGCAAAATTTCATCGAAATTATCCACGCAACTTCAATAAATGCAAATTTATATTACTACTAGCGCCGCCTTTACCACTGTATCTGTGAAGTGGCCAAAATTGGAACTACTGCTAATAAGTTGGTAGGTTAGTTGGTATGGGAATAATTTATTTTCCTATAATAATCCTTTTTGAATCCTATCAAAAGTCCCATTATATTATTTTATAATACATAATATATTCTTTTCCTCGTTTTACTCGGGATGGAAAACTTTCAGACCACCAAAAAATTAATCAGAAATTTTCTTTCATTTTTGTATTTAAATAACTAAATGAAAGAATAAAAAATATATAAAAAAAGAAACAAACGAAAAAAGATCAAAGAAATAAAAAAATATATTTGTCGAGTTTCAAACTGCAAACTCGCGGTGTCCCGACTGAGCCAAAATTACCTTTCTATTTCAATGATATCGCGTATCAATTCTTTTAAGCCTGAAAATACGGGGAAATCTATTTTATAAGCTAGATCGATTTATTGCCCCCGAAACTAAATTGCGAAATCGTTGCAGCCGTACGTTTCCGAGATCCTTATTATTCTTATCTTGCTCGTTTAAAGTATAAGAGTGGTGCTACTATGTCTAGCCGCGTGTACTTTCTTCTGAACGTATGAAGTAAGTAGAGTTTATCGAAATGCGTAGGTGTCTTACAAAAAAAATAAACGAACTAAGCTCGGTCAACCAGGTACTTCAAATTAAGTGTGTAGGAAGGTTACTTATTTTAATATTACGTACCTACGATACGATAAGTTAGTTTTGTGCTTCTCACTAGGGTTGCCGAAAAAGTCGATAGTTTTACAATCGATAGTAAAACGCCAAAAATATGTACCCAATCGATAGGCCTAGATCGTTTAATTAATGTTTTCAACGATCGATACTATCGATAGTGTTGCTGCTTATCAATATATTGCACTAAAAGAAATATCGATACTATCGCGGCAACACTACTTCTCACTATATTTATTTATTTCGTTAAGCAAGCTCAGTAGACCAATTAGCTATCAATCGGTAGATATCCTTGTACCAATAACAGTACCGGTCACTATCAGCTCGGCATTAGGTACAAGACCTTTAGCGCCAGGTGGGCGGTAAAGCCATAAAATTGGAAGTGGGCCAGCCAGCCTCACTCAGGTGGAATCTTCCCTAAGAATGCGATCGTATAATGATTATAATCCAACGTCGCGTCCACCAACGATTCGTCATCGTCCGATTTACTTAATGGAATAGCCAATAACCGTGTGAATCGCTGCTGATGACTTTTGATTGTGCCTATAGAAATTTCAAGCTGGATAGAGACTTTTAATGGCCTCTCACGACTAGCGTTTGATTTGGTTTTTGCTGTGAGTAAGTAATACTTATTTTAAAATCTAAGTGAAATTAGTGGTGTTTTTTCGGTGAGAAACTCAATGTGGTACGATTACACGACTTTTTCAGTGTGAAAAATAGAAACAAAAGAAGAAAAAACTGAAGATTAAAACAATTACTTTTAGTTCATGAGTAAATTGATCATAGGAAATTCTTTCACATACCCTAAGTATTTTTATTGTCATAAAACCCAGCAGGTGACATTTACATCGTTTTGTTCCCGCCGTATAGTGATAGTACCCGTCAAACTGAACAACTTTTCACGAAAAAAAAAAATCCTGCGACAAAAAAATTTTTGGTCTCTCCATACAAAGTGAGACTCCCGACCGACCCATTTTGTATGGAGAGGCCAAAAATTTTTTTGTCGCAGGAAATTTTTTTTTCGTGATAAGTTGTTCAGTTTGACGGGTACTATCACTACACGGCGGGAACAAAACGATGTAAATTTCATGCTGTATATGCATGTTTAGTACGAATATTTTTAATACTCAGTCACTTACATACTTTTGTAATAATACCGACTTAAATATCTGCACTACATAATATTAAATATTTGCTTATTTTTTCACAGGTAAGCAACATCAAAGATAATGACAGCTCTAAGCAGAAAAAAGTGATCGGAAAGTGGAGCAGACAGAGCTGATAAATGTATGTAATTTGCGTGTTTGTTGACTAGAGAAATAGCCATTTACCTACTTAACTTATCATGCAACTTGTGTTATGAAGCTGTTACTTATAGACAACTGCTAGTTATGAAATATCTGAGTTAGATAATTTATTTATACTCGTAGTTTAGAAAAATAAATGGCGAATTAATTTAAGACAATTTGTCAGTAATTTTAAGACCCAGAAAGAATTTACGAATGGCATTTCCCGGTCCTTGCGATCAAAAGCAGGAGGGTCTTAAGGCTTTTTCTGGTACCAACATTCCTTGCATAAACTTCTTTAGCAAATGGCCGCTCCAATTAAAACAAAATTTATCACAATTACCATAAAAACGAACACTTTACATATGTGGGCGTAACTACTGTTATACTTACAAAATTACCTCACAAAGTCATATCTTACTTTAGTGGCGTTATCAGTGAAAATAAAACGGCAATTCGGAGTCCTGCGCAGGACGCGGCGCGGGCGCATGGGAGCGGAATGCAGTCGGGCGGGGTCGGCGGGGGAGGGGGCTTCGCGGAGCCGGCCTATAAACTGCGACGGCCGGCCAGCTTAGCGCTTTCCAAGCTGGATTTTTGAAGGGTTCAGCCTGGATTCCTGGCGATTTTAGTCGAGAGCAACTTAATAACAATATAATTTTGTTGATACTTTACTATTTGATTCTGCTTTTCTAATAATGTGTTTATCAGCTAAAAACGTATTGCGTTAAGTAAATTTTATTAATTTTGAGGATTACCAAGTTAAAGCTGTTATTTATGGGAACAATCCAGCACTTTCTCTGGCCTGTGACAACTTTGCAGACTTCCGTGTCTTATTACTTATTTATTTTTGGACCATTATTTCACTACCATAACAGTTCAACTATCATGTTTGTTCAAATAGTCAAATTATTATAACAAAATTATTGTGCTAGTATTTTTACTAATTAAGTCCGAAACTGCAGCGATTTACAGCGCTTTCTCCAGTGCACCGTGACACCTTGCTTACCTGGGTGGTGGTGTAATTATTATGCCGTGGGAGCGGGCGGTCACCTCGCCCCTGCCATAGCCCACCGCCTTAGTTTAATGAGTTTCGCAAACGCTTGCGCTTGAAGAAAGTAAAATCCTGGTGAAAAACTCTCGTTTTATCTTGAAAGCTGCTTATTTAGTCAAAACAATTCTGACACGTTAGTATACTTATTTAGTAATTTTCTTTTGTTCATATTTCGTGTTTCTGATCATAGATCATTCATTATTTATCCCCAAGTTTAAAGGAATAAAAAAAACGCTTTGGATTTTTTTAAATCGTTAAAATTATTTAAGTTCTCTCTTTTTTCTCATTTTTGTGTAATGTTGCATTGCAAGCAATAATGTCGATCGAAGTGCTACTCACTAATAAAACATTTCTTAAAACCTTCAAATGCCTCTCTTTGTTCAGTAAATTGCTTGTTCAAAAGTACCCTTTGCTTTTACCTGTAATTTGCAATGGGTAGTTTTCCCGTACCGACCTATTGTGGACGTGTAGACAAATGGTAATCCCGCTCTTGGAATGTACAAGACTAGCCACTCAAAAGGTTATTGCCTACCACTTCGTTAGTAGCCGGGATTTACTCATTTATTGTGCCTTTGTGATCTTCATACGAGCAAAAGACGTTTGAAACGCATTTCTGTTTAATAATTCTCTTTTCAAATCTTTTGCAGTAAATTCTCTGTCATCAGCCATTTTATAAGGTAGGTACCTATCCAATTTCACAAATAAGTATCTCAAATTATCCTGCCCTGGCTCGTCGGCTCGTACGATTACCTTGTACTTAGTCTTGTATTCTTATTCTTAAATTCTGGCTTTAATGTCGATACTTGGGTTTTATTGCATTGTTCACCTGGAATGTCAAGTCATAAAATTAATAACACCTTCTTCAAGTCCGCGATCAACAAAGGGCAGGCAAATTAATCTCAGTTCATTATTAATTTTTGCACAGCAACAAGATTTTAAACTCAATACGTAGGTTCTTATCTTACCTTTTTTATGACTTCGTTTATGTATAATAGGTAATGTCCAAATTATTTTGCTACGCTATATTCTTCTGCTTAATAAATAACTCAAATTCTCTTAAATAAGTAATAGGTACGTTTCTCAAAACATGAATGTGCATTGTGCATTACCAAAAACATCTGTGGTAATTCCCGTATTGAAAGTTACAAAACCTTACATGGAATAAAATTGAAAACACGAAGCCTTGCCACAAGTCCGCGTTTGTGACCCAAATTCATATGATGTTAGCAAAATGAACCTTCACAATAACATGAAAGCGGTATTCGATTCATCTTAACAATAGACTAATGGATGAACAATACAATGTGCAATGGAAGGCTGACTATTACATTTCAAAGTATTATAGATGAGCATACCTATAAATATGTTTCGAGATTATTTTTTTGTTTATGGTAAATTATTGTCTTCTTTCAGCACGAAACGACCTGTTTGATAAAAAAAGAACATAAAATGGTTATCAAGGATAAAAAATATATATTTAAGTACCTACCTATTTTTAAATACCTAGTTTTATTTTTGTTTTGTGTCAGTGGTAAAATATATACCTACTGTTTGATATGGGAACCATGATTTAGATAGTTGATATTTTTTGCATTCCTTTGTTAACCTAATAATTGTGTCTGTACTGGCGTTTGATATGAACGACTTGCATTATCTGACTTGCTGACATTTTATGCTAAGTATTATTGCTCCCATTATGCTTCCTTGACTACAATTATACTGGGCTTGTCCAGTTCATAATATGCAGGTCGCTATGCAAATGCAAATGTAAACTTTTAAGGCGTTTTGTCCTCGTATGAAATAACCAATTTTATAGTCTAACGTGGGAGTGGAGCTATTTTTAAAACTTTTGAGAACTTGCCAAATTATTGATTTTGATTTTAATCGTCTTATTTATATCAGAATATACAAAAATAGTTTGTGATTGACCCCAATGTTATTTATTTATCGCAGAATGATTGTTAATTTTTAATCCAATCAAATATAGTTTTTGTGACCATTAATAGCAATAGGCTAATACAAAGCATTGCTTAAATCCATGCTGACGTTTGATTACGATGTCTAAATCGATACTCTGTATCTTTGGTTTTTTTGTTAAGCATATGAGGTCACTCACCACGAGATAAAATCTCAAAGACCTTTGAAACTGATACCTACTTGTATTTCGATGCATTTTTTGCCTCCAGAAATAAGTAAAAAGTTGTCTAAATGCAATTAAGTCGGTCTGCGTTGGAGGTGACAATAGTTTTGAAAACAATAATATTTCCCATTTTGTTTTGTGTTGTTTCCGGTTGGGTAGCCCACATGTTGTGATTGTAATACCCATCGATGTTATGGGGTAGGTAATAGGAGATGCGGATTCTCCAATTTTAGAAGCGTAAGTAAATTTTGGCATAGGCACGACACGAGTACCTTGCTTAGTTAGGTACGGTTCCTTTGAAATTGAATTGAAACGTTGCTAGTAGAAATCGTTTGCTTTGATCTCGCCAGAAAATTAAATTAAACTTCACCGCTTCTGGAACATGCGTGTTTGGAATTTCTTGCGTTAATGTTGCTCTGTGAAGACAGAAACTTTACCCTGTCTTACTGTGACTAGAATAAAAAATGCGTCTGTTACGTACGATTAACTATTTCATCATCAACAGCTCATATACCCCACCGAGGGTCTCGAGCGTACCCGGAATTATGATCAGCCTTTAGTTGACCATGCTGGTCCTTGCTCCAGCTGAGTTGGTCTGTTTTACATCAATAATAAAAAAAACAAAGATAGATCCAAATTATAACAAAAGAACACACACGCTATTCGGCATTTGACGATACAGAATCGGAACTATCATAGCCAGAATGGTCCCTCGGGGCGTCAAAGCATGGCTGGTTGGCACCATGGCACCACGTCGCGTTATGAATGAACGACGCTGGCGGGCGCGGGGGAGCGGGGTCGGAATTCCAAAAACTCGAGTGGGCGATGCGCCTGCGCTGGGCAATAGGCAATGGCGTAAAAAACGAGTCGAATACAATAGTCTCTGCATGATGCCGAGACTCCAGTTATTATTTTAATGGAGTAAAAGCCCGATACTAACATGTATGTTTTAGAGAACAGGTCAACGACATACTCAGTCATTTCATGTAAAAAAAGCTGACTTTGAAAAATAAAGTTGACAGTATATACCTCTCACTCACTCATTCTTTTGTTGTTGTTTCACTTAGATCCCGACCAATTTCTCCATGCGCTCATAAATCGTTGCGAAGACGGTGCGCGCTAGCATACCAATTAAATACTGAATCGGAATCAGTTTCTCGCATATCCACACAAGATTTAGCTTATAGACTAGAATCAAGTGCTCACTCCACCTCTTACAAGGTGGCTACAACAGGTGTACCTGATCGGTGTTACAAATCTCTAAACAGAAATAGTGGGGTGAACGCACGTACTATTCGGAGTACCACATCGAATGGGAAACCAGGGTTTGAAGCGCCGCGCCGCCGCCGGCGAGATGAACTGCATTCTTCCACTGTCTTTGTCATGTTAAGCAAACAGGGCTCATTATGCTGTTATTTTAACAAGGCATAGCAGCGGTGTGCTGTGATAGAACTGTGTGGCGCCTTGGATGCGATGGGATCCGAGTGGAATTATTATTGTCAATTGTGTGGTTTTGTGGTCTATCATTTTAAAGATATGTTCTCTTTTCAATAATATTGTATAGCTTATCAGACGGAGTATAATAGGCTCAACTTTTATCAATATTTAATATGAAACTGTATATGAAACTGTTTTTTATTAAAAAAAATATTCTATGTCGCCCACCTGTATGTAAGGTTACAAAAATGTCACTTAAAACAATAGCTTATTGACCCCTCCAGAAATTGATTTTTTACCCTGAGTCATCATAATCGTATGATTTAACGAATTTCAACAATTAATAATCGTCTAAGCTTTTACCGTTTTGTGCAATGAGTGTAATATTATTGCTCACCAAACCAATGTATGCCCCTGGCCCCTGTTATTGTTTGTAAACAAATAACTTATCACAAAGAACAATGTGTTTACCAAAAACTGAATATTAATTTACAACAATTATTACATAATAATTAACAACAACCCGCCGTGTGGTGACGGCAGAGTAGAATACATTTGTCACCAACCCCTACTCTTCCCGTAGGTGTCGTAAGAGGCGACTTAGGGTGTAGAGGTGCTCGCGACACCCTGACTACGTCATGATGCGTATTGCTTGTGTTAGCAATAAGTTAGTATTTAAGCAATTACATAAGTTAGCATAGCTCTCTCTCTCTCTCTGTACCGTTCAGTCTAACATTATACTTCTAACTATCAACTTGTGTACGTTTCTTTCATTACTCCTGGGCACCCTCTGCTAAAATATTGCAAGGGACTACACATTGAACAGGGAACGGGCAGCAGCGCTCTCTGATACAGTTAATCTGCGATCTCCAACCCGCCTGCCAAGCGTGGAGATTATGGCAAAACCCAGCAGTGGACTGTAGCGGGCCGTTAATAACAAAAGTGTCACAAATTACAAAGTAGACGTGCCGTGGTTACAAATTAAAATTTGCATTGAAGTCTCGGGCTTTACGAATTCAATGCACCTGCATTTTATAAGTGCAGTACAATAAACGAACTGAGTGCACTTAGTGGTAGCCGTAACATTGAGAGATTATGCACCACGCATCGCTGCATAAGCTTTTGACACGTAGCGTGGCGATACGCTCAAAGCCCTGATTCCAGAGCAAAGTTCTAATTTTAAACCAAAAATCTAGGTCGGTAGAAAAACGACACAACAGGCCTTCTTTAAAATATGTTTATTTTACTGATCCTTTACTAGTCCTTTCCACTGATTTACTAAGTAATCAAAAGGATAGAAGCCAGAACAGGCAAATTCATAAATACTTAATATCTATTTTGCCTGTCTGTCTTTTTCTTTCCTCTTTTTTTTCTGTTTTAATAAG
The DNA here is from genome assembly GCA_951230895.1 of Carpatolechia fugitivella. NCBI lineage: Eukaryota > Metazoa > Arthropoda > Insecta > Lepidoptera > Gelechiidae > Carpatolechia > Carpatolechia fugitivella. The sequence continues at coordinate 2,854,579 of OX579649.1, forward strand.
AATAGAAACTACTCTTATTTTCCTAGTGTAAACAGGGAAATTAATTTTATTTTGTATTATGTAAACCATCAGCTAAACTGCCATTATTGACGCGTTTCCTAATATTCCTATTTCGATATTTATAATTTCTTAAAAAGTGAGTACGAGAAGTACAGGATGAAAACAATTTTAGGAAGAGCTTTGCTGTCAGAAACGTCGTCAGTGCTGTTTATTTATGCAAGTGCAGTTACGATGTAGCAGCGGTAATGTCTACATGTCTCTACTTCAGGAGTTGTATGTATACTGTAACATATTGTTATCTTTTGATCACATTGCAAATGGCCTACATTTGAGTTGAATTCGCTTAGTTTGAAATAGAGTTACCTATTTACAATGATATTCTTTTTGCTTAAAACATCATTGGTTATTATTATGACATTCTTTATAAATATTTATCAAATTTTGTGAACAAGAGGTTTTTTGAATTAAGTAAAATTTTGGTAAGAGCTTCCGCAGCTTCTATAATATAATGAATACAAGACAGTAATACCTATTATTGGCTACGTTGTAACTTATTTGTATATATTACCTATTTTTGTTATAGAATATGCTGTTGGTATTCCGAATAAAATAAAATAAGTAAAAGACAAACAAAAGGGGCTACCTATATTTTTTGTAATTTCGATTTTCTTTCTTCGTTATTTTTAATTACCCTGTTATACTAAGGTATAGGTACCATAATTATCACATAAAATGTCATCCGATGTTTAGGCTGTTTTATAGCTTTTATAGCTAAAGTTATCTGGGCTATAGTTTTTATTGATTTTCTCAATCAATCAATCAGCCTATTGCAGTCCACTGCTGGACGTGTGCCTCCCCTTGGGCACGCCAAAGCGCACGGGTGATCGAGGCTTCCACCACCAGCGACCTCCCTCAAGTCATCAGTCCACCTAGCAGGGGAGTGTCCCACACTACGTTTCCCGAGACGTGGTCTCCATTCGAGAGAAATTGATTTGTCTGGTTAACCTTAATCAAAATAGTTTTGTTAAAACTGTAAATACTTACAAATTAGTAGACCGTTATTATTAAACTCCTAAAAAAAATAACAACTAAACGGGAGTATTACGGAACAATACAAAATACAAAAGTACTTACCCAAATAATACAAGTGTTTATGACTAATGCATATTTGTAGCGAGGACAAAAGCTGCGATCCGACAAAGTGTTGTAACTCCACACCATTTTACAGCCATCGAGACCATCCGCAGAGACCCCTGTCAACATACAACGGTATACGCATTCAGGTGTCTTTCATCTGGACCAGTTGTTAAAACAGCCAAGGATTTTAATTCTGATTTTAAAATTGGAATGGTAAGGTTGGTTTTCGTGTGGTTTTTAGAAGATGGTAGGTGGTTTGTCGGCGCCTTTGATGGAAAGAGATAACGTCTACATCAACGCAGGCGCAGGTAGGCTTTGTACCATTATATTTAGTTGTGTTGTATGCATTGCCCTCCGGTGTTGTAACCATTTTTGTTCCGTGTTAGTTTTCACACTAATGTCCTTGGCTTTGTTTATTTGTTTAGTTTTTTCTGAAAATTCACAGGATTAGTAGCTGCAACAAAAATTTTAATTAGGTTCTCTTCAATTTATGTTTTATTTTTATAATAAAAACTAGCGATCCGCCCACGGCTACCGCTCGCGTTGTGTAAGATTTTCCCGTGGGAATAAGACTATTTCCCGTAAAAAGTATCCTGTGTTAATCCAGGGTTCAAACTATCTCTATTCTAAATTTCATCCCAATCCGTTCAGTAGTTTTTGCGTGAAAGAGTAACAAACATCCATCCATACATAGAAACTTTCGCGTTTATAATATTAGTAAGGAAGGATTTATATCGATCTAGCCCTCCAAGCCTTTTCATTGTATACAATCAAGTCCGCTTTCACTTTTGTAGAAATTGCAATAGGTCCGTTAGTGAAAGATGTTAATTCTCATCTATTTATACCTATAGCATTTTAAGAATGCCGTCCTGACCGCTGTCATACACTACAATTTTTCTTCTGTCTCTTTTGCACCCATTTGGTTTTCATATTTCCTGCCTGCTGTCAGGACGGCATTCTTACGATGATGTCTAATCTCTGTTTGACGTTTCGTTCGATGTTAGTCTTCAGTTCATGGTAGCTTTCACGGGCACATTCACCTTGATTTGGCTAACGCTTCTTCATATTCATCGCGAAAATTCATTAGTTTTATGAGGACTAAACAACTTTCTTCAAGGAGCATAAGTTGTCAGATGAAAACCCTTTGCATCTCTCATAGTAAATCGATCAGCTGGCTGCGTGCGCGGTTTTGGCATCACAGACTGACGGTGAAGATACTATAATATTTCATCTTAAGATATGTATAATATTGTAGCACCTTAAGCTATCACACACGGTTAAGATACGATAATATTTTACAACATTTTCACTTACATATTTGCATGACAGTGTTAGCTTTAAAACAAAAAGCTCTAACTAACTTCTGTCCTAACGCTTCTAAACTCCTCGTTATTTGCATTTAACTATTGGTCTCCAAAATAAATACCGCCCTATTAATAGCTTAACTTTATCAACATGTTCTTTAACTTCTTCTTCTTCTTTGCGAGTCGATGATAAAATCGTTTATAATGCATAAAAATACAGGTTCCCAAGTTACGAGCACCAACAAGTAAACCACCGTGTGCCAAGTTCAAAAGACTTGATCTCTATATTAGATGTGCGGGCGCATCATCACATTTGTAAGTTAGTTCGTTTTTGTCCGGTTTATTTTTTAATTCCAATAACCCGAATGCAGCTGCGTTGTTTGTACAGCCTCACGTCTGCCGCTGCGCGTGCGCATCTTGACTACGATTTAGTTAGATATTGTTTAGATTAGTCAGCCATGCTTACGTTTGTGTCTTTACCACCTCAACTAAACTAACATTGGATCGAGATATTACCTGGTAGATGAATGCTTTAGTTTCTGTCTACTGAGACACTCAGGGTAGGCTCGAGCCTCTCGGTAGGGTCAAAAGTCAAAAATTATTTATTTCCATAGGATGTTATTACATCACTTAGATCCGTCATTACATTTTTTTGGGTGAGTTCACTAACACAATGTTGGAATCTGTGGAGAAGAGCTCTCCACAGATTCCAACATTGTGGGACTATATGAGCTACAGAACAATTATTTAATTATTTTTATTTAAAATTCAACTTTTCATTATATTTTTTTTTACTTGATTTAAATTAAACTGTTTAATTAGGATATCCCATAAGCCAAAATAGTGACATTTTAAATTTTCCTCTTGCACTTTTAAAACGAGCTTGAGCGTTCATCGTAATAATACTTATTAGAACAAGAGGAAATCAAGATGTCTTCCCAAAAAAAAACCTGCTATGCATTTCCTATAAACTAATGGTAGACATACCAACCCGTTCTCTCACACAAACCATGTTAATGTCTTCGTTAATTGATACACAGCCCGCATTCTGTTCTTTATTGGGACTCGGAAAGGCCCTTATTTATTGATTTTTTACAACATTTACCCCAACGAAGACAAGAAACAGTCCAAGATATTGTTGACCCTTCATTTATCAAGCAACGTTGAGTTCGAAGAAAAATACGAGTGGTCGAGATTTCGACGCCCATTACGGAGGTTCCGGGTTCGATTCCCGGTGGGGACACTGTCAAGCAAAAATCTCTTTGTGAGACTTTCCCCAGTTTGGTTAGGAAATTGCAGGCTGAATCACCTGATTGTCTGAAAAGAAAGATGATTCTGTGCTTCGGAAGGCACGTTAAGCCGTTGGTCCCGACTACTATCTAGTCGTTACATGAGCCAAGTCATTGGCCTTTGGCGGCTCTATAACACTGACACTAGGGTTTGTTAGGTCGGTTGTCGACCTTACAACCCACACGATGATGATGATGATGATGATGAACAAGCAAGAGAGGAATATCCAAATAGCCAAGCTTTCACCTTGGTTTAATAATATTGAAAAACTTGAAGACCTAAATACTAATTCTGTACGCGGTCGCCTTATAGGTACCGGAAGTGATTTTTTTAAGGAATTCAAACTTTTTTGTATATACGACGTAGATAGATCATTTTAGGCTTTGACCAAATCAATCACATAATTATTATTTTTTAGTATACCAAATATTATGTCGAAATGTTAACAAACCTGGTTCTCAATACAAACTATAGCTGATAACACCTAACAATTTAAAAACAATAGACTCTACAAACGAAAACAAACAACCAATATGGGTAGGTGTAACGTGTAACAAGTAGATTATTGAATAAGAAAGACCATTTATCAACTAGGCCATCTTTAACCGGAAACTCATGACAGAACGTTAACAAGTCTTGATTTGTATCTAAAACAATAGCAGACTATCTCACACATGACATCACGGTATGTTGGCTTGACTTGACTGTGCCAGCGAAATTCATTAACCCTTTGTCAAAACATTCATTAATAATCTGCTAAATAGAGCAGAGATGGTACCTGTTGGTCAAGCAATTGCTTTGAAAACTAGCGCGCGTGTGTGATGTTTACAAAAATGGCCGATGATTTTAAAGTGAAAATAATACTTGATGCTGATGTACAACAGCTCATATACGTCCCCACCGAGGGGCTCGAGCCTACCCTGAATTAGGGTGATTAGGCCTCAGTCGACCACGCTGGCCCAGTGCGGGTTGGTCGACTTCACACACAACCTTTGAATTTCTTCGCAGGAGTGTGCAGATTTCATCACGATGTTTCCTTTCACCGTAAGAGCGTCGAATAAACGTATTATGAATTCGAAATTCGAAAACACATTGGTACGTGGTGGGGATCGAACGTCTCCCGAATGGGAGGCAGCGGCCCTAGCCACTAGACCACCGACGCTCATATACTCGTATAATCCAAGATGTATGTATTCGGAGTGAAATAGAGTAAAACGCACATTATATTGTGATGTGACCGTCAGGTCTGTATACAAGTGGCCAGCCCTTACATACATACAAGTTGCAAGAAACGAGAGTTCTGGTTGTTGTTCTTCTTTTCATATCGATGAGGGCTTTACCAGTAATTTTACCTATATTATATCCAAATTTAAAATTGTAGAGTTAAATAACATAGCACTGAAAGTTTTATTAGTCCAGTCCTTCCTTATAGATCCAGGAATTAATTTACTTAGATAATAAAATAAAATTAATGACAAGCCAGTAAAGCTACAGTGTTTGCTATCATAATCATAGTAATATTAGAACCAAAGATCGATGCACGCGGCGCGGCTGCTAGACGATGATGTCAGATGAGCTAGGACAGGCGACCTAGATAGGTGCACTATTTTGGTACTTCAAACTGAGGTTTGTTACATGGTAAAGCGATCTGTACAATGCTCTACAAAAATACTACACCGATCTACTGAACGATGACAACAACGATGACATGATGACAAATGACATGGCATCGTTGTCACTGTACTATAACAATCAGGGCTATCGGGTTGGCCATAGACTTTCGCCAATACAATATCAATCCGCTAGTTAGGTTAGTTTTGTGCAGCTAATATTTAAACTTACAATGGGAAGACGCTGACTTTGACAACATAATTAAAAAATATGTATCAAAGTTGATATTTACTATGTATATCGGCGAAAATATTTTATATCTAACCAAAATGTAAATGGTGTTAAAATTTTGTTTGTTAAGCTCTCTTGTCAATATCATTGACATAAACTTCATGCCTGTGTTCAAGGACATGGAGTCCAAAATACTGGCCTCCTGCAGGATACTTTCGCAATTTGCACACATTTCAACACATTTATACGGAAGAATCTTTAGTCTATCTTCTGCGCAAATCTGTTCACCGTGCTTAACAACAGTAATTTCTCATATACGTGTCAATGTCAGAGGAAGTTATGCTTTCATCTCCCCGTCTGCGTTCATACGCCTTCTGGAAATGAAATTGCCCTGAAAAACCGTTTCAAGACTTTCATGAGTCATTTCATTACGACGGTGACGAGACAAAGAATTCCCCTTTCATTTTTGTCTTTATTATTATTTTAGTTATTTATTAATTTATGTCCAGGGTTGGAGGGTGTGGAAACATTTATCATAAGAGAAGACAGACAGGTTTCATCTAACCAAATTTTATAAACGCTGGCTAGCGATCGCTGCCTAGTATATTTTAATTATTATTATTGTAGTTTTTATTTTTAGGCCATTCACACCTGTTATACTTCATTATTTTTAGTTATTCATTATAAGGTATGTAGATCTTTTATCTACCTATTATTTATTTATATATTAGATTTGTTAGTTTTGGCCAAAAACTTACGAATACCTAATAATAAATATTTTGTGAATGGTATGAAATATGATTTAACTTTTTCCTTAACCAAAAGAGGTAAATATAAAACCACATTTCCGGTATTTTGCGAGTTAAAAATGGTAAAAAATCGTTAATTACTTCATTGCGGTTTTCCTTCATCAACAGCTCATATATTACGTTCTCACCGAGGGGCTCGAGCCTACCCTGAATTAGAGCGATTAGACCTTAGTCGACCACGCTGGCCCAGTGCGGGTTGGTCGACTTCACACACAACCTTTGAATTTCTTCGCAGAAGTGTGCAGGTTTTATCACGATGTTTTTCTTCAGAGCGTCGAATAAACGTACATATGAATTCGAAATTCGGAAACACAATGGTAAGTACGTGGAGGGGATCGAACCCGCGTCTCCCGGACGTAGAGCGTCGCTGGTGTAGTGGTTAGGGCTGCTGCCTCCCGTCCGGGAGACGCGGTTTTCCTTAAAAAAATATAATTAATATAACAACTCACTTCTCGCATTAATTTTCAGTTGGCATAATATCGCTTTGTGAATGAATACCAAAACAGGGAAAACAGGGAAATAATAAACTAATTATATATTTCCGTTATTTTTAAGTCCCAAACGCTAGAAATTATAATTACTTCATTTACACGAAACGCATAATTCATTTTCAGTTCTAAGTCTTTTATCGGTTTTACTTTCATAATTTTATTATTATTCCTGTAATAAAAAAATGACAGATGTGTAATGCTTATTATTACCTTAACTGTTATAATTTTATTAATGAGCTTTACTTATAAAGATGTGTCATCGTGCCATCGCTGTTACGTTTTGCTAATGTTCGTAGAACACCTCTACTTCGAACTCTCGTTGACAAATGTGTTTACAAAGCGAACGAACTTCGCGAAATTTATGTAAACAAACGAAGAACTACTTGGTTGAGTAGGCGTTTCTCGAAATCATTGAGTTGTCTCAAGAAATTATTATATTCACTTCTTGATGAAAATAAATAAAAAAACTATTTCGGTATGTTTAGAAATGTTATGCACGAGAAAAATCAAACAACATTTGTTATTTCTGTGTTTTATATTTCATTCCATTGACCCCAATTTAATTTCGTTAAATTTCACTTGCATTTATTACAATTATTTAGATCCTAAAAACTGTATTCGATGTATCTCTTATAAAAATATGAATTTTGATATTTATCAAAACAAAAGTGCTATCATGATGAAATGAATTTGATGGCATTTCCCAATAAATATATTTTAATTCCTTTTTCCCTTTAAGACACTTGTTCTATCTTCCTCACGCATTTCCAAGTATCCAATCGCGTTATCTTTTATTATGATAAAACTCTGCGGAATAAATTGTAATTATGACTTATGTATCAAATCAAATCAACGGCCCGTTACAGTCCACTGCTGGACTATGAGCCTCCTCCACTTAAGTGGAGGGTTTTGCCCACGGACCACTACTTGGTCCGTGGTTTTGCCATAATCTCCATGCTTGGCAGGCGGGTTGGAGATCGCAGATTAAAAGGTTACTGTATCAGAGAGCGCTGCTGCCCGTTCCCTGTTCAATATGTAGTCCCTAAGTCGCCTCTTACGACACCCACGGGAAGAGTAGGGGTTGGTGACAAATGTATTCTACTCTGCCGTCACCACACGGCTTTATTATACCACCATTATTTTATTTATCTAAAATTGTATTAGATATGTGTATTCTATATTTACCTATGCGTAACATTCCGTAGTAGCCGCACCTTATCATAGATAGTGGATAATAGATAATACATAGATTACACCATTTATACCTTAATTTTGACCGGTGATAAAAATTACTACATTCAATCAAGAAACAGTTCTCGGAGTGAAGCTCACGCCAGCAGCGCCGCCATCTTGATATATTCTCCTGAAAAATAAAAGCATCATGGGCTAAAATAAGAACTAAAAATTTCTTGTAAATTGGCTGTATGACTCTAAAGTGGCGCAACGTTTTCTTTTCTTCTGTTTCAGGTAAATTATGCTGTAAAAATAACAAACAAACCAGAGGTATTCATATCAATTTTGTTTACTCCAGGTCTCATAAACACGAACACTATAGTGTTAATATTGTAGAAAACCACATAACAGAAATCATGGTTAAAATTACGCAATAATGTATTATTGCGAAAAAGAACTCGGTAAAATGGTACATGGGTAAAATGTAGAGTTTACTTTTTTACGTACGTACGTTTTTACTACCTATCAATCAATCAATCAATCAGCAGTCCACTGCTGGACGTAGGCCTTTCCAAGGGTACGCCAAAGCGCACGATCACCCGCTTTCCTCATCCAGCCACCACCAGCGACTCTCCTCAGGTCATCAGTCCACCTGGCAGGGGGGCGTCCCACACTACGTTTCCCGAGACGCGGTCTCCATTCGAGAACCCGTCCGCTCCAACGCTCATCGGTTCTGCGACAGACGTGGCCAGCCCACTGCCAATTCAACTTGCTACATTTCTGGACGATATCCACCACCTTGGTCCTCTGCCGGATGATTTCATTTCGGATTTCATCCCGTAGCGAAATACCAAGCATAGATCTTTCCATAGCTCGCTGAGTGACATGTAGCGTGGGCCAGCTTCACCGTCATGTTCCATGTTTCGGCTCCGTATGTCAAAACCTATACAGGTAGTTTACTACCTATACAGGTAGCTAATGAATGAATATATAATAATATACCATCTATATAGGTATAATCGCAAAACCATGGGAGCGTGCGTGCTTTGCAATTAAATGATAATCCAATAACTTCCGCATTCTGTAATTCTATAGAGGTAGGGTTCAAATTAGTATTAATCGTTATTAATTACTTACCTAGCAAGATATTTCTGTAGTGTACTTACTATTACTAGAAGTAATTCTAACTTTCATCATCCATCAAAGATACACGGGTTCGCGTGATGGTTGTGTAGCGAACCAGTGTAGGGTTTAATTTCTTTAGCTGTAGGTTTAGGGTTCCTTTGTATTTTTAAAACTAACTCAGGTTACTCTTCAATCATTGGAACCTTCCAAGTTTTGGCACTATGGTTATTAGTTTATCCGTCGGTAGCAATATGCTTTAGATCTTAGATAGATTTAGCTCATTTCATTAAATACTTATGAATCTTCTTCATCGTGTGGGTACTGTGGGTTGTACTGTACTACGACCTCACAAGCTATAGAGATGATCTAAAAAAAAGTAAGTTGTATAGATACGACTCTTATGTTTACCAGGTACAAAAAAATGGAAAAACTACGCTAATCGACTAAAACATGTTTGTTTGTATTACAAACTTACTCGTAATTCTAAAGAAATATTTATCGATAATGGGATATTCTTAAAAATCTTTTAATAAACAAAATTATCGAGAAGTTACTATTGCTAGCTATTTTAACAAATTATTTCTCGGTATCTACTAGGTAAATAAGTATAATGTTTACTATTCCTTCTGGAACTGTGCCAAAACATACAAAATACATCCGTGTAATTCACATAAAACTGTCTTCCTGGTAAAATAATTTTCCTAGCGTCATCATAGAACAGAGTCATATTGTGCATTTATAATAATATACATTTATCATATACTAGCGGTCTGCCCGCGGCTACGCCCGCGTTGTGTAAGATTTTCCCGTGGGAATAAGATTTTTTCCCGTAAAAACTACCCTATGTGTTAATACAGGTTACAAGCTATCTCCATTCCAAATTTCAACCAAATCCGTTAAGTACTTTAAGCGTGAAGCGGAACAAACATCCAAATATATTTTCACATTTATAATATTAGTGTGATTAATTCACCATATTATCGATTAGGATCGACAATATTATTATCAAAAAGGTGAAAGCCTCATCGGTGGTGATTATTAGTAGAAAGGGCGAAAGCACCATTTTATAGAGCAGTATTTTTAAACGGTTTTGCATACTGGAATAATATTCTCCCTTTCTACAACCCCCGTCATTGATATTACCATTTATAGAGTCTGTTTCTACTTGGTCCGTGGTCTGTTTCGTTTTGTCCAGTTTTCAGCTTTCTTTTATCAGTGAAATAAAAACTGAACTGACTGAAACTGTAAGTATACAGTATGAATATTATAGGATCATGACGTCATGTTTCCTAATAAACTTCTAAGTATAATATTTTAAAAAGTCGGCGAAAAATAAAAACAGAAATCCCGAATCAACAACGCCAATCGATAATATCGATTTGAAAATGATCGATGCCCGATATGATCCAATTTCGAAGTTTATCCAACTGATTACTGACTTTTCTGTGTCATCGGTCAGTGATGAAAAGAGGATCGGCTACTTTCAACTACAATGCGCGCACGCATAGGCGACGGTAGCGCCGAAGTGATAGTGACAAGATAAAAGTTGCGTTATTGACACATTTTTGGCGGGACCTCTCTTTTATGATTTATTAATCTATGATAGTTTCAACATATAACTTAATAAGAATACATCGTTGGTATTTTGTTGTAGATGCATCAAAATATTTTCTCTTGGTCTAGTTGTGGTGATGCGTTATTACTACGTGGGAAAAGGTTTTAATTAGAAAATACTTTTAGAAGTCTCTTCTTAGAAAGTGAATTCTGAGTCCATATTAAAGTTCCCTTCCGGGAGACCAATTTGTTAAGATAAATCCAACGTCCCCACACATAATGCGATTTTGTTGTATAGGTTGAAGAGTCCTTGACCACTTTCCGTCTCCATCAACAGACCATCAATAAATACTGACTTATTGTTAATTTCATATCAAAATGGACAAATCTCCAGCTGACTCTGATAAACAGCTATTTAACAAACTCAAAGGTCTAGTCTCTAGTTCAACAAATTATCCTTTCTACAGAACCTTCATCATACTCGGCGGGTCCCTCTCACTTACCAGCTTTTTGCCAGCATTTCTCATAGTTAGCGCCGATCGTTTTGCAATTCCAATCTAGTTTTAATCACCGTCTAATTGACCAGTGTTCACGCAGACTGGCGCGGTTGCGGGCATTCAGCCAGTTAGGGCCTATTAGGGCATATTTTGAGCCATAGCCTAGGGCCCCTAGGTATTTTGAAGAGGTTTACAGGGTGAAAAATGTGGGAGGCTAATTTAATGATTAGCTAGCGAATTATGAGCTGATGCTCTTGTTGTTAGGTATTTAGTTGTAAGCACTTATATTTTTAGGATATTCCAAAAAAATCTTAATTTCTATATTTTTCCAGTATTCAAAACCAATCATTTTCCAAAAAATACAAGAAGAAATAATACTTGAAACACTGTGTGTTAATTTTGACAAAGGTCTCTGCTGAACTGAGCCCATTTAATATTAAATTAATAATAATATTTTCATAATCATTATGATTAAAAAAGTCTAAGTTAAAGGACATCATGACATAACCTACAAAATCTCGTAGCAATATGCTACGAACTTTCCCGTAGCCCAGCCGTAGGCCTAAAACATATTATTTTTATATTACTTACCTACTGTGTTATTTATGAACAACAATTTAATTAAGTCACTCGGTAAGAAACCTCATTCGTCCCCAACCAAGTAGGTACCTAAAATAAATTCGTTACTAATCCATCCAACAATAGTAACTTACCTCGATCAATAAAACTGTCATTTGTCAACTTCCACATTTCCATTCCATTTTAACCACAAGGTGTGCGGTCCTTTGTCCGAGGGCCCGAAGATGCGCGCACGCAGGTATGACTCATCCCCCCCCCCCCCCTAGAACCACCCCCTGGAACTCCCCGGTGACGCATCTCTTCACGCCGTTTAGATTGCGGGCTGTGCTAAGCTGTCTTACTTGACACGTCGTTTAGGAGCAGCAATGGTTAGCGATACCGGCTTAAGTGTCGGCGTTTACATTTATTGGTGTGAGAAAAGATTTGCGGGGTGAAGATGGTTAGAGGAGGGACGATTTGTTTTGTATCTTATCAAAACATCGACCTGTTCGGGAAGCAGTCTATACGAGTATTCTATTATTTTCCTTTGTTAGGTCATAAGGTGTAATAATAGTCTATCAAATCAAAACAAACGAGTTAAGTAAATGACTAATTCGTCTTGAACTTATGATTGAGCAAGGAATGAGTAATTGTGGTTTTGTTATTGTAATTTGTAGCTGCATTGACTACATCAACTGTTTTTAAACTCCTGTAGGTAAGACATTATTTACGGGCTTACCTCGATAATTTTATTGATTGTTATTGGATTTTTAAGATGCCAAATGGCTTTTTCTTCTTCTTCGACTTCTTATCGTGTTGATGAAAAACAAAACAAACCAATGCTCAACAACATGGCTCAAAGATGTAACTATAAAATCCTCAAAATATCAATTCCCATCACAAGTGTCAAGGACTACTTAGTGGGAAGCCTCGACATTTAACATGTAAGGATTTATGTAAATAAAGATTATTTTTTTAATCATTCCGTCCGCGGACTACGGCGAAGAACCTTTAATTTACTTTTTTCATAATCATTTATAAGCATATTCAGACTGACACGGAGTTCGTTTTTATTTTTCACTGATCTGTCAATTTGTCATGACAAACTGAAATGAACCAGAATCCTTGCGCTTCTATGCTCCCTCCCACAGCCGACATTCCTCCCTTGCTCTGCGCAGACGCAGACGGTCTTGATTTATCGCGCGTCTGGTGGCGCCGCTCGTGGCCGTCCTTTAATTCCGACAGACCTTTATTAAACGTTTATTTTATTCCAATTTCATACCGAGTTATTATTGCTGTTAGGGGCCTGTTACACGGCTTGCGATGGCGAAAGATGGCGGCCGATGCCGAAGTGGTAGACTAACAATGATGTTTTGTTTTGAAGTCTCGGATAAGTAAAGGATGTTTGAAATTTTGAACTAGGAATTCTAGAATTAATACCCCATTGTTTAGCGTTCTACTTTTTTTTAGAACTGACCTCCGGGAAGTAGCGTATGTTGTGGTATTGTTCTTAATATTCCTTTAGTAGTAGCAGCAACTATTATATTATATTACGTGATAGTAGAACGTTAAGGGTCAGACGCGGCGAATGATGCGAAAGGATTTCCATACTTCGCGCGCGTTTTGTATAGGCAAACCGTCGATCGCCGTCGATAAGTGTGGCCTGACCCTAAGATGTTGGTGTTCTAAGTACTTATTTTATATAATCCACAGCAATTTAAGGGACATTCCCTACATAAATTATACAATAATACCTGACTCGTTCGCTTGTAAATGAACGTCCTATTTATAGACATTAAGGTAAATTCTTCAGCCTTTAGTTCGACATCCTAGACTTCGTGTAAAGGCACCTTTACCGGCAATTTGCCTCGTAAACCCGATCTCACAGCGCAGCGCGTCTATTTTAATGAGTAGAACATTTATTGTGCTTGTTTCTTTGTAAGGGTGGCAACCCTGGCATCTTTATGTACCCTGATAGTAATTTTAATGAGACTGTCGATTTCTGTATAAAATATTTTTTATTATAGCTTTAAATTTTGTGCTGCACTTGCGTGTCGTAGGCTAAGTTCAACTATGATCTCACCTTATTGCCCTAATGTAGGGTGTGTACCTTATATCTTTTCTAACCACTTTACGGTCGTAGTTTTCATCCATGTTTCTTCTCGAATTATATAACACCGTGTCTCTCACTATGATGTAGGTTTTCATACAAAAGGGGTATTGTATAGCATCAAAAGATACGAGAATATTACCATAACAATAAGAACCTATGCAAATAAGGAAGCTTCTGCACATGACGGGAACAATAGGAATTAGCACATTAGCTAATTATCCGTATAACAATTTACTTTTATTTGGAAGTCCCTACACAATAGACACAAAGAATTAACATATCGACTTGTCCGTATCGGATAAAATAAGCATAATAGATAAATCTCTTTAGGTTTAGTGTCTATTTCGAATTGCATTGCTGCGTTTGAATGGCACTTGGGACGGTAAATCAGTACTGCAACAGCAGTGAACAGCATTGGATAGTTAGGAAAGTGTATTTATTTATTTTTATTTTATTTATTAAGGACAGAGGACAGCCAATAGAAGTTACAATGATAATTATTATGCATTGTATGTATCAGATGCTTCGATCACAGTGTGATCGAAGTTCAGTGTGCCTATTATTTCATTTTGACCATCGAATTCGAACTATTCCCAATAAAAATGGGTCGAAAACTATGAAAAAAAAACAAAAGTCACTATCCAACTCACAATTTCATTCGGAGGTTGAAAATTTTTATTCATATCCGTCGCGTTCTTTGGAAAGAGTTATTTTATATGTCGGTCTAAATGTGATATTTCAATTACATGTAAAAGACCTGACACGGCCTTAAGGGCCCCGGAGACGGTCAAACGGTTTGACTCAAACCTTATGTGTTTGATCAAACCGTTTGAGGTCGCTTTGAACGGTTTGTCAAAAAAACGATCAACATGGTTTGAGTCAAACCAAACTTTACGTGTTTGAATCAAACCGTTTGACCGTCTCCGGGGCCCTTTACGTTGGTCCCACTGCAAAAAGATGCCTGCTTTGAGACGCCACATGCGTGAACGAACACCTTTGCTGTATCTCATTTGCCGCGAACCACGAGGTCTGCTTGAGCTGCTGCCGAAGAGGCAGTCCGCAGCAAGCATGTCAAGGACCTATATACGCTGCCCTTGAACAGTCGTACATTTTTGTCCCCTTTGCGGTGGAAAGGTCAGGCGTGGGGAGATGAGGCCAGGGCTTTTGTTAGGGATATTGGTGACCTACTGCGGAAAAAAGGTTTCGACCCCCGTTTCGGGTGTTTCACTAGTGCAAAGGAATGCTTGTCTTGTAGCCTAATAGGTTCCTTTGCGGCGGGAGAGGCCGCGGCGGGGTCATTAATAATTGACATTATATTTAAATATAAGGTTTTTGTGCTTAAATACATTGTGACATTAGAATACCTAAAAAAAAACTGTAAAAACACAATTATTACATATCAATCATCAACCCGGTTACAGTCCACTGCTGGACTATGAGCCTCCTCCACTTAAGTGTTTGGTTTTGCCATAATCTCCACGCTTGGCAGGCGGGTTGGAGATCGCAGATTAAAAGGTTAATGTATCAGAGAGCGCTGCTGCCCGTTCCCTGTTCAATGTGTAGTCCCTAAGTCGCCTCTTACGACACCCACGGGAAGAGTAGGGGTTGGTGACAAATGTATTCTACTCTGCCGTCACCACACGGCGGCTTTACATATTAATAGTAATAAAAAAAAAATTGAACTTCTTGTAGAATCCTCTCCAATCCAAAAAGAAAGGATAAAACCAAACGTCTTTTACCAACTCCATCTTCAGCAATACACACTAAGAATATCCACCTGATTGTGTTTGAACAACTGCGTCGGTCAAGTTGTTCAGTTGGCGTCTCTAGGAGCACAATGCGTACTAAATTAACAACGCATTATACATTATGCACCTTGTCTTAGAAAGGAATGTGGCTGAAGTCTTAAGAAATTCCGTCTAGGTCAATATAATTATACCACCCATACAAACTTTGGCATTTGTAATATTAGAGTAACAACAGCTCATATAGGTCCCCACCGAGGGGTCAAGCCTAGCCTAAATTAGGGTGATCAGACCTTAGTCGACCACGCTGGCCCAGTGCAGGTTGATCGACTTCACACACAACTTTTTGATTTCTTCACAATATTACCCTTCACTAAGAGGGTCGAGTAAACCTACTTTATGAATTCGAAATTCGAAAATAAATTGGATTCGAACTCGATTCTCCCAGACGGGAGGCAGCGACCCTAACCAACACACCACCGACGAACTAAATTAACTACCTCATACATACATGAACATTGGGAATAGGTGCGTGTGAGGGAAATATTGAGCAATACAGAATCGTAAAAATCTAGTTGATATACCTACCTACCTACCTATATATAAGTATGTATGTATGTAAACACTTTATTGCACAATAAAAGTAACATTACAATAAGAAGTCACAAGAAAAGTTTACAGTGCAAAGGCGGACTTATCCCGTGAGGGATTTCTTCCAGTCAACCTTTGAGCATCCAGGAGGAAAAATGTGAGTGGCAGGCACTGTACACAAAAACAGATTGGCTACATAAAATAAAATAAAATAAATAAGTATTAAGGGTATAACTCAAATATGGCAAGGAATTTGTTGCAAATATGTTTAAAGTGTAAATTGAGTTGTTTAAGTAAGCGGTAACTCGAGAAGGTGCAAGTTTTTATGTCAAGATGTGTGTGCTAAATCCACATTAAATTAGATACTATTTGCTATAAATATCGAGCATGTATCTAAATATAAGTATGTATATTAACAGCTTTATAACCTAGATGCGGTAAAATTCTTTAGGCTCATTATTGTTAGGTCAGGCAAGAATATCATAAACCAACTTGCATGCAAGAAGGGATAATGAACTCTTGTGGAAGTGATTTTATAAACATAATAATTATCACCATCAACAGCTAATATACGTCCCCACCGAGGGGCTTGAACCTACCCTGAAATAGGATGATTTTATAATGCTTCCTATTCCTAGCTTATACTACTACGTACTTTATAATTTATACTAGAGAAGAATGAAGTTTATTTCATGGCGATAATACATCTCTAATAATAATCACCAAAGTTATGTGTTTTTGAAATAATTTCATGATAATCATAACACTTATTTTTATAATCCGAAGAAACATTTGCATGTGGGTCGTTCGTTTTTATCCTACAATTTATTGAGTCTCTATTAAACAAGCTAAAAATTACATTATGTTTAAGAGGAGTAAGTAACGTTAACGTCTACTATGCGGCAAAAGTTAGGTAAGCTAGGTATGTCTTGCGCTAATAATGGGCTCAATAGATGAAGAGATAGATTAGATTGACTTGAACAAAGAAATTAAGAAATTGTTTAAGAAGAATTAACCTATTTCTCCGATTTTAATTTTCACCTTCAATGAATAGCTTAAGCGACACCTGTTGTCATTTCTTTGTTGGTCATGGTGGTCAAAGTGTGCAATGTTTTCCTCCGAATGAACATACATTGATTTCGAAAACACATTGGTATATTAGGGTTCTTAGACCCGGAGATTGCAATAAAATAAACATTGAATCTATTATATTCTATCTACGAACTTTTAAGCCCAAGCAACACAGAGCGGGAGCGGCGCGGTCCGGGGCCGGGAAAGCGGGACGGTGGTGCTGCGCCATACAAAGTTCCGCTTTCCCGGCCCCCCCGCGCCGCTCCCGCTCTGTGTGGCCGAGGCTTTAGACTGCTACGACGAAGAAGACTTCTAAAAGTTCTTTCGTTCATTCGGCTCGTTTCGAATATTGACTCTTGGCTTCAGATCTTAGGCCTATTACCCCATATGGCGTCCAGACATTAGTCGAATACGCCGACTTTACACACAACGGCCATGCCGCGACGCTTACATAATCACACAACATTCACACAATATTCTTTATTTCTTCTTTACCGAAAAATACTGCTTCTTAATTTCACCGCCGCCGTTTGTGTAAATCTATTTAGATAACTCGCCACTGCGGTATAAAGCTAGGATTTACTTTAGTCAAAGCGGTGTGTTTGAGAGTGTTTGTCTGTACAAGAATAGGTTACAGCTATCTAATCTGCCGTACACCTTACTGTCTGTCTGAGAGCTGCATTGTGTGTGACAATAAGAAAGTAGAGAAAGGGAGGCAAGTTCTAATCAGGCTGTCGTAAAGTTCTGGAAAAGATGTCTGTTTTTTGATATGGCATTGAAATTTTAAGATTTTTCTATATAAGGTTTATTTTGCACAGAATTAAGAGTAGCTGTAGTTGAGTTAGCTCTGTAACGAAATTAACTCGGTTGAATAGTAAGCACGGACAAAACGTAAAATAGAAGATCGGTCTATTTTGAGAGCTATACTTAATTATACTGACCAAGTTTATAGTTACTGTTGACGCTTAACTCGCTAATATGCTGGCGCAAGTAAATGTGCCTTCTTCTTTATCCTGAAGAGTGTTAGCAAAAAAGTATTGTGGAATATCACAACACAATGTTCTTGATCGAAAGAGAACTTGCCAGCTGCACTACCGTACACTAACTAAACCGTGCATGACTGTTCTTT
The DNA here is from genome assembly GCA_951230895.1 of Carpatolechia fugitivella. NCBI lineage: Eukaryota > Metazoa > Arthropoda > Insecta > Lepidoptera > Gelechiidae > Carpatolechia > Carpatolechia fugitivella. The sequence continues at coordinate 2,873,008 of OX579649.1, forward strand.
GAGATTGCTAGTGGCGACAAATGGTGCGCTTCTGTCCCCAGTTTCCTCAGTCTAGTCTAGTATATTATAGGGTATGTATGTGTGTATACCTAGGTACGAGTAGACAGGTGTCTATCTGTCTATCTAGACGGGTGCGCCAAATTAAGGCACATTCCTATAAAAAATCGTGTATATAGAGGATATTTGAAACTGAAGCGAAGCTTATTGTCTGAATTGTTAAGTCACTACTTAGGCCTCTTGGGCTTATAAGGTGCCTTTCGAAGCACAGAAGACGTTCAAGTCCTAATAAAATATTTATAATGGTTATTTAAATATTTATAAGATACAAGTAAGAAATACTTAGTTTAGGCATCGCATTCATATTTTGTCTGCTTTGTTTTTTATTTTTGTATTTCCATACTCTATGTTTTAGATTAAGTTTTTGTTGAAATAAATTTTATCTTTATATTTATCCCATCCGTAACTTAGCTAGACCAGTTGCTTAATTTTCGTAATAGCATGGTATAATAAGCTGTGCCACGTGCTCTTCAAATACTTACAAGTATAAGTGAAAAATAATATAAAAATAGTTTAATTAGTAAATTATTAACTATATTCATTTACAATAGAACTGGGTTGACGTAACCATAATGTTTTGATGATCGATTGTAGTAATGTCCAATACATGAGACATGAGACTTTGAGAGCATTTATTCTGATGGTATTCGTAATGTGCGCAGCTACATGTGATAGCTACTGTACCAGTGTACCTACTTGAGGTTTCTCTTGAATTAGGTAATTCATACCTTACTACCCACCAAAACTTTACAACTTCCGTCTCTATCTTAACCCTCTCAGCACCAACCTGCATAAAGTCCCCAACATCCTCCGTCACGTAATCACATACAAAAACCGTCACTATCTCCTTGTCAGAGAGTGCTTTCGGGTACCTACACGTTTCCGCGCGTCGGATTGTACGGTACGCGCCGACAAACGCACCGTCTATTTGTGGTAGGATATTGACCGCGTTGCCACCTTTGTTTACATTCGCGTTGGGTCGCACGCGCACGACCGACATGCCGGTAAAGATAGCAAGTTTGGTACAGTCGCATAATAAAATTTAGACGTCTAAATTATTTAGACGTTTTTAGAAGTGAACCGTCGACCGAAAGAAGACGAGTCGTTTTTATAACTCGTCTGAGAGTAAGTTTGTTATCAGCTCATAACAGCCTCCGAGTGGTCGAGATTTCGCCGCTCATTACGGAGATTCCAGGTTCGATTCCCGGCGGGGACACTGTCAAGCAAAAATCTCTTTGTAAGACTTTCCCCAGTTTGGTTAGGACATTGCAGGCTGACTCACCTGATTGTCCTAAAAGAAAGATGCAATCATCTTCGTGCTTCGGAAGACACGTTATGCCGTTGGTTCCGGTTACTAATCTAGTCGTTACACGAGTCTTGTCAGTGGCCTTTGGCGACTTTATAACACTGACACTAGGGTTTGTGAGGTCGGTTGCCCCACGATGATGATCGACTCGAAAAGAAGAAGAAGATCAGGTTGTAGAATATATTTTTTATAAATCATGTTTTTTTCCGCTACGCTATTTGCATTTGACTGTGCACCGTCCATGTGGGTACTCATATTAATAATACTAAAACCTCAAATTGAAACGCATTCATTAATAAAAGTTCTTTTTTAATGTTTTGGCTCGTGCGCTGGCATTGAATTCTGGTATGTTAGGTTAGTACTATTCCAGTGGTATCTTTAGACTATTCAAATACACTATGTTTTGATTAAAATACCGGCTGTACATTTTTTTGTAAACTGAAATATAAATTATTTCTCTTGTTGCTCAATAATTATTAGATCTATAATGCAAAATAAATAAGTTATCGACATAGCTTAGCCTTAATCAGTCTCTTCTGCCTTAGAAACGGACCTAAAACTAAATACCAAATTACAAATAATATCTATTAATATTTTTATTCATCGATCTTGAAGAATTTACGACATTCTTTGTCGTAAAATTGAGTGGGTTTTAAACTGAGAATGGCGAAACCGCATATAGAAGATAGATTTATTTATAAACCTCCATCATTGTTTTGATATGCAGTAAAAATATTATGGAGAAATCGGCCACTCGCACCATTCCCGCGTTTTATTAACGATATTTCGTTATTTTTAAACTTTTATCAGTCTAAGGGTAAGCGCACACCAGGAGCAGAGCAGAGCATTTTTTGAGAGTACTGAAAAATGTATCTTATTACAATTCCATTGCAAAATTTAATACACGTCCAAATACTGCTCGTCCATGCGCGAGCATTTCGCAGTTCTCTGTGCGCTGACCCTATGGAATTGTAATTGTGTCCTACATTTTCCAGTACTCTCAGAAAATGCTCTGCTCTTGGTGTGCGCTGACCCTAAGGCTGTGGTAGAGACAGCGATTCATTCTGTAAGAAATAATAATATGGTAACGTGTTCAAAGTTATTTGATTTGTATATGTTTATTATTTGCGATATATCAAAGAGTTTGTATCTATGCGATATAAGTATTTTTTTTTTGTATGTATATTATTTATGTTTGCATACTTACAAACAGTATTTTATTAAGCTATTCATCACATCACACTAATATATAAATGTGAAAATATATTTGGATGTTTGCTCCGCTTGTTCCACTTTCAATCACGTCTTAAACTATTGAATACTTTTTTCTTTAACCTTATTCCAACGGGAAAATCTTACATAACGCGAGCGTAACCGCTAGTTAAATATATTTTATGTCTATTACGTATTTACGTACTTTATGGTATAAGTAAGTGCAACAACCACAACATTCCCATGAGACAGACACTTGGGCTTCCGATGTATTCATTCTCAAAAAAATCATTGATAAAAATGTCCATTCATAAAACTCATAAAATTTCTGGCACGCGAGGATAAAATATCATATTACTCGTACGATACAAAGTTCAAAACTTTACAAACTTGCGTGTACGTTCATATTACGTCTTTTTCGACACCGAAAATGTCTCCTCAATCTCTAATAGAAGTCTCAAATTCTACAAATAAAGTAACAATAAACTGCCGGTGGTTCACTGAAGAGCATTATTTCTTTAATCCTGGCTTCGGCATGCTCAAATTACTTGGCAATAGGCTAATAAACACCAGTGTACTGGCCATTCTTTTCATTCCAATTCGAACGAGTACGGGTGTGTCGTGCTGTGAGATGAGTTGACTCATTCTTCTTATAATGCCATTAATTTCCATTATGCGTTATTCGAATGATTTTTGAAATCAAACAGGCATAGACACACATATTTTGCATGTAATTGTACTATTTTGTCTTAGGTAGTCTTTCCCCTTCAAAACAGACCACACTGTTTGTTTTATATTTTCTTTACAAGATCATTTTCGTAACCATGACATCACACTTTACACTATTACACTAATATAATAATAATAATAATAATAAATATTTATTATTCAGGCATAAAAAACCCATAAAAAACATACACAATATTATAAATGTTTGTTACTCTTTCACGCAAAAACTACTACTGAACGGATTGGGATGAAATTTGGAATAGAGATAGTTTGTGCCCTGGATTAACACATAGAATACTTTTTACGGAAAAAAGTCTTATTTCCACGGGAAAATCTTACATAACGCGAGCGTAGTCGCGGGCGGACAGCTATATGAAAGATAATATATTTGGATGTTTGTTCCGCTTTCACGCCTTACCTACTGAACGGATTTAGACGAAATTTTGAATGGAGGTAGTTTATACCCTGGATTAACATATAAGATACTTTTTACGGGAAAAAGTCTTATTTCCACGGGAAAATCTTACATAACGCGAGCGTAGCCGGCTAGCCGCGGGCGGTGGGCTAGTAGGAAATACCTTAGAAAATAATAAATTGCACCAGTTAATTAATAGTAAGTTAGTTGCCATATCTTACTTAATTTATGTAACTTTGCAAACGTAAAATTCATTCATTTTAAGTTTTAATTAATTGATCAATAAACGTATTTCTAGTGCATAACACGACCGACGAGGATCTATACATTAAAGGTTTTTTTTTTTAAAACATGTGCTTGTATGTACCTGATAAGATCACGTCATGATTCACAGATTCAAAATATTCCCATCACTACTCCTATTCATATCAGAACCCCAGCGAGCCTTACGGGACTTCTTCCTGTTTGAACAAATATTTTGTGCCCGTCTCGTCGGCTACCATACATCGCTTTGGAAAAAAATATAAAAAAAACACCGGGTCGCGTATAGCCCTGCTTTCTTGCGCCTTCAAGTGTACAAGAATTTCAGAGATTAGTCAGATGTCTTTTTGTGCGATTGCAAGCGTTTTTGCGAAGATTAAGTTTGCAATGCATCTACGGCACTTATTTGCAGTATTTGATGATATGTACGAGTATCTGGAGTTTTGACGAAATTTTTTTTTAGGTTTGATAAAGCCTAATATTAAAGTTTACTATGTTTTTAATTTCATGAATAATGACGAAATGACCGAATTTTCAATTTTCAATTTTTTATTTATTTTAATAATGAAAGGAAACCTTACAGCATTACAGAATATTTTCTAAAAGTAGTTAAACATTTATAAGCCAATAACAAGATTTTACACTTATATGTCAGAGGACTTAATAACAGCTGAACAAATAATAAAATAATATAGTACTTTTACAATTTGTACATATACTTATAATAGTAATACTAATAATAATATACTAATAATATTATAAAATTATATAAATGTGTATAGTATGTTTATGTGATATGTATGTGTTTGTGTGCATATATATGAGTGTGTTTTTTTTTAAATTATATTTATCATGTAAGATAGAACGAACCAAAGATTACTGACGCACGTCGCCTCGCAAGGGAGCGAAGGTCTTTAGAGCGAAGCGATCGTCTATTTCTGTCAAGTGTCAAGTTAGTAAACTTGACGACGATAATTATTAACTTTTTACATACTTATTGTAGCGTTATATTGATTTGACAAGTCTGACGTAGTTTTTTGTGGACACTCCAATGAACACGAACTTCGCGAACTTATTCACGCATCACTAGTCAATGTAGTTTATTGAAACGTCTCTTAATCCCACTCGTTCTGGCAAATATTATTGAAGAATTGTACATTCAATTTAAAAATTGTACTTGTATGATATGGTACTTGTACAATGTAAATGGCGAAACAAATCCTTATCGTAATGCCGTAAGATCGGGCACTCCACGCCCTTTTGTGATTGACCGTACCTAACATGCTAGAGATAAAGTGATTCTTTGTGAGGATAAGCCTTTGTGATCTATAATAATGTGTTTTTTTTATTTGCAGGTACGAATAAGACGCTTTTGGAGTGGATGAGAAGGTCGATGATTTTGTAAGTGCGATTTTTTAGGAAAACTATATTTTTTTTGGATTTTGGAATTTGGAGTTTTTTGTCATGATTGTAGGAGACTAGGGACTAACCTAAACTCTTTCGTCCGTAATTCGTTTTTGGTTGATTACATTGTAGGAATTTCTGTTCAATTGTAGGAAAAACATGATGACGTAAATATTAACACCCAGCTGCAGTTCCATCATAATTTATTTTTACTCATTCATCATCGTTCGGTTGTAAGTTTTACCAAACCGCATCACATCTCAACCTGCCCATGTGTTAGGGGGTCATTATATACTGAAAAATCTTTTATTATATCAACATATTTTTTATTACCTACTGCTTACGCAAATAGAGCAACTAGCGAACGACCATTACCAGTAATAAAATAAAATTATTTTGTTTTTGCCGCGTAGTAATAACGATTGATACAAGTAGAAAGAAATTACTGTTCCACTTCGTCACCTCGAAACAGCTTTATTTCTATAAATAATCCCCACTGAGAGGCTCGAGCCCTCCTTAAATAAGATGAGAGTTGACCACGCGGGCCTAGACTAGACCGGAATGCTTCACTTTACACATATCACAAACAGCCTTTGAGTGGAAATGGGTGTATGTCGAATAACCGTATTAGGATATTTAGGGTCTATGAAAAAACTTTGAGACACAGTGCCATGCGGTCTCGGAGCTCCTTATGGAAACAAACGTGCTCGAGTGACGATGACAGACATTCCCCGGCTGGGAGATCAGTATTAATAATATTCGTTACGCAACGGGAGAGAAGGATATTTCACAGTTACGCATGGAGATGAGCTTTTAAAGAAGCTTGCAAGTATAGAAATACTTATTTGAGGGAAAGCGGGAATTTGCGCAGTGCTAGATTCTTACAATTTTCTTCCGCGATAATGTCCCCACTACGCTCGTTTTTTGTTTAAGATTGTTTTTTATGTTACTGGCTTTTTCTGATTTAGTGTCTACATTTTGTTTGAGCTTCGATCACAGAATTGAGTAGCTCAACAAAACAAATCTAAAAAAAACTTTTAAGATTTTGTGAAATGATACAGATTTCAGATCGGGGTAAATGAGCCTTTGCTTCTTAGAACCATTGTACATCATACCGTTCTTGTACCTCAAGAACCGTTCTAATACCTAAGCTAGATTCAGAAAGACTGTTCACTTGCATGCATAAAATAGAATATAAAAATATATATTTTTAAATCAGCACTAAACTCGGGATCTTTCCTTTGGGAACCAACTTTTAACCAATTCCACTACACAGTCGATTCATTCGGCCCAAATTGTTCTGAGAGCCCTAGGAAGCCCGCCCGGCTATAAAACTTTGTCCGCACTCAAGATTTGCGCTGGTTTCCGCGATGTTACTGCTTTTAATCCCGCCCTCACCCAAACTGAGCACAATACGAAATGCTTAAGCCCCTCGTATTCCTTCCCGAAATAGGTCAACTGTAATTCTATTTACTAGTGGTTTAGGTCAATGATGATTGCGGAAAATATCAGTGTTGTATCCTTAATCATGTGAGCTGATAACCATATCAGCTCATACATACGTCGCGTGCAGGATTCCTCGTAAAGTTTTACACCGTAAAAGCGTCAAAAAACGTAGTCGAAATTCAAAGACATTAGTATGTTCGATAGTTTGGAACGTCATATCGGAGACTATCGATAGAACGTTTGATTTTCAAGGTCAATATGGTATCACATCACTATAGATAGACTATCACTATTCGATTTAGCTTTAGGAGACCGCAGACCCAATATTACCATAATCCATAGCACGATCGTTGCATGAAGGCATCTAGGTGAAGTGTCCTCCCAGGGCTTTGTTCTCTGATAAACAAAGGTAGAGAAATAGGCCGTAGCTCGCTTACAGCTCACAATGCATTTCAGTTCAGCACTGCGGTATAGTGGGTTAAAAGATAAAAGTATTTTATTTACGTAAAACAATCTAAGCAATACAAAAAATCACAATACTCGTATCACAAGTTCGCTGCGATGATTGGCTACATAAGCCATCTTCAGGTGCACCAGCGCCCGACTGGCTAGGAGTCGAAGTGGTCTCCATGGCCTCATCATCATCATTACAAGTTTAATCTAGTCTATCATTTATCATAACATTACTTATACTATTCATCATCATTCGCTTGCCCTAGTCCTATCATTTGGGGACAAAATAATTTGAAGGTTTGTTGATGTGTTATTGTCAAATAAGGATCCAGGATTAAAAAGGCATAATTCTTTCTGCCTCTTTTGGCCTTTTCGTTCTGTCCATAAAACTGAACTTTTCCCAAGGTGCTAAAAAACTGGATGAAAATTCATTCACACCTTCTTCTGCATCATCAGCTGCGTATTGGATGGATTCGGATGGAACGGAAGGTGCATCTAAAGACTGTTCTAAAGAAAGTTCAAGTTCAATTTTAAATTCAGAATTCATGTTCTTTTTACATTTTTTTTAATGTACCATTACAGTCTCTGCACAATAATTTTAAGATCTTCATGTTTCAAGCAGCCTGGCCTGACATATCCTTTGTCCTCTGTACCAACAGTGACTTTCAATAAATTATTTGATTTGATTTTGATTTGATTGATTTTGACTTCAGTTTCTCCCGAGGGAAAACCACGATTCATCGTATCAAAGAATATCTACGTATATTGTACTGAAATTAAGTGACTGTGTTGCCCACTGTACGACACTAGCTTTTATACTACCTTGTGTCTGTCTGTATCCTAGTAACGCGTATTAGTTAGCTTTGCCAGGTACAACAAGCTCATTGTGGTTGAGAACATTGTTGCAAGTTGGTGGTCGTTCGGATTTTATGGAAGCCATTTTAGTTAAGCGCTGAAAATATGAGCCCTTAGGTAAAATTTTATTGAAGAGAAGGAGAAGATAAAAGCAGGTATTTTAACTTATTTAGACGCAGACAGAGAGTCGGTGGTCTAGTGGTTAGGGCCGCTACCTCCCGTCCGGGAGGCACGGGTTCGATCCCCACCACGTACCAATGTGTTATCGAATTTTGAATTAATATGTACGTTTATTCGACGCTCTTACGGTGAAGGAAAATATCGTGGTGAAACCTGCATACTTCTGCGAATAAATTCAAAAGTTGTGGGAAGTCGACCAACCCGCACTGGGCCAGCGTGGTCAACTAAGGCCTAATCGCCCTAATTCAGGGTAGGCTCGAGCCTCTCGGTGTGGACGTATGGATGGACATGTGGACGTAATGAGCTGTTGATGAGTTGCAGACAAACGGATTATTTACTCCTGCACAAAGCCCCCGCTACATGACAACGGTCGATAAAATTAACCGCGCGAAGAGTGACCGCCTAGTATCCATGTTTATGTCGCGCGAAGATAAGAACTACGTTACTATTGGCTGTTACGTTTTATGTCGCTCAGTTTATTTTATCTACGGTCGTCATGCAGCAGGGGCTTTTACAGTTTTTTAGAAGTTTTAGTGAAGGTATAATAAATACAGCAGCACGTTTGCTTAGATATATTTTTCGGGTGGTGCATAGCGGGATTTGATCATAACTAATGCATCGAACTAAATATGAGTTGTCATTTGATTCATATTTTTAACAATAAACAAAATAAAATCTATCACTGTCCGTTAGAACAGTAAATCCTTACTAATATTATAAACGAAAAGTTTGTAGGGATGGATGGGTTTGTTACTCTTTCACGCAAAAACTACCGAACGGATTGGGATGAAATTTGGAATAGAGATAGTTTGTTCCCTGGATTAACACATAGGATACTTTTTACGGACTTTTTACGGGAAAAAGTCTTATTCCCACGGGAAAATCCTACACAACGCGAGCGTAACTGTGGGCGGACCGCTATAGTTGTACATACATATTTCAATTCTACAACAGCTTACACTCATAAAAGGTCCATCAAGGAATTCTGCGGGCGAACCGCGCCCTTCGCAGAATCCTTTATTTTTCAAACCCGTCGACAAGTATGCGCAGATCGTTAACTCCAAGAATGTGGACTGAAGAACTATTTCAATTTACAAGTAGCGAGGAGGGGGAGGGGGGGGGGGGGGCGGCAAGCGACATTTTATGTTCGATTTTCATTTGGAATTTCATTTCTTAGGTCGTTCTTCTCCATACATCGCAGTTATTAGAGATTGTGCAAATTCTGGGGTCATAAATGTACTTAATACGACTCCGTAGCCCAGGTGGTAGTGGTAGTGTATCTGCCTCACAGGGTCGCGGATTCGAATCCCGCCCAGGGCAAACATTCGTGTGATGAGCACTTGTGTTTGCCTTGTGTCTGGTTGTTGTTTTTCTATATAAGTATGTATTTATCTATTTGAGTAATGTATATTATCAGCTGTCTGATACCCATAGTACAAGCTCTGCTTAGTTTGGGATCAGATGGCCGTGTGTGAAGATGTCCCAACATATTTATTTTATTTTAAATAGATTAAGGATTTTCTTAGTGTGCAAATATAAGTTTAATATCAGCTCAGTTCAAACAAAACTCTTTGGTATATACCTATGTATATATCTTCTTCGTCCTAGCGTTTTCCCGGCCTAGTGCTGGGGTCCGCTTTCCTACTTAATCTTCTCCACTTTGCCCGGTCTTCGGCATCCTTAGGTGTGAGATTGTTCTCTTCCATATCCGCTTTCACGACGTCCAGCCAGCGCTTTTTAGGCCTACCACGTGATCTAGGGCCCTGGACAGTGAGGTCGAGGCATCTTATTCCTACATAGTCTGACGGTCTGCGGCTTATATGGCCATACCATCGGAGGCGACTTTCCTGAAGCTTATCCGCTACGTCACGGACTCCGAGACTGCCACGGATGTGTTCGTTACGAATTCGATCTAATCGCGTAACGCCACACATCCATCGCAACATCTTCATTTCCGTGACGTGTAGCTGCTGGACATGTCTTCCGAGCACAGGCCAGGTCTCGCTGCCGTATAGTAGGACTGGTCGGATAATGCTCTTGTACACAAGGCCCTTTAGCTTCACCGGTATCCTGGGGTCGCAGAGGACACCGGTTACTTCTCGCCATTTTGCCCAAGCAGCGCTTATTCGGGCTTGAACGTCGTGATCGATTTCACCAAACTCGTGCAGCACGGACCCAAGATATTTGAATTTATTCGTTTTCACGACAAATTCGTCTCCTACCTTTATGGGGTCGGAGCCCGTGCTGTCACATGCAATGTATTCGGTCTTCGCAACATTTAGTTTCAGACCTATACCAGGTATATACCTATATATATATTTAATATTATGTATTTTATAACTTATATTATGCATGTTATTTTTATATTATATTTTATTTATTTATATTATAAGCATGTGAATAGGCTTGTCGGCAATTACGATAGTTAGATTAAATTTCTTCTTTCTTTGTAGTTTCCAAACTGTATTGTTTATTTTTTCTTGAAATAGCACATAATTGTCCATATTTCTGTTTAACCAAAGTAAGATTTCCCGCGATACAGGTTTATCCTAGTGTGGGGGGATATCGATGTTAAATCTTGCATGTGCAAATAAATCTATTTTCATTTTCATTAGTCAGCCACATTCCCGCTGCTGTTGTTATCTGTCGTCTCATATTCTTTGTCTCCATTAAGGGGTCGAGCCTACGCTGAGTCAGGGCATTTAGGCGCTCAGGTTTTATTGACTACGCTGGCTTTAGTGCAGGTCGGGTGATTTCACTCATCATCATCATCTAAGCCTCCCCCAAGGATCTCCACAACGACAGGTCCTGCTTGGCCCGCATCCGGCGGCTTCCCGTGACCTTCACCAGATCGTCGGTCCACCTTGTGGGGAGCCTACCCACGCTGCGTCTTCCGGTGCGTGGGAAAATTCCACTCACAACCTTTTAATTTCTTCGCAAACATTTGCATTGTGCAGGTTTTTTAACATTTTTTTTAACGTCAAATAAACGTACAAAATTAAATTAAAATTCTAAATCACATTGGTTACGTGAAAGAGTTCCAATCGCTGTTTCTCGAACGGAGGCCTAACCCGATGCACCAAAGACAGAGAGCGGTCACACGTTCAAGCGTTCCGCGCTCGCGTTCTGCGTTCGAGCGTGCAGTTGCTCACGAACCCCGCTGTTGGGTCTACGCGGTCACCATGTTTTTTGACAATTTGTTCACAAAACAGCACAGACAGAACGCGCGAACGCGTCCGTTCTAGTTGACCGACGTGGTCAGAATGCCCCCTGTGTGGTTATGTCTATGCAACGTAATACAACACAGAACGCGAATGCCGAACGCTTGAACGCGTGACCGCTTTCTGTCTGATAGATCCCTAAAATGAATAATATTCTTAATAGAAAAAAAAATACTTGTATGTACACACTTTGACATTGACAGCGCCTTTATTCTATTGCAGTATGGACGGTATTCGTAGTGTGTTCAGTTTCACGTGCTGGCCGTACCTGAAATGGCCTGTCATCAATCACACCGTAGTGTGTTACGAAAGTATCCCACGTAAAACTATCCAATATTTATCAGCCTTTATAGGCCTTTCCTCGCAAAATATTCCGCAGATATTAAATCATTTCGCCACCCCTATAAATCAACCGTGATCCGGGCCTGAAGGATGGAGCTGGTGTCCAATCTCGCCCTAATTCCGATCTCAGTAGGGTCATGGCTGTCAGCCTTTTACTCGTTATTGGAATTGTCTTACAACTTACGTTATCTTCTATCTTCCTTCGAGGCACTCGGCCCTGCCCTAAATTAGAACGATTAGCGCTTATTTGTAGTCAAGCTGTAGTCCCGGCTACGGCGTAGCGTTCGTAGCATCTCTGTAGCCTTGTAGTGTTGCAGCTTTGTACCCTGTGGTTGTATTGTTTTTGTATTTCATTGTCACATTTCCTGCGCGTATCTTGTAATAAATCAGCTGGACTCCCGCGATACAGACAAATTCTTGTGCGGAGCTCGCCAGTATTTTTTATGTTAGATTATGTGTTTTATTTATCTGGGAATAGATATTTTTTATTTTTTCAACCTATGCAGCTTGAGATCACTATGCCCGTGTGTGAGATGTCCCCGCATATATGTATAATTTCCTATTTAATTATAATTATTTTTTCCTCGAAGCACTTAAGAGCCTAATAAACTAAGTATCTTGTATTTTTCAGTTTTATATCTACTCTGTGCATAATTCAGATGCGTATTGAGTATAAAAATTCTGTCTAATCAGCGATTCGCGTGCTCTCCAGCCGATTACAAAAACAAGTCTTTAGTTAGACAGACATACTCATCTAAGCATTAGTCTTAGTCTTAGATATGTATCTCGTAGGTCTAAAAAATAATTTATCTAAAAAGTTTATTTTTATTTAAACAAAACTTCGGGCATAAAGTCCAATCTCATTCAGAAGTCGGAAAGTTTTTATATTGGTACAGTCAGATATGAGAAAAGTTGTACTTCGGGGTGCTGTATTGCCTTGTGATTAAGACACATTCTGTTCAAGAAAGCATAGCTAGTATTTGTTATTGACTGTACCGAAGAGTTGCGGGTCAGGTATCTTAATAACAAAGTTTTTTGTTTACTTACGCATTTTATGTCTAGCAGTAATTTGTTATTCTTTTAACTTATTTGAAAGGTTAAAAGGTTAGATTTGACACAGGTCTATTGTTATGCTAAACACCATTTGTACCACATAGTACTATAATTGTACCATCGGCCAGTACCATTGATGGTACAAATGGCACTGACTTTTTCTATTTGTACCATACTCGTCCGGAGCTATTTATTCAGCTTTATATAAACATGAAAAAGGTTTTGAAACACGAGTTTTGAACACACTCTTAAAAACTCGTGTTTCGAATTGACACTTCCGTTTCCCATTGCGAGTATCAACGGGTTCGATTCTCGGGCAGGCCAATACAGGGGCCGCCGTGTGCGGATGCGGGCTTAATTCCATTTCCATTCTGAACACCCTTTATTTAAAGCCGAAGTGAGGTGGTTTACTGAATTGAAACGCTAAAAAGGAGGAATTAAATTGAGTCGCTCTTATGTAAAGGCGAGCAACCAAAATGGGCTTAGCCTTGAAGAGCCACACCAAAAAAAAATTAAAATCACGAAACATTTGGAAATAATATATAATGAATTTAGCCGCCTATATGGGAGTATCAAAATAAATGTAAAAAAATTGTGTTTTGTAAGACTTTCAATCGATTGATAACGCCAAAACTAGTGTTGCCAAATACATTCTCGAAAGTAATAAGAACTTTGATACTAAAATTCCAACATTTATGTGATATCCTTATTACAGACAACACAAAACAGTCAATATTATTATAATAATATTGACTATTGTTTGACTTTTGTTTGTTTATTGACTATTGTTTTGTTTTGCCCAGAGGTGAAACATTTTGGTTTCTGTCCTTTGTAAATTAGTACTGCAACAGCAATGCATGTTAGCATCCGATATCTCAAGAAGTGTATTTGATCCTTTATTAGTCTTAAAATCTAAAATTTTTCAGAATAAGTATGTTCAACAAAGCTACAATATATCGTATCTGTATCGTACCTCTAGTATAGTATTAACCTTTGCAGTCATAAAAATAAAAATGCTCCCTTTTAAACAATAGCTAATAAAGTATTCTTGGCAATGGATACTTGAAGAGTCTCCTAGTAACTAGAGTCTGAAGGACCATTATTTCTACCTACTCACTTATTACTGACAATTCCTTCGAGTCTTCGTTCTTTTAAACTGCTTTTCTTGCAAAATATAAGACCAAAGTGGATTTGAAATTTTATTTTACGACGTGCAGTAGATACTTACTGTTTCGAATGATTGCTAAGTAATTTTATTGTAGCTGTAGACTACAGACTGTAGTTATTGTCTTGTATTTTGTTCTGTACAACTTACTTCCATTAGTCTTCAGTGAGACTTTTAATTTTTCAGTCGGTCCAAATCATAGATTGCTTGAGTAGCAGGCTTTTTCAATATTCAACGAATTTTATAATGAATGTAATAAATACGACTAGACTGTGGAGTTTCTTTGGTGAGCTCTTCTCCACAGATTCCCGGTGGAGACACTGTCAAGCAAAAATCTCTTTGAGAGACTTTCCCCAGTTTGGTTAGGACATTGCAGGTTGAATCACCTGATTGTCTGAAAAGAAAGATAATTCCGTGCTACGGAAGGCACGTTAATCCATTGGTCCCGGCTACTATCTAGTCGTTACATGAGCCAAGTCAGTGGCCTTTGGCGGCTCTATAACAGTGACACCAGGGTTTGTGAGGTCGGTTGTCGACCTTAAACCCATACGATGATGGTGATGGAAATAAAAAATTTAAAATAAAAATGATTTGTATGTACGATACCTTTTCCAACTCCAAAAGCACTTGTCCTGAAAAATGGATAACATTTTTCTTTTCTTCGTCGGATCGTGTTGAAAACTTTTAAAGAGTATCATGATCGAGCAAACTTTTCAAATTTTACGTGAGCCGTCTACGGTATTATCTTAGCCGAAATTGTTTAAAACTGTGACAGCGGCTTTGTCAGACGCCATTTTGAATTTTCGGAATTTTGCTTTCATATTTTAGATTTAATAATAGAATTTTAAATTTTGTAAGAGGAAAGTAGGTAAGATATATTTGAAAGAAAACAGTTCCTTATAGGTCTTTGCAATTATCGAAATAAAACCGGAAATGTTAAACATCGCGAGGACACCTATACGTACACGCCTGGGAGGAAATTAAAAAGTTGTGCGTGGAGTCGACCAACCCGCACTGGGCCAGCGTGGTCGAAAAAGGCCTGATCGCCCTTATTCATGTTGTTCAGGCTTGACACCTCAGTGGGAACGTGTAGCTGGTAACGAAATATCTGAATTGGTATAAATAAATATATATAATATATTGGTTAAATCATCATATCAATTGCCACGAACACGTGCCTAGACTTCTAACATCTTGTAAACTTGATTTAAACTAGTAAAACAATAGCGTTCTAACTATGATATTCCAACACGACTAATCACTATGAAACATTAAAACAAGAGAACATAGGTAGCGTCCCGGAATGTGATCGCTCTTGCATGCTAATTAGGGCAACACTAGTAATAGTGATGGGATTAACATATCTTGTCCGAAAAGATAATATCCGTAATTTTGCGCCAAGTGTGCACCAATTTTTAAAATACTTTCCAGCAATTTAATTTTTTAGGCTGACTTAAAATCTTTTTAATTTAAGATTAGGTTAAGTTAATTAAGTATTTTCGTATGAGAAATAAACAGCTTGATTTTTTTTAATGCGAAGTAATGGTTTCTTTTTTCTACTTCAGTCTGCTCGCTTCAAAAGTCTATTATAAGTATAAGTATAAAAATCAACCTCAGAGTAGAAAATCTATGTAAGTTGAGTCTGTAAAAATTTCATTTCGTCATGACACAAAATTAACCATACCTTCTTCACTAAGGCGAAGGTAAGATAGATAAAGCAATTAAATTCTTATCATTACCTCAAACCAAATAAAGCTATTATTTACTATGGATATATTCAAACGAATGCTTATGCTTTCAATCCTTTTTGCTTTTCCTGTGTTATTAATATTTATTCATAGTTTTTATAGTCCATTTCAATTTATAAGTATCTAATTCATTTACGAATACGAATAATGAATCGCTGCAGTAAAAAAAAAATACATTTGAAAATAAGTAGCTGTGTATTATAGCAGTATATTATTCAACCTGTCTAAGAATACATGTAAGAAACTTCGCAAAAGGCGTTAATTGTCACAAATCGGTTGATAGTTTGATGTTAGTTGAACATTTCGATCGCGTGGTCGGTTGCATTTCCTTGAGCATTATATTTCGCATCATCATCGATTCGTTTTTTATTTCCTGAAAGGGAAAATTTAATCGTTAGATATATTTTTTCATCAATGTGTAACGAAGTGTATAAACGTTGAATTTATAAATTGATAGAACCAATTACATCAAAAAAGAGGAATGTTTTAAAGAATTTAATATATTCGGAGCTACATGTTGCTATGTTTTATATTATTTCTGGTAGGTGTACGTTATATAATTTGTAAGAACTTTAGTTAATTATGATCAATAATTAACGAAACATTTTTAAAGAACGCTTCGAATCTTCCTTGTAAAATTTCTCTTGATTTACACAAAAATATTTTGTATTCACATTTTATACAAACACACAATATAAGGTGCATTTCTCATTTTTATCGAAGCGTCTCATTCGTGACAGTAATAAAGACGAAAAAAAAAAATTAGTTCGCCCTAGGCTTCTAAAATGTTACATCAACATCAACATCAACGGCCCGTTACAGTCCACTGCTGGATTATGAGCCTCCTCCACTTAAGTGGAGGGTTTTGCCATAATCTCCACGCTTGGCAGGCGGGTTGGAGATCGCAGATAAAAAGTTACTGTTTCAGAGAGCGCTGCTGCCCGTTCCCTGTTCAATGTGTAGTCCCTAAGTCACCTCTTACGACACCCACGGGAAGAGTGGGGTTGGTGACAAATGTACTCTACTCTGCCGTCACCACACGGCTAAAATGTTACAGCCTCTAATTATTATGTAGATATTTCGTATATCTCAAAGAGACGCCCACACACATCTCTAAAGCTAGAGCCTCCAAGGGAATAGCTGTACGTGACGAACATGACAATTCGGCCGAGTTGTGACTACTGCCACAGACACTGTCTTCGATTCTGACCGCCGCCACGGCCAGGCTGAACTCATATTAAATTGTCCTCAATAGTAGACTCTACTGTACACGATGAAGGGGGAAAAGTTATATGAAGCAGGCATTTTGATCGAAATTTATTTTTTAATTGAGACTAATGCAGATCCATATTTTTATGAAAGAAAAGCAAAATCTGGTTTTAAGAACTATTAAATATCGAATTTGGAGCTTTTTTATCACAGCTCAAAATCTCATAAAACTGCCAAATTTTTTTTTAATTATTAATTTTTCATTCTTTAACTTTCTAAACATTATTCGATTAAACAAAGGAAAGGGGGTTAATTTTATCACTTTACAACAACAGTTACATCCAGAATCGAGGGCACTGCCTACATCATCGTGTTACTCTTCACACTATGTGTATGATAGAGCATCTAGGCCGATGTTATCTTGGATGCTTTTGGGAATAGTACGAGTGTGTGGGAACTGAAGATCGTGATGCGTCAGCTTCTGTGACTCAGAAGTTTAAGGGCTCTAAGGCCACACGCGTGCCGCTATAAGAAAGTTTTGGTAGACAGATAATTAATCTAAATGTAGTCTATATAATAGTCTACATAAATACAAATAAATACTTATTGTTGGTAAGCAGCAGTTATATTTAAAGCTTTTAAAATACGAATGAGGTATTCAAAAACTGAAGAATTTGTAGAGTTACCCGGCTAAACGGAAAACTCTAAGGAAGGAACATACTTTTAGCTTTTTTATGGGATTTTTGTATAGACTTAAGATTCAAGACAGGGCAACAACGAATTAATTATCTATAGTCAAGAAACGTAACTACGCTTCAAACTTGACCCCACCAAATGAATACCAAAGAAGCCGAAGAAAAAAAAAAAATATACCATACCACATTCAAATCGCGGTACAATGATGTTTTATATGACTCGGTTTGTAAGAACGTCGAAAGTAAGCTTCAATGCACAGCAGCGAGATCATCTGTCTGACTGTCTGTCGTCGTCGTCGTCGTCGTCTGTCAAAGTTAATTATTGTGCGAGTTAGGTGCTATGTTTTAGCGGGCTTTGCTAGGCGGTTACTCTTCTTGACTATTGTAGTTCGTTGCAGGGCAACGTCTGTTCGTCGGGTTAGCTAGTTAGTTACCGATATAATAAAAAACGATTCAAAAAGCCTATTTAGGCATTTTTTCTTTAACAGCCCGTGGATATTTCATTAAACAGGCAGGACTGTCAAATATTTTACAATATTTTAGCAATTAATTACAAGACTTACTCATTCTAAAACTGGAATAGTCTAAACGCTTTAATTTATAGACATTTCATTTCAAAATTGTCTTTTAAATGCTAGTTAATTGGACCATTAATTATCCTGTGCCTACGACACACCTAAATACTGATTTCTAGTTTACGAGTATCTAGTCTCTAGACGAGAGCTTTTGAGTTTTTTTCTCGATTAAACATTTATTTAAAGAGGTCTAATAAATTGCAAAACCTAATTCAGAATATTAAAGACATAATCTGCATTTTTATCAAGGAATAAAAAAACTGTTTTGGCGTGCTCTTGCGCATGCAAAAAGGAAGTTTTTACACTTTAAGATTCAAAACGAGTCCTATTTTAACGTAGGTAGTTGAATAGTAAACGATTTAGACTAATAGCAAAAAAAAAAGAATGTACAAAACAACAGTTCAAGTTCTAGGCTTTGATTTATACTTGTCTGTCCTTCTTTACGGGCTTTACAACGAAACACTGCTTGGGGAGAAGGACGTAGGCGTCGGCTTCTTTTTACCGCGGGAAAACATTTTATTTCTATGGAAATATTAGAAAAAGCAAGCGAACGATGTAGTCATCAACAGCTAATACGCCCCCACCGAGAGGCTCGAGCCTATACCCTGAATGAGGGCAATTAAGCCTTAATCGACCACGCTGGCCCAGTGGCCCAGACTTCACACACAACCATTGATTTTTTTCGCAGGAGTGTGCCGGTTTCATCACGATGTTTTCCTTCACCGTAAGAGCGTCGAATAAATATAAATTATAAATCCGAAATTCGAAAACAAATTGGTACGTGGTGTGGATCGAACCCGCGACTCCCGGACGGAAGACAGCGTGCCTAGCCGCTAGACCACCGACGCTCAACGATGATGTAGTATGCATTATGTTCGTAATTAAAGTATGTAAACAACAACTAGATAATTCTTTTTCTAAATGTTAGAATCTCGAGTTAATTTCACAGTGTAAAGCCGCTTAGAAGGTCGATTCAACGGGAATATATTAAGCCGAGCCTTATCCAGTAATTAATGCTTTCAAGCCAAAGTTTCTCCGCAATCAATCTTCGTTCCCGAAGTGAGACTATGCGGAGTTGTTCCCAGAGGTATATTCTACTAACACTGTCGATATCAAAATAATTTTATTTATAGGTTTTTTTTAATGGCCTCACGACTTGAACGGTATACTTTTAAAACTAAATGATTTGACAGATGTCGTGACAAGAATGTCATAGAAATAACCAATTTTATTCTCTCCCAAATTTTCATATTTTGCGGTCTTTATCAAAATAATTTTATTTTATAGGTATTTTTAATGGCCTCACGAGAGCCTCACGACTTGGACGGTATATTTTTGAAACTAAATAATTTGACAGATGTCGTGACAAGAATGCCATAGAAATAACCAAAAATGTTCATATTTTGCGGATAACTATTCCAGTTTTTATTTGGACTATTAATGCCATATCGGTGAAGCCGTTCTCACTCAAGTATTTTTTTCCAATGAATGGCAACGCTTTTGTTTATATACGGGTCTTTGTTAACTTAACCTAAAACTTGTCTCTAAACTAAAATTAAACTGCTTTACAGATGCGGGTTACAGATTTTAGAAATCACTTAATTGTCAAAATTGTCACTTAACAACATAATGTTCGCTTTCTGTGGAGAACATCGGCCACAGATGTTGACTTTGGGTAACATCTTTCGAATGTGGTCTTTTCTTACTAGAAGCCGTGTTTGAAAAGATCAGAATCCAGAAAACGGCTTTTTGCCATGATATCTGAACCAGTAAGATTGACCCCAGGATATCTAAAGCCTGGAATCTGGATACGGGCAATTTGGCGGGAACGCGAGATCTTCTAATTATAAAAGAATTCGCGGATGACGCATCCTTTATTTATCCTGCGCCCGCGGCGATCTCGGATCCGAGAGAAAAAAACGAAAAGCATGTCTGAACATGAATCAGGGTTAAGAATGCAGTTTTTTTCTGAATTATGTTTCTTTTTTTCTGTGGTTTGTTTTCATTCTCTACTTGAGTTAAAAAGTGTAAGGTTTCGCGTAAGAAGAACCCGAAATTGCATTCCGCGCATGCCGTAGTCTAAACATAGACAGGTTTCACACAACAGCAAAGTTATATAATACAAAGTTCAAATTTTTCAATTTGTCCCATTTAAGATAGGACTTTTTTTTCAAATAAATATTTTTCATGAAACAAAAAATAGAGCTAAGTATAAAAAATAAACATATGACCTAGTCTTTGAAATTAAATACTTATTTTTTATTTACAAAAAAAAAATTGCATAAAATATGAAGATAGGCCATTGAAGTATAATCAATGAGATGGGCACATTATTCTCGTTCACTATACTTGTTAGCACCAAGTTAGATAGAGTCTTATACTACATAAACCTCAGTAGTTAGCATTTTATTATCATACTGGTTTTTTTATTTACTTACCGGTATTTCTTTAGACACTGTGACACTGGCCTCGATTCGGGATGTCACGCTCTAATCCTTAATTTAAGTTAGTCCGTCCTTTTATCTTTTAAAGATTGAAAAGGGACAGGGGATGGCCATCCTAATATTAGAGCTGTCAAACATCGAATTTGAACCTTACGGCCGTGTCGATTGCACAATTTTAGAGAGCACTTAAAACATGTGACTTAAAAATATCTTAAACTGACAGCTATGGCCTTATTTTAGGTTATCATTCGTTAAAATGAATATCATTCGTTCATCTCCTCTCTTTCATTGGTCATAAAAACGAAAAGGATAGCTGGATTTTTAAATTAGAATTAGAGCATGACATCCCGAATCGAGGCCACTGTGTACTCGATTATAAATCACATTGAAACCGATCAACCACGTGCTTTATAAATAGGTTTTATTGTTATATATCATCCATAATAAGGAAACAGAACATCGATAAGAGCGTGTTGTATAAACGGAAGCGCTGACTGTTACATACAGCTTAATGAAAATAGACAGAATACCTTTTTAATCAACGACTGATTCAATAAAACGTAAATGTGTGGAGATAAGGTGCAATGCTGTGCTGATTGTGGTTCTGATTTACTTTGGGTGTTCTAAATATTGCGTATAATGACGTTTCCCAGGGTACCAGTACGGCCAAAGTATATTATTGTTATTAATAATTTGCAGGCACTGAGTGAGTCCCAAAGTCTCGGCCGCTGCCTCTCGTCACGCAGTGCGGGTTGGTCGACTTCACACACAACCTTTGAATTTCTTCGCAGGAGTGTGCAGGTTTCATCAGGTTTCATCACGATGTTATCCTTCATCGTAAGAGCATCGAATAAACGTACTTACATATGAATTTGAAAACACATTGGTACGTGGTGGGGATCGATCCCGCGTCTCCCGGATGGGAGGCAGCGGCCCTACTACACCACCGACGCTCTTTGGTATTATTACTGGTATTATTAGTTAACTTTGACTTCGCCGATTTTGTAAAATCTTACTTCGGATAGCGATTTTTTTACCAAAAAACTAAACTGCTACATTCATAATAAATGCCTAATAACAATAAAAAAAAACAATCATTACACTTTAGAACTTTAAAATAACAAAAGTTGCTACGTCTCTGACGTCTGCTACGGCGTAGCAAGTGCAACGCTTGCTACGAATTCACAGACGGAACGTAATGATGTACTCGAAGATACTATTATCTTTCAAAGTGGCTACGAATCCTAAATCCATTACAAAATTACTTTACTTTGGATGATTTTGATCATCATCATCATCGTGTGGGTTGTAAGGTTGACAACTGAGGAAGATATAAAGTTCATTGATCTATTTGAATGGATTATCAAATTCGAAATTTAAAATATTTAAATAATGCCGGCGCTAAGACACGAAAAAATTAATTTGCATGTTTATTTTCGTAAACAGTAAGTGATTCTAAGTCATAAAAAAAACAATAATGATGAACTAAAATCGGTAGAATATCAGTTTAAGTTTATTCATTCATTCTAAATACATGAATCGAATCGATTAACACTACAATAAAATTTAATGTAAAAGAAATGTAATCGATAAGAAAGCGTGCGCGTGAGCATTTAGTTTTTTCGCGCGTTTTCTGCGCGCGCTTCCTAGGCCGGAAGGAGCGCTCGACTGTGACGTGTTGCGGATCATTCCGCTTTCCGGCCCCTTCAATGGCAACATTGTGCGTTTATAGTCTGTGGTTATGACTAAATGTAATTAAAATGCGTGCACGGTTCTCTTAGATATTTGTAGTAGTTTCTTCAAGCAAATTTATTTTCAGGATATCCCGTGCTCTTCATATTTATCCACCTTAGTATACAATTTAAGATTCTTATGTCTATAAACGGGCTGTTGATGATGATGATGATGATGTCTATAAATACTCTAGGTATGGCTATATCTTAAAAAATACGGATCGCGTTAATTTTTTTATTTTTTTATTTGTTTAATAAATGTAAGGTTACATTTTTAACGTAAATAACTCGCCAAACTTCACTTCACTTGCTTTTGTATGTCCATCTGTTTGTTCTAATCCACAGGCCGCGTTCCTCAACCGATTCTCGTGAAATTTTGTAAGCAGGTTCGATAAATTAATAGATATTTTTGTCGAGTCAGTGTTTGGAAATTAGAAAAATTACGGAGAAATCGTTTGAAAACGTTAAAAATCATAAATCAGTCTTTAAAAAAATATATACATATTCGCGAGGTCTACAGCTCGCAGAGCCACTAGTTATAGAAATATATAAATATAACTAACAATACAAGTAGATACGTCATCGTTAGCTAACTGGAAATAGCGAAATGGTTATCATGCTGCTGAGAAACAGCCGTGATAATTGCCACCCTTCAAAACCAATTTTATTGAACTTCAGAAATAGGTGATTTGTAATCAATTCAGTAAGAATTTAGTAAAACATTCACCCTGTCAGAATCCATTTAAAAAGTTAGGATTCATTCAGAACATAGCTATTTAAAATCAACTTTAATTATTCAATATAGGGACTGAAATCGTTTACTAAAATACAAACAAGTGAACCGCTGAAACAAATTCAAATCGAAACAAACTTTACCACTGGAAAAATAGGAACCAAAATAGATTGTAAAAGTTAAATACGAATTTCTCTCGATACCGTGTCAATTAGAGTTAATTGAATTTTGGAACAATCGATTGTGTGAACAATTGAATGGAGTCAAAGTTGATTCATGAATGGCACCTAGCGGCGGCGCTCGTGTGAAAAATAGATACGAAAAATCAATCAACAGAGCGCGCTCCAAACTCTATATAAATACTCGGCTTCGACAGTTTCGTAAATATGTTTTCATATGCCAGTCATACAAATTTTTCTGCGTTAAAGTTACCAATAGTTAGACACGCTGTCTAGCTAAAAGATGATGATGATGATTTTATGTTATTCCTCATCAGGGGCATAGGGCTCTCAGAAAAGCTCGCCATTTGCTCCTGTCTTGGGTGCCTAGCTAAAAGACCAATCAATCAATCAGCTTATTGCAGTCCATTGCTGGACGTAGGCCTCCCCAAGGGCACGCCAAAGCGCACGATCACCCGCTTTTCTCATTCAGCCACCACTAGCGACCTTCCTCAGGTCATCAGTCCATCTGACAGTCCACCTAAAAGATACCTATACTTAAATATTGGGCGGACGGAACAAATTCTCTGTAACGTTTTAGTTAAAGTTATTTAAAGAAACCAGGATCGACCTAGAATCGAGCATTACTTTAATTAAAAGTAAAATAAAATGTGTTCGGAAAATATAGAGCACGTATGATAAACTTACTACAAACATATTACAATAAGAAAGAAAAAGCTTACAGCACGTTAAACCATTCCGAATTCCGATGTAGTAGCCATCATCAGATATCAAAAGAAACAGTCACAACGACACTTTTAACCACTCAACAACGTCTGTTCTATAAAACAATAACCGCCCACGCTTTTTGTAGACCGCGGTCTAATTGTCCTAGATGAAAAGAAACGATCTTCGGGCTATTTATTTGTGAAAACAATGATTAGTGGCGGTCGACCACCTACGTAGGGGCAAATTGGCCCCAAAATTACCGACTATGGGCTCCGGCACGCACTATAAGAAATTTAAGGCTCTGTGGCACAGAAATGTCAAATTCCATAGACTATGGGATCGTCGGGATAGAGCGATTTAATCTATAGAAATGTACGATTACAATGTGTTCAGAATTAAGATCTCGAAACTCGTACTAAAAGAGCATTGAGACTCCATTTTATAACAACATTTACTGAGTCGATTTTCTAAGTAAGAAAAAGGAAAACGAACTACTATTTTTTTTTTTAATAAAAGATAATTCTTACCCCAGTTTCTTTGAAATCATCAATCGTCATCATCATCATCCGTGGCCGAGTGGTCGAGATTTCGACGCCCATTACGGAGGTTCCGGGTTCGATTCCCGGTGGGGACACTGTCAAGCAAAAATCCCTTTGTGAGACTTTCCCCAGTTTGGTTAGGACATTGCAGGCTGAATCACCTGATTGTCCGAAAAAGAAAGATGATTCCGCGCTTTGGAAGGCATGTTTAAGCTGTTGGTCTCGGCTACTATTTAGTCGTTACCACGAGCCATGTCAATGGCCTTTGGTGGCTCTATAATTGTCAGGGATTGTGGGGTCGGTTGTCGATCTTACAACCCACACGATGAAGAAGATGGGATTTATTAGATATCTTTTTCGGCCTGTTAAAGTGCAAGCATGTCCAAATAAAGAGGGTTTTATGAGTAATTAGATGGGTGAGAGTGTTAGTAGATATTACGTTAACGTAAAAAAGCAACCCGATCGATGAGATAAAATAAAACTCTAAACATACATTAAAGCTGTAACGGTTGGCGGTAGAGCACAACTAATAAAGGCAACCGCAATGTCGTCGTGTGGCGTGGTCAATGTTCTTAGTACCGCTTCAGCGAGATTACCACATTACCAGGGTCTTGGGCACTCTTGGGCATTCATATTGCGTGACCACAGACCTCAGGCGAGAATCGGACGAGTTTCGTCCACGTGTGAAAGAGAAAGCTGTATGAAGCTCATAATGTCTGCAATTATATAGACCACCCGCGCTCTCGCTCGCACGGGCTAGAAGAGGCAGAAGGTAGAAGTGACAGAGACCAGAGGTCGGGATTTGGTGTTGGAAAGTGGTCTATTATGTGATATAATAAAATAAGAAATATGATCATAATAAAAAAAAACTCACAATCTCTAGTATCTTAAATAACAGAAGAGCAGAAAAAATTACATTATTTGTATTGCATTTAACTTTTCGAATCACCACGAATTGTGTCTAGCTGTTTTTATTTTTCGTCGGCTGCATCAAAGCTTTGACATCAAATCAATAAATCAGATAATAATCAAGTAACTAATGACGATGGTGACTAATAAAGGTGCAGCCTACACACCCACTGAATCCGCTATAAAATTATGACGGTATTTTAAAAGAATTTCCGTTCGGAGCGGCGAAACTGCTTAAAAAGCTCAGACTGCGAGCGAAATACCTGCGTTGAATTTTTATAAGGTCTCTTTTTATCAATTTAAATTAAACAAGATCGTGAACGAATTCACCAATTTCAGACGAAAACCGTAACCTTAATTTACACGTAATTGGTATAGATTTTCAGTAAGTGCCAACTAATTAAGCTCTACCTACTGAACCCATTAGACTTGACTTCCTTCATCGTGTGGGTTGTAAGGTCGACTCGACTTTTTCTGGATGTTGCATCGATTTTTAGCTTTTTATTTTGGTTAAACATAAACGTAAATAGCTGTCAAAGTGACCTTTAGAAAGACGATTAGTTACCCTTTCGAGCAAGAACTAGTTACCCTTTTGAAAGAAAAAAAATATTTCATAGGCGCTTCTACATCCTACGTCGTGTTACTTCTGTGGCCAAAGCTGTCCATTACGAGTTTTTGTGGGTAAAATAATGATCACAATGAAGTTATCACGGAGAGCGTTCCCTGGCGGGGCGTGTGCGGTCTGGCCAGGCTGGTCGGGCCAGCCACTAATCTATGGCGTCGTTTAAATTAATATCGAACGGCTTTACACTATCGATTGTAATTATCGATTTTTTTTTTAAGGAAGTCGAGAGGATATGAAGTATTAAATGTTTCTGTTTACCAAGTCAGACTTATCATCTATTAAGAATAAAATTTTATTATACACTAGTAAATGCCTTCTAAACTACACGATAGGAATAGGAGCTTTCGACAGAACTGCATTTTTTACACAATTTTCCCGTTGATCAATGTACAAGCAAAGAATGTATGTAAAGAACCTCCGAAAGATACATAAAGCTTATTTACGTTGTAGTCGGCGGATGGAGGTGATTTTTATATGTTTTTCAGACAACGTCTAAGTTTTCTGTTGATCTGAAATCAAACGTTACAAATTTTAGCATCTCGATAATTTCGATGCCTAACTTTGTTGTTTTATCAATTTAGTAACTAAAAAAATGCATTAATTCTGTGAACTGGCTCTCCTTTTTTCCTCGAGCAATTCTACTTCTGCCGTGTTCTGAGTCCACAACCGTTACAATTTACAATTATAAATTCTATATTGTGAATTCCCCTCCGTCACAATTAATTCTGCGCCCGCGGTTACAAATCTCACTGTATGATAATAATTGTTCCACCAATAATGTCTTTATTGAAGTTTATATTGTTTGTACTTGAAACGGTGAAAGCTCTTGAGTTGAGTGGTTTTCCTCTCTAATATTTAATTTGAAGTTAGAAGTAAAAAAAAACCGCTGATATATTTCACGCGTATGTTTGTCACTTCGTGGTGTAAGTAAATGCTAAAATAATTATATTATTGGGTTACATTAATTTAAAGTAAATAGTATTTTTAACTATAGGAAAGTAGAGTCCTTTCTCACAACTTATAGAGCTCTGTTTACTTGACATTTTCACCTTACAGATGTAACGAAGCATTCGTTCTCTTTCCTGTTTTATGACTGGCAACCTTTCTTACTGGCAGTTTTATCTTTCATTTTAAATTCATTTTCAAATTTAGATTTCTTACGTTTATTTTGTCTTTTTTCTGCCAATATTCCTCACTTCATGTCCTGAACTCCGAAAGTAAAAACCAAAAAAGCCTAAACCTTTTCTACGTACTCTACTATTTGTCAGTTTATACATATAAATACATAAATAAATACCTTTATTGTCTACCTAAATAAATACCTTTACCTTTACCTGGACTGAACACTAGTTTTTGCCACGTTTTAAATTAAAATCCTCTACAACATCCTTCGTGTGGTGCTTGGCAGCTCCGTGGCGGGTGCTGGGCCACACAGTCAACATTAACATCATAATATATATTTTATAATCTGCCAGCTCGTATTTAGAGGCAGGTGCCTCGCGTGGAGAGCTCTCGAGACAGCCCGTGTGATTACCTCACTCGTGCGGCGATAAGCACTCTCCAAGCGCGCGAACAGCGGCGTCTGTTCAAGAGCCTCATTTATTTTTACATCCTTTTTCGTATTTTATGAAGGTTTTAAAAGTGTGCGTATTTTGATACTAGCATTACGTTTACGATTTTTGCGATTTTGCGTGAAGATTTCTCACTCACCCGCGGTTACAGGCCTTTGTCCATCTTGGGTGTCAGACTATGTTTTTACCAAATATCAAAATAGATTCATATGGTCTGGTGTAGTATGATGGTTGTGGTGGTATGGTATGGTGGTGGTGGTGGATGGTTTTTTCAGATAGGTAGAGAAGCCAGACGGACAATGCATTATTAGTATAAATTTTGTGTTTAGATCATGGAAACACTATTCCAGGGTTAGAAATGATTGTCATGTACGGTACATCGTTTACCAAGCGAAGAATTTTCGATTTTTTTTTGTTCAATTACCCCTAAAATATAACCGAGTAACCGAAAGGTGATGTATGAAAAATAAACCATTTTTTTTTATTATAAAAACCTGCTTCTAACGAGTACCATTAGATCGAAATTCCGTTGTTTCCAGAATATTTCTGTTCTTCGCGTGCATTTTACCATTACCTTGGCGTTTAAATCTATTACATAATAAATACAGTTGATTCACTAAGGTTGGCGGTTAACCCACTAACCCCCTATGTAACCTTTAATGGGTTTCTGCCCCAATGAGGGTTAGTATAAGGTATATGTAGGATGCTCAGCAAACGGTCTGATAATATCTTATGCATAGTTAAATTCAAACTCTTTGGAATACCTTCGCCTTTTTTTATTTATTTACGTAATAGTTACAGCTTCTAAACGAAAAATCACTGAATTAATCCCACGTATCAATTCCAAATAATTAAACAAATCCCATACATTTTTTTGAGTTTCAAAATCCAATACTATATTGTCCTAAACTATGGAGCTGAAAACCCATCACCAAGTCAATAAATTTGTACGAACTTAATAAACAAGAAAAAGACGATAAATTAGAAAGAAAAATTCCAGGCCTATTTATCTAGAAGGAAAGGTTTTTTATAAACTGCCTAGATATTTCTATACTGGTAACTTTAACAAAAAAGATGTAAGATATGTCTAGAGTTTCCTAACTGTGATGGACATTGAGAAATTGGTGTGCTCTTACTTGAAATTAGTTTTGACAACTTTTGTGTTCTTTCGGCTTTGACTTTCTTTCATATTGTTCTGGGGAAAAGGGTAATAGGGACTCTTGTAGGTAGGTAATTACTTGTGAGATGTCTTATTACACTTAATGATAACAGCATTGTAACGAGGCATTCCTCCTCTTTCCTGTTTTATGACTGGCAACCTTTCTTGCTGACAGTTTTATCTTTTATTTTAAATTCATTTTCAAATTTAGATTTCTTACGTTTCGATTTTGTCTTTTTTCTGCCAAATTCTTCACTTCATGTCCTGATCTCCGATAGTAACCCGCCTTAATCATAATGATAACAGCCTCCGTGGCCGAGTGGTCGAGATTTCGACGCCCATTACGGAGGTTCCGGGTTCGATTCCCGGTGAGGACACTGTCAAGCAAAAATCTCTTTGGCGGCTCTATAACACTTACACCAGGGTTTGTGAAGTCAGTTGTCTTACAACCCACACGATGATGATGATGCCATTTAATTATTGCTTTTTTATACTAAATCACTTGTTTCTTATATAAAGACCACTAATTTTCTTGTTTATTGACAAAACCGTTGTCAGTGTTGTCACGGACAGTCACAGTTTCTCTTCAAAAACCGACCCACGGCAAAGGGTGTTCAAATCCGCAGAAAACTTCAAAAAACTTCCTCTTTTTATTCGGACAGTTAACCACGCCTCCAGTTTTACCTTATTATGCAAAAATTGTCTTTATTGCAAGGTTTTAGGGTACACCAGGGTATAATTTAAGTTTTTATAGACTGTAAGTTCCTCCGCACACATGTTTCGGTTTTTGATGATAATTTTTTTCTTTTTTCGATGTCACTTGACAAGTGCCGCTCGGAAAATAAAAAAATGTCGTTAAATTTGGAAGCTTTTGAGATGTTATCGTGTGGGTTTTAGTACAGTGCATTAAGTAGGAATGCGGACAGGTTTTACAAGTTGTTAATTGAATTGTCTTATATTCTTTATGAAACCGAGTCGATTGGACTTCGTTGAAAGGTTAAACAAATTGACATGCTACAATCTATCGCTGTCTTTATTGGTGAATTTATTTATCACTATCTTACCGCCCGCGGCTACGCTCGAGTTATGAAAGATTTTCCCGTGGGAATAAGACTTTTTCACGTAAAAAGTATCCTATGTGTTAATCCAGGGTACAAACTATCTTCATTCCAAATTTTATCTAAATCCGTTCAGTAGTTAAGACGTGAAAGCGGAACAAACATCTAAACATCCAAATATGTTTTCACATTTATAATATTAGTGTGAAGTGTGATGCTGTATTGTTTATAATAAGAATAATAATTTATTTGCGTGGTAAAAAACTCTACATTCACCCAGCTGTAAGTTTCATTCTGAAGGCTTATTACGGTTATTGGCAAAGCAGAAGTTATATTAACATTACCGACTTTTTCCGAGTAATTAAAGAGGGTCACCTCTTAAACACGATTTTTCATCGACTTTCCATCCAAATTTTCAACCCCCTTTTTCATCTAGAACGTGTCCATAATCGCGCTATACTTAATCCCTGGTCATGTCAAATTAAAAAATAAAAGTAAAAATAAATAAATATGTGGGGACATCTTCACACACGGCCATCATCCCAAACTAAGCAGAGCTTGTACTATGGGTACCAGACAGCTGATATACATTACATAAATAGATAAATACATACTTATATAGATAAACAACAACCAGACACAAGGCAAACACAAGTGCTCATCACACGAATGTTTGCCCTGGGCGGGATTCGAACCCACGACCCTGTGCGTCGTAGGCAGATACACTACCACCTGGGCTACGGAGTCTTATTAAGTATTCTAAACATTTTATGACCCCAGAATTTGCACAATCTCTATGGAGAAGAACGACCTAAGAAAGTCCACTGGGCTCGCATCTATTGCGTTTCTTTTTGATATTTTCTTGAATATTTTGATGTTTTCCTTTATAACTGAGCTTGATCAAACGAAGTGTTACTAAAGGGGCGTCAGTCTGTGAGGGTGACTGCATGTTTATTTGACTTGCATCAATCCGGGCTGAGATTAAAGGCGAGGGGATTGCGGCCAAATAAATAACGCGTTTTTATATTAATATTCAAATTTGGTAGGTACTTGTTTTAATGGGGAAAGAATTTTCTTATTTTATGACTAGTGCAAATCATTATAACATTGGATGCTTGAGATCTTTAAATATGGACATCGGCGTTCGGAGAAGACCGAAAAATAATTGGTTTCGAGCGATTTGAACGTCTTCTGCGACGACTGATTGAAACTATAAAGACCAAAATGTACTACATATATAGCACAGCCGGTATAAATAAATTCAGCAGTGGAAAAGTGAAAAATATTTACAAGGACTACAAAGTTACTATAAAGTTAGTTAGGAATATAAAGTCGTGGGTTTGAACTTATTTTAAGATCAAGACAATCAAGTCATAAGGGAATGATCGATCATGCATGAACGTTTTCCATTGAGAAAAATCTGATGACTCCAACTTATTTTTCACCATAACGTCTTACTGTCTCTGTCGCCTCTCCTTATATTATTCCTTCATCTATTAGTCATTATACATTCTCAATTTAGTTCCCTTAAAGAACCCTCCACACCGCAGCCCCAGGATTCGTCACGAGGCCGAATGAGCGGTGACGCACAATTATCACGTGTAGTGTATACGAGCCCTTATAGTGTCTGCGGTCGGTGGTGCAAGTTACAAGAATACTTAAGTTAAATAAGTATCTTTATTGGATTACAGACATCACTCAATGATTGTCTGAATTGGCACGTTCACTAGCAGGTGTGCGTTTTGCGAAGATGGACCTGTTGAAGAAACTCCACATGCGGTTTGCATCTTTTGCGTTTAGTTTTAGTTTTTTTTTTAATGAGCTTGCAGGGCTTGGTGTGTTTAGTAAATTATAAGTCGACACAAAAAAGTACAAGACTGGATTGTTCTTGTCTACGAGTAGATGACTCATTTATACGAACTGTAATGTAAATCTTTTAATCAGCTATGCTACTGCGTCAACTATCTTTTTTTTCGAAACTATAAATAACAAACAAATGAATAAATAAGTATTAAAAATAAAAATGTTCGTAACTTTCTTTAAAATGAGTATATACCTGCCTATAAAACCGTCGACTGAATAATTGATTTAGTTTCAAAACGATTTATTATTATCTATATTATTTTGTTTTTACAAACGTTACGTCAAGACACTTTGGTCTCTTCATCAGGCATTTTGCCAGATGTGAATGTGCCGTGAATCGCCGTGCCAATGACCCAGATCCTCAGAACATTTATTGCCTGCAGCAGTAGGTATTATGTACTTGTATGATAATGTATACTGTACAATCCGCTGATGATATCACTACGTATTTATTTATACTAGTGTTCGTTATTTAAATTAGTCGGGCGTGCATACAGGTACCCATACAAAACATGGTCCACCTACTTGCAATAATATTTACTTTATTATAAAATAACGTAAGTAAATAATTCCTTTATAAAAAATATCTCTACTATTTTGTATTAATACTTCTACATTACATTCTCCAAGGTGGCATTTTTCTAATATGACAGGATGAATTAGGGAGCTGATTACATTTTAACGTAATGTCTATGTCCATAACTATTTTGAGCAATGTTAATTTCTCTCTTCCATGAGTACGTTGGAAGATATTTCTTTGGGAATAAGTTGGCTTGTTATGTAATTTTTCTGTATTGAATTGTCTTTTTATTGTTTATGGTGTACAATGAATGAAAATTAATTAATAGCATCCTTTATATTAGATATTTGAAGATTTTACCACTGTTCTACTAAATCGCAAATTTCCTTGTCTTGGCCCACAACATTAATTTAAATGGATTTGCAGCCCATCTATCGCAAGACCGACACCTCGCTCTTACGGCCTAGACAATAGGGTTCAAATTGCTCGCACTGTGTGTAATCTGAATCCCAGACAAGCCGGTTGAGGCGCGCCTCATGTGAACAGAGAACACTTTGATTTCTGCTTCAGAAGGATTATGGATATTGAGTTGTTACTGTTTGCTGTGCAGTAGATATTGGGTGAAAGTTCGGCACGTTGTTTATAACAGGAATAATACCTACTCGTATTTCTAGTAAGTTTACGACTATGCAATGTGCGGCGGTGGAGTGGGCTATAACTGAAACGACTGGATGTTTGAAGATATTTTAAATATATTTTTATTTTGATGTTATACAACCCGAGGTCTGAACAAAATGTGCTCCTTTTCCTTCTGTCAAGCTTTCATTCTACTTTAACATAATTCAAATATAAGCGGCCAGTAACAGCCAAGGAGGCAAAGAGGCGTAGGTATGAGTACATACCTAACACAATGATAGGAAAATAAATAAATATGTTAGGACATCTCACACACAGCCATCCGACCCCAAACTAGGCAGAGCCTGTGCTATGGTCAGACTGCTGGCTGATATACCTACGCAAATATATAAATAGATACATATATAGATAAACAACAACCAGACACAAGGCAAACACAAGTGCTCATCACACGAATGTTTGCCCTGGGCGGGATTTTAACCCGCGACCCTGTGCGTAGAAGGCAGATACACTACCACCTAGGCTACAGGGCCTTATTATTCTACATCTGGACATTCTTCTCCACCTTGTAGTGAACATTCCAACCATGGACACTTTGTCCAATGAAATGATTTTGTAAGATCTTACTTTTCATTTTCTCTATTAGAAATCTGTAGAGTAAACATGGGTGGGTGGCCCATCATGGCCTGCTGGGTTAAATGAAATGAGGAAGTAAGATTAACAGAATGGTCAAGTAGTACAAGTCCTTTGTAGTACCAGTATCATCATCACCGTGTGAGTTGTAAGGTCGACCAGCAACCTCACATACCCTGGTATCAGTATTATAGAACCGCCAAAGACGATTCAAAGGAGACTTGACTCATGTAACGAATTAGATAGTAGCCGGGAACAACATCGGCTTAACGTGCCTTCCGAAGCACGGAATCATCTTTCTTTTCGGACAATCAGGTAATTCAGCCTGCAATGTCCTAACCTAACTAAATTGTAGTACCAAAAAATAAAAACATAGTACAGTGAATTTACCAATACAGATGAGACAATTTCCAGCAATTGCTTACTTCACAAACTTTAACTATCATGTTTACTACCCTTAAACTATAAGCCATTAATTTTAGTGGCAGTGCGGTAATCCTCGCGAGACATTCGTCTGCGAGCTCAACCTACTCTATCGATCAGCAGCTCGGCCCCTGTTGAGCCCCGGCTAATGCAATAAAGGTCCGCACGGATGTTTAAACTTATTTCGGGTACACTCTGACAACTAAGCGTCAGGCTATGAAGTAAGCGATAGTTGGGATCTCAGAGGAAATAAAAGACGATCGCTTCGCTCCCTAGAAATCTTTGGTTGGGATAGTCAAGTCAGGGTACTTAGTTCAAAGTGCGGTCCCGTCGTCAAAAGACAAATTTGATTTTTTCTATCTGACGACATGGGATCGTCTTTTCTTAAAGTCGAGTATCATACATTTGGGAAGAAGCAGATGTAGAGTTATTTCTATATCTCGGGCTATCCAACGCATGCATCTAATAATAGAAAAAAAAAAATGGCCGCCGACATTCTGATTTCGAACCTAGTAAATTAGCAGCTATATGAATGAACAACCTAAGTAATCTTAATATTTGTCCATTTATTTGTTTGTATTTTTTGTATTTAGTTTTTACGTAATCTTACTACCTGATTTAATAACATGTCAGCTTAAACGTTCATGTACAGAAACAATACACGCATCTCACTCACAGCATCTCTATGATTAAAATTATATACTAGAATAGATAAAAACTCTCCCTCGGCTAACCGCTAGTCGCTACCAGTCGATCCTGTGGCCACTATGTCTATCACAAGGGTGTAGAGAGGGTGTCGTGTCGCCCTTACTCCGTCTAGCCTCTATTGGCTTTGGTGATCGAAACGTCATTGCAAAAGTTTCCGCCGGGTTTTTATAGCCTCGACCGACCATATTTCTCTGCTTCTATGCCTCGACACCAATATGTTATGGGATGTATCGACAACCGTGTCGAATGCGATACAAAGCGAAGTGATAGTATCGACGTGATTGCAATATTGAAGAGCTGGTTGTAATATTTTTTGCTCATATTTTCATCAATGTAAGCTAATAGTCAATAGAAAGAGTTTCCCAATAAACTTACTAACCGGCATTTTCTGTAAACCTCGATATTAATTGGTCAGAGCAATGCTTGAATGTCTCAGCTGTTAAAAATCTTGGGGAGAATTTATGACAATAACAATACAACAACACAAAAAAAACCAACAATCAACAACAACAATTGACACAGATATCAAACTTATTTGTTTCTGTCAAGGTGGAAAAAGAGAAGGTATATTTTACAAGTGTATATTTTAAAAGAGAGCGTCGGTGGTCTAGTGGTTAGTGCCGCTGCCTCCCGTCCGGGTCTCCACCACGTACCAATGTGTTTTCAAATCTTGAATTCATATGTACGTTTATTCGACGCTCTTACGGTGAAGGAAAACATCGTGATAAAACCTGCACACTCCTGAGAAGAAATTCAAAAGTTGTGTGTGAAGTCGACCAAGCCGCACTGGCCAACGTGGTCGACTAAAGCCTAAAAATATATCGGCTCTATTCCTTAAATTCAAATTTTTTGTAAGCATTTATTATTCGCCCTAAGTATATACGCACAAACTCTTTAGAATGATGGAACTGAAAAAATGTTCAGTGAACTTTAAGCTGATAAATACCACTACTTTATAGCCATATTCATCATAATACTATCTCTCAAATTACATAACAGAAATTGATACCTCATCAATGTATCAATGAATTCACTTCTCAACTACTAGTTTAAATTTTCTGTTCTATGTTCATCTTGTTTGCATTAAAGTATCTTCTAAATTTTTTTAACTCTTCTTCCACAGACGCGGATGGCCTATGTCTCCGCAATGGCTGCTGCGGCGCGGGCGCACGCGTCCGGCTGACGCAGCAGGCGCGCACACAGCTCGAGGGCGCGCTGCGGAGCGAGCTCAGCAAACTCGCCGACATCCTGTCCAACAGGGCGAGGAGGTTCGATGGTAAGTCAGCCATTTTGAAGGCGTAGGAAAGTGATACCACGTGATTACTTGATCAGCTTTGTCAAGGTTATATTACTGTATCGAATTAAGTAGCATACCAAACGCGCTTTAAGAAAAGCCAGCGCCCGTGCTATGATCGTTTCTGTAGAGTTTTTAGTTTGATAAATAAAAATTTATAAATAATTTATAATATTAACCGCAGGTTTTGTTTAAAACAATAAGTTTAGGGTTATCTGTTTTCTATATAGTGTATTTTTTTATTATAATACAGTCAACTATCCAATAGGGGATCGGACTACTTTTTATTTTTATTTTATAAATCCTAATTTCTTAGTTTCTGCTATCGAACACTAAAAGAATTTTTGCTCTATCTTTAAAATTGACCAAGTTATAAAGGTTTGAAATTCAAGATTAGACAGAGAGGCACATACCCACTTGTGACGTCATTTGTTAATAATCTCCATACAAAAAATCGTTTTTGAAAGAGACAGACATATTGAAACTTAAAAAAAAAACACTGTAAATTAGTTTTTCAATTGATTCTGTTTTTTTTTTCGCTTATCTTCTACTAATATATATTTTAAAAATAATTCATAAAATATGGTGAACAGTCCGATCCCCTATTGAAGAACCTGAACTAACAGGTGCCTAAAGACCTCTGACT
This sequence comes from Carpatolechia fugitivella, assembly GCA_951230895.1. Lineage (NCBI taxonomy): Eukaryota > Metazoa > Arthropoda > Insecta > Lepidoptera > Gelechiidae > Carpatolechia > Carpatolechia fugitivella. The sequence continues at coordinate 2,909,715 of OX579649.1, forward strand.
TTGCTTGACATAACAATCATTGAATTATATATTACATAAGTATACAATTAGGTCACAGAGCATGATTTCAGCGTTTTAGAAACAATAGGTAATAAATAATTAGGCAAAGTATTATTTGCAATTCAATTTGTGATTTAACACTTTATTTAGTCTAGCTTTATGTTCAACGATCACTTTGTTTTTGTCGTAAGAGGTAGCTCTGTTTCCGTTCATCATCATCGTGTGGGTTGTAAGGTCGATAACCGACCTCACAAACCCTGGTGTCAGTGTTATGGAGCCGCTAAGAAACAATCTATTATTGAATTAACAAAAGAAAAACCAAATTCAAGAACAGAGCATCAAACAAACACTTATCTAATAGTTACTATCTTTTTTTTGTCTGGGTCAAGATGTCGTAATTTTAAACATACAGAAATAATAAATACGTCGAAAAGTTTGCATTCACTTTTAAAAGTTGAAATGTTTTTAAGAATGTTTTGAATATTTGAAAAATAACATTGTCAGAAGTAGGTTAACTCCCGGATGGATGATACTAATAAGTCTTTTAAAAAATAATAGTTTTTAAGTGAACGCTATGGTGACTATTTAATTTGATTTTTCATATTACATTATTAATAATATTGTCAAGTCAGTCAACCACCGCATTGTATATCTAAAGTACTGAAAGTTAAAGTACTATTACTTGCCTATCTATCTCTGTGCTTTAGGTCAATAATATGGTCTAGTCTAGATCATAAATAAGTTCCTCATCCTAATATGTACCCTTAAGTACTTTATATCGGTTTGCATTTTTCCGTACATGCATTAGGCTTATTAGTAGTTTATGTAAACAGCCTCGCTTTGTGTAACCCTATATAGAACCAATTACGGGTAATCTACTATATTGTTGCTACGGTGGCATATTGAACGATAACCCTGGATCTAAGATCCACAGTTCAGTTAATTATATTCTGTAAGTAGTCGGTACATAGTGGGATACCTCATCAGCAGCGGTATCTGAGGATATGGAACAAAGCGCAAAGGTTAATTTAATGTGGACAAAAGGTCTTGGTAAGTGAGATATTAAGTACAAGGATAATTTATTTGTTATCTGACTTATCATCTTTACTTGGGTTGTATAATTTTCTAATAATACCTTCCCTAGATAGTTAAGAGTCAAAGGACAACGCTATTTTAAATTAAAAAAAAAAAAAAAAACTATTATGTTAAAAATACTGGAATATTGCTGTTAATTTTTGTGGTGTTTTTTTTTGTTTTTTTAGGGAGACAAAGGCCTCAATTCGGGATGTCATGCTCTAATTCTAATTTTAAAATCCAGCTATTCTTTTCGTTTTTATGACCAATGAAAGAGAGGTGATGAACGAATGATATTAATATGAACGAATGATAACCTAAAATAAGGGCATAGCTAGGTGTCAGTTTAAGAGTTTTGTCAGTCGCATGTTTTAAGTGCTCTCTAAAATTGTGCAATCGACACGGCCATAAGGTTCAAATTCGATGTTTGACAGCTCTAATATTAGAATGGCCATCTCCTGTCCCTTTTCAATCTTTAAAAGGTAAAAAGGACAGACTAACTTAAATTAAGGATTAGAGCGTGACAGTGTGAATCGGGGCCAAATTCTCCAAGCATAAATTTAAATTTAACAGTCAGCAGAAGTGACAAGGATATCAATATTTATTTGTTTCTAAAGAAACAGAGTTAAAACTCATTTGAAACTTTATTTCCTAAGTAAGTGTTGTAAATCAACCGGATCTAGCAAACCTTAAACCCTAAATCCTGCAAAATTATCGGCGGTACTTCTTCAAAGTGACCATTCCGACCTGCTAGGATAAGTTGAACCTTCCCGTTTCAATCGACTTAATTACAAGTACTGTGCAACGGTACCTCGGCCCCACGCCGAATATGGCTGTGTCCAGTATGGTAAAGGGTTACTCACTGCAAGCCTCTTCTGACTCCGACACGACGCGATACTTCGACATTTATTTTCCGCCTTTTCTGTAACGTGAAAGCTGTAGCATAACAAAATCTTTGAACTAACCTAGTAGGTAAAGAAAACAAAAATGCTTGCGATGCGATATTTGTCGTAAATTTTACCATTTTTGCTATCTCCCCTTTTAGAGATATCCCCTTTTCGAAAAGTCCTGTTTCTGAGAAATCTCCTAAAGGTTTTTTTACTACGATTGTGCTAATTGTGGTTTTCATAAAAGTTAGTACCTGGATAGTAAATAGATTTTTTAATGATTATAATAGTAATCAGCTTAATATGTAGATCTTGTACCATGTTTTCTAAAACCTCTAGGTCTGATAGAATATGGCGCAAGTTGCAAATCGTGTCGTGTCGGCTATGTGCAGTGTAGTATCTCTCTAGACAGTACGTGGGATAAACTGTCTAGATAATGGTCAAAGAGGCAACACGGTAGAAATAAGTCTGATGCAAAATTCCATCGGATAAGCTAAGCGTTCTCTTCTTAGAATTGAGGTAGGAATTATACTAGAGAAGAATATAGAATAGAAGAAGAAATCTAGAACGCAAACTTTTTGAAATTTCAAATTACGAGCGCGCAAGCCAGTGCCTTGCACTATAAAAGATAACTTTAAAAATATAAGGTACACTAAATAAAAAAGGAACCTTAAAATATGTATTATAAAGCGTCCAAAGAATCGACCTGTCTTTCAAGCCTTAATTACTATGTAAATCAAATTAAGAATTCCAGACAGACATTTCGTAATCTAACATGCCGATGCCATCGATCGGCTGACATGACAACAGTTCGTGGACGTCCATAAGAGTCCATATTGTCCACGGTCGAAATTAACTTTGAGTACCTGTATGAGGTTGTTTGTCATGGTGGCGACACGTATTTTGTGTTTAGTGACCATTGATTGCTCTCTTCCCTGTACTTAAATAAAGAATCCTCACTGCCCTGCCTTCCTTAGGGTCTTTAAGGAACTTTGTATTTATTTTATCTTCCTAGAGAGTATAAAAGTTTTGAAAAATTGATTCGTTTACAATGTAGAGTAATATCAAAATTGATTTACCTGGATTATTTACAGGAAATCTCTCTGCTCGTTTTGGAAAGTCAAATTTAACAGAATACTTTTGATATCCAAATACTCTTACACAATTTGATTACTACTACATTCAAGAATGTAATTTCAGTGTGTAGTTATTAAGGTTAGATGCGTAGCAACACTTTTGTCCAAATTATGCTCCTCTTCTGCTATTGTTTTTACTAAAAAGCTATCGTTTTCTAACTTTTCATCTCGAGGAAAAGTCCGTTTACTTTGAACGTTGATGCATCAATGGAAATCGTCCCAACGTCCCAAAACGGTCGCTTCTCATTCAGAGGTCTCTAATTGCCCCGACCGGCTACGTTAAATATTGACTTGGACGCTTTCCATTCATTCTGACCAACTCCCACGGTGCTGCCATCTAGCTGGTCTCTTCATTTCTAAGAGGTGTCAATTTATTTATGACAGTGTTTCGGAATTTTTGGACTAATGGCTTCTTTAAGAGCAACTTAATTAGGAATCTGTTCAGGTTGCACTTTGACTGCTGGAATGCATCAGACCGTGTAGGTGCCAAGCTCGGAAGCTCTGTTGTTAGAGTAGGTAGCTCATCATCAAGCTCGAACCTTAGAGGTTAAGATGATAAATAAATATTAGTCTCCATCTGATCCCAAACTAAGCAAAGCTTGTACTTCGGGTATCTGACAGCTGATATACATGATGATAATTATGTGTAAGTTGATATCAACTGCATGGTATGGTATTTATTTTTTCTCTGTTACATAATGAAATGACATCACTAACTCTTTCGGGCGTTTTACGGCTAAGACATTATTTTTTTCGCCTATCCCATATATCTTTAAAAGCACTACATTTGTTTTGTTTGAAGTAAAATATGGCTAGGGAACACTTTAATAAGTTTTTGGTCGCTAAAGGATTTTTCCCAATGGACATCTTTGACTTCCTTAACAAAATAATTTAATCATCATCATCAACAGCTCATATACATCCCCACCGACTCGAGCCTACCCTACGATTAATGGGCAATGTGCAAATAGCATTATGCAAAAAAAAAAAACGTGCATATGAATTCGAAATTCGAAAACACATTGGTACGGGACGGGATGCAGCGGCCCTAACCAATAGACCACCGACGACGCTCTTTTAATATTACATGCGAAATATGTTTGTTTGTTTGTTGTCCATTTTTCACAAATAGAAATTGTGCAACAGAATGACGTGATATTTTGATAGAAACAGTTTAGGGCTGGAAAAAGTAACTTTTTACCTCGGTTAAATATCTTATTCCCACGGGAAGAACTGTCAACAGCCTGAGTGGACGGTTTAAAAAAAACAAACTTGATCCATTAGGTATATTCCCGGAATCGTAAATCTTATTGTACCTCGAAGAATAAATCGAAATCTTCTGAATGAGCATGGTCCATCAGGTGAGGTGAACTTCTGTGACTTCGAAAAAAAACCTGTCAGCTAAACTGATAGTTTTTATTTTGTATGGAAAATACTTTTTCTTTACATGTTTTGTGGTAAGTCTTTGATCTCATCAGTCGAACTTCGGTAATTAAACTCGGCGGCTGCCTCACCCGTTCAGATTCGGCCACATTAGTAGTTGTCACTGCGCTCCGTCTGCGCACCGGGACGAGGTGCCTCGTGTCTTATTTATGGGCTGTAAACACGACCGTAATGGGTTACCGAAGATTGTTACCAAGCGAGCCAAGAGAAGTATTATGTCTTTAATCGATGAATACTAAAACTGGTAAAGAAACAAACACTAAGAAATTTAAGAAAATAAATAAGTTAAGAAAGATTTTTTTTAATGTAGTAGAAAGGACTGTAAAAGTTATGAAGATCAATAGGTGAAGTGATAAGAAAACAAGTTAATTCATATACTTTTTCAAGTGGAGTAAGACTGTATTTTATTGTAATCAAACTTAAAGATCATGGAAATATGTAGGCTTATTAATTATACCAGCCATGTCTAGACGTATTGGAAATTGTGTGAATAACAGGACTGTTTGTTCTCAGTTGTTTTAGCACCGTCTTCTTCAATCAGGATTCAGGAACAGTCTCTTTGGTTTTTATCCTAACTGATTTATAGCAGTGTGTTTTTAACTTAAATCGCATTTTTTATGAATAGGCGTTTTTTTTTTTCTTGTTTTTTTTTTTAATATTTTTTAGGACAATAGCATCGTAGTGCATGGGAACAAGCCGTCACGGGGTGACTCTCTCTTGATTTACTATTCAGCTGTTTGTTAGTTTGACACATACGATGGAGTAATGTCTTCATTTGCAGCTTATTGGCTGGTTAGCCAAGGTATTTTTCCGTATCCTTGTGTCTTTGAGGTTTTGGGGAAATAAATTACTTGTAAGTAACAGGTATCGTCAATGGAGACAAGGTAGTAAGGAGAAAATAATATTTTTCTGCTTCTAACTTATTAACAATTGATAGGTCGACGAACGAACTCACGAACCCTGGTGACAATAAAAAACAAGACAGATTCAAAAAATGCTCTACATGTAAGTAGGTATTTTTTCAGTTCTTTTTGATGGAACGGATTTGTTCCTTCCTACGATAATCTAGAATAAAAATCCAAACGCACCAACATTATTTTATGATACTAGTGAGTGAGTGCTGGCAACTCATTGTTTATCTATATAAGTATGTATATTTATCTATTTAAGTATTGTATATCAACTGTCCAATAGTAAAGCTCGGCTTATAAACACTTTTAGGTTTTCGCGGTTGTTAACCTGGTAGATTGTGTGTTATTAAGCTCTGCTTAGTTTGGGATCAGATGGCCGTGTGTGCGATGTCCCCACATATTTATTTTATTTATTTATCGTGTTTGTATGTTGTATTTACGATAGAGATCAGCAGATAATAGAGATGTTTCCAATATCTTTCATATCCTTATGGAAAGAACTTGTCCAGATGTGCTGTTTACGTGACGCATATTGATCTGGGAATAAACTTAACATTAAAGTTATTTTAACGCCCTAAAATGAACCCTTCAAAGCTTTAAAATACTTTTTTATGTAAAATCTTCACTATGTTGTGACATGGCTGCCGCTCAGCTGCGCGCGCACGTGCGCTGAGTGCACGCAGACGGAAGCGCAACCGCATCGCATTCTAAATTCAAATTTTAAACTTTCTGAGATATTTGAAGTGTACATTGACGCATTTTCTTTAAACTTACACGAACTATCTCTAGTTGGCACGTAATGTACTGTGATGGTAGTTATGTCGTCGTCATGTGAGGAGGATAGTATTATTCTTAGGTTTACTGCAGATGTGGTGGGAATGCCGGTACGAAAATGTAGCAGGATGTGGTGTTTGCAATAAATAGTAAATGGTTCAGCGAAATCTCTGTTGGGCGAATCGAAACGACTGCGAAGTACATTGACGTGTGTCCAGGCTAGTCTTAGAATTAGAGGCGACAGAAACTGCATGTTTACCGCGTCAAAGCAAACACGTCGGGTAGCTAGACCTCCCCAAAAAATCAAATCCTTCGATGGGGACGAGGCTGTTGACGATGATGATAAGCAATAGCACACACACTTTCGAAGTTTAAATTTCTATGATAACTCAACCAAAACAAGTATTTTGTGGTTTAGCTCTGGACTAGTATGGTTCCTCATCACCCTAATAAAACAGTCCCTAACAAATCATTTTTAACATAAAGAGATTTGGTAAAATTTTGTCTATCCTAAGATACATATAAAATTAAATGTATCATAGCATCAATCACAGCACATATTGCAACCGTCAATGCACTACAAAGTTCGCCTTTTGTATCGTTTCTGAGAAGAATGTCTACGTCAAACAGCTGTAGATAGCTTTCTTGTAGATAGTTGTTCGGATATTGCCAACGACGCAACAATGTTGTTGACGGACTCGCGGTCGACAAGGCGCTTGCTAATTTTCATAAACATGATTAATGTTTGCTCAGTAGAAGATATGAACGGTGTTTAGGAATATTAGTATCAGAACTGACATCAAAGGCATGTTTACTAACGAAATGTATTATTATGTTCTTGTGCAGAAAATTACGGCTGAATATATAATCGCATTTTAATAGGTACCTAATTTCCCTTTTTAACGTCTCCCTGATATTGTTTGGTTGAGGACTTCGATCGATTAGTTGGTAGTGACAGGCAGAGTGTCGGCAGAAAGTCCGGGATTCTATTCCTGTGCTTAGCCATAGGGTGCTGTTGTCAGTTTTCAAGCTGCGTAACAACCGCTTTCATTAAACCGCTGGAACTAACAGCATGCTTTTCGAAGCATGGTAGATGCTCTAAACGCTAAGAACCACTAACGGTCACCCATCGCACACACGTAACAAGGATATCGCTGTGCACTTCAGACTCATTGAAATCTACCAATAATACAGAGACATCACTTTACTTCTCAAAATCTTATCTTATTTAGCCTTTACTGTCCCACTGCTGGGCAAAGGCCTCCCTCTTCTTCTTCCATCCTTCCCTATCCTGAGCTTCCTCATGCTCATGCCAACTCCTTAAAAAAGAGTCAAGCTCATCCCGCCATCTCCTACGAGGCCGTCCACGTCTCCGCCTATAACAATAAAATAAAATAGAATATTGCACACAAGGAATTATACAGTACAGAAGAATAGAAAAGAAGGGGTGTGTAGACTGGCCGCCTTATTGCTAAGGCAATTTCTTCCAAGCATCTTTACGGTACAAGAAAATTGTGTTGGCACTGCGGGACAGTGGCCCACAAGAAAAACGAAATAACATGAATCATCATGTTATCACTTACACACATCAAAAAAAGCTTGCGATCACTTTGAAAAAACGAAATCTTTTTTGTTACGGCAGATTATATTATTTCTTCTTCTTTTTCTTTTTAATTTCAAACAGGGTATTTCTATTTAAAGAAAACACACAACTTAGAATTTTTCTTGATAAAGTTAAATTTAAAAAATTATATTAGCTTATGCCAGTGATCACAAACTTTTTTTGATATGTTATAGTTATGTTAGAGCATACCTTACTATTAGTAAACTTGCTAGTTACAAATTCAGTGCAAAATTACAGCTATTTTCGCGTTCATTCAATAATAATGACAGTACAGTACTCTAGTCAATAACGTCTAACATCGGCGGGCGCGCTGCCGTGCGTGCATACTTGCAGTAATCACATAATCGGTTACCAGACCCGCTGCGCGCACGCACCAACAATGATTGAAACGACTAAGGTTGACAGCTGTAAGAATCATTCCTGTTTCCGTAAATGTTGTTGGAACTAATGTAGCGTGACAAAACACCGAATTGACGGGCGTCGTGAAAGAACATTTTAGATCTAGTGACTAGAAAATGCGAGTACATTGCTGCGTTCGCGTCGCTCTTCAGAATGGAAATTAGTACTGCAACAACAATGGATGGTTGTTAGCTGCCGATATTTATGGAAGTGTAGTCGAGTTACCTTTATCTATGGGGTTTAAGCTCAGAGGGTTTAAGTTAGACTTAGTGGCAAATTATGCTCAGGGAAACTTTTTTTTTTAAACCATTATTTCTTTAGGTAGTTGAAAATGGCTATTAAATAAGAATAATAATCCATTAGCAAGTTTTATTACATTTAGCGTGATAATATTTTTATTACGATTGCAAAATTCTTGATAAACTGAAATAGTTGAAAAACAAAATAATTAATTTTTCAGTGCGAATATAAGCACTTTAATTAATTTATTTCAATATCATTATTTTTTACGATTATGACACCAAAGGTTTTTTATGTTCTTGTTTTCTATATTTATATCTTAATAGTTATTAATTTAAAAAATAATGGGTTTGAAATACATATTTTATTCAATAAATAATAATTATTGTAGTCGTTAAAGTTTTAAATATAAAACTACCATCATATTAATAAGAGGGGCAGCGAGCTACGAAATAAAACTTTGAGCTTTTGCACAATATAATATACTTTACTAAACTTATTCATGATTTTAATACAAGACACAACAAAAGACAAGACACTGTTCTTACAAGTATTATTATTATTTTTTCTTATAGGCCCCATAAAATACCACTGCTGGTCTATAATATAAAAATAAACGTAGACAATGCAAGCGTAGCGCGTAGCCCATAGCGTAGACCCTGTGCGTAGGTCAGTGCTACGAACGAAAAAAGAGGTAAACCTTACTCTTACCAGTACCATTTTTTACAACAGTGCTAGGTAAGCAGTAGTTTCTCTCCGACCATGCCTGACCATATTTAGTAAAAATAATAAAATGGTAGTACTTCGTAAGACGGGAGACGCGGGTTCGATCCCCACCATGTATGTGTTTTAGAATTTTGAATTCATATTTTCGTTTATTTGACGCTCTTACGGTGAAGGAAAACATCGTGATGAAACCTGCAACCTCCTGCAAAGAAATTCTGTGTGAAGTCGACCAACCCGCACTGGGCCAGCGTGGTCGACTAAGGCCTAATCGCACTAAATCAGGTTAGGCTCGAGCCCCTCTGGGGACGAATACGAGCTGTTGATTATGAGTACTTCGTTAAACATACTTTTGATCGATTGCCTAAAACAAGAGTTATATTTGCATATCTATGCTGCTTTACTACTGAATCGTGTCTGTCTGCACGCAGCCAAAAATAACGTTAGCTGAAGTGGCACAAACATTGTCATGTGTTCAGTTTCAGTACGAGTCGACGACCTTATTAATTATGGACATTCGCAAACGTTTTGGCAATCTCACACGTAACGTACAAACACGCATACGGACGCTTCAAAGTGACCAAATCGCATAATGTTTAGATGTTATCGTAAGTCGTTTCTTCATTTGTTTTGGTCGTTTAGATTTGAACATGACCACTGTATAATATTACTAAAACAACAATATGAGAAAGCGTAGGGTAGCTTAAAAAAAGAACACCCAAGTGACACGGGGATCCTAAAGCGAGAACTGGGAGAAATGTGAAGCAGAAGCTTTTAAATGCAAAATAATTATTAAAAAAGCATTTTAAACTTTGATAGATAGGGATAGGTGTATAGACACAAGTAGGATCGAGCCAGTTAATCGATTTTTTGTCCATCCATCATAGAAGCCATCATAGAAACAGAAGGGAAAACTTAACCAATCTTGTATATGAAAGTGTTAGCAATAGGTAGGTATAAGCTTTTATTGGATAAATCGATCGCGTTAGAACTGTTTATCTTATATAGAGTACGTACTCAAAGTACACACTATTACGAGTTATTTCGAGTGCTCCAAATAAGAATGCTTACTCTACTAGACGATGTACCTACAACAGTCCGATGTCTGATGCTCCACAGATTCCCTTTGTACCTATCATGTTTTAAAATAGTGGCTGATTCATTGCTCCAAATAACGCTAATCGGTTTCGTCCAATTTAAAAATGTGTAGGTAGGTATGTGAAGTTTTGGGAATGGTTAAAAATAGACTAGTCTGAGTCTGAAATGTTCATTTAGCGAGTTAAGAAATATCTGAGTTGTGAAGATAAAATTATTTCAGTGATATCATAAATTCGCAGCATTCATTCCAGGAAGCAGTTATAAAACATTGTGTAGCACCACAAAATTATTTAAGCTAAATACATTTTAAAGATGACCAACCCACACTGGGCTAACGTGGTCGACTAAGGCCTAATCGCCCTAATTCAGGGTAGGCTCGAGCCCCTCGGTGGGGACGTATATGAGCTGTTGATGATGATATTTTAAAGAACGTTGTGTTACATAATGTTATATAACAGCAGTTATTATTGTTAAGATAGCAATCTTTTGTTGAAACTGATATTAATAGGCATCAAGGACAACAACATTATCAATATAAAATAAAAGAAAGGAAGTTATAAGTCAACGCACAATTGAAATTACTGAAGCTGGTAAAATACGCACGCACATGGGTGTATTTTTTTCATTTGGTTTTGTATGGTTATTATTTTTTGTCTCTGACCTTCTCTTCTCTCTATAGTATTCTAAATCTCAATCGTTAAGCACCCTAGAATAGCATTCTTAAAGTTCATGGTAAAATCCTTTACAGTAAAAACGAATTTGAAAGGTAACAAATTGGATAAATAATTTCAAACTTCGCATTTTTCAGTTCCCAAGCTTAACCAACAGGAATTTGTTAAAAATTACCGCGAAGCACCCTTGCGCCCTGATGTGGAACAATTTAAGTTATGACCTTACTAAAGTTAACTTAAAAGTAAAATTGAGTTGCATGCAACGCTCAACAGAGTGCAAATGCGGACGATGACTCGGGTATAAAAATTATAAGAATGCTGCACCAAAATACGTATGAGCAAGAGAGAGTGCAGCTCTGAGCTAAGTGGGTCACGCGCAGACCGATTTTAATTTACTGTTATTTCGTTTAAGCTTACTCGAACTTATTATAATTACAGCTATTTGAGTAATTTGATGACAAATGTCAAAACCAATTTAGGGGCTAGCCAAGCCTTTTAAATCAATCTTCCAATGTTTAAAAGGGAACAAGTTTTTTACTATGGCCTAATAGAAGTTCTTTTTTTTTATATTATGCTGGAAGTTAAAAGAAGTAACACATACCTACCGTAAGATATCAATGTCAATATCATTACAACAACTTTATAGGTAGAAAAAGTTTACGTACAGTTTACGTATTCTATCATACAACAACAACAACAAGTGAATTATTTTTGTTACGCAAAATATGCGATCCTTCTGTGAGATAGAGATTTTTGACCAATCTTTTCCATAGAAGAACTTACGCCAATCAGCGTAATATTTTAAATTTGAGGAGTACACTGTTATAATCAATTGTTCCTTGTCCACAGAATTCTTCCGCAAGCTGCTGGCGCTCTCGCGGGAAGAGTTCCACGCGATGTTCAAGCGCACGTACGGCATGATCTACGAGCAGCACTCGTACGTCTTCGAGCAGCTGTTCGAGCAGCTGGAGAGGTCAGTATCATTAACATCATAACCAAGCATCATAATCATCACATCACACTAATATTATAAATGTGAAAATATATTTGGATGTTTGTTCCGCTTTCACGCCTAAACTACTAGACGGATTTAGATGAAATTTGGAATAGAGATATTTTGTACCCTGGATTAACACATAGGATACTTTTTACCGGGAAAAATCGCATTCCTACGGGAAAATCTTACATAATGCGAACGTAGCTTCGGGCGGTCCGCTTAGTCCATCATAAACGTAAGAGTTGCATGGTCTCAACCCTTCAGGAGCCAGGCGTCTACTTCTCAAATTGACAACATCTCTTTTTCTGGTGACTACTTCGCAATTACAGCCTTTTGGCAATGAATAGATTCTCAACTTATTCTCAAAGTGACTTACCTTTGCAGACTGCCTTCTTACGTCAAGTAACAACTAAAGTACAATAGAAAAAATTCTAAGATTGTTGACTAAGCAATTTTTGTACAAAGTTTGCGTGAGATTACCTTGGTCGTCGTTTTAGCGAGTCGATAACAAGTCGAATTATATAGTTTGGAGGCCCAGAACGTTGTCATTTAGACGGTGGACATCCTAATGGATCCATCCATTAGGATGTCCACCGTCTAAATGACAGGACCTAATGGTCCTGCTGCGTAGAGCCCTCATGATACCCTGGTGTCAGAGTTACTGACTTGCCAAAAGCCTTTGACATGGCTCATGCATGTATACTGTATGTATAGGGATCTGGACCTTCGCTCCCTCCAAGTCCGCGCTTGCTATAATACAATTTGGGTCCGTTAAAAAGAAAAGATAAAGTTAGTATCTCCTTCGGTGTCTTATTTGGTAAACAAACATGGCGATAAGGTGACCATAGACACAAAATAGTGCTTCCAAATAATAGATTTCATTGATTTAATTGAATGTAATTGAATTGGTGATTAATTGTAATTGGTGATTACAAGCATTTCGGAATATCCTACGTCGTATATCTCTTACTCTAATTTGTCATCATTGACGTATTTATTGTAGTGATGGGTTAACTCGCTTTGTTTAGAGTAGGTCGAGTTGAAATGGTAGCCAACTCGAGTCGCAACTCGAGTTGACTCGACTCGAGGCGGGCGGCGGTGGCGCGGCGCGTGAGTGCGACGTGGGGCGCATTCCGAATCAGACTTTCAGCACTGTTAGCGATCAGAAAAGCAAAAAAGTATGAGTTATGACAGCTGACAGTAATTCGGAACGCGATTACGGGTGCTTAAATCGATTTCAGCGCACTCAAAGCGCGTACCAAATTACTGTCAGCAGGCGAAACCCATACAATCTGATCGCTGACGGCGCTGACAGTTTGATTCGAAAGTCACTTAAGCGTGTATCGGAACGCGCCCGTGATTAATTCATTATAACAATTAACATACATTTTTTAATTGCAATGGATAGAGACGTCACGTCTGACCACTTATTTGTCGAATCTATTTTTCTCTGTCTACTTATATTTTTAAAGATTCAACCAGTCTATTCCGATTAAATAATTGAATTGTGTATGAGTGCGTGATATACCTCATCTCTAAAATCCAAAGATAATGTAGAGATACCCGATCGAAATATGGTTTGAGGTTAGAACGATTTATTGATAATTTTGCGAAAAACTTAAGTTTTCGATGATTAATTCTAACAGAATTTGTGAGTGAATGCTTGATAAGTGTTTGTTTCAGGTGTATTAATATTTTGGGCTAGTTTTATAGTGTGATCAGCCCGTAAACTTGAGATTTTGTCGAGGTAAGTGGTTTGTTTACCAAATAAGACACCGAAGGAGATACTAACCTTACGACTATTACCGTAGAACAATACTTTAATTACCGATAGAGAAGACTTTACTATTGCGATAGTTACTCCTAAATTTATCTGCGTCATATTCCAGGTACTACACTCGAGGAGACACGGACTTCGACCTGATGATGGACGGGTTCTTCGGCATCCTCTACCAGAAGATGTTCACCGTACTCAACTCCCAATACAGCTTTGATGACAAGTGAGTATACCAATAACAATTTTTTTTTTTTTAATGATATACATGTACAATTCAAAAGCTTTTTAAGCGTGTTTAAGGCTTTATTATAGTGCTTTTGTAACGGACTTAGATATTGTAAATTGTCTGTAGTTGGCTTGTGATTTCCCTTCGTAAGTAGGTAGAGGCACCTAGGTTTTTATTCGCAGTAAAAGTAGTTGAAATTCCCAGATGTAAAGCTTATCAGTGTCTGACATTGGCAGCTCTTAGATTATTCAGGGTCTAATCTAGTCGTTCTGTAGCCCCTAAAAAATAAAAGGCTGCTTTTGTGCTCCTTTGTTGTAAAGTAAAGACTGTGTACATAGTTTGTTGTGACCTATTCGTTCTTCGAACCTCTAATTTAGGTCAGCGCGTAGGTGTATAAAAACGACAACAATCCGTACTGGGAAAATGAGCTCATAATTCTGCCCAGCTTCAAACAGTTCATTCACAAAACAACAATAAAAGACCTATTAATCATCGTATGTCCGTAAAATAATTATTGCCACTAGGTTGTAAAATACGGTGTTGATTCCGACAAATACATAATAAGATTACAGTTTGTTCTGTCTTTGTTTCTATCAAATTTTCGCTCATTTTTATATGAAAGGTGCTACAATGACAGTAAAATTGAATATAATGTGTGTTTTTAAATATCATCGCCGCTGAAGAGGATTATATAAATTTATTTTTTTACGTGGTTACTCTAACTTTTGGCTTTTAAAAATTTTCGGACGAAAAATTAAAGAAAAGAAAGAGCGAACGTTCTTTTTTCGAATGACATTATTATTTAATCTTAACTTTAGTGTTAGTTCTGGGACTTAAAAATAACAACGCAAACCAACTTTATAAAAATCGACATGAAAGGATAGGTTACAACCTTTTCTTTCCTCCCTAGTGATATTTTATTTACGCTGCACCATGCAGCTATGCGACTACTATGCGGGTTATTTCATGTTAATGTTGTTATTGTTTATTCGTGACCCCAACTTGGCTTGGCACCGGCCGAGATACTGTATCTTAATTTTGTTGATGTTAAAGTTCAGAACTTCAAAATAGTTTTGTCCTAGTTTTGTTGTCTACTATAAAATAATTTATTAGCGCCATTTTGCTAGATTTATGGGAAGAGCATCATAAAGGAATGTCTCTACAAATCGCTAATAATAACTGACTTTGTAAAGTTCCTTCTCAATCTACTTACTAGTCAATGAGTATGGTACAGCTTCACAGTATCAGATAAGATTTTCCTAATATTTCCAGGCGGTCTGTTTTTCCTATGAATGTGTATTCGGAGACGTCTGCGAGAAGCGCGGACGGGTGATCTGCTCTATTAGGGTCTATCCACATAACTCAGTGCCGTGTCAGGGACGGGGCCGGAACGTGGCAAATGTCATAGAAAATGTTTGTACCGATATTTTTTTAAACTTGTGACGATGACGATTTTCTATGACGTTTGCCACGTTCCGGCCCCGTCCCTGACACGGCACTGAGCTGTGTGGATAGACCTTTAGTAAGAACTATTTCACCCTTTCTGTTTTTCCTAGATAGTTAGGTAAATAAAGTTGGCTGAGTTACAAAATATCGCCGCGTTTGATGGAACTGTAAATTTTTGAAATTAATCGATACACGTATATCCAATTATACTTATTGATTGATATTATGATTAACCTGAATGCACCTTACAAAATAATTTGCAATCAAACTCAATTGACCCCAATAAAACTATTCTGACCCCAATAAAACTACCCTGAGTCTCTCCGACAGAAGATATCATAAAGCAATTAAAGGAAAACTGCCACAAAGGACTTCAATGAACCATCCTTCAACTGGATTCATATGACGCAATTGTGGTCCGCACTTTATTGAGTCATTACGGACCCATATTTCTCGGGTTTATGCCCTGTTATCGTCCATAATAGTTTGTTTACGTGTCCCCGACACTAAAGCCGAGAGCTCAAGTGCTTTATGGGCTCTTCATAACAATGTAAGTGTACCTACCCACCATGTGTATGGGGATTGAGGACAGTCGTCGGTAGAGGTGGTCTGAAATCTTCATTTGCAAGACGGAAGCGCCGACTTATTGGCAGTTTTTTTTTTTAGAAATAATGTTTGTGTGTCGGTGATGTATTGGGTAGGGCCACTGATTCGATCACCACTACATGCCCATAGTGCCAATATGTTTTCGAATTTGTATGTGCGTAAGCGCATTTGGTGAAGGAAAAAATCGAGAAGAAACTAACCAACAACCAAGTTGATCTACTCTCACTGCGCTAGCGTGGCCCGATTGCCGTAGCTGCTGGAGCCCCTCGATGGGGACGTATGAGCTGTAGTAATTTATATTAGCCTCTACATTCAGTCGATTTTTCAACTAAGTATTAAACTACAATCTTGCCCTCGTTAAAAACTTTGCCTAGGTCTTATCTTATCACAAGAATTCAAATTGCAAGCATAATTTTTAATTCATAATTAGTTGCCGGAACATAAGCCAGGCTTCGTGATCGAAGGAGCCAGGCATGCAACAAGACACATGGTCGCGTGGCGAGAACGCTATATTTTGTTATTATGGACTCCACGTATGGTTCGCTAAGCAAAAACATTGTTCGCTAAGGAACAAACAATACGCACTTATGCAGTTTTGTTATGTTATTAATGTCGTGGCCATATCGTAGAATTGCCCACATCATGAAATTTTCGATCATTTCATGAAATGGTCGCAATTTCATGATGTGGCCAACTAAATTTGACCAGATCATTAAATCGTGAACATTTCACGATTTTGTCATCCACGATTGGCCATATCGTGAAAATAGGGCGTCCATGAAATATTTAATAAGAATCTAAATTATGTTTGGTATTTATTGTTCTCTAGTCCGACAGACATTTTCAGAGTACTTTTTTTTATCATAAACTCTTGTTTTCTTCCTCGTTTTATAACGAATTATTCACTTTTTCAGTGCGAGAAATAACGCAGCCGCCATGTTGGTACATAAACAAGGCGTTTCCAGCGCCTCTATCGGCATTTAATGTAATAATTTTACGATATGATCAAATAATCTTGACCATTTCATGAAGTAGCTGCGTTTCTAGTTGAACATAACGACAAACGATTTGTTATCATTGATCTGGCCAAGGCACATCATGATATGGCCGATGGACAGTGAAAATTTCATGAAATGATCGAAAATTTCATGATGTGGGCAATTCTACGATATGGCCACGACATTAATATTAAATTACTAGGCATTAGCTATCCAGATTCGCCATAATATCCGCCCGAATGAAAAGAAACTTCAGGTTGTCATAGATATCTTTGTTATTATCGCAGATATTCTGTGGGCGTGAAAAGCGGATGAACAACAGATCGCATGTTGGTTGTCTATATATGGATTTTCATTCCGCCAAAGCTTGATGTAAAATAACTTCCAACCAATACATATTCTATCAAATTGTAAACGATTTTGTTTAACAGAGCGAAAAGGTGATCGGTCTTTTAATTATTTCAAACTCTTTCTTGATTGCAGACTTTGAATGAACTAATGCCCTATAGGTCGTTGTTCGTTCGTCGACTCGTCTAGACGTCTTTATTGTATATTAGCTCTGTTGTCTAATAAAATTATACTTTGCAAATATTATTTTCTAATCGTCAATAATACATTATTTGCTTTTATTTTTATGATCTATCAATTTGTTTTTGCGATGCGGTTTGATCAAACGGAACAAACAGTATTTTATTAAATTCTGATTTTAATTTTATTGTAAATCTTTAGTAATGGTTATATAAAACAAATTCACAATATTTATAAGTTTTAGAAAGGTTATAGACTAGAATGAATCCTTGTTGAATACCCTGCACGCTTTTAACGCTGAAGCTTTTATTTCGATGATCTATTCATCACACATTTTTTTAGTAGAGAGTAAAATTGTAGCATTATTCACTAAGTATCTTTTTGAATTCAAAGACATGATGTTATTTTTCTCTTCTCCTATACTAAGTTTTTTGTCTTCCTAACTAATGGCGATACATCTTATGTAGACGTATTTCGCCAGTGTCGAGTGATATTTGTGATATATATCCTTGGATGAATGTTCGGTGAATTGGGCTCAGTAATGTGATAGTACAATTACTGAAGCCACCACAAGGCCTCTTGGCATCATCTAAAAATGTCAGCAAACTGTAAGCGATTCAATAGAACAATTGAAGTTTATAGTCCCGAAACATTCACCGGATAATACGCTATCGAAATTATTCACTAAACACTTCAATAAACTAAAGTTAAAAAAATAAATCGAAGACACATCCGCCATTGTCAGATGCTGACAAAAGTTTCTATACTTTTTCCACAGATATTTGAAATGCGTGAACGAGCACATGCGAGACATTCAGCCATTCGAAGACGTGCCCCATAAGCTGTCCGTGCAGCTGCGGAGAGCCTTCGTGGCGACCAGGACGTTCCACAAAGCGCTGCGAGCTGGCGCTGACGTGGTGCGGAACATGATGCAGGTAAGCACCAACACCTAAACATAACCACAGCATTGGAAGACGTGCCTTGCTCTTCGTGCAGTCGCAGAGAGTTAGGCTGCCGCTGATGTGGGACGAAATATGATTTAGGTATGTTCCTGTTGCCGTGTGGTGACGGCAGAGTAGAATACATTTGTCACTAACCCCTACTCTTCCCGTGGGTGTCGTAAGATGCGATGCACAACCGGGTTTAATTAGAACAACAAAGATTTATAGCACTTTTTAGAAGCTACTAATAATAAAAATACATAAGATCCGGTTATTAAAAGGTCGGTACAGTCTGATGTCTTGAGGTGGAATGAGGAAATTTCGATGAAAATGACAGAACCGAAACGGATGGATTCGAAATTTGAAAATACGAGTATATTGAAAATGAATGATGAGTACTTAGACTTAAATGAACTGAATTGCCAGAAAGAAAATAGCAGAAGGTAGGATAGCAGTACTGCTACAGTCTTTACATACAAAAGATAAAAATATCGCAACTGCAACAAGTTCATTCCATATTTCCAGCATGAAAATAAAATAAAAGTGAAATACAACTATAGCTAAGAACGATATTAGCGCCATATAAATCCGCCGGATATAGTTGACAAATTAGGTACTTAACATGTTAACACTGTAGTTCAAGCCCTAAACGGACATCAAATCACTTTGATGGTTTACAATTAAGTAGCGATTTTTTTTCTCCCATTTTAATACCGTCGATTGTCTCTAAACAAGCGTTGTCCTCGATTCTGGTAGGCACAGCCTAAACCACATTTTAAGAAACCTAAAATAAGGCGTTCTTTTTTTTTTGAGACAACTGTATAAGACCTTACTTTTGAAGCTATCAAATACATCGTTCTAAGTACGTAGACATAAAATAATGAATTTGTTTATTTAGAAAAAAACTAAAATAAATCTACTTCAATTCGTTTTAAATTTCTAGTCCGTCTCTATCAGAATCATACGCATTGCCATATTTTACCATACACCTTCCTGCATAATCGCCGATTTAAATGCAAAGTTATTATAATAAATCGATTCAGTATTCTGCTGAGACTCGGTGTTGGCCTTCAAGAGTGACCTAAGGTGCGCGTGAGTCATTAAGCGAGGCATCTTTCGATCGTTGCTCTTAAGTGACGAAAGGATGACACGATTCGTCCTAGGGGGGATCTGCTTTAATTATAATTTTGTACACCTAGCTGTATCAGTAATAGTTGATTAAAAGGTTGTTCATAATCATTCGTAACGTCGTAAAATGCTGTAAGATTTCATGGTTTTCCAATGTTTGTGTAACACATATTTCGCTGTTTTCTTCAAAATAAAGTAGGCACTAGGTACTTATGCCATCAATGTTTGATTGAGCAAACGTTTTATAGTTTGCTTTACAATGTCGGGTTTTGAGCGTATAGGTACATCAAAGCCTTCAAACTTCGAACACCAACAATGAATAGCAAACTATAAAGTCTGCCGAAACTTTGCAGTCCACTTGTGGCATAACCATGAGCTGACTAAATCGTAGACAAGTTGGGTCATGTGTACGATTCCTACAGTAGCTAGTATATCAGTCGTCACCTCCTCAGTTTTAGACTAACAAATAGTCGATTGTCGCACTTTCGGCACTAAGGCTGGTGATGATCTCATGTGGCTCTGTTCTTTATGGCATAGCCATGTTATTTGCATCAAGGATGTACACCACATGGTAGTTAACGACCGTCGAAGGATAAAACCTTCAGCGTGTTATAAATGTTTAAATAGGTAAAGGTTGATATCTTATTGAATGGGGTCGGTCGGACTTAAAAAGTATCTAAAATGAGGCTAATTCACCCCTAACTCCCTGTCACGCTCTAATCCTTAATTTAAGTTTGTCCGTCCTTTTCACCTTTTAAAGATTGAAAAGGGACAGGAGATGGCCATCCTAATATTAGAACTGTCAAACATCGAATTTGAACTTTATGGCCGTGTCGATTGCACAATTTCCGTGTCGACTTAAAAATATCTTAATCTGCCAGCCCTTATTTTAGGTTATCATTCGTTCATCTGGATCCATCACCTCTCTTTCATTGGTCATAAAAAGAAAAGGATAACTGGATTTTAAAATTAGAATTAGAGCATGGCTTCCCGAATCGGGGCCAACAACGTTTAATTTAAATAGAAAGAAGTGTTGTTGCAAACACCACCTGATTGCGTAGTTAGTCGAAAAGCAAATAAGTATATCTACGATGAACAGAAATTAATCCTAAAGAAACGATACTTTTTCTGACAATGAAGTGACATTATACTCGTAACATTTATATTGTCCCACATCCGACTAGTGGAAGTTTGATTATTACAATGATAAATTAGAAATATCTTTCCCAGCATTATTGAAAAATCGTTTTTGAATAACATCTATTTTATCTTACTTACCATAATAATATGTAAGTTTATTAGACGCTCTTACGGTGAAGGAAAACATCGTGAGGAAGCTGCGCACTCCTGCAAAAAAATTCAAAGGTTGTGTATGAAGTCGACCAACCCGCACTGGACCAGCGTGGACGACTAAGGCCTGATCGCCCTAATTCAGGATAGGCTCGAGCCCCTCGGTGGGAAAATGTAAGAGCTATTGATGAAGATATCAAACCTACCATTACGCTTTCGTTTCCAGGTTGGAGTAACCCAAGAATGCGTGACATCTTGGGCCCGACTGCGGTACTGCGGCAGCTGCTCGGGCGCTCAGCCGCCCGCGTGCAGCAGATATTGCCACAACGTGCTGCGAGGGTGTCTGCCAGCCCACGCGGACCTGGGCGACCAGTGGGACGCTTATGTTGGTGAGTTCCTTTTGCTGTTCTCCTTGCCTGAAGACATCGTAAGGATTTAAATCGAAGACCGACCTCATTAACTTTAGTGTCTTTGGCCAATAAAAGCAAAGGCGTATATGGCTTCTTGTCTAATAATAAAAAGAAATGCATAAGGAAAACTTTGTTCAATTGAGAATATCAAACTTCTTGGTTTTGTTTGCATGTTTAGGAATGTTCTATTCAAAGAAATTTTGAACACTGCAACATCCTACGAGTACAATTTTAAAATTGTACCCGTTTCTCATTTCAGACGCAGTAGAAAAAGTGGCCGACCGCCTTCTGGGACCATTCAACATCGCTATGGTGGTGGAACCAATCGACATTAAGATATCGGAAGCAATCATGAGCTTCCAGGAGCACAACCAGGAGATTTCTCAGAAAATCTTCGCTGGTTGCGGCAAACCGGTTTTAGGCGGCAGCGCGGGCGCTGGACCATTCTACGCTCCGGAGAGACAGAGGAGATTCGCCCGCGCTATTCCAGACTTCGACTGGAACCAGAAAACCAACGACGTAGACGATTTCGTCATCGAAACGTCCTACGAAAACACTATCGACGACTTCCGTACTCCTGAGGGCATTAAGAAAGCTACGGATGAGATGAAAGACCAGGCCGAGTCTAGGGAGAAGTTCTTACAGTATATGAGGGGGAAGATCGACCTTGAGGACTACGAGGAGCATGAGAGGAGGAGAAGAGATGCTGACCCTGAGCCGGCGGCGGCAAGTGGCGAAATCGACTTCAGGGCATACGAGTTTGACGGGAAAAGGGGCGGGGCTAAGAAGAAGAAGCCCACGGTGAAGAGTGACGATGGACATGGTGAGTTAATGAATTGATTCTCCACTCATTTATAAGTAAAGTCGAAATGTACGTCTCTCTTAAGAGAAATACCTCGCTTTATCGGTAGCTGTTATGTTTTTCACTGCCGTTTGACTTGTCGGAAAGTATTTCGAGTCTTATTGCCACAACATAAGTATAATTAAGCTCAATTATAAGTTGTCTGTCTGAACCACTGACTGAACCGACTGTCTATGGATGTGTGAGGTTGGTTGTCGATCTTACAACGCACACGATGGAGGGGAAGGACTGACCTTATGGGTCTGAATGATTTCCATTTACTTAGATCATTTTCCGATGAAAAGCAAAGGAAAATTAAAGGGAAAAATTTATAAGACCATTATAAGACCTGTCATGTATGGATCTGAGTGTTGGGCCATTAAGGACATGGATGGAAGATGAATGCATGTAGATGAGAGATGGATGTGTGGTGTGACGAGGAAAGATAGAATAAGAAATGAGTATATAAGAGGAAGCTTGAAAGTGGCACCCATAGTTGCACCCATAGTGGACAAGTTGAGGAGTAACAGGCTGTCGTGGTATGGGCATGTGATGCGGAGAGAGGAATCCCATACCACCAGACGTATGCTAGATATGAGAGTGAATGGAAAAGCAGGTCAGGAAAGTATGGATGGATTGTGTGAAAGATGATATGTGTAAGAAGGGAGTGAATAGTGATGTGAAGTCTGACAGGGATGAATGGAAGAAGAAAACATATTGCGCCGACCCCAAATAAAGGGAACAGGGCAGGAGAATAATGATTTTCCGATGAAAGGCACCTAAAGCCGTTGATTCCGACTTCAAGCTAAGCCAAGCCGTCAAAGTCGTCAGAGAGTAAATAAATAAAATAAATATCTGGGGACATCTCACTCACGGCCATCTGCTCCCAAACTAAGCAGAGCTTGTATCTTGTATCCGACAGCTGATATACATATCTTATCTATACATAGAGCAAGTATTTGATAGTTTAGATTGACCATTATCTAATGGTCATCATGCATCTGCATTGATCTCAGGTTGTCTAGCTAGATAACAGAATCGCACAATGACTAGGTCGAAAAATGACTACATAATAGGTTGACTGACCACATCATATAATGCCAATACAGTCAAGTGCATAGTGCTTATTATCCTTTAACGGTGCAGATGTGATTGTTTTTCTAGATGAAGTGTAAAACAGCCTTGTAAATGGTGTAGGAATTTGAAACGCCCTTTTTATGAGATCTAATCGCGATGTTTCCCCCCTAGGCGCGGAATGGGGCGGCCCAGCGTTGGAGCGCCTGGTTCGCGAGACTCGGTCGCGCCTGCGTACTTCGAGGCGATACTGGAGCATGCTGGGTCCCGTACTGTGTACTTCCACCAGCGTCACTACTTCTCCCTGTTTCAATGGAACTGATGTGGCTAGGTATTCATATAAGACTAACCATAAGATCTTTAAAAATAGTAATATATCGTTCATATTGGTGCATATTTTCTATTCATCATAGGAGGAATTTAGTCATACAATTTTTCAAAGCTTGGACAGAAGGATATCAGAGAGTTTTTTTTTATATTATTATTAATAAAACCAATGCAATTAAATTATCTTATCAATATTACAGGTTATATTTTGTTCATTCTAACAATCTATTGTAACTCGAAATCGCTAAAAAATACACCTCTTTGATCACTCAACAAATAAAGACTGAAAATTAAAACAAATGTATTTTCGGGATATCTAGTTCATTTCTTCAACTACCATCTTAAAACCCACAACTTTCCACTTCCAGCTACATCCCAGCCCCAGCTGGTGAAGGCAGCGCGGCTCTCGCGTCCAATCCTGAAGTCCGGAGCATCGGCACTACGATAGTCGGCAGCTCGACCGCTAGGACACAGCAGGATGCCTTGAGAACACTCACGGCGAGGCTCAAGGACGCTTATAATGGGGTAGAAGTCCAGTGGAGAGATGCTGGTACGTATTTCTCGGAGTTGTCTTGTCACTAGAAGGGTTACTCGGCCACTGATAGTCATTTAAAGCAATATCTAGAACGATGGTGAGCATTGGAACTACTATAGACGGCATTTTCACCGCTAGGACGCAGCAAGATGCTCTGAGAACACTTACCGCGAGGATGAAGGACGCTTATAATGGGGTGGAAGTCCAGTGGAGGATGCTGTTTACGTAGATTTATGATACCGAAGAACATCTTGCTGCCGTCATCTAAAAACAGTAGGTTCTCGATTTAACTAAAGCAAAGGCTTAGAAGTTCCGAGATATTCAACATTGTTTTAGAACTTAGGGTTTAGTTATAAGTGAGTTCGCCGCGCCTCGCCAGGAGAGTAATTTTTTTTTTTTTCCAAAAACAGTAATATTTTTTTTCCGCAGACGATCTGCAAGTAGCAGCAACGAACCTAGACTTCATCGGCAGCGACGGGTCTGGCTCAGGGTCCGGAGACTACACCGATGACACAGAAGACGACCTGCCTGATGATGACGAGGACAAGGCTGAAGAAGGTATGGTCTTCGGTTGTTACATTTCTTTTAGTGGAGGTTCCAGGTTCAAATTCCGCTGGAGACAATTTCTTAACGTGACAATTTTCTGAATTTTAGTTCTGATAAAAAAAACTTGTGTAAACAATGCAATAACTCAAAATTTTAATTTTCTAGGTTCCGGCATGAGCACTATAAACACCGAAGACGACGACACAGAACCAGACGACACAGACACTCGGAACGAACCCGCGCCCCCGCCCGCGCAGCCGCCCGTCTTCACCGACGCGCCGTCCATCGTCCCGCAACCCGGCACCAACAACGTGAGAATCGGCGGCGGCGCGTCTCCTCAAGAACCAGAAGAGCCTGAACCCCGCGACGATACCAGCAGCCGCAATTTAGGGGTTCAAGATACGCCGGCGAAGACGACCGAGCAAGGCGCGTCGGCCGCCGACCGCCCGTCGCTGCAAAAGGCGCTGTTTACGTACGCGTTGCCGGTAGTGTGTGCTTGGTTCGGCGCGATAGTCACGGATTTGTTTTAATTTTGTTGTGTTTTGGTTTTGGCGACGTTGCTTTTGAGATAAAAAAAATATTCACTTATTTATCTATGAGTTGATGTGAAAATTTTGTATTGGACCAATAAGATGGATGGATCAGTTTATAGATCTATAATGATTTTTCATAGTTTCTTTTATGAATAACATTATAAAAGTACATTTTGCAATGGAATTGATTTAATACTAATGACATGAAAAAAAATGTGGATAAAATGCAACGTTGTCAATCCGGAAATTAAAAAGCTATGGAATGTAGGTAGCCTAGTCAGTGAGAGCGTCGCCGCTGCGAGAGTGGTGCGAGCGGCCGGCGGCGCACGAACGAACGGACATTCAACAAATTGCGGTACAGTGACTCGTGTAGTGAATTTATTTATTCTCAGTTATACGCTTTTGACATCCGGGAGTGGACGACAATAAAGCAATCTTTTTATTTTTCACTATTTTCCAAAATGGAGTTTAAAGAGTTATTTTTTAGAAAACAAATCAGCCAAATTTGTTTCGCGTATTTATTTAGTAATCTTTTTTTTTGTAAATATAAAAATTGTAAATTATAAATTAGATAGTGAATGTATGTTTTTTATGTGGATGCGATGAATGTATGGATTTCATAACGTGGGGTTGGCGCCATTTTTTATTATTTAACATTTGAAAATTAAACAAATAATAGAACATCCATAGAAAAAGCAATTTAAGAAAAATATGTAAATATTCGATATTTTTGGCGCTTAACACTGAGCAGTATCTAAGGAAAAAAGTGATTGTTTAAAAATAAAATCGTGTTTTATTTCTCTGGCATTAATATCAGTACCTATCTATACTATATTTGACATATTTCTGAGAAATTAAATATACCCATCAATCAGACAAACAGGCCAGAGGAATCAAGTTTTTTTAAAGAATCACTCGGAAATTGTTAAAAAATGTACATAAAATCTAGTTATAATATTCTAAACGTAAGTTAAGAGACTGATTTGCTTTCGATATTTTTTAACGTTAAAAAGAAATCATTTGATTAAGATATCGACTAATTTTAACCGACTGATGTAACGACTAGTTTAATTTAATTTTTTATTCATATTATGTATTTTTCAATATGTTTTTGGCTTCAGCTTTACTTTGCTAGTGATTAATTTAATACGTAATGTATTCTGTTATTTAATGCATTGGAAGGATAAGAATCAACTATAACCAGTGTAATAATCTACATAAATCATATTCAAATCGAGAATATATTTCGAGTCGGCATTCATTTGATGCACAATATTATAGGTTTATTTTCAAACAATAATGTAAGAATGTGAAAATTTTTGGAATGTTTTGGGGGAGACCCGTACTCTCTACATGCACAAAAGAGAAATGTAATTTGATATCTTTTGGACGTACTGATATTACTTAAAGTAATCGTAATTTTGTATACGTAAATAAAAAAATGTAATGTAATAAATATTTTAAAGTTGTCCCAAAATTAACTTAAACCACCACTTAATAGGTTACATGGCAAACGTGCAAGTTACGGGACCAAGCAAGGGAACGATATCAAATGTATTGTGCCATCTACTTATAATTTAATTTAAACCTTTACTTATTCAAGATATTTAAAAGAATTACCTAAATAACTTGCACTACCATCTAGCCTTTGCAATAGGCGATGTATGAACATTTAATTTATCATCATTTACTTTAGGTAAATAAAATGAATGTGTTTACATAATAATAAAATACTTACTAGAACGTCGCCAAATTGTTCTTTTTTTTAATTTCAATGTTTTATTTAATGAAATGACAAATTTTTGCACCGACATTTTTTAAGGCTTGTGTATTGATGTCAATTCTGCTGGACACCTATGAAAGATAAAAAAAGCAGTTTTTTTTTTCGATTTGCGTTTAAGAGATTACATTAACATTAACATGGTGTAAACCAGAATTGGTACCATTATCGACTTGTAATGTTTGTTTTTTTACTAAACATCTCGCGACGTTTCTGTAAATATTCGTATAGTAAAAGAACTAAGTGAATATTGATGTTGGTAGAAATGCGTAGTTTTTATACAGTTTCTTACAATATATAACAGGGTACTGGATTGTCACTGCCATGGATACATCGAGCAATGTATGTGGAAGTTCATTCTGTTTTATAATATTTTACTCATCATTGGCTTGCCCTTATACCATCATTTGAGGTCGGCGCAGTATGTTTTCTTCCTCCATTCATCCCTATCAGTCATCATTTCAACACTCACATCCTTCTGCACATATCATCTTTTACACAATCCATCCATCTTTTCTTAGGTCGTCCTCTCCCAACATATCCATCCTCATTCAAATTCAATACCTTTTTCCCTACGTAACATTTATTTCTCCGCATTATGTGTCCATACTAGGTAAGGCGATTTCCTCTCATTTTCATTTCATTTCATTCTCATCACTGGCGCAACTTTCAAACTTCCTCTTATATATTTATTCCTAATCTTGTCCATTCTTGTTACTCCACTCATCCATCTCAGCATTCTCATTTCACTAGCATGAAGTCGTCTTTCATCCATCCCTTTGATGGCCCAACACTCCGATCCATACATGACGACAGGTCGTATAATGGTCTTATAAATTATCCCTTTTAAAGAGGCTTTCGGGGGTCGCATGTTGTTCCCGTGACCTGCCGCCATTTCATCAATCCATTATCCATAATATTTTACTATAAAATTTAATTCATGATGTAAATGTCTCTCAAATAAACTGTACTCTTTATTATTTAGTTGATAAATCAAAGAGATGATCGAATGATTTTTTTATGAATAATCGTATTGATCACTGTCAAATTTTAGCATTGTATCTTTTGCCGACTTAAACTGTTCGCTAAACGCGATAAGGGTTAAATTCTATATTTGACTGATTGAGAAATTAGACGTTCATTTCTTCCTTCTTCAAAAAATGCATGACTAAATCATCTATTAGAAGTAAGCAACATCCACATATCTTGCCCATTGTAACCACGAAAGCACAGCACTTAGAAAAATTCGTCACACGTTTTTGGTAAAAGTCTAGTCAATCGGTTTTTGGAAGACTCGTCTCGGTGCTGAAGTCAGCATAATATCTGCATGTGATTTGAATGTAGACGTTCATAGCCGTGTGACCGTAGCAACATTCGTTAGCCAATACTTTTATGTTGGTTGAGTGTAACTTGCGATAGGTATAAGAATTGAAGAGCATTTTCACAATTGAGTTAAGAATATATAAAAATAGTGTTAATAATTTATTATGGTTTTTAGTATCATATAGTTATTTTAACATAGAATTAAGTTTTATGTATGCAACACCGCTGTTTTTAAAATCTTACATTTTTCACCCAAAGAAATGTTGTATGGGATTTTCGTGTCCATTGAAATCACATTATTGATAGCAGGGGAATCAATCACGAGTTATTTTTTTAAATGATCACTCGGGATCCATTTTTATTTATAACATTCTTGTATACTATATACCACAAGATAAAGAACACTTTATGGCACAAGCACTAAGATTGAACACTTTTCTGCCAAGTCACACTCAACCAACTAGTAGCCTAATGGATTTTTATAAAGATACATTATTACTTTAGGTATTAAATTTGTGTACATAAATAAAAAAAATAACAATTGTAAAACTGGTTTTCATTTATTTTTTTCACCTTAGTTTTGTACATTTGGCGGCACGAATAAATGCTTATTCTTGAACACTAAATCCAATAATAATACGGTAGTAACCTTCACAAAAAATTTAATAGAAATAGGCGATAATGCATTCAAGTCTTATGAAACCGTCGTAAACAAAATTCACTTATAATAATCTTAACATAAATAATAGTATCTTATTATATCACATAATAGTATTTAATAAAATCTGGGGCTCATTTTACTAAGCTACAATTTACACATTATAAGTATAGGCATAAGTATAACTACATTCGATCGCCGTATGACTTTAGTTATATGAACGTGACTGTTTCTATGAACATCTCATTTTCTTTAAAAACAAAATCTCGACGTCAAGATTAAAAAAGGATTTGAATAAAACCATAGGTAGGAGATTATGGCAAAACCCTCCACTTAAGAGGAGGACGCTCAGAAGGTCCAGCAGTGGACTGTAACGGGCCGTTGATGGTAGGTACTTGAATGAGTATTTTAGATTCATAGAAAACAACCAGAAACGTAAACCTTCAGGCGGGACTTGCACCCACGACCTTCGGCCTATACGCAGCCAACGTGTTTACCAACTACACCACGGAGGGCATAGTGGCAGCGCCGACGTTCTTGCTTGTTTTCTATGAAATTATAACGTCACTATAATAGGCAACCACTTCGCACGATTCGGCGTGCTTAGCGACATCTATGGTAATCCTTTCGAACTATTTCCACTTAATCCGTCTTAACTATGTAAGCACAAGTTCGG
Source organism: Carpatolechia fugitivella (assembly GCA_951230895.1). Classification (NCBI taxonomy): domain Eukaryota; kingdom Metazoa; phylum Arthropoda; class Insecta; order Lepidoptera; family Gelechiidae; genus Carpatolechia; species Carpatolechia fugitivella. Next base: position 2,939,335 of record OX579649.1, read on the forward strand.
AACGGTGCCGCCTACCTATGATTTTTAAAAACTCCGTTGTTTTTACTTGAATGAATGAATGAATATACTTGCATGTATACAAAAATTTTAAAAAAATGAATAACCTCGAACGCTTGCTGCTTTTTTTCACTTGGTGTGAATATACTTGTTTTATGCAAGCATTGATATAAAGGATCTTGTGATAGTTGGGACATTTTTCTATGTCAAACTGGAATGTGTTTATGTCAAAACACAGAGCACATTTTATTTTTAATTGGCGCACATTTACAGTGGATTCCCGTACGCTCTAATTACTAATTGAACTTAATTCATGCTGATTTAAAAATGTTCTAAATCTACAGGTTTTAACAATCTAATCATTACATTATATTTTGTGGAGGGTACATAAATATAGGACTTCTAGAAGATACTTCCTAGACTAGAGTAACGTACACAATATATGCACATTTTTTTTTATTCATTAATCGAAATATTTCAAGATCAAGATAAACACATAAAAAATATTTTTTCAAATATCTTGCCCAGAAACAAAGTTATAAGGCTTCAAAGTTGATGGTTAGACAGAGAGGTCCGACGTGACATGTGACGTCATATGCCACGCGGGCCATACATCCACCATAGAACATTTTGTTTTCGTAAGAGGGACAGATATATTTGTTAATAATGTTGTATCTTGTTTGTTTTTCGATCAATTTCGATTCTGTTTTGACTGTCAGTATTCTATTTTTGTATATTTTCAGATGAACTGTGAAAAAACTAATATTTTTTATGCATATTCCCTATAGTAGCTCTATAAAACAAGCTCTCTTCTACTCCTACCATCGACAGAGATTCCACGAGCAAACACGAAAGTTATCTTATATATTTTCTACTCATCATCGCTGGAGTCTTCGCTGTCAGTGCTGTATTCGCTGCCGTCATCTTCAGAGTCTGATCCCAGCCAGGCTGGTAGTGGGGGTTGCTCGATCAACGTCTTCCACTCGCTCAGTTTGTGCAAGTCTGTGGATGAGATCATCAATCATCATTAATCAACAGCTCATATACGTCCCCACGGAGGGGCTCGAGCTTATTTAGAATTTCTTCGCAGGAGTGTGCAGGTTTCATCACGATGTTTTCCTTCACCGTAAGAGCGTCGAATAAACGTACACATGAATTCGAAATCCGAAAACACATTGGTACGTGGTGGGGATCGAACCCGCGTCTCCCGGACGGGAGACAGCGGGCTTAGCCACTAGACCACCGACGTCCACCGGAGGAGATATATTTAAAACCGTGGCGTTTACTGAGTTAAACTAGTTGCTTTATCATCATCATCGTCCACAGATTATGCGTCCGACACCACAGAAGGGCTCAAGCCTACTCTGGATTCATCGAAGGCCCGTTACAGTCCACTGCTGGACTATGAGCCTCCTCCACTTAAGTGTTTGGTTTTGCCATAATCTCCACGCTTGGCAGGCGGGTTGGAGATCGCAGATTAAAAGGTTACTGTATCAGAGAGCGCTGCTGCCCGTTCCCTGTTCAATGTGTAGTCCCTAAGTCACCTCTTACGACACCCACGGGAAGAGTAGGGGTTGGTGACTAATGTATTCTACACGGTTTTTTTTTTAATTGGCTGTCGGAAAATCCCCTACTGGACACAACACAAAATAGACAACAATAATGCCAAACCTAATCTAAGTTCTAACGCCATCTTTCATCATCATATCCTGGCCTATTTCGACTACAGCAACTGAATTGGTTACACGAACTAGGCTAATTCTCGCGTTCGTGTGCTCTTAAAGTGACTGCAGTAGCCAACTTTGGTCCGCAGAGCACGTGAGCACTCAGGGCGTGTCAGGACTCCATTAACATAACGCCATCTTACAGAATATTTAGGTACCATCAAGACTTACCTAAACTATACATATCACTTAAGTAGAACTGCTTGTCATCCTTCTCCAGCACGCCGCCGAACACGTACAGCGTCGCTCGGTGCACCGCCAGCATGCTCGACATGCGGGGGGCGGGGCCCCACCGGGGGGCCTGCGGGGCGAGGGGGGCTACGGGCAGGGTTGACGCGGGGGTAGCGCCCCCCAGCTTCATAGTGAACACTTCGTCGGTTACCACTGCAGGAAGATTGTGAGAAGACAAGTCAGTCATCATCATCAACAACAGGGCCCCGTTTCACGAAACAACAATTAACTAGTAACAAGTTACAATTTGATATTCATTGCGTAGCCAATTCGCCTGAACTGTAAGCCCTTATCGTTTTATCTCTTTATCTACGCAATGTGCATCGAATTGTACTTGTAATTTATAACTTGTAGCTTCGAGAAACGGCCCCCAGGTCTTATATGACAGTATTTGAATTAAATTCTAGGAGAAAAATTGGTTTATTCCTAGTTATATCCCCTTTGGCAGTTGTTTTGAGGAGGCTAATTAAGCTAATCATTTTTAGGAGTTAGCCATTAGAGGAAAGCTTGTAGATCATGCGTGTGGAAAAGCAATCAAAGCGCAGCAAACGACTCGCGGCATCGAAGATACCATATCGAAACATCATCAGTCATCAACAGCTCATATACGTCCCCACCGAGGGGCTCGACCCTACCCTGAATTAGGGTGATTAAGCTTTAGTCGACCACGCTGGCCCAGTGCGGGTTGGTCGACTTCACAACCTTTGATTTTCTTCGCAGGAGTGTGAGTGTGCAGGTTTCATCACGGTGTTTTCCTTCACCGTAAGAGCGTCGAATAAACATACATATGAATTCGAAATTCGAAAACACATTGATATGTGGTGGGGATCGAACCCGCGTCTCCCGGACGGGACGGTCTCCCTTGCCACTAGACCACCGACACTCGAAACATACATAGACGATAATCAGATCCGAAACAACCAAGTAACATCTATCTGACCAACCTAATCTTATTTCTCACCTGTAACCACCTCTTCTTTCGGTTTCTCTTCACTTTCCGGCTGACTTTGTCCTTGCGTTTGGCTTTGTTGCTCAGATCTGAGCGTCACATTATGGAATTTTCCCGTTTCTAGGTCTAGCAGTTGAAGGTCATTGCTCATCTCACCACGGAGGTCTTCCTCTGTCTCTTCTACGTCCTAAAACATTATGAGTATAAGTTCAACATCTTTTAGCTGAGATGATGATCGGGTAACTATCCTATAATAAAAGAAAGGTACTCACGCTAACTCCTCCGAAAACGTATCCCTTCCCACTGTGCACGTTGACAGCGGAGGCCTGCCCGGCCCGAGCGGGGGGCGCGGCGGGACCCCCGCTATGGGAGCGCCACGTGTACCCCCCCTCCCCCTTCCCGCACAGGCGGAACATGTCTGTGTGTGTGTATGTACGCTCGCTTCTGCCTTCACGAACACGGGAGAAACCGCCGTAAATTATAAGCTACAGATGAAAAATATAAGCTATGAATATGTAAATGAATAAATTACAGAAATAAATGTAGCGCCTAACGAAGCAGCGAAATGTTTAATATCATCAACAGCTCATATACGTCCCCACCGAGGGGCTCGAGCCTACCCTGAATCAGGGCGATTAGGCCTTAGTCGACCACGCTAGCCCAATGCGGGTTGGTCGACTTCACAAACAACCTTTGAATTTCTTCGCAGGAGTGTGAAGGTTTCATCACGATGTTTTCCTTCACCGAAAGAGCGTCGAATAAACGTAATATGAATTCGAAAACACATTGGTACGTGGTGGGGATTGAACCCACGTCTCCTGGACGGGAGGCAGCGGTCCTAGCCACTAGACCACCGACGCTCCCTGTTATGTTTAATATATATTAAAATAAAATCAAAATGGTTTAAGTAGATACAAAAACTGTGGCATGAGACTAGACTACCTTAAGTTTTTAACTTTGTAATTTGCAATTATGTTTAGATTACTTAGTTTAAATATGGACAGTCCTTAGAATATTGCCTAGTTAACAATGTATTGTCTAATCAACTCGATCAAGCGCTAAACTCACCGAATCGCTGCCAGCCGGCATCATGACACAGGCGGACCGCGCACTGGGCCCCCGGCCGCTCGGCGTCATCCTCGTCCACGTCCTCGTGTCGAGGCAGAACGAGTGTAAGTCGTCGAAGTACTTGCACTCGCGCCCGTCGTCCGAGTAGCCGCCGAAGACAAACAACTTGCGGCCGAGTAAGACCATGCGGTGACCTGAACGGGCGCTAGGGCCGTTTGGAGAAGCTACCTGAGGTAGGCAATGAAAACAAATATTATTTAAAATTCCTCGTGTGGTAAAGTAACCAAATCTTCCTGAGTAGAAAGAGTCGACTATAAAGAGAGAAAATGTTATTTAGTTATTCGGATTTTTTTATTATTCTTAAGTGGTTTTCTTAAACATTAGTCTCCATTCGAGACAGACGGGTGCGCTGGAGCAGACGGGCGTCTGCTCCAGCGCTCATCGGTTTTACGACAGACGTGGCCAGACCACTGCCACTTCAGGACGATATCAACTACCTTGGTCCTCTGCCAGATGATTTCGTTTCTGATTTTTATCCCGTAACGAAATACCAAGCATAGATATTTTTAGGTCGCTGAGTGACATGTAGCTGGTGGGTAAGCTTCACCGTCATGTTCCACGTCTCGGCTCCGTATGTCAAAACGGGTAGGACACACTGGTTGCACACCCTGCTCTTCAGGCATTGCAGTATTGGCGACGAGAAGAAGAATTCATAAGGTTGCCTGGAAGAAATTGCTATGAAGCAATAAGGCCGCCTAACTGTACATGACTACCTGTTCTTACTTCCACTCTGTCATTTATTATTTCTGTGTGTGCAATAAAGTATATTCATTCATTCATTCATAACTTACCTTCTCCCATTTCTTTTCAGCTAGAGAGAAACACCACAAATCTTTGTAGTGGTGGAACTGAGTTTCTGATGGACTGGTGAATTCTCCTCCGAACACCCACAGCTCTCCTCTGAAATTACAAACTCATTGTATTTATCTTGTTTGGGATAATAACATCCTAACAATTAATACTTCATAATGATGTTATAAGTATCATAAAAGCTAAAACAGTTTTTTTTTGTGAGTCCATTTGTTCATTATAGTGCAATTTGGAGATTTAATATTTGTTCAAGTCTAAGAGGTAAAAATGGTAAAAATATATGATTGAGTTAGATCAATTTATCAAAGCATCAGAATCACTTTATAAAATAATATTTTCAATTTATAACGCACTAGCGGTCCGCCTGCGGCTATGCTCGCGTTAAGTAAGATTTATCCGTGAGAATAAGATTTTTTTCCGTAAAAAGTATCCTATGTGAAGATCCAGGGCACAAACTATCTCCATTCCAAATTTCATCCTAATCCGTTCAGAAGTTAAGGCGTGAAAGCGGAATAAACATGCAAATATATTTTCACATTTATAATGTTATTATTAGTGTGAAGTGTGCTATATACAATATTTACCTCAGACTTGCCACAAACACCAGGAATAACTGTAGCCACTTTTGCAGATGATACAGCCCTGCTAGCTAGTAATAAGGACCCTGTGGAAGCGTCAAGGATGCTACAACGTGGACTTGATGATGTGGATACTTGGTTAAAAAAGTGGAGAATTAAAGCAAGTGCTTCAAAATCTGTTCATGTGACATTCGCTCTTCGCAAAGATACATGTCCTGCTGTCAAACTTGGGGACAAGACCCTCCCCCACAGTGAGTCAGTGAAATATCTGGGCATGCACCTTGACCGTAAGCTGACATGGAAAAAACATATCCAAGCTAAGCGAGAGGAACTTAGCCTGAAATACAAAGGAATGTATTGGCTGCTAGGAAAAAACTCCAAGCTCTCTACAGACAACAAGCTGCTTGTCTACAGCACAATATTCAAACCAATATGGACATATGGCTTACAGCTGTGGGGCTCTGCGAGCAATTCTAACATCCTCATAATACAAAAACTTCAAAACTTGATACTAAAAACATTATCGAATGCGCCATGGTTCATAACCAATGCAGAACTTCACACCGAGTTGAAAGTAAATACGGTCAAGGAAGAAATAAGAATCGAAGCTTCCAGATACAAAAATCGACTTGCTTACCACCCGAACCAACTGGCTCAGCAACTAACAATAAGAAACTACTGCAAGCGCTTAAAAAAGCGTGACATTATGGATTTGTCTAATTAATAGTGGACAATTTATGAGAAGAGGAGAGGCACTTTCACTGGGAAGTGTTCTCTGCAAGCCTAGCATCCCCCAACAAATCTGTTCATAGTCTCTCTGACTGATCGCAGATCAAAAACATATAAAAAAAAAAAAAAAAAAAGTTTGAAGTGTGATGTATCTTACTTGTTAGCCTGTGTAGTAACCGCTTGATGCGCGCTCCGCGGCGGCGGCCCACCCGGGGCCTTCACCTGGCGCCACGTGCCCTTCTCAGGGTTGAAGAACAACAGCTCATTGTACACTATCGTCTGAAACAATGTTAGCCTTGATAACATAAGATCACACTTCTATCCGTGACAAGCAGAGCTTTAGTGGACTCCCAAGAAGCACATACTAATTTATTTATTTATTTAAAAATTATATTTACAGCATGACAGACAGTTCACTGTTAACTTACTCACTTCAACATTATAAATAAACACAACAAAAAATTATACTGAATGGCTTAAACATAATTTACTAAGCACCAATAAGGAGTTAGCAAAAATGTTGATATGCCAAATGTGTTTTAGTACCAAAACCACATATATTTTTAGGTTCTGATTTCCTTTAATAGTAATAAAATTTATTTATTCTAGAGGACTAAAGCTTCTTTATTTTCGTATGCTCATGTGGCAGGGCGAAGATGTTTCCACAATATTTATTAACACCTGCACCCGCTGCATGACCACACGCGACATATATAAAATGACCACCAATAGTATCCAAGTTCATGTCACATAAAGTCAAGAACTGTTTTATGTTGCACGGCTTATTGATTGTTTTTTACATGGAAACCTCCTCCATCCAGCACCATTTCTCTGTGGCCAGGGCAAATAGCTTGTAAATTATGCATACCTTTTGTCCATCATGATATTCTCCCCCAAACATGATGAGTTCATTGTTAATTGGGTGCGGAGTGAGTGAAGCGTAAGCCCTCGCTGACGGAGGACCCGTAAGGTTCTTCTCGGTGGCTGCAGACCGCTTTGCTTCTTCATGCTCGATTTCTGCCAGCACTTTAGCTATGTCTTCCTGGGATCCAAAACAGGTAAGCGAAATTATAGAAATAAAACCAGGATAGGCTCGAGCCCCTCGGTGGGGACCAACATGAGCTGCTGATGAAGAGTTTATTGCAAGATAAGAATGAGATACTCTCTTAATTCACCAATAACATAATAAGTGATGTTGCCTTCTAAAGTTTTTTGAAAAATAAACAAGCATGCACATACTAACCTCACCCAAATTAGCAAGCTCTTTCTTCAATTTATTGGCCAACTTCTTCTCAGTTTTAGCGGCGGTCTTCACGGCACCGCTAACCTTATTTTTATTCTTCTTTTTACCCATATTTTTATTGCTTGCTTAATGAGAAAACACGCGAAAAATATTGCAAAAATATGAGCAACAAAATTGGATATCGCGATTAAAGAAAGGTATTAGTTCTTTCAATAAAAAAGTAAAAAGAGAGAGTGCTATATGTGCTTTGGTGTACTATCTTTGTCTTACATAATAAAAAGCGAAAGTATTATTAAGTAAAGTACAACACTGACACTACGCGTTTAGTTTTTGCAAATGAATGATAGATTTTGAGATTTCAATGGTTCATCGAGCAATAACTAAACGCATTTTGTCATCTTGGCAAATTCGCCAAAGTGCGTTTTCGTTTCTTTCCTCCTAAATGTTTAATTCAGTTTAGGAATAAGTAGCTTAATTTAAGAATGAAAATAACGAACTTAACGTAATAAGTCAATACTAGCATAAGTTTATTTAATTTAACCAGTTTCTTGAAGAAAACTGCACAAGATGACGACTCCAGGTTCATCAGTAAGTTACAACATATTCTGCAACTTTTAATCGGAGAATTTCTTAAAACATCTATTCATTAAAGTACTTTTCTTCCAAACAATCCAGAAATCATGTGTATGAGCTGGGAAAACTGTCAGAAATGTTAAAACGAAAATGTTATGTTTAGGTTATACTTCCTTATCATGACCTACAAAACAAAAATAAAAAGTGCCTCAGTTGCTATTGTGTACTAACTTTCGAGTTTTTGCCTTCGTAATCATTTTTATTTGCATGCTACATATTTCTATTTCAAAATAAGTACCTACTTTGTTGATTATAAAGCATTATGCATCATAATTTAATTACTGTTATTACACTTCTATTTTAGTAGGTATATCACTTGTTTTATACACTACACACCTACATCTTTCAACAGGGAAGTTCAGCTCCAGCAGTCCAAGAGTTCAAGATCCGTGTTCCCAAGAATGTAAAGAAGAAATACCATGTTATGAGATTCAATGCCACTTTGAATGTGGATTTTGCCAAATGGACTCATGTCAAGATGGAGAGGGAGAACAATATCAAAGAGTTTAAGGGGATGGATGAGGACATGCCTAAGTGAGTGACGAACTGATGATCATTTCACGAAGCTAGTTACAAATCACATTGTACATTCCGTAGACAATTATATAAAACAATAAAGGCTTACAGTTTAGGCAAATTGATTGCACAATAAATAACAAACTATAAATAATAATTGTTACTAGTAAATTGTTGCTTCATGTTGCTCCCAGTTGAGAAAACATATTTCAGCACTTTTACCCTGAGAAAGATTATTCAGTTCTTTGTTTATTGTTTTACTCAAGAAACATGTATGGTTTTATTTGAGCTGGTTGTGGTTGTTGTCATCACTTACTATTTTTTTTAACTTTATTTATTTGTTTATCGTTACCAACATCATGTTAATGGAGACTTACAAAACAAACTTTGTAAGATTTTTCCTAGTTTGGTAGGTTAGAACATTGCAGACTAAACCATGTTAATGGTTATAGACAGCTCTATAAAAGTGAAGTGAGTTCTCGAGCTTACAACCCACACAATGAAGAAGAGATTGTCATAGTCTAGTGTCTCTTGTTATCAGAGTTTCTATGCCATTTTCTATGACTAAAAATCAAAAGCTTTTATATTCGGCTTATTTAAATCTTGTTATCCAGATTTGGTGCAGGCTCGGAGTACGGGCGCGACGTGCGCGAAGAGGCGCGGCGCAAGAAGTTCGGCATCATCGCGCGCAAGTACAAACCTGAGGACCAGCCGTGGATACTCAAAGTTGGTGGCAAGACTGGGAAAAAGTAAGATTTGATGCTCTGCATGTTATATCATAGCTTGATGCTACAGAAATAAAGTGGTAGTGTAGAGAGAAGTTTAATGTAAAAAATGTAATGACAAATCTAAACATAGATAAATCAAGGATCTAAGTGATGTGACAACATCCTATGAATAATCACCTAAAATTAAAAAACACGACTGCCTTGCCAACTAATTAATAGCCAGTGTCACTTGTAAGGATTCTAACAATACCCGGTGCATCTAAATCTGTTCATGCGTATAGAAGTTATGGTGGAATAAAGAATTTCACAACATAAACTCGCACATTACACTGCTGTTTTGGGCAGTCGTGAAAAATGAAGTTAGCCACTAAATTAGGTAATTTTTCCAGGTAATTTGTACATTTTTGTTTTTTGCAGGTTCAAAGGAACACGCGAGGGAGGCGTGTCAGAAAATGCAGCGTATTACGTATTTACTCACGCGGCCGACGGTGCCATCGACGCTTACCCTCTGCAAGAGTGGTACGTGTTCTTCATTGTGTGGGTGGTAGGGTCGACAACCGACCTCACAAACCGTGGTGTCAGTATTAGGAGGATAGTTAGGTTTTAATGGGCTTATTTTTTCCGGGAATAAGAGTAAACATTTTTCGAGCAGCACCTCACTGCAATAAGATTACTAAAACTAACAGCGCCGTCTATGTAACGCGCTCGGAACTATGTAGGTTGTATTTCCGCGTTCATAGATGACGTCAACGAGACGCTGTTTTAGGAACAAGGGAAACCCATATACCAAATAATTTAAATATACCAACAAATAAGTGTTTTTGTCAGTGATCAAGTTTTCACACATTTTCAGGTACAATTTCCAGCCCATTCAACGGTACAAGGCTTTATCTGCGGAAGAAGCGGAAACGGAATTTGGAAGGTAAATACGACCTGTGATTAAATTTAATTAAATTTTCTAAAATTACCAACTGTACTGCTGACTGACGACTTTTAGGAGCCTCGTGGTTTTGTTTTAAATACTAAGTTATAGTAATGTTTCAGACGCAACAAAGTAATGAACTACTTCTCCTTGATGTTCCGCAAGCGCATGCGCGGTGACGAGGGGCCAGACGACGACGACCCAGACGAGAAGAAGGTCAAAGGCGCCAAGGCCAAGAAAGGTCGGTCAAGGTCAAAGTCATTGAACTAGTTCTTTCTAATAGTGCCCTACGGCTTTTAAGTCTGCGCTCGCTATATTTCCACTTTTTGGTAGAAATAGCGATTAGGCCCGTTTTCCGTTAGGGCACAGATGCCTCATCTCATACAAAAAAACTGTACCCTCAAAACTCGGGCTATTCTTCGGGCTATATTGTTTCCTCTATTAGCTCACTAGATGGTGCTACGTGCGCACTGACCTACAAAATTGCGCAGATACGCCATCTAGTGCCAAGTTGATGACCTTGAGAGCGCTTTATTATAAATAATATACTTTTATTGTTTTCTGTTTGCTATTATTTGAATCTTTTCAAAAATCGTTACTACTATCCAAAAACATTAAAATTGTTTTAATGCAAGAACAAAACATCGCTGTGTCAAGGGCCAAGTTTGATAAATATTACAACTATATGTCACAAACAATATAACTATTAGACGATAGATAGCGCTGCTAATGATAACGATTGCTTAGATTCTACGTAGTGCCTGTTGTCACTCACTAGATGTCATCAATAATTTAGAACTCCGTACTAAGGAATGAGACCCCGTGGTTAGGGAAAAAAAAGGTGCCCTACGACGTGATCTAGATGAGAAGGACCAGGGTACCAAGATCAAGAAAAGCAGGTCAAGGTCAAAGTTGCGAACTACTTGATGGTGTCCTACGACTTGATGCAGGCGAGAAGAAAAGGGCCATAAATAACGAATTATCTATAGTCTAGAAAACTAATAAACCCGCTAAAACACCTAATTAATTTTGACAGACGACGACGACAGACAGGCAGATGATGTCGCTGCTGTACATTGAAGCTCACTTTCCACGTTCTTACAAACCGAGTCATATAAAACATCATTGTACCGCGTATTCGAATGTCGTATGGTATAGTTTTGCTTCTTTGGTATTCATTTGGTGGGGTCAAGTTTGAAGCGTAATACTCTACTATAGATAATTCGTTGGTCCTAAAGCGAAAAAAGGTAGGTCAAGGTCAAAGTAACGAACTTCCCTACCTTATGAAGCCCTATGACAACGTAATCCGCGACGAGAAAATAGTCTAGGGTGCGAAGGCCAAGAAAGATAGGTCAGGCCATGGTCAATGTCATTGAATAAGATCTTTCTGATGGTGCCCGTGGAGCGTCGGTGGTCTAGTGGCTAGCCGCAGCCTCCCGTCCGGGAGACGCGGGTTCGATCCCCACCACGTACCACATAAACCCTAGTGTCAGTTTTATAGAGCCGCCAAAGGCCACTGACATGTCTCGTGTAACGACTAGATAGTAGCCGGGACCAACAGCTTAACGTGCCTTCCGAAGCACGGAATCACCTTCTTTTCGAACTATCAGGTGATTCAGCCTGCAAAGTCCTAACCAAACTGGGGAAAGTCTCACAAAGAGATTTTTGCTTGACAGGGAATCTAACCCGGAACCTCAGTAATTAGCGTCTAAATCTCGACTACTCGGCCATATAGATTAGAAATCAACGTTTTTTCCTATTACAGATCTGAAGATATCGGATATGGACGAGTGGATCAACTCGGAGGACGACTCTGATGACGACACGGACGCGGAGAAGAACAAGGAAGAAGATAGCGACTCCGGCGCTAAGAAGAAGAAGGACAAGAAGAAAGGTATTGTATTTACTACATACGAACCTCCAACAAAAAATATACTAACGAATAGTTGAGTTTAGAACCCTGCCTGACGGACGACATTAAAATCAGTACTTTTCTTTTCAAAGTCAAAGTCAAAATCATTTATTTCCATAGGATGTTATTACATCACTTAGATCCGTCATTACATTTTTTTGGGTGAGTTCACTAACACAATGGCGGAATCTGTGGAGAAGAGCTCACCGAAGAAACTCCACTGCTGACTATCTAAGTATAAGTTTTAAGGTTAAACGTCAGCTACAGAGGCGCCACCAAATAAATTAATGCAGAGTTTCTTCGGTGAGCTCTTCTCCACAGATTCCGCCATTGTGTTAGTGAACTCACCCAAAAAAATGTAATGACGGATCTAAGTGATGTAATAACATCCTATGGAAATAAATAATTATGACTTTGACTTTTAAATCGTTTACTTATTGTCAGTGACATCTATGGACATTATTATGTGTTTAACGACAATAGTAGGGTTACAAATATATTGTAGTATTGTATTTGTATTGTATTTATTGTAGTATTATATTTATGAATATAAAAAGTTACTACAATATATTTATAACCCTTCTATTGTCGTTAAACACATAATAATGTCGATCGAAGTCACTGACATTAATTAAACGATTTAATTCAATTGGTGGCGCTACTGTAACTAACGTTTAACCTTAACATAACAAAATAAGAATAAATAGTATCAGTGTGCAAAATGAAGAGAGGTCACCTATCCAGCTCGGATACACTTAACTCCTTTAAAAAAACAGCGAGCAAAATTGTATTTTTTTACACTTTTAGATCCAAAATCAGTTCTTGCAGCAAAAATCTACTTTATTTTCTGTAGAATGTCGCTGTAGCGAGTTCTAAAGCAGGTTTCTTGAATGTATGAATGAAATATACTGTAAGGATAGAAGAATTTAAAAGTGAAATAGGTGTTTAATCACTCGGATGAGTGATTCTCGCACGTTTTGGAACGCTCTTTCAATTTTTCTTTTGGGGATGCTAGGCCTGTAGAGAACACTTCCCAGTGGAAGTGCCTCTTCTCATAAATTGTCTACTATTAATTAGACAAATCCATAATGTCACGCTTTTTTAGGCGCTTGCATTGCAGTAGTTCTCGCACGTTTTGGAACGCTCTCTTATTAATAACAATATCAACTTACATTTTAACTATGGAAGTTCCCCTCTTTCTATTCTTTCTTCAGCGGGAGCGGCAAACAAGAAGAAGAAGAAAGTGGATGACGAAGCGTTTGAAGACAGCGACGACGGAGACGAGGAAGGGAGGGAGAAGGACTACATATCTGATTCCTCCGATAGGTGAGCCCACAGCCAATCAGCACGCGCTCTTTCAACATCGACGGCCCGTTACAGTCCGCTGCTGGACTATGAGCCTCCTCCACTCCGCGTGTTTGGTTTTGCCATAATCTCCACGCTTGGCAGGCGGGTTGGAGATCGCAGATTAAAAGGTTACTGTATCAGAGAGCGCTGCTGTCCGTTCCCTGTTCAATGTGTAGTCCCTAAGTCGCCTCTTACGACACCCACGGGAAGAGTAGGGGTTGGTGACAAATGTATTCTACTCTGCCGTCACCACACGGCGCTCTTTAGAACAGACCAATCAAATCGTCCGGTTGTGACTTTACAAAGGCTTGGTTTTAGTCCAGCCACAAACCATATCGCTGTTCTTTTTCTTCTTCATCATCGTGTGGGTTGTAGGGTCGACAACCGACCTCACAAACCCTGGTGTCAGTATTATAGAGCCGCCAAAGGCCACTGACTTGGCTCATGTAACGGCTAGATAGTAACCGAGACCAACGGCTTAACGTGCCTTCCGAAGCACGAAATCATCTTTCTTTTCGGACAATCAGGTGATTCAGCCTGCAAAGTCGTAACCAAACTGGGGAAAGTCTCACTAAGAGATTTTTGCTTGACAGTGTCCCCGCCGGGAATCGAACCTGGAACGAAATCTCTGTTGATATGTTGTTTTTGCTTGCGTTTGGTTATAAGTGAATTAATTTTGCAGCGAATCGGACCACGAGAACAAAACTAACAAGCAGTTGAAGGGCGTCTCCGAAGAAGGTGCTCTTAGGTAAGAACAATCCTAATATTTTATTATTCATTCATATAATATAATAATAATAATAATATTATATGTGGGAACATCTTCACACGGCCATCTGAACCCAAACTAAGCAGAGCTTGTACTATGGGTACCAGACAGCTGATATACATTACATAAATAGATAAATACATACTTATATAGATAAACAACAACCAGACACAAGGCAAACACAAGTGTTCATCACACGAATGTTTGCCTTGGACGGGATTCGAACCCGCAACCCTGTGCGTCGGAGGCAGATACACTACCTCCTGGGTTACGAAGCCGTCAATATAACGCCATGAAAGTAATTTCAAAATATTGTTATAGGTTTTATCTTTATCACATCTCAAATACAACTTTAAAATAAAGTTCCCTATTTAAACAAAAGCTTTAAAATTATGAAGTTTTGAATCCATGTTACTAACCGTTTAGGTGAGAAGTTTTCTGGCTGCAGCATCAGGTTATTTATCATTTCAGTACACTGGTGTCCATTCCCGCAGCGAAACTAAATTTAAATTTTATCTCAGTCTTGTCACTTTCTGACCGACGATGAAAAAGGACTGGAGATTGTCAACCATTGTGAGCGCCAAATTTAATTGCGCAATGTCAAGTTTTGACGTGTGCCGTGTAATTTTAAACGGCTTGTTTTAGGATCCTGCTTAAAATTTACGTTTGTGACATAAAATTTGACGTTCAAAAGAGCCGACAATCTCCCATCCTTTTTCATGGTCGTGGGTCAGAAAGTGACAAAATTAATATAAAATTTAAATTTAGTGTTATCAGAAAAAGCATGCTAAATTTCAAAGTCGTATGTTGAGAGCAAGTCGTTAAAATTTGGCATGCAAGATTAATAATAAACTCGTTGATGAGATGACAGTACCCCGATTTTGTTGCAGGAAGCTGTTGGGTTCGGACGAGGACTCCGAGGAGGAGCAGGAACAGAAGCAGGATGACGAGGACCAGGAAGACGAGCCCACCAAAGAGGGCGAGGAGCGAGCCAGCAAACTCACCAAGAAGAACAAGAAGAGTAAACCGGACGAACAGAAGAAAGGTAACGTTCATCTTACATAACTAACATTGTGTGTGTGTGTGTGTGTTACTTACTTACTGTTTCTTTTTACTGGTCAACAATAAGAAATTTTGATTTTCTTCTGCGCTCATCATCTCGTTCATATAAAATCTCTTAATTTGCTAGCATATCCGAACAACTTGCTTTGATACCATATATTTTTTTAAACTTAGCGGGTTATTTCAACGAACAAACCAAATCATGCCATCCATCAATTTATGTAATAAAATTAAAATATATAGGTGTTACTCAATTGAATTTGATGGCTCAACAATAGGTATTATTTTTGACTTTTTAAATATATGCTTTTTTTGCTTTGGGGGTTATTAAATTTTTATGTATACTTTTAGATGAACTATGAAAAAAAAACTAGTATTTTTTTGTGCATATTCCCTATTAACCAGGCCTATATTCCCTTCCAGCGGACACTAGTAGTGACTTCAGCTCGGACTCCGACACGGACCCTGAAGGAGGCGCGGGGGCGGCCAGCGGAGCCCCGAAGAAACACAAGAAGAGCAAGGGCAAGCATAAGGAGAAGGAAACCGCTTTGGCCAGCAACAACGCAGGTGAGAACGCGGACAAAACCCGCATTTTATATACGTATCTATATACGGGTTAATTACTATTAATTAACAATTTGAATTTGTATACCTATACAACGTGGAATAAACAAACCAGAATACTTTATTATAACATTTTATTTTATATATTTTATATTACCTGACTTTATATTACTTGCCCTACTGACGGGCAAAATATAAATGTTTTTTTAGCCAGACATCATCACTATTGTCCGCACATTATTTTTCCAGCCGCGAGCGCACCGGGCAGCGCGAGTACGTCCCGCTCGGCCACGCCCACCCCGCTCAGCAACGCCGCCACCGCCGTCGCCGCCGCCAACGCCGCCAACAACCAACACGCGCACAAACGAGCCAAGCTCGACCCCTCCTACAGGTGAGACAACGAGCCAATCACAACCCGGCCACGCCCACCCCGCTCAGTAACGCCGCCACCGCCGTCGCCGCCGCCAACGCCGCCAACAACCAACACGCGCACAAACGAGCCAAGCTCGACCCCTCCTACAGGTGAGACAACGAGCCAATCACAACCCGGCCACGCCCACCCCGCTCAGCAACGCCGCCACCGCCGTCGCCGCCGCCAACGCCGCCAACAGCCAACACGCGCACAAACGAGCCAAGCTCGACCCCTCCTACAGGTGAGACAACGAGCCAATCACAACCCGGCCACGCCCACCCCGCTCAGCAACGCCGCCACCGCCGTCGCCGCCGCCAACGCCGCCAACAGCCAACACGCGCACAAACGAGCCAAGCTCGACCCCTCCTACAGGTGAGACAACGAGCCAATCACAACCCGGCCACGCCCACCCCGCTCAGCAACGCCGCCACCGCCGTCGCCGCCGCCAACAGCCAACACGCGCACAAACGAGCCAAGCTCGACCCCTCCTACAGGTGAGACAACGAGCCAATCACAACCCGGCCACGCCCACCCCGCTCAGCAACGCCGCCAACAGCCAACCTGCGCACAAACGAGCCAAGCTCGACCCCTCCTACAGTTGAGACAACGAGCCAATCATAGCCCGGCCACGCCCACCCCGCTCAGCAACGCCGCCAACAGCCAACCTGCGCACAAACGAGCCAAGCTCGACCCCTCCTACAGTTGAGACAACGTGCCAATCATAGCCCGGCCACGCCCACCCCGCTCAGCAACGCCGCCAACAGCCAACCTGCGCACAAACGAGCCAAGCTCGACCCCTCCTACAGGTGAGACAACGAGCCAATCACAGCCCGGCCACGCCCACCCCGTTCAGCAATGCAGCCAACAGCCAACCCGCGCACAAACGGGCCAAGCTCGACCCCTCTTACAGGTAAGCCAACGAGTCAATCACAGCTCGGCCACGCCCCAACCCGCGCACAAACGAGCTGAGCTCGACCCTTCCTACAGGTGAGACAACAAGCCAATCACAATCCAGCCACGCCCACCCCGCTCAGCAACGCCGCCAATAGCCAACCCGTGCACAAACGAGCCAAGCTCGACCCCCTCCTACAGGTGAGATAACGAGCTTATCACAGCTCGGCCACGCCCATCCCGCTCAGCAACGCCTGTGTTAATCCAGGTTACAAACTATCTCCATTTCAAATTTCATTCAAATTCGATGAATACTTTAAGCGTGGAGGCGGAACAAACATCTAAACATCCAAATATATTTTCATATTTATAATATTAGTGTGAATTTGTCCAGCGAATGCGGCGTGACCGAGGAGGCCGTCCGTCGCTACCTCGCGCGCAAGCCGATGACCACCACCGAGCTGCTGACCAAGTTCAAGTCCAAGCGCACCGGCGTGAGCAGCGAGAAGCTCGTGGAGACCATGACGCAGATACTCAAGCGCATCAACCCCGTCAAACAGAACATCAACGGGAAGATGTACCTTAGCATCAACCATCATTAGACAATAAATTATGATTTTTGTTTATACTTATGTGTTTTAATGCGACCGAACCCATCTTAATTTACCTACTAGAGTGCAATATCAAATTCTAAATGGCGGATTTGATTGTGAGAGGTAGTATAATTCTCGTTAATGTACAACAAAATTCAATAACAGTTGAAATACAGCTGTTCCAACTTAGTGCGGAATGTTGAGTCTTTAAATGGCGACGCTGTCAAATTATAATCGTTATATCGGTAATTTATTTTTTCTATAAATCTTATTTCCTCTGTAACTTGCAATTTATTAAGTGACGCAGCTATGTAATGACTGCAATCCTATTTTGAATGAAGAATGTTTGAAGAGGCCACCACCTGCTGGCGTAGTTCAAGTCCAAACGCATCGGGGTGAGCAGTTTTTTAATGCTATTTTCATGGATCCTTTGTACATGAAATAAAATTGTAATAAAACAGTGG
The DNA here is from genome assembly GCA_951230895.1 of Carpatolechia fugitivella. NCBI lineage: Eukaryota > Metazoa > Arthropoda > Insecta > Lepidoptera > Gelechiidae > Carpatolechia > Carpatolechia fugitivella. Next base: position 2,957,537 of record OX579649.1, read on the forward strand.
TTCCAACTTAACACGGAATGTTGAATCTTTCAAATACGCCGTTTTAGAAGTTAAGAATAGGTAGGACATCACTTAAATAGAACTAAACTTGTCTTGTGTTTGTGGACTATATTTGGCTGTATGTGGATTAAATTAAAAATAAACGTAAAGTTAAATAATAATTTATTCACTCACCAAAAATATTGTACATTATACTTTCATGATTATGAAAATCAATTATTATAATTCAGACTTATCATTCTTACCTTTCTATTCCAATTTTAAACTTGTTCTTTCTCTGTACCCCAAGAAAGAGTATAAAAATGAGAGCGCTATGTATCTTCGTTTTCAACCAATCACGGCACTACACAATCATTCTCTTCTGGATGGATTATTTAATTTTTATTTAATTTCTACTCTCTCTTAAGACACTGTTACTTACATTTACACTCGCGCAATTCAAACTTCATTATTGTTGCTATCTATAAATACACAAGGTGCACTGAGCTTACAACTTAAGACAGACTGTGCGCAAGATTTACTGAAAACGATTTAAAAAATAAATTATGATATTTATACAAAATAGCATGTTAAAGTAAGTAACTTAAAAGTACCTACATTAACACTTTTAAAAATAAATTAATCTCTTAAGCTACGCAAAAGCCACATAATTTCAAAAATACCTCCCATATACAAAAAGACGTAATCAGTAATTTATTGACGCATATTATTAGAAGAACTATTGAGCGGTTACTTTCGGGAAACGAAATATTTGTTCGAGAATGTTCCCTGGGAAAACCCCTTTTATGGCTGGTTTACACGTATTAAGTTGTTTAGTAGTTAACTAAATTTTAAGCAACTTAATGCGTGTAAACAGCGAATTTAGTTGTAAGTTGCAAGTTAAAATTTAGTGTGCGAGTGTTTTATGTTTATTTTTTGGAAATATTTTAATACATATTATTATATAGGTATATATAAAAATATTAATGATTAATATATAATATTAATAATAATAATAATATAATATTAATTATATAAAAATAAATATTTTATTATACTTTATTATTTTATTTATTACAGATTTGAATTCGCTGTTGATCGTCCATCTTGGGCTAACTAAAGAGCTTAACTACTAAAATGACGTGTAAATACTTACTTAAAATTTAGTCGCTTAAAATTTAGTTGCTACTAGACAACTTAATACGTGTAAACCAGCCATTTGTTTACTATCCTTGGCCATTTATTAATGGATCTACTTATCTATCTCTTTCTCGCATATGACTCTCCTTCTCTATTTTACTAACTTCTCGTTTTAATTATTGTCAAAACCGCTAAAAGGCTAAATCGATTAATTTATTTGAACTTAATGGAAGACGCAATGAAGCATATTTTCGTGTAAGAAAATAATTGACAATGTGTTCAATATCACAGTCCCTAGGCAAGTTTTCTTTTGATGACAGTCATGAAAATAATTTCCTATCCTATCTACTCACTAACAATTTATTTCGTGCTAGCTACTAAGTCAATATTGCCAAATAATTTTTATAAACTGTATCTCTCCTTAGATGTCTTATTTGGTAAACAAACCACTTACCACGACAAAATCTCAAGTTTACGGGTTGATCACACTATAGAACTAGCCCAAAATATTAATACACCTGAAACAAACACTTATCAAGCATTCACTCACAAATTCTGTTAGAATTAATCATCGAAAACTTAAGTTTTTCGCAAAATTATCAATAAATCGTTCTAACCTCAAACCATATTTCGATCGGGTATCTCTACATCATCTTTGGATTTTAGAGATGAGGTATATCACGCACTCATACACAATTCAATTATTTAATCGGAATAGACTGGTTGAATCTTTAAAAATATAAGTAGACAGAGAAAAATAGATTCGACAAATAAGTGGTCAGACGTGACGTCTCTATCCATTGCAATTAAAAAATGTATGTTAAATGTTATAATGAATGAATCACGGGCGCGTTCCGATACACGCTTAAGTGACTTTCGAATCAAACTGTCAGCGCCGTCAGCGATCAGATTGTATGGGTTTCGCCTGCTGACAGTAATTCGGTACGCGCTTTGAGTGCGCTAAAATCGATTTCAGCGCGTCTCGGAACGCAGGGCACATCGATTCCTTTATTTGCGCGACCCCTTATATCAGGGCTGCCAGAAGAAATTTTAGTGTGCAAACTATGTTCTTGTAATTACTAGACAAGTATGTGGGCAACATAACAACAATCATAATTTGGTATCTTGTTTAAAGCTGATCTGATGATGGAATTGCGTTGCGAATATGCGCAGTGTGATTGGCTCATTATTTCGTCGAGTCGACTCGGCGTAGATATTTTGTCTTGGTTCGATCGAAATCGAATAACGTGCGCGCGCACTTCTAGCAACCCTGCGTTCCGAGACGCACTGAAATCGATTTAAGCACCTGTAATCGCGTTCCGAATTACTGTCAGCTGTCATAACTCATACTTTTTTGCTTTTCTGATCGCTGACAGTGCTGAAAGTCTGATTCGGAATGCGCCCAAGTCGCACTCACGCGCCGCGCCGCCGCCGCCGCCCGCCCCGAGTTGCGACTCGAGTTGGCTACCATTTCAACTCGACCTACTCTAGACAAAGCGAGTTAACCCATCACTAAAATAAATACGTCAATGATGACAAATTAAAGTAAGAGATATATACGACGTAGGATATTCCGAAATGCTTGTAATTACCAATTACAATTAATCACCAATTCAATTACATTCAATTAAATCAATGAAATCTATTATTTGGAAGCACTATTTTGTGTCTATGGTCACCTTATCGCCATGTTTGTTTACCAAATAAGACATCTAAGGAGAGATACAGTGTAGAAGTCGTGTGCTCATACTAGAACTACAGAGAAATACGTATTTTGAGCTCAACTACGTTTTAAGTACTCGTGGTCTTAAAAATATCTAGATACTTACAGAAAAATAATCATCATATTGATGGATGCTAATTACTTATAACAAAATTCACAAAAAATACGAATCGATCCACACACTTTGTGATAAAAGTTGCTCAGTGTCGTGTCGATCAGGATTCTGGGCTCCACAGAACACTCGAACATTTCTCCATTATCACTTAATTAGCCTGAATTTTATAGTTCTGCCTTTAAGCCGATATTAGACGGTACACTTTTTCTTCTGCTTTTCTTTGTCTAACTTTGAAGTTTCATCTTTCATCACTGATGTGCTTTTGTGATGAAAGTCAAATTTGTCCGTTCGCTTTCATCGGGCATCGTTCATTGTTCATCAAGATGAACGATAAATGAAGCGCGTAAACAGCCGCCGCCGCCGGCAGTCATTTATTCATTTGTTTCACTGCAAATTGTCAGAGTACATAAAGTGTTTCTTTTTATTTTAAAATACAATGACATGGTTTTGAAATGGTGTATAATAATGGAAATAATCATAGAATATTTTTAGCACCATGAATGATTTTGGACACAACGATTCAAGATCAAGAAATTTCGAAAAATGCTCGTATATTTATTCACTTTTCATTTTGCGTCTAAACACATCAAGTCTTTCTCTGTTCATCATTCACTGCCTTTCATCGAAAATGAATCACTTTGGATGAACCGTCTAATATCGCCTTTATGAATACGAGCCCTAAACAAGTCGTATTTCTACTAAATGGTAGAGGCGTCCACCAAGTTCAAAATAAAACATTCTTCTGTTAATAATACTTCCTACGTTATGTGATGAGAGCTTTCTCTTTTTCGTTCTTCCACTCTTTTTCAACATCGTCACGTTCTGGTTTCCTGTGAAAGAAAAAATATAAATAAGCGAACTCCCTCATAATCATTCATATAACGGCACGTTAATTGTCATGCAAAAAAGTTTAATTGAAATACATAACAAACTCCCAAAAAATCTACTATTTGCTGCTTTATCGCGGTATTGGAGGATATACTTATATCTAAAAAAAGAGAGGTATGAAATAAACAAATAAATTAAAAAAAAAAATTTTTTACATTTGAGCAAGTGCCAATAAGCTTATGGGCGAGGCGACCCACCCTCTCCGCACAGAATACTCGTGGTAGGACTACCGTTTCTCGGGCAAAGAGATACCCACACCAAGAGTAGGTACTCGTAAAACTGCCTCTCGCCTTCAACGATGTTCTAGGGCAGGAAGATGGCTATATCGCTCGCGACGAACACCGCAGTGATGCTTAGCAGTAAGAAGTACCATATATGAAGGAGTCTACAGGCTGAGATAAAAATGTCTGATCTCAACTCACCCGCACCAGGAGTACTCATTGAACAGCCGCTCGCCCTCAACGATGTTCTGCGGTAAGGAGCGGCCCATACTCTCGGGCAGGAAGATGGCGACTCCACCAGCGAACACCGCGATGATGCCCAGCAGTAATAGCGGTAGGGAGCGCCATATGTGTTCCTGAAGAGGGAAATTCATGATAAGATTTATCACCCTAATAACCATGTCGTTAATAAGCCACGTCAGAAACCATAGGCGTCTTAATAACACTGTCACTGGGGTTTGTGAGGTCGATCATCGACTTTGATGATGACTTACAGACCTTTTTAGGGTTTCGACGAGCGTCCATGGCCTAGTGATCGAGTAGAAAAAATACTATGTGTGAGGACGTTCAGCTCGTTCAGAAGATTCTGAGTTTGAATCCCGGTTAGAACACTTTCAAGAATCAATCTTTGTGAAATTATTCTCAGTTTGGTAAGGACATTGCAGGCTAAAGAACCCGATCCGAGTCCGTAAAGCAAGATAATAACGTGGTTCTAAGAACGTTAAGCCGTTGGTCAGACTACTTATCTGTTGAAGTAGTGAGCCATGTATGGAGCCTTTGGCTTATGATGAATCTGACACTAGGTTTTATGAAATTTAGCTATCTTTTTTTTGTATTTCTACCCCGGGAAGTAGAAGAAGACTGGGTACCAGCACGCAGGACTGGTATGAAGATCCTTGATGAGGTCTTTGTCCTGCAATGGGCGACTACAACAGCCTGAAATGATGAAGATCTGAACACAGAAGAGGAGGAAGTTACTCACCGAGTACACAATGAACGGCGACAGCACGGTGCCGACGTAGCCACTGACGTGCACCACGGAGGAGCAGGACGCGCGCACCGGCGTGGGCAGCAGCTCGGTGGCCCACTGGATGATGGCGTTGTACGACATGTTGATGCAGAAGCGCGCCATTATCGCTAGCGCCACTTGGGGGATGCCTAGAGAGAGATCAGATGATAAAGTATCTTTGTGTCATGGTATATACTTAGAACATTGTAAAGGGCAAGATAAAACAAAAGAAATGTCGTGACGTGAACCACGTTCGAATCGACAAGTCAATAGAATAAACTAGTGGCTCTGTGAGCTGTAGACCTCGCGAATCTGTATATCTTTTCATATTGTTTTTTTTTTTAACTTTATTATATTTTATGTTATCTTATTTTTTTTATTTTTTTTTTATTTGTTTTTTTATTATTATTATTATTTTTTTTTTTTTTTTACTTTACTTTTGTGTCACTACGTAAATGCCGCACACACACATCTATAGCACATAAAAATAACGAAGATACTGTGACGATCGATGACCAGGTCTAGCCTACAGCTAGCAAAATTGCTATGTATGTAAATACTTCAGTCATCTGCAACCATTTCCCCTGTTTCATTTCCCTTGTTTTCCTTTGTTTTTTTTTAGATATTTTTCTACAATTTTACCTTTAGGGACAAAGGCAGCTATCAGGGAGAGGGTTCCGGCAATCCACAGAGGTACAACTGTCAGTTTACGTCGGCCCCATCTGAAAAGAAGAGATGATTTTGTTAGGATTCCAGAACAATAATTTTATTTTGATGCTTCATGCTTCCTACCTTTTGCAAACACTGAAGGTCAACCTGTCGTATAATTAATCATTATAATACCTATGTCTCGTGGATGCAATGAAACTTGTCATGAAAACATTACGAGTATACATACAGACAAACGTAACCCAATTCAAATTATCATTACACATTTGCCTTGCTGGGAATCGAACCCGGGAACATTGCGCAGAAGGCATTACCAAATAGATTTATCATCATCAACAGCTTATATACCTACGTCCCCACAGAGGGGCTCGAGCCTACCCTGTATTAGGGCGATTAGGCCTTAGTTGACTACGCTGGCCGGGTTGGTCGACTTCACACACAACCTTTGAATTTCTTCGCAGAAGTGTGCACGATGATTTCCTTCACCGTAAGAGCGTCGAATAAACGTTCATATGAATTCGAAGTTCGAAAACACATGGTATACGCGTCTCCCGGACGGGAGGCAGCGGCCCTAGCCACTAGACCACCGACGCTCTTACTAAACTACCAAATAGATTGCTACGAGGAAAATAATAAGCTGATTGACAAAGAAAATTCCTGAAGAAAAGGACTCACTTGTCAAGCACAAACGCCAACAATGTAACAGAAGGGATCTCCGTGGCCGACGTCAAGGTGAACGTGATGTAGAAGTCGAACCCCAGGTTCTCCGACATCCTGACGAGCCCGTCGAACACGATCGCGCACGCCATGTACACGATCACCATGAACAGCATCATCAAACGCAGCTGGCTGGACTTGAGAAGAGCTCCTATTGATTCGTCTGTCTGTCTGGTTTGCCGAGCCGATACCTGTATGGAAATTTTTGGGGATTATTTTGGTCTTTAAATTTACGTCTACGGACGGCTCCGTAGCGTAGCCCAGGTGGTAGTGTATCTGCCTCCAACGCACCAGGGTCGCGGGTTCGAATCCCGCCCAGGACTAACATTTGTGTGATGAGCACTTGTGTTTGCCTTGTGTCTGGTTATTGTTTATCTATATAAGTATGTATTTATTACGTTCAGCCGTAAATCCTGGTTGGCTGGTGGTTCTTTAACACTGACACCAAGGCTTGTGAAATCGTTTGTCGACCTTACAACCCACTCGACGAAGAAAAAGAAAAAGTAGGCTCTCACCGACCGAGATTCAAACCTAGGATCTCCGTACTCCGTATAACCGAACGATCCGACCGCTACATTACGAAAGACATGTTGTATAAATAACGGTGGTGTAGACGGACCCTACGATTTCGTAGCGCATCACGTCGTCGACCGCTACGACGTAGTAGCGTAGCCCGTGGTCGAAGCGGCGGCGTCTCGTAGCAAATTAAACATTTATTTTCTTCAACTGTCGAAAAATCGAAAAGAAAAAGAAAAGTATTCTAGTCTTCTCTTTATCGTTTTACAGTAAATCTTAAACAAAACATTTTTTTTTTTCGAATGAATCTGTTTCTGTACTTCTTGGTTAAAATAAAAAGAACTTACAATGAATTCATCCATAACGTCTTCTGGTATTTTGGTTCTATTAACTTTTTCGAATTTCCTAAGAACATCGACTGCTTGGTTGACTTTTCCTCGTGAAGATAGCCACCTGGAAGAAAAAGTAGAAATAAAAGAAACTGTTTTACAACTCGTGAAAAACACACTTAACAATATAAAAAACTACTACGGAAAATCTCAAACACTTAGTGATAAAAGTAAAACTTTACATGGATTAGCGTAATAAATAAAATAGACAAGACCGTTCAAGGCGAGACCAGGGCCCCGTTTCACGAAGCAACAATTTACTAGTAACAAGTTACAATTTGATATTCATTGCGTAGCCAATTCGTCTAAACTGTAAGCCCTTATCGTTTTATCTCATTGTCTACGCAATGTACTTTGAATTATATTTGTTATTTGTAACTTGTATAATAGCTTCGTGAAACAGCCCCCAGTGAGTCAAAATGTCTAGTGCAGCCTTCACCGTGCATTTTTCTAGATAACATGGCCTTACCTTGCACTTTCAGGCACTACAAAAGGAACTACCAAGGCAACCAGCATGGGCAGCGACGTGGCGAGAATTAGGGTCTTCCAGTTGCCGATCCAGACCGCTATCCAGGGCAAGACTAAGCAGCCTCCGCCGAAGTATAGAGCTATGGACATGTTGGCTACCCAGGTACGGTAGCTTGGACCGACGTACTCCAACACTGGAAGGGGAAATAAGATTTTTTAAGTAACCAGAATTTGTGAATGAATATTTGAAAGGAATTAAGTTTTTGAGCTTTAAAGTGCGCTAGGAGGAGTGAGCAACTCGATCTGGTAAAGGTTGCAGGACAGGTCGTTCATTGTGGAGATCGAGACTATGTTTAACATTAAACGTCCTTTGACTGATTGATACCTTATTATGATGTTGATGAAACTGACTATACGTACCTAAAATATACATGAGCAGAAAGCAGCTGTCATAGGACATTCCGACGAGGAATCGACAGAGGGCGAAGTCCCAAAAACTTGTAGTGAAGACGCTCAAAATTCCACCTAAGCAGCCGATCAAGTTCGCTCCTGTAAACAAAGAAATATAATAATTTTATTGGGAAATATACCTGTAAAAGAGTGTTTCATTCAATCCAGTCAAAAAGAAAATAGACAAATACACTGAGAAAAATTTAATGAGCCATACACCTTACATAAGTAGCAAAGCTCTAGAAAATATGTAGGAAAACGGGATAGACGAACGTAATGAGCTAGACGCATGACGCGTATGAGTTGGACTCATTATAAGTACAATTGCTACTTAATTTAGAGTAATTCGTCGACTCATTATAAAGAGTGACTTACCCCAGTGCACTTTTTTCTCAGTATAAGAATGATGCTGTCATAATAGTTTATTTTTAGTTTGTTTCTGCGAATACAAAATCCAATTTCTTTTCTGAATTGTTTGTCTTAAATTCAGTATCATATGGAAAATCCCTACCAAAAGATTACTATCACAAATTGATAACAATACTATATCAAGAACAGAAACACCCACTGTGTTGTCATGTCACCTGACGTAGCTAATCAAACCTTATTAGGATTGATAGTAAAATCATGAAGTTCTTCATTAATTTATCTTATCTTCCAAGTGGCACATCGTCGCCGATTCTCTAGATAATCTTATCTATTACAGTTCATCGAATGCCTGTTGAATTGAATCAAGTAAACAAAATAATTTGATAACATTCTGTCGAAGGTCAATTTTTTTAAATATTATCAAAGCGAACTACGAGTACATTGGCAAGTTACGAGATCACGAAAAGTTTTAGTATGCTCATTTAGTTTTGATACTATCAATCTGTTCATGCGTCTAGTAGACAAGCCTTACCAACCAAGGCGGGCACTCGGCCGAAGCGGTCAGCAAGCCAGCCGAACAGTAAGCCACCCACGAACGACCCCGCGAAGAACACAGCTTGAGCAATCGGCGCGAACCCAGCGTACTCGCACACCCAGCCTCTCTGGAAACAAAGGTGGAAAGTTGTATTACTTATAATACTCTCTGATGGAGCTACTGCGAGTCCAACGGTTTAAGACCTATTGAAGAAGTGATAGTGTTGCCCCTTTGGTGGAAGACATCCATCCACCTATCCATAGCGCAGAGTGTCGTGAAGTGAACATACTGGGTAAATCAAAACTATCTATTGTATTTATATGTTTTTGAGTGTGTACCCCTTGTACGCGGCTGTCAAGACGTATTGACGCAGCGGGGCGAAGGCGCGCCGCAAACAAAGGAATTCGCGCGCACCGCATATAAAAAAGTATATTCATTCATTCAAAGTTCACGATGGCGATGCATTCGTGAAAAATACTCGAAAAGCTCAAAGAATAAGTAAAATCTCATTCACCATCTCGACCGGCAGAATTTATAAACAGATGTGGATTACTTGCTTCATAAGATGGATATATTATTGCACACAAGAAATACACAACAGAAATACAGGCCGAGTGTACAGATGGACGACTTTATTGCTAAATGCAAATTGCTTAGTTCCATGACAGACGATGACGTGTGGTCTAAATTACTGCACATTTTTGCATCTCACTCACCTCACTGACAACAGTATGGTAAGGGATGTCGCCCAACTGGAACTCCCAGCCATTATTGCAGGGGACGGTGGCGGTGTCAGGGTGAGGGGGGGTCATGGTCTCCAGGACATGACTCCAGTTGGCGTCGTAGGTCTGGCAGCGGTTCCAGTCCCAGAGTTCGTTGCCAGGGGGCGTTGTCAGGTTGCGCCTGTAGAGTGAAGAAATTATAAACATAATAATATTGTATTTGTGAATGAAGTTGTATAAATGTAGGGGCTATGCCAACTCATCAAACAAGTTATCCATGGAAGAAAAATCCAGTTGCAAATTAGCCAAAACTTTCACAACATTAAAATAATCACGTTCGTAGACCAAATGTGGAAAAATGATTTGTAAAATTGGAATAAAATATTTTTGAATTTGGAAGGTCAAAAGGAAGAAGAAAACGTTTCCGTTTTGAAGTATTTTTGAAGGTTTCGATGTACTTAGTGCTGCTGATGGAAGTAGTTGGATGTAGACGGTCGAAAACTGATGATTGCAAGAACGCGAGAACCTTGGAAGAGGTATTTGTCTGGTCATTATCTTACTAATATACAAATAGGTACGAAAGCATGGAAATTCGTTTATTTGTTTAAATTGTCTGTTTATTCTGCCTTGAAGCTGAATATATTTGGATGAAATTTGGTAGGTAGATAAACAGTGGATTAACACAATGCATATACTTTCTCTGTGGGGAAATATTTTGATTCCCACGGATTTCTTTTTCCGCAATTGTAACCACATACAGGCGGACAACAGGGCCAGTGGTCTAATGTTAACTTTGGCATAATACAAAATTAAAATACAAAGGCAAGTAAACAAGATGTCAACCGTCAACCGTTGTATTAATATTACTTAATAACATCTACCGGGTTATTACCACGATTTTGGTTTAAAATAAGCTAATGAGCTTACCGATATTTCGACTATGTTGCAATATAGTCATGATCACGGCAGAACATTATATTACTTTGTAACACAGTTACCTACACTACATGAACAGTTAGCATGTTTAAAAATCGCCCATTAAATAAACAATAGATAATTTTCCTACAACAATGTGGCTTGTGTTTACTAAGTAAGTACTACAGTAGGAATTGGATGAGACAATCAGTGACAATTCCCATCAATCAACTCAATAGAAGACTTGCTCAGATTTTCTCAGCATGTTAAAATTGCTAGAACGTCTATAAACGCCTAGTTTTAGTATAGGCCGATTTACACTTCGACAAGTAGCAAGTTGCAAGTTTTTCCTGCCAAGGAAACACTCGCACTTGCAAAAAATAGAAGTCCGGTCTACTTTTTGCAAATGCAAGTGTTTCCTTGGCAACAGGAAATAATGTGCGTTTTGACAATATGAAGATATGAAATTTTTGTTTTGACAACTCGCACTTGTAACTTGCACTTGCAACTTGCACTTGCAACTTGCACTTGCAACTTGCACTTGCAACTTGCACTTGTACTTGTCAAAGTATAAACTGGCCTTAAGGGTTCTTTGGGACTTAATTAGTAAACCTACTCACCCATTTAGGGATAAGAGCGTGATTTTGTTTTTGAGCGTATGTATGTCCTAATCCTAATCTAACCAAACTGAAGGCAGTCCTACAAATTTGTTTGACCACAATGTCCCACCGGGCTTCGAACTCGGAAACTTTCGAATTCGGGTTTTATGTTCTGTCTAACATCTTTGAAGACAAAATGAAAATACCGCAAAGAAATGTTACATGCCTGCAAAGAAGTCCAAAAATGTGCAGACGACCAATCTGGCAATCTATATAGGGACCACAATCGCCCTAGATTACAGCAAAGTTTACCCTCTCATTGAGGACATTACACGGGCCGACGAGCATGGCTCGACGTTCATGAGAATGTGATCACTTTAATAGTCCACGCACTCAAACTACTCCAATTAGCGACGCAGTCGCACGCGCATCCGCTGCATTGACATGCATTTTCATCATTATTACATTCATCACTGCATTTTTTGCCTTTTTACGTTGAAACGGTGTTTACATAGATGACATCATTGACATACATCACCAACACTTTTGTGATTACAAATTGTACCTAATCAAACCAACTGGCCGTGAAGAGACAAGTTACAATAGAGATGTCCAAGACCTATATCTTCATCAATCTTGATCTTAACGTAAACATTGTTGAAATTGGAAGATTAGATGCATTTTTTATAGGTAGAACTTCTCCCTACCACTGAAATTCTCAAATTATTTTTTGACTGGTGATTCCGCCTGGATTCGGTTACCGGTTGAGCAAATATTTTAATGGTGATATTGTTTCGGAATTCCGCGTCTGAGCATTATTTGTCCTAAGCCTTAGAAAATTAAGGTTGAATGGAAACTAAGGCGTTTTTCACTGCTTACTGCTATTCCATGCTCGAAGGGCGCGAACTTTTGGGGGAGCAGAAGTCTCAGACAGACCCTATTGAAACTAGGGTATATTATGTATGTGACTCTTATGTGAGGATATGGTATATTATATGATAAGAAGATAATATAATTCTGAAGGCCTAAATATTTGTAACTATCATACACCGTGAAATTTACATCGTTTTGTTCCCGCCATGTAGTGATAGTACCCGTCAAATTGAACAACTTTTCACGAAAAAAAAATTACCTGCGACAAAAAAATTTTTGGTCTCTCCATACAAAGTGAGACTCCCGACCGACCCATTTTGTATGGAGAGACCAAAAATTTTTTTGTCACAGGAATTTTTCTTTTCGTGAAAAGTTGTTCAGTTTGACGGGTACTATCACTACACGGCGGGAACAAAACGATGTCAATTTCATGCTGTATAATCGCACAGATTGATTATAAAAGAACGTGACTTAACTCTGAGCCATTATCACCAAAAAGCTCATATCGTGTCATAAATATCTTATCTATCGTACCTAACCTCATCGATCTGATCATCGATCAATAAATTAGTTTTATCTAACATAGTCGCTTCACTTTTGTCTCACTCGTAGGAACGTTGCTCCCATAATACAGATTATTCTAGCTTGGGAGTTATTCGTCACACTTGTATGCTAACATTAGCCTTATTTTTTTTTTCCTTAAGATAAACACCATTGACTTAATGTAATTAGGCTTAATCAATAAAGATTTATTATTATTTATTATTTTTACTCTCCTTGTTTTCCAATAGCATTTCTACTTACCCCCTTAGTGATTTTAGTTTATTATTCTTTTTTCTTATCAATAATTATCTTATTTTTGATATTATTATGCAAAATCAGGGAGTATCTGTTGTTCCTTCATGATACATTATCTTAAACAATAAATCATGATTCCGGAAAAGTTTTATCGAGAATTTTGAAAGAACATGAACACTTTTTAATACCGCGTGCCAAAATATCATGTTACTTGTCTTATCTACTGTAGGTTTCTCTTTGAAATATTATTTAGTGTTATGCGCTATCAATCAATATTATGAAATTGTGAAGTGTACTCTACGATAAACAGCATGTAATTACTAGTATTAGTAATAAAATTGAGTTACTATAATTGCTAATAATATTTTATGCCCTGATCTCACTATAATTTAGTTCTAATATCTTTGTAGCGCTATTATTATGTTATTTGAATGTTGTTTTCATCTTTAAGTGTCATTATGTATCCAGGTTTGTGTGGTCGGTTGTCGACCTTACAACCCACACGACGATGATGATGATGAATCTAAAACTCTATTGTTACTATTCTTATCAATGTGTAATATATATGATGTTGATGATCCTAAATAAATAAATAAAAATAAAATAATCAAGATAAAATACGTTTCGCGCGTATGTATTTTATAAGCGGCAGCAAAACAAACGTAAATATATATATATATGTATAATTTTATTATATCCTTATTCGATGAAGCTCACACAATAGTCTGAACTCATTTCAGCGCCGCTGTTATACTTTCATAGACGTCTCTCTCTACCAAGGAGCTACCGTAAATTAGGGCGTTCATGTGGTTCCGGCCTTAGAAGACCACGAAAGATGGCCTGCAGGGACAGAGCCGCTAAGACTAACCTTAACGCTTGATCCAAGTGCTCCAACTCAGGCACCCTGCACCAGTGGCTCTGCGGCGTGGCGGCCACGAACATCTGCACGAAATAGACGAAGGCGAAGAAGAAGCCGAAGGGCAACATGGATAGGAACAGCAGTTTCTGGTACCGCCCCCACTCCCCGACGTGGTGCAGGACCGACTCCAGCGCGTCACTGTCCTCATCCTGCTGCTTTTTGTTTAGCTCTTCTTTTGTTTCCTGTAATAAAGGAACATCGTCACCATAGTTTTGTTGTGTGGGTTGTAAGGTCGAGGCATGACCCAGTCCCGTGGCCACGGGACCGATCTCTCAACCAATGTTGTCGAAGTTATTGAGCTGCCAAAGGCCTTATTATATATAAATATAAAAAAAAAACCTGTAACATGGCTCATGTAACGACTTACCATAGATAGGCAACGGCATGGCAGTCGATTAAGTACTTATTATATGCAAAAATTATCTATCAAAGAGCCTCAAAAGAATTTGTGTAAAGCAATAATTGTACCTTATGATGCATGTTTTAATTTATTTCTGTATTGTTCTTGATAATGGTGATGATGTTTTTTTAATACGTGAAAATTCAATGTTTTGTTGTAGTAATTATGAGTAAGTAGATGCATACAATTTTAAACAAAATTCCGTTCTTTGAAGATTGAAGATCATGATATACTTATATAATTTATAATTATATATATCTTTTTAAACGATATTTATGTCTTTGTTGGTTTCGTCGACCGTAAGATCTATAAAGAAAAAGTACTAGATATAAAAATTATTGTCAAATTCTATTTATGCCGAGACACAAAAATATCAGCCGGCGGCTACGCTCGCGTTATGTAAGATTTTCCCATGGGAATAAGACTTTTTCCCGTAAATCTGTTGAATTTATGGTTATTAATTTATACAAAAATTAATCTTAGCTCATGTTTATTTTAAATGAGTTATAATTCAACTGTTGTAAATATGAAATTTGATTTGACTATAGCAGTTATTGTATAAATGAGTGAAGGTGAGTGAATGAGTGAACGAACCGCCAAATTATCTTTCGTTCTGTCTGGCAGTTCTGTCTGTTCACATTCGGATTTTCTACTGCGTTAGTAACGGTCGTGTAATATCTTCCCAGTGCTAAATAAGTTATAAAGTAATATACTAATTATTATATAAATTAATTATTAAAATAATATAAAGTTTTCTTTGGCTCATAACCCTATTTCCTACAGGTTATGGGGCCAGTGGCGCGAAATTATTTTTCAGTTGTTTTTGACGTATATAATCACCGTTACATTTGAATTGGCAGACGGTTATATTTTCGAAAAAGTGCGGAATGGAGAATTCAAAAATCAAACGAAATATCAAACCGTTCAACGGAAAAAAGTACAGTGTTTCGAATCCGTGCATTGCTAAGCGAAATGGATGTGATTAAAGTTATTGACGAAGATCCAGTGATACGATGCACACATGGGAGAAAAATAACCGGATTGCTAAAAGTATTCAGGTTTTGCTTGACTGGAGATTACCAAGAAGATGCTGGATTCTGTAGCATCTGACCACATCATAAAAAAAAGGACGATCTTTTTATTACTTATACTGTTTTTTAAAAATCCTCCATTGAAAATTTCTATTGCTAAGAAAAAAAAGTGCTTTTATATTTCAGCTACAAAAAGGAGTGCAATTCAAGTTACAAGCAACTTGGGCATTCAAGGAACCCTGGAGTATGTGTTGTATTGCCCGGAAGTACCATACAACTTGCTTTCGGTTACTAAGATGCAGCAGACTGGTATGACGATCATATTAAACGGACAAGGTGCCCAAATTTGAAAAAATGGTAAAACATTGATGAAGGGTAAGTCTTTGAACAATGTAATGATGTTATATTTTGTAACCTGTGCTAAAGTGATTCATTTTATGTCCCAAATATGCAACAGCAAAAAAAAAAAAATCTTATAAATTGTGACATCAAAAGTTAGGTCATATTAATAAAAATAAAATAAATAATTAAAAAGTTGGTTGAAGATGTAAATCAAATTCAAAACGTTGTAAGTAGTGACGATTTGTGTGAAGCGTGCATAAGTGGTAAACAAGCGCGACTTCGGTTTAATCAGCCTAAAAGTTAAAACTCATTAACCGACCTGTATAAACCCAGTTAGACTTATACACTTAATAAAAGTGCTGTAGTTGTAGTTGATCTGCCGGTAAGTACTTGCAGATGTGACCGGAGCACGTCAAAGAGAAAGAACACCAAAGTAGTAAAAGTATGTAAAAAAAGAAGTAAAAAAAAAAAAAACAAACGTAAGCATAAAATAGGTAAATTATGGCAAATCCTTTCTTGAGTAGTGTTTACTGTGTGACAGTAGTCGACGCACTAAATTGTACTTAATAATATAAAGTTAATAATAACGAAAACATACGCGTGCGGCCTAATTAAGTCGCAGCATTGACAAAATGTTTTGTGTGGCAGTGAGACCATACACGACCGTTATATGTTGTTCACTCCGACGTTTGTGGACCTATTACTGTTCCAACTATTCATAGTAAGAATGATTTTGTTTTATTTGTTGATCAATTTACTCATTACTGTGTTGTGTACCTAATAACGTACAAATCAGATTCATTTTCAGCTTTTAAAGATTACGTTGCGAAAATTAAAGCTAGATTTAATTTTAAACTTGTCAATTTGTACAACAGTGGAGAATACTTATCTACTGAAATAAAAAAAAATACTGTGTTGAGAAGGGAATAACATATCATTTGACAGTTACAAGGACAACACAGCAGATTGGTATTTCAGAAAGTATGGTTAGGACCATTACTGAAAAGGCTCGTTCCATGTTAAGTGGCGCAAAATTAGAAAAAGTTTTCAGAGAAGAAGCTGCATTATCAGCGTCCAGCCACAAGAGTCCTATTACAATCCAAGACACCATTCGATCTGTAGCACAATAGGAAACCTCAGTTAAAGTATCTTAAAGTGTTCGGTTCAACATAAACTGTTTATGTGCATGATAAAACCAGTAAGGCAAATTTGATGACAATTCATGGAAAGGTATACTGGTAGGATACGAACCAAACGGGTATAAAGTTTGGAATCCTAAATGCGAAAGGTTTGTTACTGTTAGAGATGAAATCAGACGAGACTATTTTTTTTGCAATTCAGGCCTCTTTTGTTTAAAAGCCTGAAGGAAATAATTTTCCAAATTCCCATCACAAAACTGATAACTATGTTGTGCCTAAATCAGTGTCACAAAACTGATAACTATGTTGTGCCTAAATCAGTGTCACAAAACTGATAACTATGTTGTGCCTAAATCAGTGTCACAAAACTGATAACTATAATTGTGCCTAAATCAGTGTCAATAAAGTCTCGGTGTTCAAAACCGGCAAGTCGAGTAAGTCGGGTGTTCTAACAGTACATAAATCAGATACGTAAAAAATCTGATGGGCACGAGTGCTCTAACAAACTTCGCAAAATAAACGACACGGTTAACACTTGAACTGAGAGTTCCTGAGAGAGAAAGATGATAATAACACAGGATACAAATAATGAACTTAAGAAAAGTGATAGTCTTGAATCTCGTCCCCCTATATCTTATTATGAGAGTGATGATGACTACTTACTATGTGCTCAGTCCATTTTATGTTGGTATCTTAACCTTATCATAATCGTTATCCCAACCTTAAATGCGGAAATAAAAACGCGAGATGATAGAACTCAGTGGGAGGCCGTAATTAGGGATGAATAAAACTCTCTTTCTATCAACAACACTTGGACTTTAGTGCCAAGGCCGTCAGATAAAAATGTTGTTGTTTGTTGTTGGATATTTTCAATTAAACATAATAAATTTGGAAAACCTTTAAGGTACAAGAGTACAAGGCGCGTTTAGTCTTGAATAAAGTGCTATACAGATTAAAGCAGGTGGCAAGGTGCTGGTTTGAGGTTTTCGAACAATCTCTAAAAGAAAAAGGTTTTCAAAATTCGTCTGTTGATAGGTGTACCAACTCATATATATATATATATATATGTATATGTCGAATAATGGAAGTGTAAATTCGTGATCTAGTCATAGCGTGTGCTGAAATTCAAACGATGAATGATTTCAAAAATTATTTAATGAGTAAGTTTGAAATGACAGATTTAAAAGAAATAAAATTATTTCTAGGCATAAAAATTACACGATTCAATGATAAAATTACATTAGATCAAAGTGCATACATTAAAACAGTTTTAAATGCACGATTGTAGTCCCGTCACCTGGAAAATAAACTAAATTATGAAAGTTTAAATTCTGATGACAAATGAATGTCGCAATGTGATAGGATGTTTGCCGTACATAATGATATGTACTCGTCCAGATTTAAGCACATATTAAGCAGGTATACAAACAAACATAATAAAAAAATATGGCAATGTTTAATAAGGGTCCTCAGATAACAACTGACTTAAAATTAATTTATAAACGATGTGATTATAACAATATTTTATGTGGTTATGTAGACTCTAATTGGAGTGGAAGCGATGCAAACGACAGAAAAAGTACTACAAAGTACTTATTGTTCGATAATTGTACTATACTACCTGGAGTACAAAGAGGCAAATGTCTGTTGCAGCCTCATCGACTGAGTATATGGCTCTGTTCGAAGCTATTCGTGAGGCATTATGGCTAAAGTCTCTGGCATGTAGTATGTAAATATTTCTAGTCCTATTGTGATTTATGAAGATAACAGTAGATATAAGTATCGCAAATAACCCAACTAATCACAAGAGGTCCAAACACATTGATATAACATATCATTATTCCAGAGAGCAGATTGAGAAAAATGTAATAAAATTATGTTATATTCCAACAGGTAAACAGTTGGCGGATGCATTGACGAAACCCTTACCTTCAATTTCTTTTCTAAGAATGCATGCTGAGATGGTTTTACAATAATTATTGTTTTTAATTTTGTTGTATATTTTTAAATGATTATCATGAAGTTAACACAATTTATATACATATGGTTTGATTAGGTTTTTCCTGGGTTTTTCCCTAATCTTTGCAACAAATGTTGGACCATAATAATAATGTACTTTTCCCAGCATACACTTGGAAGATATATACGTACCGTATAGGATATCGTAGGTGAATTATGTATTTTTAAACATAATAAACAAATCAAATAATTTTTGTAACTAAGATTCATTTTTGAGGGCGCGTGTTGAATTTATGGTTATTAATTTATACAAAAATTAATCTTAGCTCATGTTTATTTTAAATGAGTTATAATTCAACTGTTGTAAATATGAAATTTGATTTGACTATAGCAGTTATTGTATAAATGAGTGAAGGTGAGTGAATGAGTGAACGAACCGCCAAATTATCTTTCGTTCTGTCTGGCAGTTCTGTCTGTTCACATTCGGATTTTCTACTGCGTTAGTAACGGTCGTGTAATATCTTCCCAGTGCTAAATAAGTTATAAAGTAATATACTAATTATTATATAAATTAATTATTAAAATAATATAAAGTTTTCTTTGGCTCATAACCCTATTTCCTACAAAATCAAATCCTATGTGGTTTATCTAGGGTACAAACTATCTCCATTCTAAACTTCATCCAAATCAAGCGAAACACACATCCAAACATCTGAACATCCAAACATCTGAACATCCAAACATCCAAATATATTTTCACATTTATAATATTGGCTTCGTCCCTTCCTATTTAGCCACGCTGACCCAGAGTCCAAGCTTGTCATTATAGCAAACCAAAATTGTGGTTTTATGTATGTAAGATCGATGTTATAACGACTATTTCCATAGTACCCTGGGAGTACGGTGGATATTTTAAAATTAAACGCTACCACCAGCTAATATAGCAAACCTTCCGAAGCACGAAATAAGTTTACTATGATCATGAATTTGAATAGATAAAAAATTATGCCGTCATGTTTTGCCGGGAATAACGACCGGCGATTACTTAAAGGGGATCGTGAAGCTGTACATTTTTATACAAAAAGCGAAAGGTAATGTTTTTCACCCCTTAAAGATTGTTCAATTTTCATAATCTTTGGATATTTTGTAGCTATGATGAAAAACTAGGCTTGTACGTATTTAATTTAAATAAATATTGCTTACGATAAAAGTTATTAGCAGCTAAATATCGAATTTTTTGACTTAAAAACTACCTCGTAATTATTGTTATTTTTTAATTAAACTAAACTGAATTACTAAAAAAGAAAAACGTATAAACGTAAATTAAGGTATACTTACTGAATCAAATGAGACCAAAATTATCTCATTCCGTAAAGGTTTAGGGGGGGAGAAAAGTTATCGCCCGAAACAATATTTAAAATGAAATAGAATAGTGAAATATATACTTAGTAGTAAAAATATTATAATAAATATATAATGAATTAATAAATAATATGATTAATAGTAAAAATAGTGAAAAAAGTGAAATAGATAGCATTATTTAAAATACCTACTCGCCGCGCCGCGTATCGGCACTTCACAATCAATGTTTTGAATATAGTAAAGTAATCAATGAAGTATCGTTTATGTAATTGAAATGTAAAAAGTCTCCAGTTGTCCGCATGTGGGCTCATACATTCAATCGTTTAAGTCTAAGTTCACTGTTTTATAAAAATAAATCATTCGATAAAAATAAATTGATCTGGTTACAAAATCAAATAAATTACTTAGAGTTACAAATTGGCTATTTATGCGGAGGGACTAACTGTGTTTTCTTGTTTTTTATGGCATTTTCACTTCTTGATTAAACTGATCTTTAAATTAGATAAGAAATACTTTGAAAAAAAAAATTACGTAAAGTATTCATGTACGCTTTGGCGTGCCCTTGGGGAGGCCTACGTCCAGCAGTGGACTGCAATAGGCTGATTGATTGATTGATTGATTTGTATTCTCTCATAAACTATGTCTTTACGCAGTTTTCGAATGGTAGATGTCAAGGAAAAGCCTGAATTTCCTCATTTCAGGCGCAAGCGCACGCAGCATCTTCCGATGTTTTTTACAATCTGAAAACCTAAGCCTAGTACCTATTATGGTGCATGGGAAGCTGACTGGAACACTAATGTATTGTTGCATGTCTATTTGTATGTTACCAAGCTTTAAAAAAAACTATTAATGTACGTATACTAACCTCAAGTTCAAACTTATGAATTACTTTTTCGCTCCCATTTGATGTCATTTTCACTTTACACTTTAGAAATATTTCTATAACCTATTTATTTATATTTATACCTACACGGCTAGAAGACTATACATTAAAAATTAAGTGTAAAAACACGCGAAATATATACAACTACATTTCGTCACGCGAACGTCCGTTTATACAGATGTCGGTCATTATACTGATAAACGGCGCGGGCGCAGCTAAATTTACGTATTTTTTTGTTGATAAAAACTGAGCACATGGTCGGTAAGTGCACAACAACGGCCGGATAAGGTGACTAATTCGAAAATATCGATTAAAACGAAGCAAATCAATTATGCATGCATACTTGTTAACTCGTTTTTTAAGGTTTTCTTTGTCCTATACTTACTTCATCGACATCAACAGCTCATATACGTCCCCACCGAAAGGCTCGAGCTTATCCTGAATTAGAGCGATTAGGCCTTAGTTAGTCAACCACGCTGGCCTAGTGCGGGTAGGTCGACTTTACACACAACCTTTGAATTTCTTCGCAGGAGTATGCAGTTTTCATCACGATCTTTTCCTTCACCGTAAGAGCGTCGAATAAACGTACATTATGAATTCGAAATTGGAAAACACATTGGTAAGTGGTGAGGATCAAACCCGCGTGCACAAAAATTACACAACAATTGGTTAAATCACAAAACCAGCATTGGTTGGATGTACTTCTGTTAGTTACCAATGGCCGCCGCCGCCGCCGTACACGTGATTACTTTTAGTCAGTGATCTTTCCTGTGTGCAAGTTTCATTCATTTATTTATTTTTGAGAGTCCGTCCGTCCGTCAAAAGATAAGTCAATATATCGTTGATATGATAGCATAACACAAAATTGTTTAACTATACGAATTATTGCATCAAGCATAATCAGAACTGAGATTAATATTGGATAGGATTCTTATCATAGAAAATCTTTTTTGAGCCCACTGTGAAAATTCAGGGCTGGTCGAGTCTTGGAAAAGTTCGTGTGTGCGTGTCTTCTTCTTCTTCATCGTGTGGATTGTAATGTCGACAACCGACCTCACAAACCCTAGTGTCAGTGTTATAGAACCGCTAAAGGCCACTGACATGGCTCGTGTAACGACTAGATAGTAGCCGGGACTAACGGCTCCGAAGCACGGAATCGTCTTTCTTTTCGGACAATCAGGTGATTCAGCCTGCAATGTCCTAACCAAACTGGGTAAAGTCTCACAAAGAGATATTTGCTTGACAGTGTCCCACCGGGAATCGAACCCGGAACCTCCGTAATGAGCGGCGAAATCTCGACCACTCGGACACGGAGGCTGTTGGCCGTTCAGTAAAATGAAAAATATCGTTTCTTAAAACTAAAACTACATCCTCAGCCAATTAGCCGTAACTATATTACCACTTTGGTAGAAATAGGGATTAAGTCCGTTTCTCCTTAAAGATTTTTTGTGCTCATAAAAAAAAATCCCTGAACTACGCTAACATAGCAATTTTTTCATCCTTCTTCACAGGAAACAAATGACAAGCGACTCTACCATCGCGAAATCGCCATCAGGTTTTGACACGGCTATTTCACGCATCGCATTCACAATTAGCTGAAAATTAGTGCTAAATTCACACTTCACCTAATTACTTAGCAGACATTTTAATTAGGTCTAAATTTAGCTTCAAGAAGGATATTGTAATTGGCTTAAGTTTTTAGGAAACTCACGATGGAAAACTTTGCAAAATCTGGTAACTAATGTAACAAGCTGAGACCACGCACCGGATGGATATATAGACATTTACATTTTGTGTACAATTAAAAGCACAGACATAAAAGCTAAGTAATTCAGTATCGTATCTTCACAAGGGAACTCCTCAACGGTTTCTGGGTGGTAGTGTATCTGCCTCCGACACGCACAGGGTCGCGGATTCGAATTCCGCCCAGGGCCTCGATCGCGTAAGTCGAGCTTGCTTCTTTCACTTGGCTTGGCTTCAAGCAAGTTGAACGGTATTCCGATTCCGATTGTAGGAATTGTCTAACTTTTGGGACGGTAATCGTCTTGGGGACAAAGAGTAAAAATATTCACTTGTAATCGTCTTCGTTGACTTGGCTTGCTCCTTACGCGATCGCTTGAAAGCCGCTGGCGGTCTTCAAACCCGCCCCAAGCAAAGCAAGTCCGCTTACGCAATCGCCCGGCAGGGCAAACATTCGTGTGATGAGCACTTGCCTTGCCTTGAGCCTTTGCCTTGTGTCTGGTTGTTGTTTATCTATCTAAGAATGTATTTATCTAGTAATGTATGTCAGCTGTCTGGTACTCATAATACAAGCTCTGCTTAGTTTAGGATCAGATAGCCGTGTGTGAAGATGTCCCACATAATTGTGTTTGAAAGATTTTAATCCGCTTGCATGCTTATTCAAATGATGTTTTTACTTTTTTTCTTTACAAGGCAAAAGAGTACATCGCTCGTTTGTTTACCTACTTATTTCAAATGCGTATAATTTTTATAATTACTTGAATGAGTGGGCAATTGAGTATTTAGATCATTTCAATTAAGAGAATAACACATTGGTCATTCACGTTGTTAAAGTAATGTAATCCACATTTTTCACATTCATTGTGATATAAACGGTGTCATTAAAATGATTAGTTTTTTCTGTTACTTGGTGCGCAATAACGCAAAGTAAGTAAAGCGGCGCGAACCCTTTTTAGGGTTCCGTAGTAACCCTTATAGTTTCGCCATGTCCGTCTGTCTGTCTGTCTGTCCGTCCGCGGCTTAGCTCAGAGACTCTTAGTACTAGAAGGCTGTAATTTGGCATGGATAGGTATACATATTAATCATGCCGACAAAGCTGAAGAATTGGTTCCTCTTGTACACGTGAAGTGGGGATTATTTTTATAGGTTATCGATTAATAAACCAACTTATAAATGAACTTGTACAAGTAAGAAATTTGGTACTACAAATATCATAGAAAATATTTTGATGAATGTTAACTGACAAGTACATAAGTAGTATTGGACAACCACGGAAAACGGAACCCTACACTTTGCGTGGTCCGACACGTGCTTGGCCGGTTATTATTTTGTGGCAATAATATGATATGATTCTAAAATTAACTTGAAAAGTTAAAAAAAAAAGAAAATGTAGTTATAAAAAATTATAAATAATATTTAATTAGCAGCAGTCAACAGGCTACAATGGAAACAAATACAAATATACTTTTTAATGACATTAAAACATATAGGTATAGGACAAAAAGAAAATGCCAATTAAAAATAAAATATCTTTTCATGCGAAATATTTTTAAAACTCAAACTGCGAACCGACAACTTACTGCAATAATAAAAAGTGCTTAGGTGAAGGGTAGAGTTTGCCTTGACTTTATAACACTTGATTAGTCTGTTTACGCTTGCTAATAGGTAAATATTAATTTAGGTTTTAAACCTGTAACGAGGCATTCGTCCTCTTTCCTGTTTTATGACTGGCAACCTTTCTTGCTGGCAGTTTTATCTTTCATTTTAAATAAATTTTCAAATTTAGATTTCTTACGTTTCGATTTTGTCTTTTTTCTGCCAAATTCTTCACTTCATGTCCTGATCTCCAACAGTAAACGCTTATCCATGTTACTATTTTTCTTAAACTGTAAGACTAGAGAGTGATTATATAATATACTCTTATAAATACATAAATACCTTTTTTTCGGACTGTGCCCTGGTTTTTGCCACATAACCCTCTACAACACTCTTCGGCTCCGTGGCGGCTGCGCACTACACACCTTTAGTCCTAGGTCTAGGTCTTATTTTGGTAGTTATTTACCTTCAGTTAGTTATGAGTTTTATAATTCGTTGCCAACGTAGCTTGATACAGAACTGCTAAAGCCACGTTGACAGATTCCGCCATTGTGTTAGTACACTCACCCAAAAAAATGTAATGACGGATCTAAGTGATGTAATAACATCCTTTGGAAATAAATAATTTTGACTTTGACTTTGACGTGGACTGCGGGTACAAATGGATTAGACTTACTTAGTAGTCGCAGTCTGTTTTTGATATTTAAAGATACATCTTCATCATCTTCGAGCGGAGAAAAAGACCCACCTTCAGCAAGACTTCAGCTTAGGGCTGAAAGGTTTCCCCAAACGGCACCCACATCCCACCCGCGGAACATCTCCCTCCAGGCCATCCACCTTGGGCGACCTGCAGGGTGCTCAATCGAATTCGCGGGTGTGGTTAGATGTAGGGCAAATCGCAAAAAGGCGGGGCTTCACTGATGACGATCAGTGTGACTGCGGCGACACTCAAACAATGGAGCGTCTTGCCCTAACTGCCCTGTTTCTTGCTCTATACAAGACCTAAATGAGGCCAATGATAAGGCAGTAGCTCTTGTCAATTTTTGGGTTTGTCTGGTTTAATCCCCATCGACACGAAAAGAAGAAGATATCATCTTAGTTAGATCATAAGTTGTCAACTCGATTTCCACTAAGTACCTACTACTACTGAAACACACAGCTCCACACTGTGATTTTCTTGCCACTTAATCTACATTTAAACTGAAATTTACAGCTGGTTTCATTCCGTCTGTATTAGACCTTAATGTGTTTCATAAAGTAGCTCAGCTCAGCAGCACCATAAACTCCAAGGTGACGTTGAAAATCCTAAAAATGGTGACCTTTGCGTAAGGCAGGGTCGTATCCAGTTGACAGATTCCCTTCGGTCGGCCGCCAACGAAACTGAGTTTTGTAACCAGTTGCGATCGAGGACTTATTCGTCCTTGCTCTAAACCAGTAGTGATTGAGGAGGTTTTCTTCCTCGGTCGAAACCAGTTACGACCGAATACTTTTACAAATTATCTTGTCTCTACAATACCTAGTCTAGCTGTAAATTCTGTGTCCCTGTAGACCCAAGTGTAACAAGTCTATGAGTCGAAGTTTTCAACTTCTTGGTATAACAAGAAAATTCTACCTACTGTACTATTTTACTACAATGTTATTTATTACTCATTATTTATAAAATGGTTATGATACAAATATTTATTTTGAAAAGTTTCCATAATAATAAATGACAAACGTTTATAAATTTGATAAAGACTTGCCAACCTCTACGTACTGGTTTTTCCGACATTTGTCCTGACAGAAATAAAGGAATATCATGAAATATTAAAACGTAATTCGATACGGAAACAACGACTATGTAATCTAAACGGCGAATTAGTATAAAGTAAAGGAAGACGTCATATTCTGTGCAATCTGCCAACTCTACGGAAAAGAGGCGAGAGGTTAAAAATTAATGGTTCTATCTAAACCAGAGAGAAAGCAATGTTAGGAGGTGAGTGTAATATTTACAAAATTTTCATTTCAGTAACTTTGATTCCGAAGTCCTACGCCGTGGCACACTTCTATTATAAAAATTTAAATCTGTATAGTCGATTGAAGAGTTTGTACTTAAACAAATAAATTATACGTTTTTGTTTCAGTTATAAACATATTATTGACGATAAAAGGATGAAAGGAACGTTTGTGAGCAAAAAAGAAGGGCCCAGAAGGTAATTGTTAGTACATTACAAGTCTATGCACAAAGTATCTCTACAACCTCTTACAAGTTACCATCTATTTCTTGTATTATACCTACCTAAGTTAGTTCATGTTACGTAACAATCTCGAATAGTAAGCGGTTTACAGGTTGAACTCAAGAATTTCCAGATAAAGCTGTTTGAATCTTGGCACGGAGCCACGATGATCGTGAAAGTAGCTGACTGGCTTTTATTCGCGGGCCCGACTGCCAGACCAGTTTTTTTAACTGGTGCATCAAGCATGTTATGTTTATGATATATGGAACATTATATAATGTTGAACCCATCTGTTCTATTATTCAATGAATTTATGTTATTAAATCAAATCCCACCTATAATACGGTACGGTAGGTTAGTAACATAATTGTTTTATCAAGTGTTTAAAAGTTTATCGTTTACTTTGGAGTCATTATTCCGCGGATAGAGATGATAATATTAATTGATGTTGGGCACGTTTTATCCGCGTCCAACGTAACAATGTTTTGTTTTGTCATCTTTAATGTGTTCAATAAATTGTTTAAATAAATAAACTAGTGACTCTGTGAGCTGTATACCTCGCGAGTGTGTACCTATATATTCTTTTAAATGGCTGAATTATATTTTTTTAGGTTTTCAACCCTTATAACTCCGTAATTTTTTACCCAAAAAGTTGCTCGACAAAAAAAATCGATTAATTAATCGAACCTGCTCACAATTTCTCGAGAACCGGAAGAGAAACGCGATCGGTAGAGTGGAACAAACAGACAGACAGATGGACATACAAAAGCAATTCTGGCCAAGCTGAAAAACAAAAGCTATGTAGACTCATCAATAACTTATTAATTATTCTCACCGAGGGAGTAGTTCGAGCCCACCCAAAATTGAGGCGATCAGGCAGTAATCTACCTCGTTTGCCCAAAACGGATGGCTTGACTTTTAACATACCTTTGAATTGCTTTGTAGAAGTTTCATGCATGAGGAACGTGAACTTAAAATATAGCTAGTGTTTGGTCACCGAGTCCATATCTGCCTAATTACGTAAAAATCGTCAAGCGAGCTTGAACCTGCGCCTGATCCAAGATTACAGGTTAATCTCATGACATCAGAGAAATATCAAAAATAACTATTCCCCATGGCGTCACTAAAAACACAAATATTGCTGTGATTGGTGAAATTGAAAACCGATTTCGTAACATAAACTTACTGAAAATAATACCAGTCTTACCGCATGTCCGATATATATAAATTAAATTCTTTGTCCCTGTAGTCCCTTGAAGAGACCACGGGAAATAAAGCGCCTGAGGTCATAATACGTGTAGTATAAGTAGAACCCTCCATCTGAATGGTTTGAGAGTTGAGACCTATTTTGTTGAGTTGGTATCCCATCCCGGTCCCTGGTTCTGATATATTAACCTTTTTTTACACAAGTGACCAAAAAAGGAGTGTAAAGGCGGTATTAGACGGTTCATCCAAAGTGGTTCATTTTCGATGAAAGACAGTGAATGATGAACAGTGAACGACTTATGTGTTTAGACGCAAAAATGTGTTAGCATTTTTCTTATGATGTCGCGGCAACAGGTAGTGTGTGTTGAATTTTTTTGGTCTTGAATCGTTATTTCCAAAATCATTCATGGTGCTAAAAATATTCTATGATTATGACATTGATTCTATGAATATCAAATTATGAAAAGAAACATTTTACTCTGACACAAATGAATAAATGACTGCCGCGGCTGTTTACACGCTTCATTTATCGTTCATCTCGATGAACAATGACCGATGACAGAGCGATGCCCGCGATGAAAGCAAACGGATGGATTTAACTTTCATCACAAAAGCACATTAGTTCTAATTATACATTTCATTTTCGATGTTTCATCGATGAAGCATCGAAAATGAAAGCAAAAATGAACCGTCTAATATACCGCCAGTGTTCAGGGTTCATTTATGTATTTCACCATAACTTCTAAATGCCAGAACCGATATAGATGTATGAGGTATCGTTAGAATCCTTATCCGAGTGACACTGGTTACATTTCTTTTTAGGCAGGGCAGTCGTATATTTAATTTTAATGGGTTATTTTCAGATAATCTCGGGAATTTTATAATCGGGGCCCCTCTGACCACCTGCCCTAAGCACGACCCTGTGCTAAATTAAATCGTTTCCCGTTGACGCTGCGCAGACGCACCTATTTTGCCCACTTGCTAGACTATTCAAATGCGTTACACAATGGACATTGATTTCGTTAAATGGTCGCGTAATTTGGTCAAAGAGTGAAGGTCTCCTACCTACTGAGAATTTGCATAGAGTTCGAGGTACTACTGTTAGTAAAATGGCTACGCAGAAAAACATGAGTTTCAGAAATATTTCGATTTAAAGTGATCATTTTTGATAGAGTCAAGTGTCCCCCCCTCTACCAGCGAAACCGTTGTATTTGGAAAAAATCACGGTAGTAGTGCATTATGATGAATTTGAAAGAAAAATCACCAACATCAAGTAGGCTTTACAGGTTAACGAATAATAAACCAACTTATAAAATAGGTACAAATATCATAGAAAATGATTTTGATAAACGTTAGCCGTCTTAAACAGGTACCGAACCTAAGTAGTATTAGATAACTACAGAACCCACACTTTGCGTGGCCCGACACGTGCTTTACCGGTTATTTAAATAACCTACAGGCATTGCCGAAAAGTGAACTTGCAATGAACTTGGGTTTGAGGACATTACTTTATACAAATAATAGGGCCTGTTGTGTACTTTTTCCTTTGCAATTACTTACTGCCTTAAGTAAAGAATAAACAGATGTTTTTTCAAGGATGACTGGTGTTTTCTCAAGAATTATATCCGACTATTGAACCTCAGTCCATTGTTTCTTTAATGATATTAAAACAATAAAATTATACAAAGTTATATTTTTGTGAAACAAGTGTCGGTATTTAGTTCTGTTTTTTTATAGTGTGAGGTATCGTTGGATAGGTTTTTTTTAATAATGGGGGTTTGCTAAAACCATTTTGCGATGCTAGTATACGTTTCAAAAATATTTAGTTTTAAAGTGCTTATCTTTATTAGAGTCAAGTTCCCCCCCCCCCCCCCTAGCGAAACTGTATTATTTGGAAATGTGAAAAAATTCATGGTATTAGTGTATATTATGATGAATTTAAAAGGAAAAGCCGCCGTGTGGTGACGGCAGAGTAGAATACATTGGTCACGAACCCCTACTCTTCCCGTGAGTGTCGTAAGAGGCGACTTAGGGACTACACATTGAACGCTCTGTGTGGCCGAGGCAGCCATACTTGATGTTGATACTTTTCCTTTTCAACCAACCAACGGCTCGTTACAGTCCACTGCTGGACTATGAGCCTTTTGGATGTTACATTCTTAGGGCGTATTCCGAATCAGACTTTCAGCGCTGTCAGCGATCAGAAAAGCAAAAAAACGTATGAGTTTTGCCTGCTGACAATAATTCGGAACGCGATTCAACATCAACATCAACGGCCTGTCACAGTCCACTGCTGGACTATGAGCCACTTAAGTGTTTGGTTTTGCCATAATCTCCACGCTTGGCAGGCGGGTTGGAGATCGCAGATTAAAAGGTTACTGTATCAGAGAGCGCTGCCTAAGTCGCCTCTTACTCAGGAATATAAAGGTTCTCAATAAATAAAAATAAGTAACATATTTTTTTTTTAAATAAGACTAATCTATGATAGCCTCAGTATGTTCGTGAGTACAGTAAATCATCTTTTGATGCAATATTTTATAAGAAGAAGAAGAAGTGAAAAAATCATGTTTTCAATAAATAAAGTTTTCATTCATTGAATGTCTCGAAAACCCATAAAATCTTCAGTGCACGTGCATGGAATAAAAAACACAGTAACAAAAAATTACCAATCAATCTTCATTGTACAATTTTCCAAGAACCACGGTTTATGACGCAAGCAAATATTCAAAATTGCTAATCTCTCATCTGTTTTATTTATTAATGAAAAAGCCGACTTATAATGTCATAGAAACCGTTGAAAATAAATAACCTTGACCTTTCGCTATTTTTAACTATTAACTAAATGATTAACTATGTCAACCAGCGCAACTCACATAATTAGTGGACGTTTTGTTATAGTGGGCATTACGCGACTGAAGATAAAAAAAAAATAGTACATACCTGTAATTTCAGCATCGGGCAGAGCAAACAGGCATTTACAAAAAAAGAACTAAATTGTCGATTATACATTTTTTCTTCACCTAGTAACTAATTTCCAATTACATTGCTGTGTTTGGTACTTGGGACGACACAGGCCCCAAAAAAAAGAGTGTTATGTGTTTAAATTTAAACTTCAGACTTACCTGACTAGAGGAACAAGGACAATTCAAGGAGATTGTACTTACTACCTTCTTAGTACATCACCACGGAGACAAATACAAATTTTAGCACAAATACAAATTAAAGTGTTTCCGTGTACATCACTCAATTTCTTCGAGGATCTGACCCGAAACCGATCCCTGGACCGCTGCTTCGGGCAAGTCGTTCTCATTTATTTTAGTTCTATCACGATTGTATTACTAGGAGAACGGAAAATTATAGGCTTGAAAGTACCTACCCTCTTTTATTTGAACCCTAGGGTAGAAAGCCTAATCTATCTATCTGTAACACCTAAATGTCACAGTGGCCTAGTCACTAGTGGCCTCCTATGTAAGGTATAGGTATGTATGAAACCAAAGATGCGTTTTTCTATTAATAATAGCGTGAAATCGGTTTGAGTTTGACTATAACCGCATTCTACTCTACCCAGTGAAGTGACTGGCATTCTTGGTAGAGCCCAACTTTTTATAGCTAAAACGTTTACTTAGGTGGGCATACAGGTGGGCAAGACCCACTGTGGTCATCCAAAAATTACATATGAAACTGCGTAAGTAGTTATGACGTTGCAGAAACCTCAATAGTTTGAAAAGCAAGATAATTCCTTGTTACGGAATTGGTCCCGTGGCCATATTACGGAAATAGTTGTTGCATAAGTCATGTCAGATGCCATGGGAGGCTCAACAGTAAATTCTGCCACCAAGGTTTGTAGGGTCGGTCACTGACCTAACAATCCACATTGTAAGTAAGATGACTCCGAGTAAGATGATGATGAATATGTAAGTGGTACTGTAACATCGGACCGCGATGGTCGCGTACTGGCCATGTAATTTGTTGCTAGCTGCATGATTTGTTTTAATTTGAATTTGTTCCTTTTCAAATATCGCAAAAGGAACAAATAATAAATTATAAAGCAGTAAATTAAAAAAAAATGTCGATCTTGGACAGGACTCGAACCTGCATCTCCTTGGCTATCCAGGCCAGAAACAGGCGCAAAACCATGCAATTATGCCACCAAGCTCTGTGAAAGGTCGACGAAAATCACTGCTTTTTATTTTAATGCTCGGAGTGCATTACAGCTCCATTTGTCGGTGCAATCACAAACTGCCGACATTCATGTTTCAAGTTACATTGAAATTATCATGAATACGATGCGCTTACTCAATACTATAGATATTATTGTTACGACAACGACGATATATACTTGGGTAAACTCAACTACCTACCGTACTCTGATCTCAGACCAATCTTTCTATATCAGCTATTTGTAAAAAAGTTGGCCCGTTGCCATCCAGCCAGAGACGGTACAAAATGACCAAAAACACCACGCTCCACAAAGTGGACAGTGGGTTATTAATTATTATATTGGACTTTGACCGATTTATTCCTTAGTTCAACCTTTTTGTTTTATTTTAACACCAGATGCAAATATTGGAACTATATTAAAAACAGTGTAGCCTCTTCAATCCTTACTTCATAGAAAAACTGTCGAATCTTCACTTTAAGAACATTTTTATAACTTGAATAAAAAAAAAACAATTCTGTAGTACTTAGTTATTTTTTATTTCGCAACTATGCGAGCGAAACCTTTTGCTGCAATTTATAATGACTTGGTTGACTTATATCCTATTACCTGAAGAAAAATATTGATGAAGCAAATAATTTGCTTGGCAATATCCGGATCAACTTACCATCTTGCTTCAATCCAGTATTTTATAGTTTCATTCAGTTTCCAACACTCCTAAAATAACACCAACAAACTTTACACTTTCCTTACGGCTTATTTCATAACAAATCCTTTGCCGCTTAACAAAATTAAAAACAAAAAGTTAATTTCTTTTTAATTTTAGATTTAGAACACGCGAACGTGCTGGCCGGTGCGAATGTGAACTGCCAGCCAGATGTAGTACAACAACACATGGTTGGCGCACTGCCATAGTCTGGCCAGCTTGTATTGGCGTAAGCATGCGCTGAGTCGATGTGGAATTTGTTACCTTACACTTGCTTTGTTAACAGCTTGCGTGCAATATCAGCAGCGGTAATATAGAGAGTATTAGGTAGACGATTAAGTACAGAGTAGACATGTGGTACGTTAAGGTACACCTTACCACCAGGTGTACCTTGTCACTCAGTCTTTATGTATCAATAATTTAGTTATTCGATGAAAACACAATTTTAGTTAGTTTTAGTCTCATTCGAATGCATTCAATATCATAAGTCGGCTTTATTATAACGCCTGTTATGAGGCAATCCAAAGTTCCAAAATCAGATACGTTTTGAACTCTACAAAAGCTCTATAGACTCAGCTCAAGTTAAGTTCAAGCACAGTCAATACGCAGGAGTACAACTGCAGTACTTACTTTCTTTCTTTCAACACATGCAAAAATAGGCTTTTAGCACTAGTTTAAAACAGCTTCATTTTAGTCAACGTAAAAGTTGTAACATAGGATAAAAAGTCATCGTAGTGTTGATGTAACTTTGTTCGTTTTAACCGAAAGTTCGGATGGTAGATAGCGCAGTGCGGCAAAAGCGTAGGAATATTGACCAATCAGCGGCGTTTCCAGCTCCAGCTGGTTGGTGTATTGACCAATTGCAGGTGACTTTCGTTTCAAGGCCAAGGTGAAAATTGGCACAGTTTCTTTATGTACGAGGTCGTTGCCTTGGTTGGTAAGCTTAAGCTTTAATCTAAAAGATCTAGAATTACGATCGTCATTAAAATAACATTGATGTCGCGTTAGTCTGGGTAATATAGATGATGGTACTTTTTGCATGTAAATTTAGATTGCAATGGTTGTGCAAGGTATATTTTATATTTAAAACAAAGTAAGATCACATTAAAATTGTAAACGTGAAAATATAATTGGATGTTCAGATGTTTGCATGTTTGCTTTCACGCCTAAACTACTGGACCGATTTATAGAGATAGTTTGTACCCTGGATTAATCCAAAAAAAAGGTAAAAAGTATACTGTGTTAACACAGTATACTTTTTACCGGAAAAGCCGTATTCCCAGGGAAAAATCTTACATAACGCGAGCGTAGCCGCGGCCGGACCGCTAGCATATAATATTTTTTTCAATTGAGTTTTATTTTATTAGGCATTTTATGTACACCTTCGTATAGCTAATCCGTCGAATCCCAGAATCTGCCGAATCCACGAGTCTGCCCTACACCAAAAAAAGGTTTTTTTTTTCTACGTAAGTACAAAATAAGTATTATAAATTTTGATTTGGTTTTTATGAGGGAATAGCCTTAATTTTTATTTATTTAGTTTTGTTTCCAACATTAGAGCCGATAGAGCCCTGTAAGTATATAGCAAACCATCCATCACTATTTATTTGTTCATGATATTCAGTTATTTTATTTTAATATCTCCTGGCTTTTACTCTTGCACTGCACCTGTTTTCTTTATAAATATCCTCTCCCCAAAGGTTGCCTGGAAGAGATCGCTGCAAGCGATAAGGTCGCCTTTGCGCACCTAATTAACCTGTACCTCACTGCTTGTATGTTACTTTTGTGTGCAATAAATTGTGTTTTTTTGCTTGCTTGTGTTTTTTCATATACCCTACGGCTTAGCCCCGTTTCAACCAAACGCACGAAGTTAAATCATGGGAATTATTTTAGTCCTGTAATTTCCTCTTGGATGTTTTCTTTTTCGTCTCTGTTCACAGACTGAACACTATCCGAGAGGTTTTGCGTTACCTATTCAACCGAATAATTCGTGTGTTAACTTGTAGAGTAACTATGTCAGATAAATAAATTATGTTGATCAAACCGAAACCGGTACCCATCTGCTTATCATTATAAACCGAACTACTGCTACCAAAGGATATTTTATTCTACAAGTGTTATTGATGATGGTCTTGCTTGACCTTTAGAAAATGTGAACTTTTTTCCTTTATGCCAGTATGCTCAGCGGGACCCTCAAAAATCCAGCTTCCAGATCATAACAAATAAAAAATTGCCTAGGTAAGCTGGATTTTAAATAGAAGGAAACACGCGTAAATTACAGGTGCTATAAAATAAAAAAAACGACATTCTTACAGACTATTTTTTGTCCCTAGTATGTTGGCAAATAAAAATAATATAAATATATTGCTTCCCCAGAGTAAATCGATCAGCTGGCCGCGCGGTTTTGTATGAACGGGCCACATTTTTTTTGTCATTTACAGCCCACGTTTCTTGGGGAAAGTTGTTCAGTTTAATGGACTGAACACCCCCTTTAACAAATATCAACCAGTGAAGAATTCTGTCTGAACTAAACTCCGTCCAATCCGGAATCTATCCAAAGTGGATAAGGGTGAAATTTCACGGTTTATATAAGGTTTATAATAGTCAATTCACAGGGTCCGTGCCGTGGTCCCACCGATTTCCCCTCTAACTTCTAAGCTTAAAGTTACAAAACTATCAAAAATATTTTTAAAATCACAATAATACCTATTTGAAATTCAATTGATACCAACTCGATCCCGTTATTCGTCTCAAACTATTCAGATGCAAGGTCCCGCGGGTTATGGACATCTTATTTAGGACTTAAAGTTATTTCCAGACACCACAGATTAAATTATTATGATGATACTGAGACTTGTTTTATATAACTGTGTGTGTCTATTTATGGACCTTATTCAGTCATATTTACTAACCGGTACTATTATGTATTCTCTGCCTGTACTGTACGAGTGTTTGAATAATATTTGCCAAATGTTAAGAGGTATTCCGTGCAAACCTATAATTTTATTCTTAGTACGTGTTCTCTTGGTTTTTCCTTGTATCTATAAAATAGTGAAACCGAGCGTGTTAGGAACGAGAGACTGTATGTATGTACGCGGAACCCTGTCTCCGCTGCTTACTTGAGAAGCATCAGCTTGGTTATTGAACTTGGAACCAAGTCAAATATTCTTTCAGGGTAAGCAGGCACGCTATCAGCAAAAAAAATGTACATCGGAATACAACGCGTAAAAGCGATGGCAAAGAGGTTCTTAATGAAACAGCCAGGTTCGTTTGTGACGAATAGTTTATTGCAAGTTTCATAGCCTCGTGTCATCCCACCACTGCAGGCGACTCCTCGGAGATTCTCTTCTCTCTGCAATAAAAAGCAACTAAATTGATTTTACTGAAAACATGCAGTTCTCTGGGAGATAGAAAGGGGCAAATTCTTTTCACAATCTTTTCCCTAATTTTAGGCTGATCATCATCATCGTGTGGGTTGTAAGGCCGCCAACCGACCTCACAAACCCTGGTGTCAGTGTTATAGAGCCGCCAAGGCCACTGACTTGGCTCATGTAACGACTAGATAGTTAGCTGGGACCAACGGCTTAATGTGCCTTTCAAAGCACGGAGTCTTCTTTCTTTTCGGACAATCAGGTGATACAGCCTGCAATGTCCTAACCAAACTGGGAAAAGTCTCACAAAGAAATTTTTGCTTGACAGTGTCCCCATAATTTCAGGCTGAAATCCCGTTATTATTAGCCTGTACCGGGGGATCAAGCACACCCCGAATTAGGGCGATCAGGCTTTAGTCAACCACGCCAGCCCAATGCGAATTGTTCGACTTCCAACACAATTTTTCAATTTATTCGCAGGAGTGCGCAGGTATCCTCATGATGTTTTTCTTCACCGCAACGTAAGAGCGTCGAATAAACGTATATATGAATTTGAAATTCGTAAACACATTGGTATTGAGCTCGCGTCTTCAAATGGAAGACAGCGGCCATAACCAACACATCAACAACGATGAAGTAGGTCTCTCTTTTATTACTATAGGTTATAGGCTAGTAGTTGAATTCTACTAACCTTTGATGAGGCCTGCTGTTCATCAGTCCCTCCCAGTCCTCCATGGTCTGAGGCATGGGCTTCCCCATGGTCTCAGGGAGGAACAATGCCATTCCTCCACCAAGGATGCCGATAACAGCCACCAAGATCATTGGCAGGCCTTCCCATGCTCGTTCCTGGACGAATTCAAGGCACACGTTTATCATTTGGGTAAAAGCATATATTTTATTACTGATTTGGTTGGAAAACATTTAACACTAATCGAAAGATCAATTTTTGTGAGAGAGGATTTTAAACACTGAACTTGTCATATAATTAGAAATCTATTTTGACTAATGGCCACGTCTCCTCATTTACTTTTCCCTTTGGGCAATGGGCTTTCCAAGGAGAAAAGTAAAGGATTTTTGCTGATGAGTTTCTGAAGACTGGTGGGAAGTTTTGAAGATTCTTATGATCAGATCAAGTCATATTGTGGGGTTAGTATTGGAGAATAGGTTTCTATTGTCATTCTGACGGATGTGTTATTGTATCATGGCCATGTTGTTTTGGTTCGAATACGAGGAAGTTTGCGTTACATACAATATTTGCATATTCTAATAAGAGGTCATGATTTATTATGAAAACATTCACATGGTGTGTAGAGTAATATTGGATAATCTGGACCAGCAACCTTAGCTGTTAACTATAGCCAGCAACATGGCTTAAGAAACGTAGTGGTTATATTCTCTTTGGGCTTAAGAAGAGAAAACAGAATGTATAGCATAGATGTATAGCAAGGAGGATTTAGTTTAGTTAGCCATCCCTGAAAAACAACTCAATGCTCGAACTGGTTCTATCCGTTGGATCACAGAGATTGACTTCAAAAATTAAAATCTTTGAAACGGTAAGCCAAGTAGTAGAGCGTCCAGCTTTCGTTCTGGAGATACAGGGTTCATATCCTAGCGGACACAGTGGCAAACAAAATAAGAGGCGGGTTTACGCGCACGGTGCAGTCTAAACACGCTCCACCTACGTCGTAGGTGCATAGCTGGCGTCGTGTCAAACCGCTTGACTTCAGAATCTCTACCAGAATATGAAACCAGCATAAAGAGAGCTGAACACTTACCGTTCAGCTACAGAGCCTGTATTAGTTGCTTTTCAACCAAAACCTATAGATCCGATCATGTGCAAGTTTTGGACACCTACAGAGAATGTTACTTACAGAGTAAACGATGAAAGGAGACAGTGCTACGGCAGCAAAGGCTGCAATGTGCACGAAGGATGCTCCTGACGCGCGCACAGCTGTTGGCATCAGCTCGGGCGTCCATTGGATTACAGCGCCATACGCCATGTTGGTGAAGAACCTGGCTATAGTGGCTAGAACTACTGAAGCTGCTCCTGTAAACGATAGATTGAAATTTTATGGTTTCAGATACAGGTGGCTGGCGCAAGGAAACACGTAATTCTTGGGAAATAGGTTTTTAAACATGAAGGTAGATAAATATAGGTGACAGCCCTGCACGACGACCGTAGATAAAATAAACCGCGCGATATAAACTTGGATACTATTGGCGGCGGTCACTTTATATGTCGTGCGGTTTATTTTATCAACGGTGGTCATGCAGCGGGGGCAGTGGACGATATGTCGCTAGCTTGTTATATGAATAAAATCATCATCATCATTATCATCTACAGCTTAGATACGTCCCTGCCATAGACAGGGCTCGAGCCTGAATTAGGATGATCAAACCACTCGGACAGGACAGGTTATAGCGGATTCTTTGTTACTTTCTTCATAAACCAACAAATTCTTTATTTATAAAAATGCCTCACCTCTTGGCACAAAACCTGTTGCAAAGGCAATGATACCCGCTAACGTCATAGGCAAGAACACCAGTTTGCGTCGGCCGAATCTGCAAACAAATCATCATAGCACTTAATCAATTTACGCTAAAAATATAATAGATAAAATAAAAAAAAAGTGATGATTTTCTATATCTCTATTCTTTTCTTCTCAAGTGATAGGGTAGGGTAAGAAATGAAGAATCATAAATTTATGACATGATACAATATTGGTGCATATGTTTTAATTACAACCGAAACGTGGAATACAAAACAATTGAATGTAATCGTTCACCGATAACTAAAACATCGTAGACAGACAAGCAGGATATTATGCTGACCCTCACAGTAACAAAAGAAGATCGTTACGCTCGTATGACATATGTATGAATGACAGACCCTACAAAATCTTTGACGATACCACTTTACAGTTACATCTAACTTACCTGGACTTTTGACTTTTTTATTTTATTTAGACTTTATGTGTGGTGACCCGCCGTGTGGTGACGGCAGAGTAGAATACATTGGTCACCAACCCCTACTATTCCCGTGGGTGTCGTAAGAGGCGACTTAGGGACTACACATTGAACAGGGAACGGGCAGCAGCGCTCTCTGATACAGTAACCTTTTACTCTGCGATCTCCAACCCGCCTGCCAAGCGTGGAGATTATGGCAAAACCAAACACTCAAGTGGAGGAGGCTCATAGTCCAGCAGTGGACTGTACGCGCCGTTGATGATGATGATGAGACTTTATGTTAGGTACTTTGATTGATACTATTCACATGTCTCTTGAATGAAAGCTCTATTTATTAACAGCACTATGGGATATTATTTACGCTACTAAGCGACATAGAACTTACTTGCCACCGTAGCTACATCCCCAACTATACAACAAAGGAAAATGCAGCAAATTATCAGCCAACAACAACCGTTGCCTTCATGACTCACCTGTCCAACAGCACCGCCAGCAAAGCAATGCTCGGTATTTCAGAGACTGACATGACTGTGAAGGTGACGAAGAAATCCAGTCCCAGGGTCTCGGACATGCGCGCGAGGGTGTCGAACACCACGGCCACGGCCATGAACGCCAGCACTAGGAAGACCAACACGAAGCGGAGAGACGGCTTCTTGAACAGGACAAGGATGCTCTCGTCTTTTGGTTCCTTCGTTGTTTTCGCAATTAGCTGGAAGAGCAAGAAAGAAGATTGGAAATCAATCATTTTGGGACATTAAATTATAATAGTTGCTGTGTGCTCTCGTCACAGAGTTTAATACCTACATTTCGTACTACAGGTTTTCCAAAGTAATGTACATTCAATTCACGTCCAAAGGGGATGTTAAACCGCGTGTTTTTATACTTTTTTAAATTAATATTTTTATTACCAAGTATTTGTCTCCGTGAACTTTTATCTACGTATTTGACTCCTTCAAATACAAGAAAGAATGACTTCTTCCACGTGAAATATTTATGAACGCCTGAGACCTAATTCCCTGTTCACCCTACTCACGTATTAAAATGAGTTTTGTACTTACCACAAAGTCATCCATTACTTCTTGAGGGATTTTCCTTCCATTTATTTTCTCGAATCGCCGCAGAATTTGTTCAGCTTGCTCTATTTTGTTTTTTGAGACTAGCCATCTGGAAACAACTAATTTATATTCAGTTTATGTATGATAGGAATGGATTTTTCATGCTACATGTTCTACTCAGGATCGTGGGCTATCTTTAGATGTAGCAGGATAAAAGCCTTGTTCAATCATGCAGTGATTGGTTCTGCAAAGATAAAAATAATTTTACAATTAAAATTAATTTTACAAATAATGATTCGACGTCAAAGATATCATGGATGGTGCAATGAAGAACATCAATAATCTCCGTATAAAGTTACTTTGTCTATTTTTTGTGTCATTTCTATATCGTAAGTAGTAATAGGTTCCAAAATTAGGCAAAATTATCTGGATTAGCTGATGATAAAGTAAGTAAAATCGTAAATAGACAACCTTGTGCTCTCAGGAACCAAACATGGCGCAAGTAAGACAATAAGCATGGGTGCCGAGATGGCCAGTGTGAAGAAACGCCAATCGTTGATCCACAACGCTATCCAAGGCAAAATAAGGCAGCCCGTCCCAAAGTAAAAAGCGATGGAAAAATTCGCCACCCAGGTACGGTGCTTCACCCCGACGTATTCCAACACTGTCAAAACAAATACAATGGTTATTATCTTTATCAACATAATATCGTGTATGTAGGTAAGCTTGAAGAAAGACCTACATCTGACTGGCGTCATCATTTTTGAGTCCCCAGTGACTTCTGATCACTCATGACTCATGTAGCTACTCAACTAAACTACGTGTAAATTCTCCCTCTTACTTACCAAGAATGTAAAGCATTAGGAAAAGACTATCGCAGGACATCCCGACGATGAACCGGCAAATAGAGAAGTCCCAAAACCCAGACGTGAACATTGACGCCACACCTCCTATGCAGCCAAAAAGATTAGCCACTGCAAATAATATGAAAAATATCTCTGATGATAATGTAGGTCGGATTTATGTTGAAATCTTGACATTCGAATCTTGAACCAACTTGGGTTGTTTATAGTATCGTAATAGTATCGTAAAGATAACATCTGATATCATATCCCTCAAATATTATTTTCTTATCTTCAGTCATTAAGATTTCGAAGGGATCGACAAGATTTATTTTAATTTTATTTAAGGAACTTACAAACAAGCGCGGTTACTCTCCCGAACTTATCAGCGAGGATTCCACAAAGAATTCCACCAAAGATAGAACCCAGGAAGTTGATAGCTTGGGACATCGGCACCAGGTATGCTCGACTGCAAACCCACTCCCGCTGGAACACACATTGTATTTTCAAGCACTATGTATTACAGTAGCTAGCACGTGTGGCTGGAGGTTTGCACTACGAAACTGCCCCTCCCTACTGCTATAGGATAAAAGCGGCCTCAAGGTCAAAGTGTCCAGGCGTATGAGCTGGCTATTATACATTAAATAAAAATAGAATTAAGCTCGTAATGAATGACAATGGTAAGTCGAAACAAAACACTACAACAACAAGATATCAATTGAGTCCTGCCCACAATAAACAAAGAACTTTATCATCAGAAAATATACGAGTCTTCGTTCTACTTTGACTCTACTTAGGTTAGAAATGGATCATAGACTTCTTATACTTTAGTTAGACCTTAATTAAGTACTAACCACGATACTTAGGTCCAAAAAGGAACAATCTAAACTGTTGACCAAATTAATCTGACTAACTATCCTCTTGTACTCACCTCACTAACTACAGTAGGATACAGGATGTCATCAAAAAGAAACTCCCAGCCATTCTGACAGGGAACAGTTGGAGTGCCAGGGTCAGGTGGCATCAAGGACTCCAGAACAAGGGTCCAGTTGGCGTCAAACATGTTGCAGTGGTCGTACTCGTCGGCAGACCCTCCAGGGATAGACAGGCTTCGTCTAAAACACATTTTAAACAAATGCTGTAAGTCTTAATGGATATCCACCATCATATCTAAGAGAGCTTGTGCTACAGCGGTAACTGTGCTATTTCATATTTCACATTGTGCGCACTGTTTGTTAACCTAAATAAATAACATAAAATATTTCAAATGTTAAGCAAACGCTAGTCTAGACCATCTGGTCTAGCCATCTGGCTAGCCAATTACCTCAGATGGGACGTCTATAGGCTTCTACTATCGCAGATCATTAAGTTAGGTCAGAAATTATTCCACGATTTTAAAACAAGACTTCCTATGACATCCATTCATCCACAAACCTTAATTCGGCACCAAGCCCCGCCAGCTCCGGCACCAAACACCAATGCTCCTGAGGAGTGGCTGTCATGAACATCTGGCCAAAGTAAACGAACGCCCAGGAGACTCCGAAAGGCATCATGGCGACGAAAAGCAGCCGCTGATATGTCCCCATCTCCCCCACATGGCTGATGATGTTCTCTAAGGCCGAGCTGATGTCTGTCGGCTTCTCTGGTCTTTTAGCAAACTGGAATCAGCAAGTTAGGTGTAAGTAGTTGAATAATCTTTTTTCTCCCCTAGCCACGTGGTACTACCATGCCACAGGATTTTGTTTCTTTCCCAAGACACAACCACTACTCATTGGCTACTGTCATGTGGCTCAAAATTAATAGTCTCCGTATTATGGCTGCTTTAAATTCTAGGTTATTCTTCAAGGGCTTAAGGCAACCCACAACACAGTCCTTCCTTTTTTTCTTCATTGTGTGGGTTAAGTAAGGTCGACACCCAGCCTCACAAGCCCTTTGGCCGCTTTATAACACTGATACAGGCTATAAAGCCGCTTAAGGGTACTGAAATGGCCCGTTTAATGACTTGATAGTAGCCGGGAACAACGGCTTAACGTGCCTTCCAAAACACGGAATCATTTTTCTTTTAGGACAATCAGGTGATTCAGCCTGCAGAGTCCTCACCAAACTGGGGAAAGCCCACAAAGAGATTTTTGGTTGACAGTGTCCCTTGGACGAATTAATTCGTCCAAGCTGTGTCCCCACGGGGATTCGAACCCGGAAGCACCTTAATAAATAGGCTAGGCTAATAAATAGGCTAAATCTCGACCACTTGTCCACGGAGGCTGTTA
The DNA here is from genome assembly GCA_951230895.1 of Carpatolechia fugitivella. Lineage (NCBI taxonomy): Eukaryota > Metazoa > Arthropoda > Insecta > Lepidoptera > Gelechiidae > Carpatolechia > Carpatolechia fugitivella. The sequence continues at coordinate 3,000,792 of OX579649.1, forward strand.
GGATTGGCAGCACGCTGAGTTTTATTATATATCACAGCTAGATATAATCATATCTATATTTTTATTAAAATCAATACAATAGGTGACTAAAAATTATTTGGGCCAGTTTAAAATCTGCATCCACTCTGTCATGTAATAGAAAGAAAAAAAAACAAACTTACCTCATTTTCGCTTTTACTGTCTTTCTTAGCTAATTCCATTATGAGTTCTTATTCGTCACAATTTATTTATCAATTTCTTTTTTAATCTTAATTCATCCAACCGATTTGTAGGCCTAGTGCTCTACGTCGACGCTATCGCGTAGTAACACGCCTAAATTATTACTGATTAAGAATACAATTAATATTTACTTTAATCACTGATTATTCTCGTGGCCGTGAAAACTTGCAAATTATGCGATAAAATATTATTCCGATTAATGTTAGATAAAAATGGAGTATTTTAAGTAAAGTTTTATTTAAGTAAGTACCTAATAAGTAGGTACCTACCTCATCTTCTTAACCTTATTTAGCCCAGACAGGGTAAAGACCTCCGTCTTCTTCCTATCCTGGGCTTCCTTAGCCCAATTTTTTGAAAAGCAGTCGAGCTCACCATGTCTTACGAGGTCGTTCATGATTCCGCCTGGTTGTCTGTTTATTATTATTATTATTATTATTTATTAAAAAAGATACACCATCGACCCATATGTAACATATTCGATATTTTGCCCTTATGTAACATACGTACATAATTAAGTACCATGTCGATTAAAAAGCTCAGAAATAATTGAAATCCTCTCTCAGAAGCATCTAAAAAAATCTCTTTTAGGTGCTTCTGAGCATGAAGGCATTTTCTAGCTAACCATCTGCAAATAGTTGTTTAGGTAAGTGGAATAACTTTATTATTTATTATTCATACATTTATCTTCACGTCATTTTCAATGAAAAGATCCTTCCATGTAATTTCCATGTATTACAGTTCATGTATTATTAGGGCAAAGATTGTGAAAACTTATTGCGAGTAGTAAAATTACAGGCGTATTTATTGTACCTCCACCTGAACCTCAGAGGCTTCCGTACTCTTCACTCCATTTAATACTTTAATATGATAATGAATTTAATGCACGTAAAAATAATTTTAGGTATATTTTAATTTATTATGAAAAAAGTACATAAAATAGCTGATGCTGAATGAAGTTTTAGAACGAACTCTAGTCATTTGATTTTGACAGAAATTTCGAGTTTGACATTTCATTTGCATGACGACTTTTTCGCGAGGAAATGATTCAGTCGTAGTTATTTCGTTTGTGCTATATTTCCCTTATTAAATTGTTATTATTCAGTGTGACATTAACAAAAATACTCTTACTTAATCAACTGCTAGCGGAACCAGGAAATTGTTTTTAGTGTAAGTATTGAATAACCGAATAAGTTGTGTTTGCTTGTGTGTGAAAAGGATACGATATTTTTGTTGTGGACATGTTAAAAATGGAGATATTATTGTTGTTTCAATATGCTACGAAGGTCGTACGTGTGTCTCGGCTAATAATTCGATTAACAAGCGAGATCTGGCCCATATAACGCTACGAACCTTTACACATTCTACGTTCCCTTATTACTTCTATTCATGTCAGAAATTAGAACCATTTGTTTTGATTACGACACTCATCTTTGTTATCATTGCAAAACTCGTTTTCGTTTAGGGAAAATGGCATGCTATGAGGATGGTAATCTGTCACTGAATGTTTGCAAACCACTGATGTGGATCATTGGTTTATTCAGCATGACTGCGAATGATCCAGAGGGCGTTAAACCCGCTTTGTTTAACAAAGCCACAGAATTGATGAGCTTGTTTGTATGGACCAGTTTATGAAGCAGTCTCACATCACCTGTGCAAATACTTTTATTGCATTTATGATCTTTTGCCAACCTTTTTAGGTTTTAACTACCCTTATTGCTTGCTAACATAAGATTAGATTTTTGCTATAGTATTATATTGTAACTATTGAATTGGAACTCATAAACTTCTGTTACATCAACAGTACCAGGTATTCCACTAAAGAATGTCTATTATATTGATGTTGTTTTTTTGTACTATTCATACCACACTTTTTGAATGACAAAGAAGTTCGAACATTTTTGTATGGAGACTGGCCTACATAAAGTTGCAAGTACATAAAAAGTGACATTTTGGTGTACATCTATAAAACATATGCCAATCGATAGATAAAATTATTACAAACAACAAATACTCTTTGACAAAATGTCGTAAATGATATACTTTCTGAGTTATTTTGGTTTGAAAACATAAACATAGTTAAAATAAAATCTCCATTTAAATTGATTTAAAGGTACAATATCAACATTTTAAAGCATCCCACGCCACTACTAGTATTAATTTTGATTTTCGTGATAATAAAATAATGGGATAAGGTATAAATAATAATAATAGGATATCATAATAAGTTATTTATTTATTATTTTTATGATTTAGTCATAATTAACTAAATATGAAATAAAGTAGAATTCTTTAAAAATGATAGCACATTACATGGAAACGGGATATTTAGCTAGGTGATATTTTTTGTACATAAACATACATTAATTACTATAATTTGCATAAGATTTTTAGCATTATTACCCATTTCACAATTGTAATCTATATGTAAATTATGTTGGAGTCAGTTGATTCTTTAAAAACACATCAATTTTTTTATATAATAATATACTTATGTAACTCAGATTTACCTTTTCCTAGCATTTAAGTTTGATTAAAAACAGTCTTCTTTTCGGTTTTTGCTGTTATAGATGAAGTGTACGGGGCTGTATTCACTAGGATAAAAAATACGAAAAAGGTTACATAAATAAAAAGATATTTCAAAGTACGCACATGATATGGATGGACTTATGAATCCGACTGACTGTACGTACACATTTATTTTATTTGTAAGTATTATTATTATTTTATACATTTGACTGTCATGATATTTTGTACATACATACTTGCTTAAACCAGCTGATTTTGTAAATACACATGCAGTGATTTGTACTTTGATAAACAATACTAACTCATAACTTGATGCAAAGCAAGTAAAAAAGGATGTATAGTTAAACTTATCACATGTTGTATAACATGCTGATCGATATCAGATCCCGTTTTTATGTGATGTGCTATCATTTTACTTTATTTAATATTTAGTTATAACTAAATCATAAAAAAAAACTTATTATGATAGTATACTTATTATCCCATTATTTTATTATCACGAGAATCCAATTTAATACCAGTAGTGATGTGGGATGCTTTAAAATGTTAAGTTTGTACCTTTAAATCAATTTAAATGGAGATTTTATTTTAATCATTTTTATATTTTCAAACCGAAATAACTCAGAAAGTATATCATTTACGACATTTTGTCAAAGAGTATTTGTTGTTTATAATAATTTTATCTATCAATTGGCATATGTTTTATAGATGTACACCAAAATGTCACTTTTTATGTACTTGCAACTTTAGGTAGGCCAGAGGTTCGATGCTCTTAAAGTAACAGTCAAGTAGGTGCATACTATACACCCATTATAAATGCCCATTGGGTTGTAAATAAATAATGCACACCTACCTAAGTTAGTCAAAAAAATACAATTTCTTACACTAAAATATCTGAAATTTACTGTTTATGGAGACAAAAATAGTTCTGGGCATATATGGGTATTCATATCAACATCAAACATTGTTTATTTGTAATAGGTACATCCATATCTATCTATTCAAGCATAATGAAATTATGCAAGAAAATATCTACATTACACACATGCTCGGACATTTTATAATCTTTTATAATCTATCAATTTTGTAGCCAGCAGTGTAAGCTAGTTATATATTACTTATATTAGTGAATGACAAGTGACCGTGTTTAATATCCCAATAATAATTACCATTCATTCGCAAAGAAGAAGCAGAGTGAAATAATATTGGGAAGACAAAGAGTTCACTAAGTTTTGCCTTGTGTTGAACTGTACAAGTAGATGTTAATAATATTGGGAAGACAAAGGGTTCACTAAGTTTTGCCTTGTGTTGAACTGTACAAGTAGATGTTAATAATATTGGGAAGACAAAGGGTTCACTAAGTTTTGCCTTGTGTTGAACTGTACAAGTAGATGTTAATAATATTGGGAAGACAAAGGGTTCACTAAGTTTTGCCTTGTGTTGAACTGTACAAGTAGATGTTAATAATATTGGGAAGACAAAGGGTTCACTAAGTTTTGCCTTGTGTTGAACTGTACAAGTAGATGTTAAAAAAAATATAAGATGGCTTTGCCACACATTATGTAGCCAGTATAAAAGAGTTCATACCGTAAGAATCAAGTCAGTACATGGTACTGCTTTTTAATGTCTGTCAAGTTTAAATTGAGACTGCTACACTGCTAAGGACCATTTTTTCCTTTTTTTTATTCATCATCATTCATAAAAATATTCCTTTATTAGTCAAACAATAATAAACAAGGCGGGACTAGCTTAATTCCAACACAAGTCGATTCATAATATTTTTTATAAACATGGGTATATCAGGTTTGCCTACCAAAATTATGAATAACATCTTCAACAGGAAGAAAAAAAAATTATAGCCTACAAAAAGGACAATAATGATGGAACTAAAGTAATCAACGTTAACACTACAATAAAATCGGCCAAGCATGTGTCGGGCCACGCATAGTGTAGGGTTCCGTAGTTGTCCAATACTACTTAGGTACCTACCTGTTTAAGACAGTTAACATTCATCAGAATATATTTCTATGATATTTGTAGTACCAAATTTCTTACTTGTACAAGTACATTTTATAAGTTGGTCTATTATTCGATAACCTGTAAAGCCTACTTGATGTTTATACTTTTCCTTTTAAATACGTCATATACACTACTACCGTGAATTTTTTCACATTTCCAAATACAACGGTTTTGCTGGTAGGCGGGGGGGGGGGTTTAATTCTGATGAATTCAGCTTGCTCGATAGGTTGGTAAAAGTCGAACTTGTTGGTGAGGCGAATGGTAATGAAAAAAAAATGTTTGTTCTTACAAACAAATGGCAAGTGACTCCCGGTAAGCTTGAAAAAACCTGTGTTGGGTGGGAGGCACTGCTCTTCTTAACTGATGATAAACTGGTAATGGTTTTAGTTAACAGTTTGTACAGTTGAGGTAGCAAACTTATTGGGCGATAGTTGTTCAAATCCGCTTTATTTCCTTTTTTAAATAGTAGGATTACATTAGAACATTCACTAAGGCCTACAATCGCTCTAATTCAGAGTAGGCTCGAGCCCCTCGGTGGGGACGTATATGAGCTGTTGATGACTTGGCAGATGATTCAGTGCTTCGGAAAGCACGGAAAATAGTCGTTATATGAGAGGCCTTTAGCGAAATCTGTAACACAGGGCTTGTGAGGTCGGCAGTTGCCACCATTCATACCTTTAAGAAGAGGCGTGACGCGTACGGTCGAACGCACATGTGCAAATACATTTTAGGCCTGCCTAATTTGAGAACAATGGCGTTTAGTTCTTACGATTTGTTTGTTTGTTGTTGGCATAATCTGTCTTTGCCCTGTGCTGTGTTGTTATATTCAAGGCAAATGTAAACACAAATACTTTGTGACTTCATCGTCATTAGAGGCTTTGCCGCGGAGAAGCCTAGTTAAACGTTTTTAACTTGTTGGTGTCTTACTCACAACAGCCTTCTTTTCTTTTTCCTGAAAAATCTAATAGGGGATCGGGCTGTTCCTAAATTTACCATATTTTATATGAATTATTTTTAATATATAGATTAGTAGCAGACGATTCGCGAAAAAAAAAACAGAATTTGTTGAAAAACGAATTTACAGTGATTTTTTAAAGTTTCAATATGTCTGTCTCTTTCAAAAACGATTTTTTGTATGGAGATTATATGGCGTTACTAACAAATGACGTCACAAGTGGGTATGTGCCTCTCTGTCTAACCTTGAATTTCAAACCTTTATAACTCGGTAAATTTTAAAGATAGAGCAAAAATTATTTTAGAGTTCGATAGCAGAAACTAAGAAGTTTGGATTTATAAAATTTAAAAAAAGTAGTCCGATACCCTATTGCTCTGCATATCAAAGTAGTAGTACAGCAGAAGCGATCTCCTAACTCCTTATAAAGTCTCGCCCTCATACAAGAATGGACCTAAACCCAGGACACCGAGTCGAAGAGTCAACGATCTTCACGAAACATTTTGAAACGCCGCCACCTACCATGTAATTAAGGGATCCGCACAAGGATGCGGCAATCAGGAAGATTCATATCATGTGGTTCGAAAGGTCGATCAACAACCTTACAAACCCTGGTGTCAGTGTTCTTAATCTTATTTTTATGGCGTTTCACTATGTAGTATTTCGCCAGTATCAAGTGGTTTTGTTAAGTAAGTAGCTTGAGGAACAACTTCGTAGATAAGATAGTTGGGACAGGAGCAACAGGTTGAACGTGTTTTCCTAATTAATTCGCACAATCAGATGATTTAGCCTGCAATGTGCTGACTTACCTCCCAAGACTCAAACCCAGAATCTCTGGACAAGCAAGAGCCGAACGCTCTGACCTGACCCTAGACCTAATGAGACTGTGAACTAGTGGCGGGAAACGATTCTTCGTCATTATGAATAAATTAACATCGTTATTGTTTTAAATAATCCGTTTAGTTATTAGAGCGGTTTTGCTAATATTAATTATACTATACCTAATTACGACGAATTTAGCTAAGTTTATTTATTAGTAATACATTTTGCTCGCCTGGTTCCTGGTGCTTTCATTATTTTGTGTACTTTTTAAATACTTTATATATTATGTGCGCACGATACAAAATGTTGCCTAGTTTTTTATTGGATAAGGGAAATTAAGTTGGCCCCTCAATTAGAGCTACGCCTGCAACTGATCTTACAATCATGATATCTGTACTCTTTTAAATTATTCCGCTTTAGTCATTGAAGTAACCGCCATTTTTCTCAATTTTCCGCCACGCTGACACGCTGCTGATTAGACTAAGAACAATGATCTATCACTTAAGTATATTTCATTCATTCATTCACTTTAAGAACACTAACGATTCGTCCGCGTAGTTTTTGTTTTAACTGTGATCCCCTTTTTCCCCTTCCTCAACAGCTCAATACGTCCCCACCGAGGGCCTCGTGCCTACGCTGAAGTGGGGTGGATCAGATGCAATCAGGCCATGACTCAATAAATGAATGAATCATTTAACTTTGTGATGTTACATCTCTTAGTTTCCATAGTTCCATTCCATAGTCGACCACGTTGGCCTAGTGCGGGTTGGTCCAATTTATACACTTTGAATTTACTTTAGTAATTAGTGAATTCTCTCCCCAGCTGTGAAGAATGCAGCCTCAGCCGCCTACGATCCAGTAGGGTTGTTGAGATGTGAGCGAGGCTATCACTTGACAAGATGTGGCCGCTGCTGCCGACCGCGCCGCTGCTGCTGGCCGCCTGCGCATGCGCGAACATCATCATCTACACGCCTGAGGAACCTCACGTGGTGAGTAGTAGCAAGGTTGTTTGTTGGTTGTCCCCGTCAAGTAAAAAATGCTGGAAGAAAGGGATGTGTTTTTGCTTTAAAATAAACACAATCGCCCACCAAAGGAGACGACAGACGACGACGATCGACGACGGTCGGTGACGATTTGGTAGACGACGTACCTAAATGCAAACCAATAGGGTAAGTACTTACATGTGCCATTCTCTTAGGCCACTGTGCGTATTCTAAATACATCGCCTCCACTTCATCTAAAGTTATTTTTATGCGACAAGAGCCAAACCTATTCTACTCTTGAGGTTTTTCCTTCGGTAAAAGGACCCCAAGTGCTAATTCTGTGCTTCAAATCAATCAAATCGACGGCCCGTTACAGTCTACTGCTGATAGTTCAGCCTTTAGTTGAGCCTCCTCCACTTAAGTGTTTGGTTTTGCCATAATCTCCACGCTTGGCAGGAGGGTTGGAGTTCGCAGATTAAAAGGTTACTGTATCAGAGAGCGCTGCTGCCCGTTCCCTGTTCAATGTGTAGTCCCTAAGTCGCCTCTTACGACACCCACGGGAGGAGTAGGGGTAGGGGGCAAAGTATAATTCTGTGCTTGATCTATCCTAAAAATAATAATCCAAATATGGACATAAATGGTTATGTGAGGATCGAACTGACATGAACATGACGCCTTCCGGATGAAAAGCCGCTCAATATACCGACAATGAGGAACTATACGTTAGTTCTATATCAATTATGTGACTGTACGTATATAAACACATCTGTTAACTTGTGAACCCCCGCCACACGCGGTGACACAAGTACCTACTCAATCGTGCTGTGTGTGAGCATGTGATGTGACTCATAGCCATTTACAACCATAACTTCCCCTTACATACTTACTCTATCTATATGCCCTAAGATAGTACATACTTCATAACCAATAAATATGTTTATGTTAAATAATCTCTACTAAGTATTATTACATTACTATAGATCGTTATACCATTTAAGGAGTTTAATAAATTAATGAATTGTTTATTAACTTTTGGATGTTACATTCTTAGGGCGTATTCCGAATCAGACTTTCAGCGCTGTCTGCGATCAGAAAAGCAAAAAAACGTATGAGTTTTGCCTGCTGACAGTAATTCGGAACGCGATTCAACATCAACATCAACACCAACGGCCCGTTACAGTCCACTGCTGGACTATGAGCCTCCTCCACTTAAGTGGAGAATTTTGCCATAATCTCCACGCTTGGCAGGCGGGTTGGAGATCGCAGAGTAAAAGGTTACTGTATCAGAGAGCGCTGCTGCCCGTTCCCTGTTCAATGTGTAGTCCCTAAGTCGCCTCTTACGATACGACACCCACGGGAAAGTAGGGGTTGGTGACAAATGTATTCTACTCTGCCGTCACCACACGGCGTAGAACGCGATTACGGGTGCTTTAATCGATTTCAGCGCGTCTCGGAACGCAGGGTTAGTTTCGTTATTACATTTTTTTTGTTTCTGTTTTGTATGTTTTACTCAGCATTGTCATCACTCTTCGTTTCATAACGTAATACGTGGTAGTGCTGGTACTGCCAGTCTGTCGCCCTACTCCAGGGTAGGCTCGAGCCCCTCGGTGGGGACGTATATGAGCTGTTGATGATGTCTATCTGTACGGGGTGCCTTAATTTTTTCTAGGTACTCTTTTATGTTGTAACTCGATAATTTTTTAGCACACTTTACACAAGTTTACTATTAAGGTCGATAAGATAAACAAAGTGAGCCATATTTATATTAAACGAAAGATTTAGGTCATCAATTCATACAAGATAGCATTTATCTTTGGTCTAATACAAGTTCACATTTATCATGCTAACAGATGTGGCATACATTATTTAATTTAGTTACGTCATTAGCTCGTATAACTTCTGTTTCATTTACCCTAAATTTGGGTGGAAATGCCCTAGCCGCATCAAGATTAAAAAACCATGTAAGAAACAAAGCATTATTTTTATCAGCTGATATACGTCCCCACCAAGGGGCTAGAACCGATCAGGCAATCGGCCACGCAGCCCGTATTTCTTTTTGGTTTCTTCGCGGTTGTGGCACGTTTCCTCACGATGAATTTCTTTAGGTGCTGTAATCAATCAATCAATCAGCCTATTGCAGCCCACTGCTCGACGTAGGCCTCCCCAAGGGCACGCCAAAGCGCTCGATCGCCCGCTTTCCTCATCCAGCCACTGTAAGAACGTCGAATAAATACGCAAACGACGCCTGCTATGCACCTACGACGTAGGTGGAGCGGGTTTAGACTGCCGTGCGCGTAAACCCGCCTCGTAGGTGCAATAATTTCCTATGTAACTGCACGTAGTAGGTGCACTGTTACCAAACGCGTATGCGGCCACCTACCGGGCGTATGGCTGTATTATTGCGTTTTTCTTTTCAGCAGCCAAAGTGTGGGCTACCCTATGTGAACACTATAGCGCCACATTGATAAAAAATCACAACTTAGTGAAAACACAAAATATCAAAAATCTAGACGATCTAATTGTTTCATTAGCCTTTCTGTATTTTTTGAAACGCTAAAACGGCCGTTTTTACGCACTTGTGCTATCTCTTACTACAACGTATAAAGTTTTATAAAGTTAGTTATTTTAAAAAATACTAAAATACCTACACTTCAAATTGATCATACAGATTTTTTATATTTTGTGTTTTCACTATGTTATGATGTTTATCGAAGTGACGCTAGTGTGCAGACAGGTAGCCCCCCCTTAAATATGCCCACCCACGTTTACATACGCGACTTTAAATAAATCAAAACTTGTCTAAGTACACAACCAACATCGCATCAGCGTCATGGGGCCCTCTAATTTCATCAAGGCCGTCTCGGCAATGCAGGCTGGGGGCCGTTTCACGAAGCTACAAGTTACAAATTACAAGTACAATTCGATGTACATTGCGTAGACAATGAGATAAAACTATAAGGGCTTACAGTTTAGGCGAATTGGCTACGCAATGAATATCAAATTGTAACTTGTTACTTGTAAATTGTTGCTTCGTGAAACGGGACCCTGGACAACGCCGCCGGCGCCGACTCCACGTAAACCACGCCCCTTGCGCTTCAATTTATTTTCGAAACAATTAGTGTTATTGATGGGATTAGAACAATTATCCCATTATCTTTCATAGAGAAGTCAGATACTCTGCCGTCACACCACAAACGACGCTCTTTTTAAAATCCACAAACAACGTGTACATTTAATTGTATTAAATTTATTGTGGTCATATTAACAGCCTCCGTGGGCGTGGCCAAGTGGTCGAGATTTCGACGCCCATTACGGAGGTTCCGGGTTTGATTTCTGGTGGGGACACTGTCTTTGTGAGACTTTCTCCAGTTTGGTTAGGACTTTGCAGGCTGAGTCACCTGATTTTCCGAAAAGAAAGATGATTCCGTACTTCGGAAGGCACGTTAAGCCGTGGGTCCCGGCTACTATTTTAGTCCTTACATTAGCCAAGTCAGTGGCCTTTGGCGGCTCTTTAACACTGAAACCAGAGTCTGTGAGGTTGGTTGTCGACCTTACAACCCACACAATGATGATTTAATTTATTTAGTTTTTATTTTACATACGTTTAAAAATTACTCTTATCCTTTCTTATTTATCAGTTTCTCTTAAAATAGTTGACTAGTCCTAGTGTTTTCCTATATACTCCATGTTTAATTATAGAGCAGGTTAACATGCTTTCCAAAACACTAGAGCTAAAAATTAAACTACAAGCGTCATTGTTTTCTAACTTGATAAACTAGTGGCTCTATGAACTGTAGATCTGGCGAGTACTTTAAAAAAAATTGCTTGGGATTTGTGATTTTTTTTACGTTCCAACAAATAATATCATAATATCGTTTTTTTTTATTATATTTAATTGTTTTTTTTTATTGGTTGAGAAATGTAACCTGTTGTACTAATCTATATTTTAAAAATAATTCATAAAATATGGTAAATTCATAAAATATGGTGAACAGTCCGGTCCCCTATTATACCTACTGCCCAGTAATGCCCGAATTATTTTTTTCTCGTGAATATTTGATTTTTCGCTAATTATTTGCTAAATGTATGTAACGGAATTTTTGTGGCCATATGCACTCACATCACATCCTAAAGCATAGTAGGTAATTTTTTAGGCTTTGTATATCTACCTATCTTAGTTTTGTATACTTTTTATTTTTTACAGTGACTTAGTTTTAGTGGAGGAGCGGAGTTTCCCGCCACAAGTAAATTATTTACTTACTGGGAGCTCCTCAAAGATGTTGTGTAATTAAGAATAAGTTACTGAATAAATATTATTATTATTATTATTATATGGACACGCTAGGCATTACTGGGTATATCTGTTTGTTCCACTCTACAGGTCGCGTTTCTCAACCGATTCTCGTGAAATTTTGTGAGCAGGTTCGATAAATTAATAGATTTTGTTGGTCGAGTCAGTTTTTGGAAATTTAAAAAAATGACGGAGTTATGGGGCTTGCCAGCTTACAAGGTCTACCGCTGAGTCTGTTTTCCTCTACACGTCACATTTCTCAACCAATAAAAAAAATACAACAAAATAAGAAAAAAATAAAAACAAAAGTAAAAAATATTTGAGTTAAATTTCGGGGTCGTCGGGGATTTTTGTGGAGAAAAAATAAATATCACAAAAATAAATGTCACAGAGCCACTACACTAGTTTTTAATTTTCGAAATGAATGAAGATTGTTTTCTTTTAACTTTGTAGGTACGTATCTTAGAGATGAGTTAGCTTATCCATCTGGTCTATTCTATATATCTGAGGTATTCTCAGTATTAAACTACGTATATAATAGTTTTCTTACCTTTACCTTTTAGAGATAAACGATAGCTAAGTATTATTTACCTGTTCAAAACATCGATAACGTATCGCATTGGAATATTACCGACACTCGTTGTAATTGCTCGGTGTTAGTGCGTCTTCTACTTTAACTAAATAACTCATGTCTGTGAAATTTATAGAATATTCCTTTGTTTAGAAAATTTTCTTGTTTTGTGGTTTAGTTTAGTTTTAAATTTTCGTCTGGTGAGGAGAATATTTTTATAAATTGTAAAGTTATAATTTTTTACTGATTGGGCATTACTTATAAGTACATTTTTACTGTGTTTTTTTTTTAGAAACATCAATTTTCATTTTACAAATGTACTGTCTTAACTTGATACATACACATTGATTTACTGTCACTCTAAAGTAAATCGTAATATTATGTTAAATATTATCAAGTTTAGCAAGCTATGTGTGCTGTCTGGGGTTATATATCATATTTCACAGACCAAGCCACAGTGACCTAAACCTAGATTAGATCTCGCTAGTTTACCTAAATAATTAATAATAATTAATATTAATAATTTATATTTAGCGAAGCGACGATAATTTTCTCAGCTATTTATTTTTGTTTTTGCATGTGAAATAAAATACAGAGTAGGTATGTACATTCTATTATTGTTTAAATTTTTTGACTTTTAATAGAAGTTGTAGAAAATATGAAATAAAAAACTACCACTTATTTTAAATATTATATACTAGTTCAAATAGTACTTTAAAAATACGTAATATTATTTAATTATTTAGAATATCATTGTATTATTATTTAATTAGTCAATAAAATACAAAGTCAAATACAAGTCACAAAATATCATAGAATATCATTTTGTAGCAAAACTGACACGTTATAGTTAACAACTTTATTCATAATTTAAAACACAAGAATATTCTCTCACACCAGACCACTTATCATATTTTTTAGGATCGAAAGCATTTACCATCGCGTTACATGTCCAACGCAACTGTGGGTGGACCCAACAAAAGCGGCATTGGATGACAACTTACTCTAAAATAGCGGGTTCATGACAATGTGAAGCAACTCAGACTTTTCAAAGTGGCGATGATTTAAGTTGCATGTGTGTCTAAATAATCTAAACAAATGTGACAATCGAGTGATAACGCCTTAAATAGGCGGAAATGTGACAGCAATTGGGCATTGATTTATCGTCAATATTTACCGTCCTTCTGTAAAAAACACGATACAGCTGTCGAGTTTTTCTGCGCTCTTCATATAAAATATCTTCTGAAACGACCAGCCATTCAATATCCGTGTTTTGGACAAGTTCCAAGGATGAAGATGCATTCACGCTTTCCTGTGCACGCCGTGCGGATCATGCAGATAGTGGGGATACAGAACTTCGTTAGTATTCCAAACATCCCCTCTTGTTAAGCAACGATTACACCTGTCCAGATCTAGTGGATAATTCGAATAACATTACTGTATTGGGTCGCACTTTAGGAGCCGTGTGGGGACGGCAGAGTAGAATACATTTGTCACCAACCCCTACTCTTCCCGTGGGTGTCGTAAGAGGCGACTTAGGGACTACACTTTGAACAGGGAACGGGCAGCAGCGCTCTCTGATACAGTAACCTTTTAATCTGCGATCTTCAACCCGCCGCCAAGCGTGGAAATTATGGCAAAACCCTCCACTTAACTGGAGGAGGCTCGTAGTCCAGCAGTGGACTGTGACGGGCCGTTGATGTTGATAACTGCAATAGTAATGGTCGATAGTTAGCATCCTATATTTAAAAAAGTTTAATCGATGCGTAACTCGACCTGACTGAAATGCGTTATCTCTTCGTACTGCGTCGCATTTCTATCTGCTTATAACTATATTACCTACTTTTAATACTTATTACTAATAAATAAATTTACACAAAAATATGCATGCACTGCACACTACATACCGATCTTCATCAGAGCCCCTGAATGTATTTCTCTTTTGCTGTAACTGTAAAGCTGACCAGAAAAATAAAAATCTTACTTTTCTAGACTCATATTATGTACTCTTTGCTGTACTTACATTAAATTTAAGTTCTTAAAGTTGCATTGCATGGAAGAAATTACTATCTCCCAATAAGGCCACCTATCTGTATAAAATTTGTTCAATGTTATGTATTTTCTTTTTTTAACTTGAAAAAATTGTTATATTTGCGCTGCCAGCAACATGGCAATCAATTTATTTTTCTGGTCAGTTTTTCAAGTATGTTTTTATTGTCCAGATAAAAGATGAGTTGCGAGATCTACCGGCGGACTTCGGGCCGGACTTGCCGCTGGAAGGTCTGCGAGGGTTCCTGGTGGTGGGGGAGCCGAGGAACGGCTGCGAAGAGCTCAAGCCTCCGCCATTCTCAGACAACTTCACCAAGTGGATCGTGCTAGTGGCCAGGTCAGTATCCGTTACTAATCTGATGATTTGCATTTAAATATCGATAATTATAAATCCAATCCAATAAAATTACTTCAAAACTAATTTCATTGAGATTGAGAGAAATTTTTGCCAGTAACATTTTGTTTTGTTAGGGGAAAGTTTTTGTTAGTAGAAAATGAGAAAGATCAACATGTTTGGTTGATAAAGGGTTGAAAACATCAGATAATTTTTGTATCAATTCACATGCATTTTTATGAGTCCAACCTTCAAGGAATAAATAATCACAATTATTTTAAAATAAGTTCAGTGTATTGTATAACTTACAAATATTTAAATACAATGTACAAAAACACTGCAAACGCCATAAGTATATTTGAAGCAACTTATTGTGTACTTGGCCATACAAAAAAAAAAAAACTAAATATAAAGCTGACTGACAGATATACCTTTTCTTCATGATAAAAATGGAAATATTAGGTGAACCTAATAACTTATTTGCAAGATAAAATTATAAATTTTTAGGATCCTTTTAAACTGAATGCTTTTATATAAGGAATATTGCATGTCCCAACTAATACTAATTTTATTTTATTGTTAGACAGAGCTATCTTCCTTGAAGAAAATAATTCAGTTTTATGAATTTAACGCTATCTTGGTGTTTCTTACGTTTTTTATTCCATCTTGTATGTATAGTCAGCTTTTTAGATAACTAAGGGCAGTAAATAACAACATTTATTTCGAATCCGGATAGCCAGGTAAGGAAAACAAGTTAGCTCCTTTGAATTCAAATATATCACTATTATCAGTATTACTTTTTAGTTTCTCTATAATTCCCGGTCTGCTAAACTTTATATCGTTCATATGTCCTTGTTTTATCAACCTCACTTTGTCGATAACTTTATTCCTGTAACTAACAGCTATTTTCGAATCTTGCAGTATGTTTGCAAGGGAGTTTAAGTCTTCTGGCAATATTATATTCTCCTCCTCATATTCTACTGCAAGACTTCTTGTATCTTTCGATTTCATAACCAGACTGTGTACATCAACGTTTCTCGCCACATCACTGTATCTGCGTTTCAACTTATTTGCACATGTATGATTATCTGCAGCTGGTTGAATAGTTTTCTGTCCATCTTCATCAAATATTATCTTTGTATTTGGTTTACAGTTGCATCCTTCTTCGGAATTTGAATCTGTGAGGTTAGTTCTATGTGTGCTTGGTATGGAATCTATTGCTTGGACAATATTCTCAAGTTTTGCTCCTAACCTATGAAAGCAGTCATGGAATTCCTTCCTTAGCTCTTCCAAATCTCTTTTTATCTCTTCTAGCTTACTATTAGTGTGTTTCAAGACATTTTCGGAGACGTTTTCCTGCTCTTTATTCTCGATAACCTGTTTATCTTTCATGCAAGGTTTCTTCAATTTCTTTGCGTTTTTCTCGTGTTCTGAGGAGTCATCTTGAGCGGAGCTGTGTGCTGAGCTGGCGTGGTCGCTGGCGGGGACCTCTCTAACGTGGTTTTGGACGATAATGTACTTCTTCGAGTCCAAATGTGGTGTCTTCATCACTGACACTTCCATTGGCGTATCGCCGTCGTCCTGTATCACCATTCTATACAATATTTGTCGTTATCTTTTTAGTTTTTATACAATGGAATAGATGTTCATGAGTTTTATTGACGAAATTCGCGATTTTTACAAATAAATACCACGCGCTTGTCTGCGCACTTATCAAGCAAATTAACATTGACAGTTGTAGTGGTGTAGCCTCACCGCGAAACCGCGATACTTGAGATATCGATTAGGACTCAACCTCGAGTTATCTCAAGATGTTTGTTTTTACCTTAAGATGTTTTTTATTATTATTATAAATATCTTTTATATTATAATGTTTATTTTTATAATTAACTACCTACATAGTAAAAGGGACGGCGCGATTTAAAAAAATTGCCCTCATGATTTTAAAAATAAACAAGAACAAGTTAATACCACAAAAGGAGAAAACGAACAAATATTTTTTTTTAATTATAGTGCCATTTGATATTTAAATAGTTGTTTTTATATCGCCTACTATAAGTTGTCACATCACTATTGAGATGACGTCATGAAGGTTGCTTTCTGAAACCTAGTTCAACGTAAAGTTTAACAATATTTTTGTAGTTTGTTTTGTTTTTCAGATTCAACTGCAGTTTTGAAACCAAGGTCCGCAATGCTCAAAATGCAGGCTATAACTGTACCATCGTGCATAATGTTGGCTCCAGTGACTTAGGTAAGTTATTTTCTACTACTTATATACAGGCTGACAAACTAACTACAAACCCTCTCGGGTAGGTCAGCTCATGAAACTGAACAATTTTTGTGCAATATATTTTTTAAACCCGTTTTTTTTTAACTTTCATACAAATTGCCTCTATCAGCTGATTGCATGAAAAGTTTCTTTTTTAGTTTTTGAGGAACTTCTAGAACAAAAGTTGCTAGGGCTTTTGCGTTATCAACAGCTCATATACGTCCCCACCGAGGGGCTCGCGCCTACCCTGATTCAGGGCGATTAGGCCTTGGTCGATCACGCTGGCCCAGTGCGGTTTGGTCGACTTCACTTCACCTTTAAATTTCTTCGCAGGAGTGTGCAGGTTTCATCACGATGTTTTCCTTCACCGTAAAAGCGTTGAATACACGTTCATATTATTATGAATTCGAAAACATATTGGTACGTGGTGGGGACCGAACCCGCGTCTCCCGGACGGGAGGCAGCGGCCCTAACCATTAGACCACCGACGCTACGCCACGCGACGTTATTTAGTTAAGTTGTATATGCGGGGGAGAAGACTTGCATTAAGTCACTTACTGAACACGCTTGCTTCATCATCATGACTGATCGTCATTGACCGGCGACATCTACGATCAACAATTACAACTAGATAACGGGTCGCATACAAAATCAAAGCTAAATGCTGTCTGCGTCAATATATACTTATACAGCTACAATTGTTTATTAACCAACCGAGACAAACGTTTTAAAACAGTTTTAAGTTCAACCTAATAACAATTCTAATCAACATCAACGGCCCGTTACAGTCCACTGCTGGACTATGAGCCTCCTCCACTTAAGTGTTTGGTTTTGTCATAACCTCCACGCTTGGCAGGCGGGTTGGAGATCGCAGATTAAAAGGTTGCTGTATCAGAGAGCGCTGCTGCCCGTTCCCTGTTCAATGTGTAGTCGCCTCTTACGACACCCACGGGAAGAGTAGGGGTTGATGACAAATGTATTATACTCTGCCGTCACCACACGGCCTCGCCGGCATAAAATCGCAAATCTTCAAAATCTCTTACGACCGTTCGTTTTCTTTTGTTTCAATCGAACTAATTCAAAATAAGACCTCACGCCGCAAGTGACGCGTTATTTACCGATACGGTTTTCTTGCTCCGACCCGATATCTAGTTATAATTGTTGATCGAAGGGCGACATCATAAACCCGTGTTATTAAGCTGCAAAAGGCCTCTGACATGACTCCAGATGTAACAACTATTTCTGTTGATAATAAATAAATATGTGGGGACATCTCACACACGGCCATCTGATCCCAAACTAAGCAGAGCTTGTACTATAGGTATCAGACAGTATATTATATATTACTTAAATAGATAAATACATACTTATCTAGATAAACACATCCAGACAGTCCAGACACAACACAAGGCAAACACAAGTGCTCATCACACGAATGTTTGCCCTGGGCGGGATTCAAACCCGCGACCCTGTGCTTCGAAGTGTTAGAAGGCATAATATAAATACTAGAAATAAAAATAAAATAGCGCAATTCATTCATGGGGAACTGTATTCGCTTCTATAATAAAATACCAGATAATGTTGTAAATCTGTCCGATAGCCAATTTAAAGCTATTATTATTGGCGATAGATTGTTATTATGACTTTATGTATGTATGATTCTTTATTTATTTAATAAATGTACAAAAGATACGAATCCCGTGGAGTTTCTTCTGGCCGTTCTTCTCCACAGAGGGCGTACACTGGTAGTGAACGTGCCATCCATGATAGCTTTGTGACGTTGAAAAATTATTTGTAAAAATCTTAATTCGGATAAAATATTTTTGATTTTTATTTTTAATTTTGGCAGGCTACCAACTAGGATACGCAATAGCCAGGACGGGACCAAAACGTGCCTTCCGAAGCATGGACACATCCTGCTTACATTTGATTGAATGTCATTAAAGATTAAGCTATGATAGGCGACCGGGTTCGATTCCCGATTTGAGTATGTAGTAATCCAGATTTTCCGATCACTAAATCCATGACATGATTTCTTAAAATAGATCTTTCTGTGTTCTATTTCCAGTACTGACCCAACTAAATGGCCCACCTTGTATATCGTATAAAAAAAAGAAAAACTTATATGCACGCTATAGGTTTTTTTTTTTAAATAAGTAACGCGGCGTCACGACAAGTCAAAGATCAACTTTTTTCACTTGTTGATAAAATTCAATATTTAACCTGGGCCCCGTTTCACGAAGCAACAAGTTACTAGTAACAAGTTACAATTTGATATGCATTGCGTAGCCAATTCGCCTAAACTGTATACCCTTATCGTTTTATCTCACTGTCTACGCAATGTACATCGAATTGTACTTGTAATTTGTAACTTGTAGCTTCGTGAAACGGCCCCCTGATTGTCAGACCACTGCGCTCCGCTGCTCTTTCTGCGTTAATCATAACGAGTAGAACACAAATAACTTTTTTTTTACTACAATAGTGATATCAGTATTATAACTGTAAACAACTGTCACAGCTAAAGTACCCGGACAAGTTATACTGATAACTTATATGCGGTAGACATCCCAGTGCAATGTCTGCATTCACGATAACACCGCGGTTTGCAACTCCACTGCCATTTATAAAGAAACATTTTGCCGGCCGTAGATCTTGCTATTTATTTTGAACAAGGAAAAAGCGATTCTTTTTTATGTTTGTGGTTTTACAGATAAATTAAAGTTAACGTCGTGTTTTGTGCTATTATGAATCGATACTGTGGTTATGCTGTAAATAAAATGTTAAAAATTCTGGTCTAGTCTTGGAGACGTATAGTTAGTTTTTGAGGAAGTGTATATCACAACGTACTTAATGGTTTAGCTAACGAAATCAGTGATTACTTATATCTCACACAAGGAAGAAAGAAACTTGTTTTGTTAGACCTACAAAAGAAATTGGTTTAAACGATGCTAAGTGACTTAAAACACTGAATAATTGAGTTATCTACCATTAACGTGACAGTATTTTTTTTTATTTGTTGTTGTGTAACGCAGTTTACTATAAAAATGTGGTCGAAATGTGTTTTGAATGTTCTCATGGACGTACCATTTCATCTCACTGTAAGTTTATTTTATTACTTGCGCATGTCATCCCTAATCCGGGTTCGAATCCCGGTGGGAACAGTCATCAATCAACATCAACAGCTCATATACGCCCCCACCGAGGGGCTCGAGCCTACCCTGAATTAGGGCGATTAGGCCTTAGTCGACCACGCTTGTCCAGTGCGGGTTGGTCGACTTCAGACACAACCTTTTATTTTCTTCGCAGGAGTGTCCTCCAGGTTGCATCACGATGTTTTCCTTCACCGTAAGATCGTCGAATAATCAATTACTTATAGTTTGGATAAGACATTGCAGGCTGAATCATCTGAATGTCCGATAAGAAAGATGATTCCGTGCTTCGGAAGGCACGTTAGCCGCGGGTCTACGAAAGCAGTCGTTACACGAGCCATTGTCAGTAGCCTTCGGTGGCTCTGAGACTAGGGTTTAAATAAATAAATAAATAATAATTTTTTTTTATTCGGAACACCAACAGTCAATTATATAGATTTCGTGAACAGGCAAGTGCTTACAAAGAAGTGTGATTCCCAAAACATAATAATCGTATCCTCCTCCAGGTATAACATAAATGAAGTTATAAAAAATACAACACCAGTCAGTACTATAAAAACTCAAACCGATATTGCACAATTATTTTTAGTCAGCTATTCATTGTTAATACATAAGTTACGCATTTACTACGGTGGACGGTGGTGTTAAAATATAAAGGTATTTATAGTTGAAAAATTAAACATTATAAATTGTTTCATTTAACATTGGAACTCACTAGTAGGCGGTGGTGACGTTACTAAAAATAAATTGTAAACTACACCCCAGTGATGTCACCCAGTGATTTCTTTCTTTTTTTTTCTTTTTTGTGTTCAGGTAACAAACAGTCATACACAAAACTTATTAATAAAAATTAATTTTACAAAGACCTTAGAGTACCCTGATATTAATGAAAAAGCCGTAGAAATAGTCAAGTACTAGCTAAATTAACTAATAAGTTTCGTTGAGGCGCGGTTTATACAGCAGAGACGTGGCGAGGACGTGTGACGGTGGCATAGCGTCGTCCTTGTTGTAAGGAGAAATGTGCCCGCGCCTCCAGGCGACGTCCTGCCACTAGGGGACGCGCCACAGCCACAAAATGGCGCGCCGGACGCTGTTCCTCGTACTATTAAGGTTTATATTGGTGTCGATTCGGCATACGCCCAACTAAACTAAACTTAGTCCTGTCACTTTCTATCATTTTTAATTGAAAAGGGACTTTGACTTCACGAATCTGTCAATTTTAGTGGCGTTTTACTCGTCATGGTGTTAGGTAGGCACTAAAACAAGACTAAATTTGACAGTTAGTCGTGAAGTCATAGACAAAAACAAAACCGATGATCTTCGGTCCCTTTTCAATTAAAAATGATAGAAAGTGACAGGACTAATTTTAGTTTAGTTTAAGTTGGGCGTATGCCGAATCGACACCATTATGTTACTTTGCTTATCCGCCACCGTCACACGTCCTCGCCAAGTCTCTTTTGTATAAAGGGCGTCACCGACGGTTAAGATACGATCTTATAGCACGAGGCAGCCAGCTCTCTCGTCGCCATTCACTTTCACGCAATGCGGGGGTCAAACAAAATGGCGAATCAATCAGTGACCGGCCATTCTGCTTGACCCCCGCTTTGCACACAAAGTGAATGGCGACGAGAGAGCTGGCTGCCTCGTGCTATAAGATCGTATCTTAACCGTCTGTGACACACCTTCTGAGACAAAGATTTGAAAAAGATAGAAAGCGAAGCGAGCTTTTCAAACCTCTTTGATAAGGCGCCCTTCAGATGGGCAGCAATGGCTCAGTTGCGTTGTTTGTATTCAGAGAACATGTCTGCGAAGGACGCGCAGGACATAACCATCCCGTCCGTGTTCGTCAGTGAGGACTCCGGGACCACACTTGCCAACTCCAACTACACCACCGGGTGAGTGAACACAACTAAACACAACTTACCACAGCTGCCACACGCTGCTGGCCGCACGATGATAGATAGTAGTTTGAAGGTGGTGAAGATGAGGTAGAAGATGTAGTTTTAGAGAGGTAGCGTGGCAGAAGAAAACAGTGTTCAGTCCAGATAGTTGCACACACGGTTTATTAGTATAAGAAATTAACGTAACACAAAAAATCAATAAAATGCGGTTAATAAGATGATCACAGTCTGATGTCTTGAGGTGAAATGAGGACATTTTGATGAAAATGATAGAACCGAAACGGATGGATTCTAAATTTGAAAATAAATTGAAAATTAATAATGAGACTGCCAGTACTTAAAAGTACTGAATTGCCAGAAACAAAATATCAGAAGAAGGTGCGAATACTGCTACACTGCACTACATGTAAGTGGTTAGCCAAGAGCCCGTCCTTTTTTTCCTTAGTTTTTGGGCAGAGCAGTCGCGTTTTTTAATTATTCGCATACATAGTTCGCGTGACGCAAAAATAACGCTGGACGAATGAGACGTGCGTGGCGCGTGCATTACAATGGGCACAGTCGTGCGCTCCAAAACATCTTAGACAATGTTTCTGTTTCAAAAGTACTGGAACTGATTAAATAATAACCCTTTTAAGTTGTACTAGCTGTCCGCCCGCGGCTACGCTCGCGTTATGTAAGATTTTCCCGTGAGAATAAGACAATGTGTTAATCCAGGGTTCGAACTATCTCCTTTCCAAATTTCATTAGAAACCGTTCAGTAGTTAAGGCGTGAAAGCGGAACAAACATCCAAACATGTAAACGTCCAAACATCCAAATATATTTTCACTTTTATAATATTAGTGTGATTTGTGGCAGGTTGTTCATAATGGTGAACAGCGACTCGCCGTTCGACTTCAACACGCACTTGCTGCTGCCTTTCGCGGTCGTGGTGGTGCTGTGTCTGCTCGTGATACTCATATTCATGGTGAGTCACCATCAACAGCTCATATTATACGTCCCCACCGAGGGGCTCGAGTCAGCCCTAAATAGAGTATTTGACTGTTCCTAAATTTACCATATTACGTGAATTAATTTTAAAATATAGATAGATAAGTAGGAGACGATTCGCGCATAAAAAAACAGAATCGGTTGAAAAACGAATTTACAATGATTTTTAAAGTTTCAATATGTCTGTCTCTTTCAAAAACGATTTTTTGTATAGAGATTATATGGCGTTACATGCAAGTGACGTCACATGCTAGTAAGTGCCTCTCTGTCTAATCTTGAATTTCAAACTTTTATAACTCGGTTAATTTTAAAGATAGAGCAGAAATTATTTTAGTGTTCGATAGCAGAAACTTTGTTAGTTTCTGCTATCGAACTATGCTATCGTTTGGATTTATAAAATCAATAAAAAGTAGTCAAATACCCTATTAAGGCAATCATCATCATTATCGTGTGGTTTGTAAGTTCGACAACCGACTTCACAAACCCTATAGAGCCTCCAAAGGCCACTGACTTGGCTCGTGTGACGAATAGATAGTAGTCGGGACCAACAACGTCTTAACGTGCCTTCCGAAGCACAGATTCATCTTTCTTTTCGGACAATCAGGTGATTCAGCCTGCAAAGTCCTAACAAAACTGGGGACAGTCTCACAGAGATTTTTGCTTGACAATGTCCCCACCGGGACTCGTACCCGGAACCTCCGTAATGGCCGTCGAAATCTCGACAACTCGGCCACGGAGGCAGTTATTAAGGCGATCAGGCCTTACCACGCTGTGGTCGATTTCACACATAAGTTCGTATTTATCTATTTATGTATGGATGTATTATGATGATGACATGCTCTTGACCGATTTCGGCCACGGCGACTGCTTCAGCTCCAATTTTCGCGCTCATGTGTCAAAAAAAAAGTCAGTCAAAATTATTTATTTCCATAGGATGTTATTACATCGTCATTACATTTTTTTGGGTGAGTTCACTAACACAATGGCGGAATCTGTGGAGAAGAGCTCACCGAAGAAACTTCACAGTCGTCGCATCTTTTGCGTTTCCTTTTTTAAATAAAATATTGTCCCTCTATTTTATAAGTAAAGAAAGGTCCTCGCACAATGCGGGCACGAAAGTACTATGGGAAGCGTAGCCAGAAGGGTTCTAAGCTAAAAAGATGAACACGCGTAAAGTTTCTAGATATTGTGTTTATTTAGAGATTGTCATAAAAACATGAAACGCGTGTAGTCTCTAGCACGACAGCATCACTTGCCCACAAAAAAAGAACAATTCGTATATAGGGGTCGGACTACTTTTTTATTATTTTATAAATCCAAACTTCATAATTTCTGCTATCGAACACTAAAATAAATTTTTGCTCTATCTTTAAAATTGACCGAGTTATAAAGGTTTGAAATTCAAGATTAGACAAAGAGGCACATACCTACTTGTGACGTCATTTGTTAGTAACGCCATATAATCTCCATACAAAAAATCGTTTTTGAAAGAGACAGACATATTGAAACTTAAAAAAATCACTGGAAATTCGTTTTTCAACCGATTCTGATTTTTTCTTCGCGAACCGTCTGCCACTAATCTATATTTTCAAAATAATTCATGAAATATGGTAAATTTTGAAACAGTCCGATCCCCTATTCAAAATCTATTATACAAAACAAATGAAACATTATCTATGTATATGTTTTGTGTTGTGATGTCCTACAAATAAATGTTTCTGATTTCTGATAATTGATCGCCGCCGGTATGTATGTATATCAGGTGTCTGATATCCAGGCTCTTGGGATTAGACGGCCGTGCGTGAGATGCCTCCGCAGTTTTATATTTGATGTATATTCCAATACTCTTTTATTTCTGTATCCAGATAGTAAAGTGTATAAAAGATCGGCGGCGCGCGCGGCGGCACCGCTTGCCCAACAGGTGTCTGAAGAAGATCCCCACCTGCAAGTTCAGCAAGGGAGATCCCTACGACACCTGCGCCATCTGCCTCGATGACTACCAGGAGGGGGATAAACTGAGAGTGCTGCCGTGTGCTCACGGTCAGTATAATCCTCTTATTCTCGTGTATATTCCTTTTCGTTTTCTTTGTCGTGTCATATTTCATTTAGACAGTATTTGGCTATTTCTACGGCATTTTCATTGGCAGCACATACCTCTCGGAAAATGTAACCCTTGGGACAAGCTAGGCAGGAATCGAACGGTTGATGCCACAACCGAACCGAGTCGCTGTCTCACCGTTAAAGCCCCACTTACTTATATTAGTGATTCTAAAAAGTAAGGAAAATAACGAGAGGCTTTTTTTTAATTAGAAAACTATACATTGAATGAAAAAAAAAGTTGAATAATAAACATTTACACTCGGGAGCCTGATAATCTTTAGAGCCTTATACTAAGGCCACGTTGAGGGAAGAAGGAGCAGAGGAAGAGCGCCGGTGGACAGATGCTATTTTCAGGTCCATTAACTGCAACACCCAGGCGGCAATCCACCTTGCCCAAAATAGCACCTGGCGAACCCTGACCCGCAACGCGTCTTTTGGCGATCATGATTATATTAGATATCTATTCAAATCGAAAATATCTGTATAAATTTATCTTGGTTATAGATGTTATATTATAATCTTAAAATCCTTTGATTCAATCGCGTATTTGAACCCCCCAGCATACCACATGCGCTGCATCGACCCGTGGCTCACGCAGAACCGGCGCGTGTGTCCGGTGTGCAAGCGGAAGGTGTTCGCGGCCGGCGAGCGGCGCACCAGGGCCTCCTCCGACAGCGACACCGACGACACGGAGCCCTTAGTGAGCGAGCCCTCCAACACACAGGTGAGAATAAGATGCGGACAGAGATTGTGGCAGATAATACTCAACATTTCTGGTGACAAGGCTCAAGATTCATACAGAGATTCTGTGCCCGGTGCCTTCTTCTAATCCATGGGTACCTGGCTGATACAGTTCACCCTTATTTCGGGCACCCACCGGACATAGGGGACGAGGTCCTCCACCTTCCCCTTATAACCCGGCCTCGGTTGCTCCAACTACATAGTCGACCGTTTACCTTGGCTTTGCCTGTGTCACCTGTGTATTCCCGGATCACACGCTTTTAAATGTATATTTATGAGTCATTTGCCGATACATTAAAATGCTCATCATTCCATTATCCAGCAGTCTGACTAGAGATAATACATTATCAACACTAACTAGGATCCTCCAGCTAGTGATCCTCTCCATCCTGAGTGTCTTACCACCTTTTCTCCACACGTGTCTTTTGTTTGACTCCACTCCTTCCACCGCGCCCTTTTCCGCCGCGTGCATATGTCGTGGCCATATCGTAGAATTGACCACTGTCCATTGGCCACATCATGATGTGCCTTGGCCAGATCAATGATAAGAAATCGTTTGTCGATATGTTCAACTAAAAACGCAGCTACTTCATGAAATGGTCAAGATTATTTGATCATATCGTAAAGTTATTACATTAATTGCCGATAGAGGCGCTGGAAGCACTTTGTTTATGTACCAACATGGCGGCCGCGTTATTTCTCGCAGTGAAAAAGTGAATAATTCGTTATTAAAATGAGGAAGAAAAAAGAGTTTATGATAAAAAGTACTCTGAAAATGTGTGTCGGACTTAGAGAACAATAAGTACCAAACATAATTTAGATTCTTATTAAATATTTAATGGACGCCCTATTTTCACGATATTGCCAATCGTGGACGACAAAATCGTTAAATGTTCACGATTTAATGATCTGGTCAAATTTAGTTGCCCACATCATGAAATGTGATCATTTCATGAAATGATCGAAAATTTCATGATGTGGTCAATTCTAGGATATGGCCACGACACATATACCAACATTTAGAAAAATGGTGTCAAGTGTTAGCAAAGCAGTGTTACCACAATGCAAATATTAGATGGCAGATGAATGAGTATGATGCACTTACCAAATGATATATGGCGACTCGCGCTGAGCGCGACAGCTCCAAAACCATGCAGTGAGGTCTCAAGTTTCTACATTCAAGTCTCAAGAAGACGGGGCTTAAGATTAATGCAAACAGAGTTTAAGGTTCGACAGAGTTCAAGATCACGCAGTCAAAGTTGACACCACGTTGACACATTCGCGTGGTTCATTGGTTTTTGCCTCTGACTTGCGCAGCGTATCGACTCCATACTGACCGACTAAGGCACTGACTGTTGCTATGGCCCGTGGCTGGGTTTGAACCGGCGCATTCAACAACGCTCAAACTCAAGCAAGATTCACGCAGAACGATTTCAAGATTTTCGAGATAATCTTCTCTAAACATAGTCAAAGCTTGAAATTTTCGCGAAGTTCATCTTGTAAAATTATACTAATTACGGGAGATATCGTGTCTTCTATTTAGTTATCTCTTACACAACTCACACGATATATCCTAACGATGTATTTGTTTCGCGTTGTCCCAGGGCGGCACGTTCGACGAGCAGAGCGAGAACCCGTTCCGGCGCGCCGAGCGGTTCATGCAGCGCCTGCGCGCCGCGCGCTCGCGCAACAGGACGCAGGTATAGCGGCGTAAACAGAATATACACCATAGAGTTCCTAAATTTACCATATCTTACGAATTAATTTAAAAATATGAATTATCTAGAAAAACCGCGGTTTTTTATTCTAGATGTTTCATGTAGACTAGTGGCTCTGTGAGCTGTAGACCTCGCGAGTCTGTATATATCTTTTCAATTTTTTTTTCTCGACAAACATCCCCCTTGAATTGTTTTATTTTTAAAGTTTATTTTGTTTTATTTTATTGCATTTCACTTTATTTTATAAAATGTGACCTGTAGAGGAAAACAGCCTCAGCGGTAGACCTTGTAAGCTGGCAACCCCCATAACTCCGTCATTTTGTAAAATTTCCAAAAACTGACTCGACAAAAAAAAGTTATCGAACCTGCTCACAAAATTTCACGAGAATCGGTTGAGAAACGCGACCTGTAGAGTGGAACAGACAAACAAACAAATCCACAAACAAACAGTGGACATACAAAAGCAAATTTGGCCAAGCTGAAGCAGAGACGCTTCGCTCGCTCGGTCGACGATTCGCGAAGAAAGAAACGGAATCGTATGCGAGTGATTTTTTAAAGTTTCAGTATGTCTGTCTCTTTCAAAAACGATTTTTTGTATGGAGATTATATGGCGTTACTTGCTTGTGACGTCACAAGCAAATATGTGCCTCTCTGTCTAATCTTGAATTTCAAACATTTATACTTAACTCGGTCAATTTTAAAGGATTTGTTAGATAGATTAGCAAATTACAAATTACCGTTTATTTTTTACAGGAAGCGTCACAAGTTGAACCTGAACAAACAAATAACCAAGATGAGAAGTAAGTTAGATTTATTAAAATACTTATTAGCAAATAACTTATTGTTTATTAAATATCAAAACAGTACATGGAAAGTCAAGACAAAAAGCAAGAAGTGATGTCGTGTCGTGCTATGATCGTTTTTGTACATTTTTACTATAATTTTTAATAGCTGAAGATAATAATTTTAATTATGGGCGGTCTGTTTCCTAGATATTATTTATCTGATAGAACCATTATATTCCTCTTCCCAGTGCGAACGCAGACGACAGCGCGCCGCTACTACCGCCAGTAGTGACGTCACAGTCGGAGCGGTCAACCCGGCGCACGCGCAGCAACCGCCGCCGCGCGCGCTCCTCACCCCGCGCGCGCCCCGCGCCCGCGGCCGCGCGCCCCGCCCCGCCCACGGGCAATCATTCAATCAACGGGGAGTCGCAACAGCCTTATATTGGTAAGTAATTCGTCTCTTCCCTACTTCAAGCGTCTGACAAAGTCCTATATTGGTGAGTTGAGTAATCCATCTTAGACTAATGTATTTCTATTTTCAATTTATTGTTTATTAGTTTTCGAAATAAGATCGTTTCTTTTTATTATTAATAATAATAGTAAAGAATTATTAATTGCAAGAGAGTGCTGCCGTGTGGTGACGGCAGAGTAGAATACATTTGTCACCAACCCCTACTCTTCCCGTGGGTGTCGTAAGAGGCGACTTAGGGACTACACATTGAACAGGGAACGGGCAGCAGCGCTCTCTGATACAGTAACCTTTTAATCTGCGATCTCCAACCCGCCTGCCAAGCGTGGAGATTATGGCAAAACCAAACACGCGGAGTGGAGGAGGCTCATAGTCCAGCAGTGGACTGTAACGGGCCGTTGATGTTTGATGTTTGAATTGCAAGAGAAACTTCTAATGCCTACTTAAATTATCGTTGGCTTATTCGTCGACTGCGCGCCCTATAGCCTCTAGTAGTGACGTCACAGTAGCACAGTATCAAAATACATGCCAACACGGCCCGATCGCGGCCCGATGCTACAACTACCCCCGGTCTTATAGTTGTTTTAGTGTGTAAAATCCTACCAATATTATAAATGTGAAAATATATTTACTAAGCTACTGAACGGATTTAGATGAAATTTGGAACGGAGATAGGTTGTACAGTCGCTTGCAAAAGTGAAGTCATATCACGTGTTTTTATACTTTGAAATATCTTTTGATTATTATGACCTTTATTGCATATTATTATTAATTGAGTCCCGTACGTACACACCATACGTTAATACAAAATCCAAGAAAAAATAATTAGAAAATAAGTTATTTCAAAGCATAAAAACACGTGATATGACCCCACTTTTGAAGGTGACCGTACCTTAGATTAACACATAAAATACTTTTTACGTGAAAAAATCTTATTCCCACGGGAAAAGTTATACAACGCAAGCGTAGCCGCGGCGGACCGCTAGTACACACTAAAACAACAAATAAATGTTGTTTCCAGGAGTGGCGGCGCTGCCGGCGCAGCCTCAAGCCAGCTCGGCGCCGCACCACGTGGACTTATAATGCCGCTGCGACCACACGCAAGGCGCCGCTGGCTAGCCTGACCAGCGAAACTACCCACGTGACCTTAACTGTATGAGAACACTACCTTCCACGTGAGTTCAGCAGGCTTTGTGCAGCCGGCTAGCGTGTGAGCTTTATGTATGAGTAGAACTACAACTACCTGCCACGTGTGTCCAACAGGTTTTGTGCTATGATCTTATTGCGTCGTGCGTATCCTACTTTATGACTAATTAGAACTACCTACTAAGCGTTACCTGCAGACTTTGTTCGACTGGCTAGCCTGACAGCGTGACTAGCCGTGTGACCTTAACTATATGAGTAGAACTAGAACTAGATGCCACGTGAATCCAGCAGGCTTGGTGCAGCCGGGTAGCGTGTGATCTTACTGCGTTATACGTAGCCTACTGTATGACTAACTAGAACTATCTACAATGCCTTACCTGCAGACTAATCGACTGGCTAGCCTGACAGCGTGACTAGCCGTGTGACCTTAACTGAGTAGAACTAGAACTACATGCCACGTGAATCCATCAAGTTTTGTGCAGCCGGCTAGCGTGCAATCTTACTGCGTTGTATCCTGCCGTTTGACTAACTAGAACTATATGCAACGCGTTACCTGCAGACTAATCGACTGGCTAGCCTGACCAGCACGACTAGCCGTATGATCTTATTGTGTCATGCGTATCCTGCCGTTCGACTAACTAGTAGTTAGCTTGTCTCGCCGTGTAATCTTTTTTCCTGCAATATGTTTCCGGTGTAAGTAAAATGGCTTTGTTAGACGGTTACTCTTCTAGACTATAGATAATTCGTTGGTGCGAACTAGGAGAGTCTTTGTGATAGTCTGGCTTGTCTATCTCGACTAGCCATGTGGATGCAGTGAAATCTGCGGCTAGCCTGTCACGCGTGTCTTGCAGGCAATGTCCGGCTGTCTAGCTTGATTATCGTTACTAGTTGAATGTTTATCCTGACGCTGACGTCTAGCCTGACTAGCCCTGTGACTATCCGGTGTAATTAAGTCTTTTCTACCAACCCCCGCTGCATGACGACCGTCGATAAAATAAACCGCGCGACATTATAAAGTGACCGCCAATAGTATCCAAGTTTTATCGCACGAAGATAAGAACTACGTTACTATTGGCAGTTACGTTATATCATCTTGCAGCTGGGGCAGGATGGAATCATAATTAGGTAACCTTTGTTTGTTATTAGAGAAAATTTGATTTGTGTACGAGTATATGCTTTGAGCGTAGATATTTTTTCATTCATCAAGTACTCGTTAAGATGCGTCAGAATAGGGGATCGGACTACTTTTTTTTTATTTTATAAATCCAAACTTCTTAGTTTCTGCTATCGAAAGCTAAAAGAGATTTTGCTCTATTTTTTAAATTGACCGAGTTATAAAGGTTTGAAATTCAAGATTAGACAGAGAGGCACATACCCACTTGTGACGTCATTTGTTAGTAACGCCATATAATCTCCATACAAAAAATCGTTTTTGAAAGAGACAGACATATTCAAACTTAAAAAAAAAACACTGTAAATTCGTTTTTCAACCGA
The DNA here is from genome assembly GCA_951230895.1 of Carpatolechia fugitivella. Lineage (NCBI taxonomy): Eukaryota > Metazoa > Arthropoda > Insecta > Lepidoptera > Gelechiidae > Carpatolechia > Carpatolechia fugitivella. The sequence continues at coordinate 3,032,318 of OX579649.1, forward strand.
TTCTGTTTTTTTTTTTGCTAATCGTCTGCTATTAATGTATATTTTAAAAATAATTCATAAAATATGGTAAAATATTATAAATTTAGTAACAGTCCGATCCCCTATTACTAGCCGATCACAAAACATGAATCTTCTCATCGGAAATACATAAATACAAAATTATCCAATATTGAGTAACATGAATAGAAGAATAAATTTGTTCTGGGATAAATATCCTAAAACAACACTTACATAGTAACTTATGTAATTGTCATGTAATATAACTGTTATATAGATTTATTTTAACACATTTTCTTTTAAAATATTAGACAATATTATACTTGTCGGAATGTATGGAAAACACTAAACGCCGTCCTCACAGTTAAAACTAGAATATTATTTAATATAAAAGTTAAATCAAATAATTGCTGTTTCGTAGACGGCCGAAGCGAATATTTCGACAATAATACACAACTAACAAAATTACGTAGATTTAAATAAAGGCTAATACAATAAGCCGATTAAGCCGACTAGCAGAATCAGAGTTTTCGAGTACTAAACAGCTTTGGACTTTGTCAATATAAAAACTGTAAAAAACACTCATATTATTTTGTAGACTTGTAATATTTTTCTAACTGAATTGACATCAAAATGTGTGAGACGAATTATTTTAACCGTTAATTAAGTTTTTTCTTTTTATATGCTTGATAGTATCGTAGCCCACCTCATCAGTTTTTTTTTTATATATTAAGTTATTAATCGAATTCATTAACCCTGCGTTCCGAGACGTGCTGAAGTCGATTTTAGCGCACTCAAAGCGCGTACCGAATTACTGTCGAAAGGCGAAACCCATCTGATCGCTGGCGGCGCTGACAGTTTGATTCGGAAGTGATTTAAGCGCGTATCGGAACGCGGCCTAGGTAACTAGATCTGTAGTGATTTGGAACAAAGTTGTGGATGACGGCTTGAAGGTAAATAAATAGCCGAATTTAATTATTAAAATAAAAGGATGACTGTACTCACAAAAACCTCACGTTTTACTGTTATTGTCTCGTTTTGTAATTATATTTAAAAGTGTTGTAAAAGAATGTAAGATTTAAATTACCTGTCAAAATTATTGTGAGTAGCGGAAAATTGTGTACGAGCCTTATATTAGATACTCCGCGTGCAGTTCATTAATTAAATTCAGTAACTTTAAAAAAATATCCAAGCAGTAAATCTTTTCGAGTCCTAGATACCTCCCTTTCGAATCAAATTACTTCTATTTGAATCTAAAATTTTTAGTTTCGTTCATATGTCAAATAACCATCCTTCAAACATAATGGGGGATTTTCTGACAGCTCTTTAAAAAATAAAAATAATACTCGAAGTTCTAATTAAGACGATAGATGGCGCCAGGTGTACTTAGTTGATTCTTTTTTTTTTAATCCTTTTATGGCCCTGGGTGACTCGCCGGATTTCCTCGGTTCCACGAATCGTCAACACCACCTATCGAAGATTTATGAACAATTTTTTTTTAATTGGCTCTCGGTAAATCCCCCATTTGTGAACCCCAAGTGAACCCTCTCTTAAAATGTCCCTCCCTTCCCCTTTTACACGACTGCCCTAAAAAGGCACTCCTTTTTGGGGGATTTACCGACAGCCAATTAAAAAAAAATAGTTCATAAATCTTCGATAGGTGGTGTTGACGATTCGTGGAACCGAGGAAATCCGGCGAGTCACCCAGGGCCATAAAAGGATTTAAAAAAAAGAATCAACTAAGTACACCTGGCGCCATCTATCGTCTTAATTAGAACTTCGAGTGAACACATTACCCGAACATGAACATGAACCCTGAACACATTACACTTAATGTGTTCAGGGTTCATGTATGTATGTATTTATGTATGCGAATTTCTCTATTCCACCATGTTTTCTAAACGCCTGAACCTTGTTAGTATCCTTACATTAGCCCGAGTGTCACTGGTTATATTTTTTTTGGCGGGGCAGTCGTGTTTTTAATTTTCAGACGATTAATAAAACGAAAAGGATGGAGAAACCTTAATTTTAGTTTAAGAGCTAGTACTAATGTGAATGTCTCGTCGAGTGTGAGTGGTTGTATTAAATTTTACAAGTAAAGGCGATGGTTTAGGTATATTATTTTAGCAATAACGGCTAGGGGGAATTTATTTAGACCATTGCGAGTCGCTAGGCTATGCAGCCGGTATGATGTATTGCCCTTTTCTAAATTTACCCGGAATATTTAGTTGACAAACTCGAGGCAAGTGTGCCAAAAGAGATGTCTGTGTGAGGAAGCGAGGTGGAGATGTATTCTGCTTTCTATATTACGGCGCGCACCTGTATCAAAAGTATACTCATACTCACGATCATAATTTTAACAAAGGCAAAACATAATTTTAAATAAAGACAATTTCCAGATAAAGCTAATATCGACTGTTTTTATAAGAGACCAGCCTCATTCTTATGTTTGGAAAATTCTTTATTATTATGATAATAAATTATCTATGTAAATAACTGTAGGTTTATAATATATAAGCCTTGCTTACTGTTATTCTAGTGTATTAATGCCATAATCCAACAATTTGCTTCCATTTTTATCTCAATCATTCAAAGATATCCATTCTTAGAAACTGATGAATATATGTTTTATTAAAAAAACAAGTGTACTTCTACTAGTTTTTATTTAGGATAAATATGTACCTTTTTAGATGTTTATTTCACGAAATTATAGTCTGAAATTTAAATTATCAGCAAACAACAAAATATAGTATAATATGTTGGCAATGAACAGATTGATATAAATTAATAAAATAACAAACGTTGCCAGATTTAGCATTATTAGAAAGAGATTGTTTCTTAATAATTATAAACAATTTTATTGAAAATTCGTTTGTAATTTCGTGAAATAAGCAGATGTTTATTTTATACGAAAATGACGATTGTTATAACTTTTTTTTCTGATTGAATCAAAACTCGGTTATTATTTCGTGCAACTATTAAGATATATCCATATTTTGTTTAGATTCCCGAGTTAAAAACGTGTGAATATTATGAATCTTTATGTAAATTGACGAAAGCATTTGTTTTGAAAACTTAAAAAAATAATCTTCAATCTATTAATTAATACTAATAAAAAAACAAAATGCAGTTTTTGGCTCGGGGCGCCGGGGGTTTTTCGATGGCCAAGGTCTTAGGATTAAACCAAAGAAATAAAAATCATTTGACACGGAAACGCATCTTTTAATTATTAATTAAGACCTTTGTTAAAGAGAAATAAACTATTTTTTATTAACTGTTGCTTCATGTCTTATATTATGTGACTCAGGCTGGCTGGAAAATTTGGAAGCCGTAGACCATCAGACAGCGCAGATACAACGAGCCAGCCAGCCAGAACATAAGGTTGGCTGGCACCAAGTTTTCATCGATTTCTCGTAAACGCCTTTATGTGACGCCATGAAACAAACGCTATGACTGTCACAAATTCCGTCATTAAATGCTAGTAAAAAAACCTGGTTCGAAAACGCTTTCGTTGTCGAGATTCAGAGGTGCCAGCCAGAAGTTTAATACGTAAGTTCAGGCTGGCGGCCACGCTTTTCGTTGTTTTTAGCTAAATGGCTATACGTATCTCAAAAATTCAAACTGGATGCCTGTCACAATTTTAGGTGACGCAGTATTAATAAGCAAGAAATAGTTAGAATCCCTTCTGTTCGGGGATTGAGAGACCATGCGAAAAGCGGTTTTCAAGCTGGCTGGACACGTTTGCGTTCGATTATCTCGGGTTCTCTAGCGTCACATAAACTGAAATAAGCGTGATTAGCCGTCACCTAAAATTGTGTATTGACCTACTTAAACGCGGCTCATTTGGAAGAATTGTCCAGCCAGCCTGAGTCACATCTTATATTTTAATGTGATGAAACTCGTTTGTAACGAAATCGTGTAGTGGCGGTACTAGATATAATTTATGAATTTCCATATGATTAAAAAGATACCTATAAATTTTGGCACATACCTACTTTTTTATATATTTTATTTCACCAGTAACCGTACTAGGCTCACCGAAAGTGCTTTGCCCATAATACAAATGAAAACGATGTAATTAATTAACTTCATTATTTTATTTCAATCGTCTCACAATACATGTCGCTTATATACAAAAACAGTATACATAAATACGTTTCATACTTAATATTCGCTAACAAGCTTTCTTCATGTATTTTAAATCTGAAGAAATGTTATTTTTCCAAGTCGTGGGAAAAATACCTTAAAGCAGGTTTATAATGACGTCGGTCAGTCGTGAAGTCAATGCTGACCTGATACAGCCATGCCATCGTGGAAGTATAGACGTCAGGTCAGCATTGACTCGACGGCGCTGTACTGACTTAAAATTAAATTGGGTACGCGATGGCAGTATAACCCATGCATATAATAGATCTGATAATGGCGTCCGCTCGCATGCTAACTCGCTCACAATCTATCGCTGTCTATACTCACACAGTGCAAAACAAATAATGACAAAAATCAGTGTTCGCAAACAATGATAATTGTCATTGATGTTGATGAAATTCTTCATAGTAATGTAAAATAAATTAATTTTAAACTTATCCCATGTTGTTTTTTCTTATATTTACCCTTGCTCCTTATTTATTTCATTAATATTTTTGTCATTATTATTATTATTAGTATCATTATTATTATTATTAGTATCATTAATTAATAATAATAATCAACCCGTCCCGTCCCGTTTTAAATCATATTTTATTTATTAATAATAATAAAAAATAAATAAAAAAAAGTAAGTAGGAAAAATAAAAATAGATTTTTGAGAACTTGTTTTGCCAACTGTACCATAAGTACCCGCCGCCATTTTCAGATCTATTCTTTATCCGCACGGCTTATACCGGGTCATACTGACTTGACGGAAGACAGACGTCAGTGACCGGCTCAATGTAAACCTGCCTTCACATTTTTTTTTATCCTCGCATTATGATCAAAAATTATTTACATTGAAAGCAATTTATTTCATACTATCTAGAAAATCAGAACGTCCTAATATATTCGTATAAATCAAGACAATGCATTAAGGTAATTATTAAAAATCGAACGAAAAAAGTACAAAGCTCATTTGATTCAGTCAACTACCCTATTTGAATCAATAAGCTTTGAAAGCGGATCAAACAAGTCGACTCACTTTCCCCATATTATAAACCATTAACATAATAATATTATGAGTCCGCGTCAAGTCACTGCTGGGCAAGGCCTGGCCCCGTTTCTCGAAGCAACAAGTTACAATTTCATATATATTGCGTAGCCAATTCGCCTAAACTAAACTGTAAGCCCTTAACGTTTTATCGAATCGTCTACGCAATGTACGTCGAATTGTACTTGTAATTTGTAACTTGTAGCTTCGTGGAACGGCCCCCTGGGCCCCGTTTCACGAAGCAACAAGTTACAATTTGATATATATTGCGTAGCCAATTCGCCTAAACTAAACTGTAAGCCCTTAACGTTTTATCGAATCGTCTACGCAATGTACGTCGAATTGTACTTGTAATTTGTAACTTGTAGCTTCGTGGAACGGCCCCCTGGGCCCCGTTTCACGAAGCAACAAGTTACAATTTGATATTCATTGCGTAGCCAATTCGCCTAAACTGTATACCCTTATCGTTTTATCTCACTGTCTACGCAATGTACAACGAATTGTACTTGTAATTTGTAACTTGTAGCTTCGTGAAACGGCCCCCTGGTATTCAAAGCTATTTGTGGCGGATTTGATTCATACAAATTGTCTCAGCTGATCGGTTTGTACGATATTATTTTTAGTAATTTTAAAAAGAATTGCAAGATGTTCAGTTTTATGGGCTGAGCTATCGTAAGAGAAATAAGGTAAGTATATTTTAGATAAAATATTATCAAATCCGCTGTCGTAATCGATTCCACTTCATTAGGTAGTTTATAAAACTATGCATATTTATTATTTGATTGCTTAAAAGACAGTAAATTGTAAATACTATACTTATTAAGGCTGAATAACTGATTGACCACTGGGGACGGTGTATCAAGATGTGATATACATCATTTTAAAGATCATAGCAATACCTTTATTTTATTGTATGACACCATCAACGAAACTCGTGCAGGGAAGGAACCATGATTATTTTTATTTTTTAAATAATATTATTTTTAGTTTTTACAGCTTTTTATTGTATTTGGTATATTAAATATATAGTGTGGTGCATTAAAAAAATAAAAATAATCATGGTTTCTTCCCTGCACGAGTTTCGTTATTGGTGTCATACAATAAAATAAAGGTATTGCTATGATCTTCAAAATGACGTATATCATATCTTGATACACCACTGGGGACGAACCTGCCCATTCTCCTTTGTCAGGTGCGCTCTGAGCACTTATTTGTAAGAATCTATCTGCGCATATTCGAATCGGCCAGAGCAATAATAGAATTATCTATATTATACAAGGCTGCAGTTAGACGACACGTAAACTTTAGCTAATATTTATTTAGGGCTATAATAGGGAATATGCACAATTTTTCTTTATTCATTAATCGAAATATTTCAAGTTCCGGACCCATAAACACATAAAAATAATTTTTCAAATATCTTGCTCAGAAACAAAGTTAAGGCTTCAAAGTTGATGATTAGACAGAGAGGTCCGACGTGACATGTGACGTCATATGTCACGCGGGCCATACATCCGCCATAGAAAATTTTGTTTTCGTAAGAGTGACAGATATATTTGTTATATCTAGTTTGTTTTTCGATCAATTTCGATTCTGTTTTGACTGTCAGTATTCTATTTTTGTATACTTTCAGATGAACTATGAAAAAAACTAATATTCTTATGCATATTCACTATTAATTCTATTTACCAGGGCCCCGTTTCACGAAGCAACAATTTACTAGTAACAAGTTACAATTTGATATTCATTGCGTATACGATTCGCCAAAACTGGAAGCCCTTATCGTTTTACCTCATTGTCTACGCAATGTACATCAAATTGTACTTGTAATTTGTAACTAGTAGCTTCGTGAAACGGCCCCCAGCCATCAACAGTAAAATTGCTCTCCATGATCAAACTGTGTGACCGTGTGGACTCCACCTCACTAGTAATTATCGTGTCGTATGAACACGCCCTAACACTATATTAAAATGTATTTTCAATCTGAAAGTATAGATCAAGTTAGTATCACAGTATTTTATTTTCACACTGTTCAGTTATTACGTCAATATGTTTTTAATTATACAACCGTAATGTATTGCTTTACATATTGATTTTTATATTGACATAAAAAAATAAGCTTGAAAACAACTTCCAATTGAATTTCTAGCTAAGACAAAATACACCAGATATCTCTTTCACTCTCCCTAGCAAACGCATATCGCTATCCCGTGCCCTCTCACCGAATCGAATCCGCATCTACCGTTGCTTGTAAGTACTTTCCTATTGCCTGTAGTGGCATACATCTAAACTGCGCTCAGATCTTGCGCGAGCTGTGCGTGCCAGTGCAGTGTGACGTCACGGCCCTGGTTGCTGGTTGCAGCGTGCAGGAGTCCCGCGGTCATTCGGCTGCTTTGGCGTCTGCTATCACGTTCCTCGCTTGTTCTAGGGCTTTCCTGTAACAAAGTATTGCACATTATTGGTTGCTGTTTCATAGTTTATTTAATCCTTAACAATTAACATCGTGTTGGACAAAAAACATTAATAATAATTAGGCTTAAAATAGATAAAAACTAGATATATTAAAAAAAAAACATGTCAATCTTATCATATTTTAGTTTTCTGGAAATCAAATCACATTGCAGTTCATTTTAAAATTATAAATAAATTAATGTTTGAAAATAACCCAATAATCAAACACATTAATAGGTAGGAAGGCGCATAGATTTTAACTGTTAGTAGTCAAAAAATCATTTATTGAACAAAAACTCTTTTCCAGCGAGAAGGTCGTTAACCTATTTTTAAAAGCTCTATATTCATAAACAACTTTTGGATCCCTTGGAAGAGCATTGAACATTTTAAGGCCTGATACATCTAAGGTTGAATAGCCGATGAGCGAAACGTTATATATAGTCTGGACTCTTCTCGTTTTTTTGTATCAGTATACCTACTGTATTGAATGAAATGTTTATATTTATCATTCATCATCATCATCATCATCATCATCAACAGCTCATATCCGTCCCCACCGAGGGGCTCGATCGAGCCGCTCCTGAATTAAAGCGATTAGGCCGTAGTCGACCACGCTGGTCCAGTGCGGGTTGGTCAACTTCACACACAACCTTTGAATATCTTCGCAGGAGTGTGCAGGTTTTATCAAGATGTTTTCCTTCACCGTGCGTCGAATAAACGCACACGTGAATTCAAAATTCGAAAACACGTGGTGGGGATCGAACCCGCGTCTCCCGGATGGGAGACAGCGACCCTAGCCACTAGACCACCGATGCTCTAGCAGTGGGTGGATGTGCGCTGGAAATGATGATGATTGGACTCACCCGTGTAGCGGGTTGTCGCTCTGCAGGCGCGCCTGCGCGAGTGCGGCGAGTTTCGCGATGCGGCGCAGCGCGGCGGCGCGCAGGGCTCCGACGCGGGGCAGGGTCTCCGCGAGGGACACGCAGGCCACGCACATCTGCGGAGGGGGCGCCGCGCCCGCCGCGCAACACAACGTCTCTGGAACGAAAATAGTAGATTTATGACAAGGGCGCAAAGGAATATTTTTACGGTGAGGGCGCTATTTTGAATCCAGAGCGAAGTGAAGTAGAATCTTGAGTGCAGTTAGGAATTCAAAGTATATCGCCCGAGGAAAAAATATTTGCGACCGAGTTAAACATTTTACTTTTCATCCCCCTCTATGAGAAAACCGTATTATAAAATGCTTTAACTACAACTACTACTCATAAATACCTTTATTAACTGCGCCTGCTTTAACATATTCAAGTGTTAAATTAAAATAAAATGTAAACAATACGAAGCACGAACTCATTTTATAAAATAATTCACATTGCACCATTGACGATCCGCCATAGAGTTGCAGACTGGACGTAGTTCGGGACGTTTTCATTTGTTTTCTTTTTTTTATTTGGCTGAATGGCACCCATCTTACCGGCCAGTAACTCGCATAAATAACGGTTGTTAATTCGTACCTATGAGTTTGAGCACCAGCGGGTCGGCGTATAGCAATGGCGGCGGTCCGGTGAGCGCGAGGGAGGATCGCAGCAACCTCACCCCCGCGCCGAGGCAGCGCCGCCAGAACGAGCCGCCCGAACCTTCCATTATCCTGAAATTAAATAATTTTCAATAAACCTTGCTCGAAAATTGAACTTACGAAGGCAGTAAACTGTGCAGTAAATGCGTTTTACCGCACTAGTGCGATTTTTATTATATATTTTTTTTAATTTGTGGTTATTATTATTATTCAGCCAAAATAAAAAATAATAAAAAATAAATTGAATCGATTCTTACCAAGAGAAAATTATTTTATATTTTTTTATTTCAACAAATTGTACCAAACATATTATCAGCCAGTAATATCCATAAAATTATCTCGATTTTAACGAATCGATGCGGAGAGGCTGAATGTTCGCGAGAGCCTTATCTCCATAATTATGCATATAAAAAGAAATCCATTATTGTTTTGAGATTGGCGCTAATTTTGAACAAAAATCATTTAATTGTGTTACATTAATTGTTATGTTATGAGTTATAGGCAATAAAACTCACAATTAATGCTGGATTGTGTATGTAGTGTGTGAGGTGTGACGATACTCACTGTGGAGGCAAGGCGGGGAGGAATACGTCGGCCTGCAGAGCGCCAGTGAGTCTAGACTTGACGGCGGCGGCTAAGCGCTGTAATGCTGGATTGTGAGTTGTATGTAGTGTGTGAGGTGTGACGATACTCACTGTGGAGGCAAGGCGGGGAGGAATACGTCGGCCTGCAGAGCGCCAGTGAGTCTAGACTTGACGGCGGTGGCTAAGCGCTGTAATGCTGGATTGTGAGTTGTATGTAGTGTGTGAGGTGTGACGATACTCACTGTGGAGGCAAGGCGGGGAGGAATACGTCGGCCTGCAGAGCGCCAGTGAGTCTAGACTTGACGGCGGCGGCTAAGCGCTGTAATGCTGGATTGTGAGTTGTATGTAGTGTGTGAGGTGTGACGATACTCACTGTGGAGGCAAGGCGGGGAGGAATACGTCGGCCTGCAGAGCGCCAGTGAGTCTAGACTTGACGGCGGCGGCTAAGCGCTGTAATGCTGGATTGTGAGTTGTATGTAGTGTGTGAGGTGTGACGATACTCACTGTGGAGGCAAGGCGGGGAGGAATACGTCGGCCTGCAGAGCGCCAGTGAGTCTAGACTTGACGGCGGCGGCTAAGCGCTGTAATGCTGGATTGTGAGTTGTATGTAGTGTGTGAGGTGTGACGATACTCACTGTGGAGGCAAGGCGGGGAGGAATACGTCGGCCTGCAGAGCGCCAGTGAGTCTAGACTTGACGGCGGCGGCTAAGCGCTGTAATGCTGGATTGTGAGTTGTATGTAGTGTGTGAGGTGTGACGATACTCACTGTGGAGGCAAGGCGGGGAGGAATACGTCGGCCTGCAGAGCGCCAGTGAGTCTAGACTTGACGGCGGCGGCTAAGCGCTGTAATGCTGGATTGTGAGTTGTATGTAGTGTGTGAGGTGTGACGATACTCACTGTGGAGGCAAGGCGGGGAGGAATACGTCGGCCTGCAGAGCGCCAGTGAGTCTAGACTTGACGGCGGCGGCTAAGCGCTGTAATGCTGGATTGTGAGTTGTATGTAGTGTGTGAGGTGTGACGATACTCACTGTGGAGGCAAGGCGGGGAGGAATACGTCGGCCTGCAGAGCGCCAGTGAGTCTAGACTTGACGGCGGTGGCTAAGCGCTGTAATGCTGGATTGTGAGTTGTATGTAGTGTGTGAGGTGTGACGATACTCACTGTGGAGGCAAGGCGGGGAGGAATACGTCGGCCTGCAGAGCGCCAGTGAGTCTAGACTTGACGGCGGCGGCTAAGCGCTGTAATGCTGGATTGTGAGTTGTATGTAGTGTGTGAGGTGTGACGATACTCACTGTGGAGGCAAGGCGGGGAGGAATACGTCGGCCTGCAGAGCGCCAGTGAGTCTAGACTTGACGGCGGCGGCTAAGCGCTGTAATGCTGGATTGTGAGTTGTATGTAGTGTGTGAGGTGTGACGATACTCACTGTGGAGGCAAGGCGGGGAGGAATACGTCGGCCTGCAGAGCGCCAGTGAGTCTAGACTTGACGGCGGCGGCTAAGCGCTGTAATGCTGGATTGGCTTCGGGCACGGCGCTGAGCTTGATGATGAGCTGTCTCAAGCGGATGCAGGCGCGGACGCACATCGGGTCCCAGGCGTGTTCTACTAGTTCTGTAGGAGAAAAACAATAATTTGTTGTTACCTATTCACAGTTCCGTATTTATTTACTACTTAGTGGCTCTGTGAGCTGTAGACCTTGCGAGTATTTTTTTTTTCAAAATGGCAGATTTATTATTTTACATTTTCAACCCTGTTAACACCGTAATTTTTTAAAATTTCTAAAAACTGACTCGACAAAAAAAACTATAATATATTTTTCGAACCTGGTCACAAAATTTGACGAGAATCGGTAGAGAAACGCGACCTGTAGAGTGGAACAAACAGACAGACAGATGGACATACAAAAGCAATTTCGGTCAAGTTAAAACGGAGACGTTTCGCGCTCGCTCGGTCAATAAGTTAAAACGAAATAGGCACCTTAACTATTCCAAATACAAATAAACAAGTGGGCACGTTTCATCTTTTATGTAGTTGTTTTGATACAATTTTCGACACCTTTATTTGTAAATAAATCAGATTTGCAATTATGGTCTTGATTGTCTCACTAACATGGCGAAGTCAACAGGATTAGCAGATTGTTCTTTTGAAAAAAATACTATCTTCAGTCGAAAGGCGTCGACGACCTTTCGCAGCAAGGTTCCAAACCATCTTACCTGTAAGTTTAGGAATAAGCACACGGGCTAGAATGGCCGGCACGAGCATCAGATCCGCGTCCGCCCGCACAGCTTCCTCGCTGACCGCGCCCACGAACCCTTCGTCCTCGTCCCCACTGGAGCCCGAGCTGTCGCCGTCGTCCTGTGACGTCACCCCGTACATGCAGAGAGTACGGTACCAGTCCATCCGTTCGTAGTCTTCGTTGTCTTCATCGGCTAGAGGGTTCCATAGGATGAGCTGGGGAAGGATACAATATTATAAAACTATGTAACTGGATCAGACTTTTATTTCTTCCACATCAACAGCTATACGTCCCCACCGAAGGGCTCGAGCCCACCCTGAGTTAGGGCGATTAGGCCTTAGTCGACCACGCTGGCCCAGTGCGGGTTGGTAGACTTCACACACACATTCTTGAATTTCTTCGCAGGAGTGTGCAGGTTTTATCACGATGTTTTCCTTCACCGTAAGAACGTCTGCGACGTAAGCGTCGGTGTACAAGGATGGCTCGAGCCGGCTACAGTAATGGCGGTGTTACCTGCTGCCTCACGTACGGCGCCAGCAGCTTGGGCAGGCAGGCTGCGACGTAAGCGTCGGTGTAGAAGACGGGCTCGAGCCGGCGCCAGCGGGACAGTCGTGCGCACACGCCGCGCATTGATCGCCACGCGCGCAAGGCGTCCGCGAACAGCGACGCGGAGAGGGTGCGGATCGAGTCTGAGGGGCAAACGATAATTATAACCATTGTCACTCGGGCTGATGTAAGGATTCTAACGATACCCCATACATCCAAATCTGTTCAGACATTTAGAAGTTATGGTGGAGTAAAGGGACTCACATACATACATGAACCCTGAACACATTGGCCCCGTTTCACACTGTCACGCTCTAATCCTTAATTTAAGTTAGTCTGTCCTTTTTACCTTTTACAGATTGAAAAGGGACAGGAGATGGCCATTCTAATATTAGAGCTGTCAAACATCGAATTTGAACCTTATGGCCGTGTCGATTGCACAATTTTAGAGAGCACTAAAAACATGCGACTTAAAAATCTCTTAAACTGACAGCTATGCCCTTATTTTAGGTTATCTGTCGTTCATATTAATATCATTCGTTCATCACCTCTCTTTCATTGGTCATATAAACGAAAAGGATAGCTGGATTTTAAAATTAGGATTAGAGCATGACATCCCGAATCGAGGCCATTATATTCCTTTTTTGGGTAGTCGTGTAAAAAACAAACATGTAGTTTCTCATCAGTAGGGGCTAAAACTTGAACTAAATAGCGCCACAAGAGTATGTACCAAACAGGCGCTATTGGATGACAAAATGTCAAAAAAAACATCCGATATTAGTTTAACCAATAAACGCAACGAATTATCTAGAACTACGAATAGTCTAGAAGAGTAACCGTCTAACAAAGCCCGCTAAAACATGGCACCTAATTAATATTGACAGACGACGACGACGACAGACAGGCAGATGATGTCGCTGCTGTACATTGAAGCTTACTTTCGACGTTCTTACAAACATTGTACCGCGTATTAGAATGTGGTATGGTATAGTTTTGCTTGGTATTCATTTGGTGGGGTCAAGTTTGAAGCGTAGTTACGTTTCTTGACTATTGTAAATAAATAATAAATAAATAAATCTTTATTTCATTTGCCAAAGAGATACATAATTTGACCATTCAGAATCTCCTTTTAAGCTAACAGCGTAGCCTGTGCCAGGAGATGCCGCTCTTCCTTAACATGGTTATTATACTTAAGTATCTATTTACTATTTTGTTTGTAAACATAATTTGTTTTATTTTTTAATTAAGCCTAGTAATTAATTGGGTTTAAAAAAGAGGTAGTATTTGGTAGGTAGTACAATTTGGTAGGTAGTACATCATAATACGACGCTGCTATTTATGTATCCGGAATAACGAAAAATAACAAACATCTATAACCAAATATACTTTTATTGCTTTTCAAAATATTCCCCGTGATGATCGATGCATTTTTTCATACGTTGAAACCAACTTTCGTAGCATTTTTTCCATTCTGTATCGGGTATCTCCAAAACGTGCATTTTGAAAGCATCAACGGCTTCTTCCCGGGTCGAAAATCGGTGTCCACGTAATTTGTTTTTCACGCTTGGGAATAAATAAAAGTCGTTGGGTGCCAAGTCGGGACTGTACGGCGGATGACCCGTCAATTCGATCATTTGACTATTTAAATACTCCGTTGTTGCGGCCGAGGTGTGACAGCTGGCGTTATCGTGGTGAAGGATTATTCTTCGTTGTCGATTGTTCTTGCGTATTTCTCCAAAGACTTCTGGCAAGCAAATGGTGGTGTACCATTCAGAATTAACCGTTTTACGATTCTCTAGTGGTACTGTAGCCACATGTCCACTAATACCAAAAAAGCAGGCAACCATTTGCTTCAAAGTGCTTTTTGCACGAACAACTTTAGTTGGGTTTGGCTCATTTTGGAACACCCAAACCGTTGACTGCTGTTTAGTTTCGGGATCATACGCATATATCCAAGATTCGTCTCCTGTGTAGATATTATGAACAGCTTTTGATGTACCACATTTGTATTTTTCTATCATTTTTTGCACCAATCAACACGAGCCTTTTTTTGTTCAACTGTTAAGTTGATCGGGATGTAATTATTATTACATAAGTTAAGACGCCCTAAGTGTTTAAGTTTATTTTAGTTTTACTTAAGGTAAACCTAGTGTAGACTTAGTTTAATATATAAGCACCATATCTCTTGTCTATCACTACCTAATTACAATTTATTAAGTACGAAGCCATCATAGATTAACTGATTGCATTTTTTGTAATTAAGTAGGTATAGGTTGCTAAAGTAGGTTAAGTTTCAGTTTGTTTTAGTTAGCCCTGCGATTTTATCTTGGGATCAGGAGATACGGTCGCAATGTCCACATCCACCACTAACTGACTGCAGCTATAGATTGTAAGGTAGGTTTATTTCAGGTTTAGTTTTAGTTAACCCTACGACTCTGTCTTGGGATCGGATAGATGTAGCCATCATAGCCCCATCCACCATTAACTGATTGCATTTTTTGTAATTAAGTAGGTTAAGTTTTATAGTTAGTTTCAGTTAGCCCTGCGATTCTATCTTGGGATCAGGAGATTCGGTCGTAATGTCCACATCTACCACTAACTGACGGCAGCTATAGGTTATAAGGTAGGTTTAGTTTTAGTTTTAGTTAACCCTACGACTCTGTCTCGGGATCGGATAGATGTAGCCATTATAACCACATCCACCATTAACTGATTGCAAAGTTGATAAGATACGTAGAGAATGGTTTGCTCCGGTGGCAGCAATATTATAATATAATATAACTATGGTAAATCAACATACACACTAGACAAGCATATTTATATATTCAGTAGTACGACCTGCTGGGGTCAAGTATGTTTTCGATCTCGTCATATGATTTGGATTCAAGCCATTTTGGTATTTGTTGTTTACATTCATAGAGTAATTTTTCATGTAGTTGTAGTTCTTTATTTAATAGGTTATATAGTGTAGCAGAACGACTTGTAAACTGCTTTTTGGCAAAAGCGGTGTTCATGTTGGTAATTTTAACTGCAATGTCTTTCCGTCTTCTTAGTTTTAGATTCGGATCATATGGTAATGTTTTGTGTGTTTAAGTACTATTGCTGTAATATACAATTTCCGAACAGTTTGTAGTTTGCTGAGGTGGTACAGACTTTCAGTCGAAAAGGTTCTCTCTTTGAAATACATTACTTTGATAAGGCCTCTTTGAGCTCGCTCCAAATCAATGAACTGCGTTTTTGCTGCCCCACCCCAGACAGGTATGCAATATATAAAGATGGACTGTGCAAGAGCTGTATAAATTTCTTTAAGAAATTCTCTAGGTGAGCCGTGCGTACCAGCCACTTCTCTCGGCACCACATGTCTGAGTGTCTTAAAGATCCATATTAGTTTCCTAATTCGCGACTTAACATGTTCTAGATGCGGGTACCAAGAGAGTCGCAGGTCCACAAGGACACCCAGGTACTTGGTATGTTCCACCTTGTGAATTATAGGACAAGTACAGGTTTCTCTGTTTGAGGAGGGGTCACAGTTATGTATTTTGATGCTAAAATCTTTTTCAGGCTGTGTATTATTATAGATACTGTAACAGATATAATTAGTTTTGTTAGTGTTTAGTGAGAGTAGATTATTTTGAAGCCATCTAGCAACCTGTTCAAGACCTGCCTCAGCACTAGACCTGACGGTATCCCAAGAGCTTCCTGAAAAGACAATGGCAGTGTCATCTGCATAGGAGAATATTTTCGCGTTCTCAAGATTCATTGTGCAAAGATCATTGATATAAATCAGAAAAGGTGTGGGTCCCAGAACACTCCCTTGGGGTACGCCATAGGACACATCCACGTCATCACTCATACAGTTATCTAATTTAACCCTTTGCTTTCTCTGAAAAAGATAATCATTCAAAAGTTTCAGGGGAGTACCTCTGATACCACACCTTTCCAACTTGAGTGCAAGGATGGGGAGAGAGACGGTGTCAAAGGCTTTTTTAAGGTCTAGAAATACTGACAAACATTTATTGTGGTTGTCTACTTGATCAACTATCAGCGATGTGAGTGCTAGAACTGCGTCCTCAGTTGATTTACTTTGTCTAAATCTGAATTGCTGAGATGAGAGAACATCAAATTTATTTTATAAGTTTTTCAAGTATTTTAGATATAGAAGTAAGAACTGAAATGGGCCTGTAATTATTGACGTCGTCTCTGTCCCCACCCTTGAAAACCGGTGTGATGATAGACTGTTTAAGAGCTGAAGGGAATATCAAAGCAAAGATTAAAAAGATAAGTTAACACTGGAATTATTTCATTTTTAATCGCTTTAAGGAAGGCAGCAGAAATGTTATCCCAGCCTGGGGCACTATCAGACCTAAGGTTCATCAGTATACCATTGACCTCGTCATCATCTATGTGCAACAGCACAAAGATGTTCTTATGGTACGTTAATTTTTGCAGGTATGTATGGTTATCAGAGTTTGTGGATGTTACGAGTTCAGCTAGGTGTCTGCTAATGTTAGCAAAATAGTTGTTTACATAGTTCACGGATTCCTTTGCAGTTGTTTTAATATTTAATAATTCATTGCTAGAAGTATTTGCCTTGTTAGTATAGCTTATATTTTTAATATTCCTCCATAATTGTTTATTGTTTTTTAAATATTTTTTTAGTAGTTCTGTCTCATATTTTCTTTTACATTTTTTAATAAGTTTATTGCAATAGTTTCTGTACCTGGTATAAATAAATAAATAAATAAATAAATAAGTTGTTTTAAGAGTTTCATTGAATTTATCATTACGAACCTTCTTTTGCAGGCTGGTTATTCCGATTTCTTATACACCTTACTAGACCCGGAGTGATCCATGGCTTAATTATGCGATATTTTTTTTGTATATTAGTGATAATTTTACTTTCGTTTATAGTTTCTGTTAATGTATGTATGAGTCTATTTATTATTAGTGTAGGATCGTCACATAGAAGTAGTTCAGAAATATTTTTATTTTTTAGGATTGTTAGAGATTTCTCGAAACCTCCAGTTATTTTAGTTTTATTTGGAGTATATTGGTGTTTTAGTTTTGAAAGAGCCAAGAAAGTTGTAAAGTGATCAGTCACTGTAGTACGTAGAACAGCAATGGATGCAGAGTCTTTTTCTTTTATTTATTTTTAGCATAACATGATCCAGACAGTTGTCTAGTCTCGTAGGTATGGTATGACCTGGTAATAGACCGTAAGTCGATAACGTATTTAAGTATTCATTCCTATTTTTATGTTCGTAAGATAATTCCGTCGATGCAATTACAATAGACTTAGATGATTTAAGAGTATCCAAGTGAGTACTCAAAGAATCAATAAAACTTTCCGCGTTTGTACACGATGGAGACCTATATATACAGAGTACTGTTTTGTTTAATACATCAAGCTGCAGGCATGATGCTTTAGATAGTTTTATTTCGTTAACTTTATGCCTTAGGGAATTTTTAATGTAGATAACAACTCCATCGTTTTGATTTAATTGATGCTTGGTGTGATATGATATATAATTTTCTAATTGTGGTATGGGTTTGTTAGGGTCAAGTCGGCATTCTGTCAGGATTTTCAAATCAACACTAATTGTTAAAGTGGACAAGTAAAAGGTAATAATAAAATCATCGAGATTGCAATAAATACTACGTATATGTTGTGCTATCACGGTGAAGTCAGTTTTATAAATTCTTAAATGATTCAATAATTAATTAGGGTCACACAAGAATGAACGAGCTATTTCTATTTCGTCTAGCTCATTAATCGTTTGATTGTAGTTCGTTGAATAAACGCCTTATATTAATTACATGCTTATTTAGTTCCAATTTTATTCCCCATTTCCATGCCTGCGTTAAAGTTTAAATAAAACATCTTACTTACAAATTTAGAATATTTTTTTCACCTTTTAATAAGGATAACACCCTAAGCTAGTATTTCCAGAAATTATAATTAAATCTACCTCATAATGGGCCTTGCATCAATGATAATACAAGGGCTGCTATTTATGTATCCGGAACTGGCCACTTACATAAACAATATTAAAAAAGAAATTATAACATTTAAAAATAGAACTCTTTGGCTGTAAAATAAAGTTTGTTTCATTCATCTGTCAATTGTTTTTACATTGTGGCGCCATTTTTAAAATTCATTGTCTATCATCACCATGGATTTGACTCGTGAAAATTTTCGTGCTGATTTATTACGACTTTCGGGTCGACTTTTGGGGAGGAAGCCCCATCGAAAACCACTGTGTATCACTGGTTCAGTGAGTTTAATCGTGGTCGTCGTATGCTTGCGGACGATTTTAAAGAAGGTCGCCCTAAATCGGCTGTTGTACCACAAAATATTGATGCTGTGCGCGAACTAATAATGCAAGACCGTCATGTTACATATCGCGAGATAGAGGCATTTCTGGGCATTAGTATGAAGAGTATTTATAAAATATTACACGAACATTTGGCTGTAAAAAAAATTTGTTCTCGTTGGATCCCGCACAACTTAACAGTTGAACAAAAACAGGCTCGTGTTGATTGGTGCAAAAAAATGATAGAAAAATACAAATGTGGTACATCAAAAGCTGTTCATAATATCTACACAGGAGACGAATCTTGGATATATGCGTATGATCCCGAAACTAAACAGCAGTCAACGGTTTGGGTGTTCCAAAATGAGCCAAACACAACTAAAGTTGTTCGTGCAAAAAGCACTTTGAAGCAAATGGTTGCCTGCTTTTTTGGTATTAGTGGACATGTGGCTACAGTACCACTAGAGAATCGTAAAACGGTTAATTCTGAATGGTACACCACCATTTGCTTGCCAGAAGTCTTTGGAGAAATACGCAAGAACAACCGACAACGAAGAATAATCCTTCACCACGATAACGCCAGCTGTCACACCTCGGCCGCAACAATAGTCAACTCCAGACCACATTTTCTTCTGTTGTCCTAAATTTTCTTTCTCTTTATATGATGTTCTTCCTTCTGAAATTCCTCGCCCTATCAACTTTCACTCTCTTCTCACCTATTCAAACTCTTCCTTTGTTCTTTTATTAATTAAGTATATTGAATTTCATGATATTAAATTATAATTTCTTTATTTACATGTTTATGTTTATATTTGTGTCTATACTTTATCGTTTATTATTTTTATATTATTTGTTTAAACCTTCGAAATTTTTCACCGAACATTCTTCTCGTTTGTGCTATGTTGAGTGTATACGTTGTCATTGGCAAAATACGTCCAATCTAGACGTGAAGCCATTTAAAAAAAAAAAAAAAAAATTGATTAAATAGTCAAATGATCGAATTGACGGGTCATCCGCCGTACAGTCCCGACTTGGCACCCAACGACTTTTATTTATTCCCAAGCGTGAAGAACAAATTACGTGGACACCGATTTTCGACCCGGGAAGAAGCCGTTGATGCTTTCAAAATGCACGTTTTGGAGATACCCGATACAGAATGGAAAAAATGTGTGAAAAAAGGTGAAAGTTGGTTTCAACGTATGAAAAAATGCATCGATCATCACGGGGAATATTTTGAAAAGCAATAAAAGTATATTTGGTTATAGATGTTTGCTATTTTTTGTTATTCCGGATACATAAATAGCAGCCCTCGTAGGAACCCAAAAATAAATTTGGGATATGTAGCATTTGGGATGTATGGAGGAAGAAAACATACTGCGCCGACCCCAAATGACAAGCCAATGATGATGTAGCAAAAAAAACATCTGTCGCCTAGGGGTGATAACGCGAATTGACCTGTGAAACTTTGATACAATTTTCAATTATAACAGGGAACAAATAAATTTAATGCCGCTTGAGCTGTTATAGATGTTTGATAATAGATTGAATACTGTTATTCCAGATATATTTGATTTGAAAAAAAAAAAACAATATAAACTCAGTAAAAAAAGAAAGAATAGGTCCACGACAAAATCTGTGTATGTCTACGTTACGTTACCTCTCTCGCACCGCGCGTGTTGCGACTCGGCGGGAGGTAACGAATCGTCACTCGAATCGCCGTCCCTGGAAACAATAAAAACATAAACATTATTACAAACAATACAACATTCTTCTTCATCGTGTGGGTTGTAAGGTCGACAACCGACCTCACAAACCCCAGAGTCAGTGTTATAGAGCCGACATGGCTCGTGTAAGGACTAGGTAGTAGCCGGTACCAACGGCTTAACGTGCCTTCCGAGGCACGGAATCATCTTTATTTTCTGACAATCAGGTGATTCAGCATCGGTGGTCTAGTGGCTAGGGCCACTGCCTCCCGTCCGGGAGATGCGGGTTCGATCCCCGCCGCGTACCAATGTGTTTTCGAATTTCGAATTCATATGTTCGTTTATTCGACGCTCTTACGGTGAAGGAAAACATCGTGATGAAACCTGCACACTCCTGCAAATCAAAGGTTGTGTGTGAAGTCGACCAACCCGCACTGAGCCAGCGTGGTCGACTAAGGCCTAATTACCCTAATCTAGGGTAGGCTCGAGCCCCTCGGTGGGGACGTATATGAGCTGTTGATGAGGTGATTCAGCCTGCAAAGTCCTAACCAAACTGGGGAAAGTCTCACAACGAGATTTTTGCTTAACAGTGTCCCCACTGGGAATCGAACCTGGAACCTTCGTAATGAGCGGCGAAACCTCAACCACTCGGCCACGGAGGCTGTTACATTTATAGGTAATCAAATTAAACAGGCATAAGATTATTAACGACACTGTTGAGCAACAATAGATATGTAAAAATTAAAAAAGAACTAATATATAGGTATTATACGACATTGTTTGATCATTAAAAACTTTAGATGATTATTTTTTTGGATGATTTCGTTACACGATGTGGAGAAGACCTATATTCGCCAACCACCTGGTAGATTAGTGCGCTACAAACACAGCAATGTATTCAGATTTCGAGTAAAAGGTGTTTTTTTTTCTTCATCGAGCAAGTTGTAAGGTCAGTGTTATTGAGGTGTTATAGAGCCGCCAAAGGGCACGGATGTGGCTCGTGTGACGACTAGTTCCTAGCCGGCTGAACATGCCTTCCGAAGCAAACTGAATCACCTTCACAGTCAACAAGATGATTCAGTTTGCAATTTCATATTCAAACTGGGGTTCTCACAAAGATATTTTTGTTTAAGTGTCCCTACTGGGATTCAAACCCGGAACCTTGATAATACAATGGCCTCAATTCGGGAAGTCATCTTCTAATTCTAATTTTAAAATCCAGCTATCCTTTTCTTTTTTATAACCAATGAAAGAGAGGCGATGAATTCAGACGAACGAATGATATTATTATGAACGAATGATAACCTAAAATAAGGGCATAGCTGTCAGAGATTTTTCAGTCAGTTGTTTTACGTGCTCTCTAAAATTGTGCAATCAACGCGTCTATAATGTTCAAATTCAATATTTGACAGCTCTAAATTTTTTTGAATAGCTCTATATTTTTTTTTATTAGTATGGCCATATCCTATCCCTTTTTAATTTTTAAAAGATTCGGCGAACTAGGGCAGCGCCTGAGAAAAGCAACAAGGGACCCCCGCGCCGAATCGTACCTAAGGCAGCACATTTCGCTGGCCACTCAGCGGGGAAATGCTGCCAGTGTAATGGGAACGTTCCCTCCGGGTGCGATTCGGGGCGGCCTTTTTGACTATCTTTAATTAGATTCTGTTATTTTATTTTTGAAATGTAATTATTTTTAAGTTTTTATTTGTATATTGACTATATTTTATTATTTATTATGTATAACTTTGACATTTAATAATAAAATATAATATAATTACTTTAAAAGATGAAAAGGACTGACGAACTTAAATTAAGGATTAGAGCGTGACTGTATGAATCGTGACCAATACCTGTGTCGGACGGTAGCGCCCGTGTTGGCCGCGGCCGACTCCCGCAGCAGCCGTCTCGCTCTCCGTCTTCCCTCTCGCTCTGCCGCGCGACGGATCTTGTCTTCGGAATCCACTGGTTTGGAAGCGCCCGGCCGAGCTAGAAGGAAACACAGAATCACATATCGCAATGATGTGTAGTCATCGACAGCTGATATATGTCCCCATCGAGGGGCTGTATTAGGGCGATCAGGCCTTAATAGACCACGCGGATCACGGATGAGTGCGCAAACGCTAGACGTGAATTTACCGTCCGTTTTTTTACGGATCAAAAACGGACCGGATAAGAATCGGATACGGATGAGTGCGCAAACGCCCTTAAGGTCCTTCATGAGGAACAATCCTAACTGCAGCATTAGTCATAAAAATCGTAACGGTTGAGGAGTTCCCATGGTCACTCTCTTTCCGGCTCCATCATCAAATTAGCTCCATATCACAATAACATTGCGTTGCTATCCAATTTACACACGTCATGCGCTTGATCTCTGACGTCAGCTTCCAAGGCTTTAATGCTAGTAGGGGCTGTGTGTGTGTGAGTGTGTGTGTGTGTGTGTGTGTGTGTGTGTATTTACCGGCAGCTGAGAGCACGTCTTGCGCTTGATCTCTGACGTCAGCGCGGCGCCGCTCCGAAAGGAAAGTGCAGCGCCGCCGGTGCAACGCCAATGCACGAGCTTCCAGGGCTTCTAACGCTGGCATCTGGAGACAAACACGAAACGAGTTAGCAGGTAAACTAAGCCACTGATTAGATAATAGTTACTACGTGACTAAGTTAAGTTCATTGGTCTGTAGGCAAGACTGTAATGTTTTTTAGGGTGCCTTCAACATCAACAGCTCATATACGTCCCCACAGAGGGGCTCGAGCCTACCCTGAATAAGGGCGATTAGGCCTTAGTTAACCACGCTGGTCCAGTGCGGGTCGATCGACTTCACACACAACCTTCGAATTACTTCGCAGGAGTGTGCAGGTTTCATCACAATGTTTTCCTTTGCCGTAAGAGCGTACCTCCTGTAAGCCGCGTCTAGGGCTCCACACATGATATTTACTCTCTCTTTCACTCCTAGCGCTCTCCCTTTCATTCTATAGATTATAGCGACAACCACAGTACAAATTCTAACCAATAAATCTCGCTATGGAATAAATCTGGAAATGTAACTAAACTTAGAAAAAATGTGTACGCTATCGCGAATTTAACACAATCTAATACTTTGGCATCATATTTAAGTGTCCAAATAGGGTTTAAAGGCTGACCTTTTCATCCAAGCACTCGACGAGGTCGGTGATGTACCCGCGGGCGGCCTGCGCCCTCCTGTAGGCCGCGTCTAGGGCTCCGCACTTGGCGCTGCGGCTCTCCCGAATGCGCGCCGCGGTCAGCAGCCTGTCTCGCAGCTGCTGGACCGTCGCGGCTGTGCTCTGACGTTCCGTTTTTAGTTCTTGTAACCTAGAATGGGAAGCCATATGTAAATCTTGGCTAATAAAATAGTCTAATATGGGACAGAATAGTAGATTTTATGACAAGGGCGCAAAGCTATTTTTATACGGCGAGGGCGCTATTTTGAATCGTGAGTGCAGTGAGGGATTCAAAGTAAGGTCGACCAATAAATTGGTTTACCACTCTAAGGTTGAATGTCAGTTGCAAATTATAGAACAACAAAGATTATTTTCGTTTGCAGAACGATCTGTCAGATATCGAGTATAAACCTTATTGAAATTTTCGATAACTAGGAAATTGAATGAAAAATGGTAAACCACTTTCTTGGTCGGCCTTACATTGCCCGAGGAGCACACCGAATGAACCGCCGCCAAAAAAGGCCTCTAATGACGGGCTGATTTAACGAGTGGGCGGGCGCAGCGGCGGCGGCGCTAATGCGAGCGGGTGCAGCTTAGTGCCGCCTTGTTACCGTGCAGTGAGCGCGTGCACCAGTTCCCTCGCGTTGGTGTGCGCGGCGAGGGGGCGGAGGTGCGGGGGGGCGTCGGCGAGGCGCGGCGGCGGCGGCACTAATGCGAACGGGTTCAACTCTATGCCGCCTTCACCTGTACACAAACGAGCATGCTTTAAAATACTTCAAATCAACGGCCCGTTACAGTCGACTGCTGGACTATGAGCCTCCTCCACTTAAGTGAAGAGTTTTGCCATAATCTCCACGCTTGGCAGGCGGGTTGGAGATCGCAGATTAAAAGGTTACTGTATCAGAGATCGCTGCTGCCCGTTCCCTGTTCAATGTGTAGTCCCTAAGTCGCCTCTTACGACACCCACGGGAAGAATAGGGGTTGGTGACAAATGTATTCTACTCTGCCGTCACCACACGGCAAAATACTTCGAACATTATTATTTACAAAATACTGGTATGTACTACAACAAAAGTTAAGTAACCATTAAAAAAATAATTCATATAATACAAACATTTAAGTTTATTTATGATAACCCTTCTATTCCCGAAGAAGTGAGTGAGTGGAGCATTTTTTTCACACACTCGAGAATAACACTAAAAATAATATCAACGCAATTGTGAAGTTGTTAGTGCGATATCAATAACACAGCTAGATATTTTTTTTATTTTCTCTTGAGATGGATCTCATGCAGCTACAAGTCCAATAAGTTAGTTACCCATGATATCCGGTATGGCAGGCATGGCCTTCTTGATCTGCTGTTCCTCCCACTCGTCGGGCTCGCTGTCCAGCTCCTCGTTGGTCGGCGCGGCTGCCGTGCCACCTGCGCAGGAGTTGGCAACGGTTCAACAAATCAGAACTTGTGAAATGGCCAAAATTGGAACTACTAATTACTATGGAAATGTCAGCTTCCAGAAGAGTCGTGATTGGTTGAAATGCAATTTTGTATTACTACTGGCGCCGCCGTTCATTTCACTGATACGTGCTTTGGTAGGTCCCCTCCGGACGAGATCGCAACTAAGTTTCACAACTGAAGAAGGAAGAACGCTAGACGAAGGGTGTGTGTTTGCAAAAAAGTCTGAAACAGCACCTTAGACTATGAAATTAAATGTTTTATTTAACTAATATTATAAATGCGAATGTTTGGATGTTTGTTACTCAATCACGCTTCAACCACTGGACTGATCGGGATGAAATTGGGCACATATATAGGTTAGGTCCTGGAATAGGACATAGGCTACTTTTTACCGCGGTAAAATACTTTGTTCCTACAGGAAAACTCATTTGCGGAAAGTTAGTTTTCAATAAATGTGGTCAGAACGAAGTATTGGTATGCAAAATTTTTAGTAAAATGTGACTGTATGTGATTTAATGTTCCTGTTTCCTATTTATAATATTATAATCTAAGAAACAATATATGTAAGAACTTCAGTATGTTACTCTCTTAGGCTACTGTACGCATTTTAAACACCCCCCCTCCACTTCGTACAGCGACAGAAGCCGTACACGTGTTACAGCGTCAGATTAAACTCTTCTGCATGGAGAAATTTGTTATTGCTTGGGAAAAGAAAAACGTGAGCGTTCTACAGAAATCAAGTAACAGGGATCAGGGATTATAATGTGCAGACTTTTCACCAAGGTACCTTCATAACTCTGGAATCCTTAAAGTAATTTTATTTAAGGCGTGTGTTCCGTTTTTAGACTATTTTATGGAATAGAAACCAGTTGGTGGAGAACTCTCCATAGAGAGAATCTTCACCAATCTACAGAGCAGCTATAACTTTTAAATTAATTATTTTACCTTGGTGACTATTTAATTTTCAGGGCTGTTTTTGGAATTGTCAATGATTTTTATGAAGGTATTTTTTAATGTACTTAATTTTTAGGGTTTCTACCTTCGCACTTGTAAGGAATAACGAAATCCTTATAAAATCACTTCCGTGTCCGTCCATCCGTCTGTCACAGACAGAGATTTTTCTCAAGAACTACGAAACGTGGAAACATGAAATTTGGCATAGTGATAGATCTCTATAACGCGCACATAAACAACACAAATCAAATCAACGGCCCGTTACAGTCCACTGCTGGACTATGAGCCTCCTCCACTTAAGTGTTTGGTTTTGCCATAATCTCCACGCTTGGCAGGCGGGTTGGAGATCGCAGATTAAAAGGTTACTGTATCAGAGAGCGCTGCTGCCTGTTCCCTGTTCAATGAGTAATCCCTAAGTCGCCTCTTACGACACCCACGGGAAGAGTAGGGGTTGGTGACAAATGTATTCTACTCTAACCACTAACCATATACCATACAACAACCATAACATAACTACATAAACCATACAATAATAAGTAAATATATATTATATTTATAGTACATATATGTATTTTTAATTAATTTGTGGAGTCAATGTGGTACCAATAAAAAAACGTTTTAATAATATTGTGCGAGGTATTTTTATTAAAACTATGGTACGCTTAACATAACACAACACTACATTTACATAAATAAGTTTCAGAGGTGTGGGTTATGTGGAGAGCTAACTATAACTTAAGGTCGCCTGGAAGAAATCGCTAAGAAGCAATAAGACCGCCCACGTTTGCCTGTTCTTATTTCCACTCTGTTATGATTCCTGTGTGCGTAAAAAAAGTATATTCGTTCATTATAGTGACCGATGTGTAACTCACGTTTCGGCTTGTCACTGGGCAGTTCCAAGCCGCGCACCTCAATCCGTCCATCTTCGTCGTCGTCGCCTGAGCCGTCGTCTCGCACGAGCCGCGAGCCCGGCTTGGCTTCCGACGGCTTGATCGGAATGTAGTCTCCACCCAGCTCGCGAGCCTACATATAAAGATAACGCGTCAATTGCATGGCTTAAGAATCTGTGATGATTGTAAATTAATAAAAACTAAATGCAAAAATGTCAGGAGCGCGCGCTTTGTTGTGGAATCGCGGATACTAACTACTTATGTACTTAAAAGGTGTGCAGAGTACAGTTTCATTCAAACAAAAAATACAAGTACGACGAAATTCGCGAATTTAAGTCGTACGAACTCGCAAACATAGTATAAAGACTTGACTAGGTATTTGCAGATGTGTACGATGTGTGTGTGTGTTACTGAAAACCACATAGATAAAAACGGTAATATTGATGTTAATGTCAGT
Organism: Carpatolechia fugitivella; assembly: GCA_951230895.1. Taxonomy (NCBI): domain Eukaryota; kingdom Metazoa; phylum Arthropoda; class Insecta; order Lepidoptera; family Gelechiidae; genus Carpatolechia; species Carpatolechia fugitivella. The sequence goes on from OX579649.1 coordinate 3,059,826, forward strand.
AGACTGAAGAAGATTCTAAATACACTCAAACATTTACTATAAATTATTAGAATGGAGGAACACGTTTATCTCCTTGAATAAGTAACTTCAAGACTATGAAAAGAATAAAGGTGAGTACTTTTAATAACAATAAAGAGAACACAGTTGCGATCGTCGTTTGTAATAAAAAAGTTTTTATACGAAAACTCAATGCATTTTGTTCGCAGTAGTCGGTGAAGCGATCCACAGTTTTTCACGTTCACCACCGAATAAACTCGTAAATCGTCCAGCGGCGGGGTTGCGCCCTCACCTCTCATACCTGCTGTCTGGTCTTGCGAGCGGCGTGGATGAGCGCCGCGTCGGGGATGTGTCCCCCGACAGCCAGGGCCGCCCGGACCGACTCCGCTCGGTACTGGTGGAAACCCTTGCTATCCTCCTCTTCTTCGTTATCTCCGTCCTCCTCAGACAGATCCCCCGCTCCATCTGCTGCTAAAGCCTCCCGTCCGCTCAGTATTAAGCCCTCGAGAGTTATTTTCTTCTTCGGTTTAGCTGGTGGGTTGTCTACGTCCATTGGCTTGAAATATTAAGTGGGATTAGTGTCAGTAATGTTAATGCTTAATGATATTAGTATGAGTATTACAAAGAATTTGTATAGTTTCTAACTGGGTGCATTTTATTAATAATCTGTCTGAAATCTGTATTTTTTACAATTAATTTATAGAAAACAAATGGGAAATAACTATTTGTTTTTTTGTCTCTGGAGCACTATACTTGCAAAGTCCAATATCTATGGCATAAGGAATATGAATAAGCCAATATTTCCTACACAATTAAGAATGTTTAAAATCTTACAACTTGATACTAGTGGTAATATTTTAAACATTTTTAATTATAAATTTCATTATTTACATGATTTTAATAGGAAGAATCTTGTTGAAAGAAATCCTTTTTTTTTTAGAAATCATGGACATTATCTTGTAATTTTTTTCAATACCTCTCCATTCTCATTATTACTCTTATCATCATCTTCAGTGGGCTTCTTACGTTCCTTCTCTTTCCTCTTGGCCAGTCTGTTGCTCTGCTTAGATTTCTTCACCTTGAACACTTCACCTTCTTCCTCTGGTAAAGAAAATGTGAAGATGTAATATTGTAATGTAATGTTTTTTAATATTAACTTGCATTTTTTTTGTATGGCAATGTGGCAGGACATAAGTTATTTCCACAATATTCACTGAAACATCTAACAACACCATTATTCCACAAAAATTAAATTTTGAATTTTATTGTTTATAAATACAAGGATTCTTTATCAGTTAAATTATCATTTCATCTCTCATGCTCTGAAAGTACTAGTCCAATAATGAACCCAAAGAAAAGATGTAAGTCCAACTCACATCCCAAGGGATGTTAGTAACTTTGAAATAAATAAAAGCGGCCAAGTGCGAGTCGGACTCGCCCATGAAGGGTTCCGTAGCAGCAAGTAACATAAAAGTTCTTGTAGTTCGTTTTATGACGTATTAAAAAAAAACTACTTACTGGATCTCGTTCAAACCAATTTTCGTTGGAAGTTTCCATGGTAATGTACATCATATATTTTTTTTAGTTTTATCATTCTCTTATTTTAGAAGTTACAGGGGGGGGACACACACATTTTACCACTTTGGAAGTGTCTCTCGCGCAAACTATTCAGTTTAGAAAAAAATGGTATTAGAAACCTTAATATCATTTTTGAAGACCTATCCATAGACACCCCACACGTATGGGTTTGATGAAAAAAAATAAATTTTGAGTTTCAGTTCTATGTATGGGGAACCCCCAAAATTTATTGTTTTTTTTCTATTTTTGTATGAAATTTTATATGAATGACAGACAGACAGACATGACGAATCCATAAGGGTTCCGTTTTTTGCCATTTGGCTACGGAACCCTAAAAACTTTCTTTTTACTATTTGCATAGAAAATTGCAAAGGAAGACTTATATAGCCTAGATAATTCTACTATTAATTTTATTCTAGTAAATATTGAATTTATCTCAATTATGCTAGCTAGATGAATACGAAATTCACGTAGAAATAGCAATAAAAAGATTAAAAAATCATAATATACACAATTATTCTTATAAATTTTGACTAAACGCAAACCACTAAATGTGTTTTTAGTACGTAAGCCTTAAAAAAATGTTGGTGAAAAAAATTGTTATCTGTGGTTGCAATGTTTTGATAAACTATTTTGCTATTTATGTTTACTTGACCATGAAAAGTAAAGTATAAATTGATTAAGGCTTGTTAGTGAATTTAAAAATCATTATGCATTGATTCCATGAATAATAATCAAAACCAACTGAAAGATTCCCAGTTTGTGTGTCAAATAGGGTGTGATGCACTAATTTGGTGCATGTGGTATGTATGTAGCCCATATATAATTTTAATACAAACCTGTTTTGTTTACTTTCCTCGCAATCAATGAACATCAGAGTGTTCACCTTGTGTGAAACTCATAAATTCCACCCTCACACTATAAGCGCCCTCGTTATGCTCGTTCACCAAAATACTTCGGGTGTAATTGATCGCTTTCACCCCTTGTCGCTTGGTTAACAACAATCTACTATTACATTACCCCCATGCTCACCCACTACTATGCAAAGATCTTCCGCTTCCTTACATCTTTTTGATTTTAAAATAGACCTTTGGACAAATTTATCATGCCTCTAGTGAAATTAAGATATTCTATGATAAATTGGTCTTTATGAAGATATAAATGCAACATCAGTCCATACCAGGTATAGCACTCTATGCTCTGAAGTTACAGTTCTAACTTCAGTCTGTCAACTACTCAAAAGATCAATTCGTAATTAACAACAGATACTAATTGCATCATGATTATGAACATCATAATTAACCAGTGGTTGGTCCGAGGTAACAGTGCATAAAATATTAAAGAGAAAATATAACAAGCAATGACACAGAAGCTTCAATTATTGAAGTATAAAATTGGTAAACGACTAAACTGTGCATAGTATGATAAAACACGAATTGCAGGCTTTCTACCTTGAAACTAACATAACCAAACGTAAGCAATTTTTTTCCAGGTTTTATCAACTGTTTCCCATACCTTCGTCAGCGAAACTCAGGCAGGCAGGTTTGACTGGCTTCTCTTTCTCCTTCTCCTTCTTCTGCCGGCTGATGACCGGCGGAGGAGGCGCCAGCGGCTCCCCGTTACCTTCAGGGTCCTCATCATCATCTGCAGTAAACACACGCCGCTGGATCGGTTTCTTTGGTTTCCGAAACATCGACATTGTCAACAAAAATACACAGTCTCTAGCAAAATTAACCTAAACACCATTTGATGCGATTTATCACAATTTTCTTATAATATTTCGTAAAAAAATCGTGTTCGCGTACGCTTTCAGCGCCATTTTTTTTTTTTTTATTTGGCAACACATTCTGTGCGCAACACTGATCCAGGCTGTCAAAGCATGATTTTCTTACCCTGCGTTCCGAATCGCGCTGACAGCACTTTGAGTACCCAAAACCGCGTACCGAATCACTGTCATTGGGATTACGGCAGCCATTGTGACGTCACGGATTGCGTCATGACCGCCGCCATCTTTCGCTAACGGCGCCCATGCTCCAGAGCGAAATTCACGTAAGCGTAATGTCAAATTCGACTTTGACATACTGTGTATTTATTTTTAAAAGTTAAATGTTTAATGTTTAAATGTAAAACTAACGTGTCTTATATTTATTTGGTTGAACAAAATTAAAAACACGTTATTCAATTATGAAATGGAGATAAATTACTGAAATATTTTAAATCAATCAGTTTTGTAGGTTAGGGTTGCCAGATGTTCGATAGTAAAAGTATCGAGTAGGTTATGTATATATTACGATAGTTTTGACTCAGGCACATACATACATAAGATAATATCATAGGCAATCTGATAAAATATAAATATAAATATCAAACATTCTTTTTTGTATTTTTTTAATTTCATGTGCCTATTTACATCTCCATTTTTAAAAATTCGCATACTTTTTCTTATTTTGGGTACTAGCCATGCGAAAAGTGCTGTTTTCACAGCTGTACGATACTTTTTTAATACGTATAATAATTTAGAATTTTGCCAGTTTTGGTACGGTAATCAACATCTGGCAAGACTGAGTTATAAGCAGTTTCAGCGCGCTCAAACGCCGTTCCGTTTTGATTTCGCTCATGAGCCGTATTATCGCGATTTCTGAATCGGTACGCGAGTAATCGCTGTCAGTACTTTGAGCCGTGAAATCTGATTCGGAATACAGCCCTAATTATACCCTGCGTTCCGAATCGCGCTGACAGCACTTTGAGTACCCAAAACTGCGTACCGAATCACTGTCATTGGAATTACGGCAGCCATTGTGACGTCACGGATTGCGTCATGACCGCCGCCATCTTTCGCTAACGGCGCCCATGCTCCAGAGCGAAATTCACGTAAGCGTAATGTCAAATTCGACTTTGACATACTGTGTATTTATTTTTAAAAGTTAAATGTTTAATGTTTAAATGTAAAACTAACGTGTCTTATATTTATTTGGTTGAACAAAATTAAAAACACGTTATTCAATTATGAAATGGAGATAAATTACTGAACTATTTTAAATCAATCAGTTTTGTAGGTTAGGGCTGCCAGATGTTCGATAGTAAAAGTATCGAGTAGGTTATGTATATATTACGATAGTATTGACTCAGGCACATACATACATAAGATAATATCATAGACAATCTGATAAAATATAAATATAAATATCAAACATTCTTTTTTGTATTTTTTTAATTTCATATGCCTATTTACATCTCCATTTTTAAAAATTCGCATACCTTTTCTTATTTTGGGTACTAGCCATGCGAAAAGTGCTGTTTTCACAGCTGTACGATACTGTTTTAATACGTATAATAATTTAGAATTTTGCCAGTTTTGGTACGGTAATCAACATCTGGCAAGACTGAGTTATAAGCAGTTTCAGCACGCTCAAACGCCGTTCCGTTTTGATTTCGCTCATGAGCCGTATTATTGCGATTTCTGAATCGGTACGCGAGTAATCGCTGTCAGTACTTTGAGCCGTGAAATCTGATTCGCCAAACATGTTCCTACCCAGTATTGCATTTGTAATTATTGTTCTGTTTTTGTGAAGGCAATAAAAACGTTTTTATTTTATTTTATTTTAAACATAAAAATGGTCACGTGATGAACTTCGATGAGTGCGATGGCTATAGTTATTTTTTTTTGTAAGCAACATTTTTGCTAGTGATAAACCTGTACTAGTAAACCACCATATCGATAAATTATAAGTTTTTTTTTAATAGTCAGCAAAATTTTCTTTAATGAAAGATGATTCTGTACTTCTGAAGACATGTAAAGTCGTTGGCTTTTGCTGTTATCTAAGAAAATATTTGTTTTCCAGCAATTTTCAAACGGCCGGAAGAAAGAAAAACAATCTGTTGCGGACTTCGTCATCTGACGAAAACAGAATATAGAGATTTTCTTTTGAAAAAAATAATTTTAGCTAGGGCCTTTATTTAAATTTGAGGAATTTTCACAAATACTTCTAAATTATTTTCTTTATAAAAATCGTTGGTCCAACAGTAATTAATCACGGGTCACACTAAACGAGTTTTGCGAACCCTACACGCCGCGCCGAGCACTCTGTATAGTGCCGAAAAATAATGAACACACCCAAAAAACTGAATTCAACATATAATATTATACAGTATTTCCACCAAAAGTACCAATACAGTATTTCATTATAGTATAATAATATTATACATAAATAATACGAGACTAAGAATATTATTTTTTGCTATTTTATCGCTTTTATATTTAATTTCAATTTTGCTATTGCGGACGTAGTCATCTGTCGAAAACAGAAAATCTAGATTTACTTTTGAAAAAAAAACTGTCGATATTTTTCATATACCAAATAATGTCGATAAATATCAAACTGTCGAAGACAATTTCCCAACTCTATCTTATTAATATTTGTCCCGCACAGAGTTTGTGCGTTCAGTTTTGGTGAGTAGAAAATATCGTAATTTATCTAAGAAATCATGGCTTTTTATGTTTCAAAACTTTGTGCTATTCAATTCTATCTTAATTGGATGAATAAAACGACCATATTTTTGTTTATTTCCTGAAAAATCTGTTCAGGTGTCTCGTCATGTTCTAAGACGTTTGTATTTTTGCAGTCCTTAAATTTCTCGGAAGTCCCTACTTACTGCAAGATGGGTAGGGAGGACAAGGCTACTTGGAAGACTAACTACTTCACCAAAATCATCGTAAGTACTAAAAAGTAACCTAACCTCGAAACTTTTACTTGCTTTATGAAATGACTCATTATGTACTTTTTTCACTGTACAATTTTGTAGGCACGTTCCGTTATAAAAATATGAATATTACGCAAATTTTAAGTCCAAATCCATAACAATTCTCATTATAACACTACTTGCCTCATTCCAGCAACTCTTAGATGAGTACCCAAAATGTTTCCTTGTGGGAGCAGACAACGTGGGTTCCCAGCAGATGCAGCAGATCCGCTTGGCGCTGCGCGGGTCCTCCATCATCCTCATGGGCAAGAACACCATGATGCGTAAAGCCATCAAGGACCACCTCGAGACCAACCCGGCTCTGGAGAAGCTGCTGCCGCACATCAAGGGCAATGTTGGCTTCGTCTTCACCCGTGGTGACCTTGTTGAGGTTAGTCATATCTATTTGACGTATTCAAATTGCCTACACTACATCTAACACTCATTTCATCCTATAGTACATTAAAACTTTTCTATAACACATTTCAATGTGCTATTGGCGTTATTAGCCTTTACAACTTGAGACACTGATATTTAAACAGTTTGAGTTTAGAAATAAGTTTCGTCGATCAGACGAAACTGAGTATGTGAAGTGGTTCAGGTACAAGGGCATAATTTGATTTGCTTCTAAGCATTGATATACTAGGTAAAGAGGCGTAGATAAGTCATACGCGCTCAAAAAGCGGCACACCACAAGTTGGCTAATCAGCCAACCTGAACTTAGTCTCGCGTCGCTTTGTCTCTTTTTCACACCTATGCTTAGATTTTCCGTCCTTGTCTATGTTTTGTGCCATGTTAAAACACCGTTTGCCTTGTAAGTGACCTATCTACGCCTTTTTACTTATAATATCATTGCTTCTAAGTATGTACTGTGATGGAATCTCCACAGTACACAAAAATACCGTTTGGGGGGGGGGGGGGCACGTGCCCCACTGCCTACTGAATCCTGCTATATCAATTTTATCTGCCGGAAGAAAGTCATTATTTCAAAAATAAATAATTAAAGTATTCTATGTCTGTTCTAATACCAAGGATGGTTAGTTTACCTCTTTGGGTTTCGCTTTCAGACTAAAGTAATTCTTCAAAGTTATCCTAATGTGATTATATCTCATAATTTTTGCATTGGCATTTTGAAGATACAGCAGCTTGCTTGCATCAAGTTTTCTATGTGTGGGTTAAGGAAGAAATTGGATCTTCCCTATATTTATTCTAAATCCAATACTCATGTGGTTCATTATCTCTTATAGGTCCGTGATAAGCTTCTGGAGAACAAGGTGCGCGCCCCGGCCCGTCCCGGCGCCATCGCCCCACTGTCTGTCGTGATCCCGGCCCACAACACCGGTCTGGGTCCCGAGAAGACCTCCTTCTTCCAGGCCCTCTCCATCCCCACCAAGATTTCCAAGGGTGAGAAACAATACACTTTCTAAACAAATCCAACTAGTTTCTGGACACAAATGTTCGTCATGTTGTGGCGTTTCGGCTTATCACTTAAATAAAAGTTTTTTTTCTCAGTAACATTGTTCATTGGCATGAAAGCTAGTGGTAAATTCATAATGATATCTCCACACAAAATTGTATGTACGAGTACATACATATCCTTTGTAGTCACATGAACACGCCCTGGAGATTACCCGCTACCCGCATGCGTCGCCGGATTGGTTGTGTTGTGTTGTCAAAAATTGATAAAGTGCATAATTTCGACATTAAATAACTTGTAGAACTTATAAAATCATTGTTGGATCCATATGCAAAGGAAATTGTGAAACAATTGAGTGTGATCAAGTCTTTAGAAGCCAAAATTCATGGTTTGTGTTTACCTAAAAGGGACAGTGTTGTTGAGACTGTAGTTCTAACCAAATTATTATTTAATAAATGCAAATGCAGTTTCATGTCTGTCCTAATACCAACTGGTGTAATGTTAACCAGTTGGATTCGCTTTCAGACTACAGTAACTTCTTCATTCCTATCCTAGTGTGATGTTCCTTTTGAACACTGCACTGGCATCTTGAAGACACATTTCTTTAATATTTTCCAATATTACGAATTCAGTGTTCTAAGGGCATACATATTATAATAACTTGAATGCTTTGCAGGTACCATTGAAATCATCAACGATGTCCACATCTTGAAGCCTGGAGACAAGGTGGGAGCCTCCGAAGCCACCCTTCTCAACATGTTGAACATCTCTCCATTCTCGTATGGTCTTGTCGTCAGACAGGTATGTTGTCTAAGACAAACTCTCTTTCAAATTCAAATATTTTATTTTGGACACAAACCTCTTATATTATTTTACTAACTTAGATTATAAGATTTTGTTACTAACCCACTATATACCTATGGACATATTTAGTCTGAAATAAAAAATATTATTATTATTACAAACGAATGCTTTATGCTTTTATACAAACCAAAGCGTTGAGTTCAGGTTGTAATAGTTGCTTTCTGATATTTACCTTTGGGAAATTGGTATGCAGTGTGGATTTCATAATATTTATGTGCTATTAAATAACTAATCCACATGCAAACATTATGCATTTTACTAATTTGACGATCGCGTTTCTTGGTGTACCGTTTTAACATTCCTCTGTCTCTAGGTGTACGACTCCGGCACCATCTTCGCGCCAGCCATCCTGGACATCAAGCCGGAGGACTTGCGCGCCAAGTTCATGGAGGGCGTGGCCAACGTGGCTGCCGTGTCTCTCAGCATCGGCTACCCCACGCTGGCCTCCGCGCCGCACTCCATCGCCAACGGGTTCAAGAACCTGCTCGCGCTCGCCGCCGTCACCGACATCGAGTTCAAGGAGGCGCAGACCATCAAGGAGTTCATCAAGGTTGGTGCTGACAGTAGATCCCTCCTAGTTCAGCTCAATGAGCTTCGGTGAATACACTACGGCCGCTACCGTCTTTGCACATAGGCCTAAAGGTTAGATTCTTGCAATTGTATATTGGACAACTATCTGCCTGCTCACTGAAATTGCTCATTCTAGTTAAAATAAAATGTATTTGAATTGAAATCGGCACTCTGTGCATTTGAAACGCTATGTCTGTTCTAATACCAAGGTGGTTATGATTAGCTTACCTCTTTGGATTCGCTTTCAGACTAAAGTAACTCTTCAAATTTATCCTAATGTAATCGCGTCTTGAAACTTTTGCATTGGCATTTTGAAGATACATTCCCAATCCCACCTTAGTTGATAACCCACGAAGGGAAAAAATATTGGTTCAATTCAGACAAATTTATGAATTGTGCTTGTTTAACAGGACCCTTCGAAGTTCGTCGCCGCAGTGGCAGCGCCCGTCGCCGCTGCCCCGGCTGCTGAGAAGAAAGAGGAGAAGAAGGAAGAAAAGGAGGATTCCGCGAGTGATGACGATATGGGCTTCGGTCTGTTCGACTGAGCTTCGGTGCGCGCGCGCCGCGTGACGTCACCGCGCCGCCGGGCCGGACTCCCAATGGCGGCCGACTAGCGATCACGCGTGCTTGTTGCGAATAAACACCACTTGGAAATAATCAAACTCTTTTACTTTAGAAATCTCTTACCTTTATAATTACAAAATAAAACTCTAAGTAGACCTAAGAATCAACTTTATTAGGACCTAATAAACATTTAGATGCTACAGATGATAATACGTACATCAAATATTATAATCCTCCTGATAGACATCTTGCTTGGTATTAATTATTATTCATATCCCTTTTCTTACAATTCATGGCAAATGCACTAAATCTAAAATATAATTTATGGCTACCACAACATCAATATCGTAGAACAAACATACATCAAAAACTTCGTGATTAGTAAAAATCTAGTGAGTATAAAAACGAGAAAAATTTAAGGAGAGATATTAAAAGCTACTGAGAAGATTGTTAGAAAAAAATATCGTCGAAAATAGTAAAGTCTTGAGCTTTCTCACAGCCGCTTACCAAGTCCCGTCGTTTTTTGCATACTACTAAGTTAGAAAGTAGAGCAATGTTTTCCATTCCTAAATGTAATCCGACGTTCATAAAGAAAAGATGATAATAGTCTTACGCGTCGTCTTCAAGGTTTACGCTGTATTGTAGATTACTTGCATTCGTGTAACATAACATATATCTATTATTACCTCTCGTCTTTACTAACGCGGATTCTAGACATATCAATACTTAATTCTATCTCAAAGCACCCTGTCTGTCGTGCAACAACTACTTACATATCTTACGAAAATAAGTTCAAGTTTAACAATATTGAGTATCGAATATGTAGGGCCTTTTATTATAGTTAGGCATGAAGAAAATATATTTTTTTTCCTGTTCAAAAAGATCAGCAAACACATTGCTATTTCAAATGTAACATTCAGACAAAAATCTAACATTCGATAAAATATGAATTCTTTAGTTAAGTTTAAGTTACCACACTTGTGTACATTAGTTTGAATGCTCCATCGCTATCGACGCACCTCAGAACATGCGCTTGCTTTCCTTGCACCATGCGCACAGCGGGGTTGACTAAGAATGCCACTCCATCAATAAAACTGTCGCTTCTGCTAGTAGAAATTTCTCCTAGACCTTCCATCAGTTCTATATTAAACCAGCTAAGAATAGCGTTTGCGTCGCCATTCCTAATAATCGGCATGCTTACCACACCGGTAACTTCACATCCATGCTTTCCTACAATCGCCGGTTCCGATAAAGGTTTATACTCCAAGCAGGTTAGGTCAATGCAGAAGTTTTGTGACACTTGATATTTGTTGATGTACCTCCCAATCTTATAATTGCTGGTGTTTGCGTCGTAAACTCGATTGTTAATATCAATCCACTGGCTGTTAACCACTTGCGCGACCATGGTCACACTTGCTGGCATGAATAACCCTCCTGGTAGAAGATGCGCATTCTTCAAGTGATTAGACATAGAATGCATGCGCATATCTACGTCGCCACATACATCAAATACATTGCAAAATATTGCATGGAACTTTTGATCTGTGAATGTATTTTGAGTCCAATCTTCTCCAGTAAGCAATTTTATTTTGGACAATGGTATATTGTTGGCCTTTAGGACCTTTTTCAAAAACTTTTTGTCATCTGCAGTTTTCGCCCAGCATGTCACTGATTGTACTCCGCGTTTTAGCATCAATAGGCCAAACAGAGGAAAAGGACTTAGGTCAACAATGGTAATTCGAGACATTTCCACCATTTGTCCCAAATAAACAGATGCCATACCAAGACACCTTTTAATCATTGCTACATACTCGGAGTCATTCAAAAACCTTAAAGATTCTGGTGAGATCCTTTGAATGTTTTTATTAGTATTTGACACCAGTGTAAGTTTTTCTTTGTTTAGTTGGAATTGTATATTAAAAGTCTTCTCTTTTGTAACACTCAGCGGTACAAAATCAAAAAATACTGCTTGTTGCCATGCATTAGCTCTCTTATCAGATCTGGGATCAGTTGTGAGTGTTATATTATCTGTCAAATATAAATTGAACCAACCAATAAGGACATCAATTTCACCATTTTCAATGGCTTTCAATTCTGCATCATATGGCTCACTGTTGTTCAACTTATCCTGGATGTCATTACAATTGTTGAAGTCAATCTTCAAAAGTGATTGTGGTTCTGTCATATATGTTAGACCTTTAAATTTGTACACATCTTCACAATCATATGTTTCGTCTTCAGTTAAGATGTGAACATTTAGGTTTGGAATGTTCAATACTGTTTTAGCAGCTGACCCAAGTTGGTATTTCAAGTTCAAATGTTCATATTTTGCACCAATGACAAAGAACTCTGCTTTGTTAGGTATGACACGGCAAACTTTTTGAAGTAAATATTGATGGGCATGGTTAAGAGAGCTTAAAATGTGTTCTCCAAAGAGGCCGGCATCAAACAATTCGGTGACCAGAAGTGATTTCTTTCCTCCTATATCCCTTAAGCGCATATCAGTTGACATGTTATTAACAATGATGACTTCATCTTGTCCATTGTCTTCAAGAATGCATTCTGCCATTTTTACCATCTGTTCAGAAGCTTCACAAGCTGTCAGGGTCATGGGTTCACAATCCATGCAGTACAGGGTCAACAGTCCTGTGCCTGCACCTAAGTCCAGTATAGAATCCTTGTATGGAATTACAGTTTTCTTTATGGCTTCACAATAAGTCTCATTTCTTATCTTGTCATTCAGCATGCGATAGTGCCAACGCTCAACTAAGAGATTCTTCAGAGAGTTTAAATTCTTCTCAGCATCAACAAATATGCATTCCATTTTGAGAGCTTTTTGGAAGTGGCACCAAGCTTCCATGTAAAACCCATATTTGAAAAGATACTTGCCTGTATCATTGATCAAATGCAGATTCTCTGGGAAGGCATCAACTGCTCGGCCAAAGTTAATAAAAGCCTCCTCAGCCCTATTGTTGTGTATTAAGATCTCGTTGAGCAAGGAAAGAGTGCCGCGGAACTCTGTCTCGAACAGCTCTTTCAACTCCGGGTTTTTGTCAAACGCCAAGAGGTAAAGGTCAAATGCATTGCTGTAGTACCCGTTGCTACTTAGCTGCTCCGCCATAGTAATAAACTCCCTTCCAACCTCTGCCATGACGTCGTCTTCTAGAATAAGAAAACTTCTTTGTAAAGTTGATCTATCCACTACATAAAAAATAATTTTCGGGCTACGCCGGGAAAAAGCTTACCTACCTTGTTTGTATTTGTAGGACCTGTGTTGTGAGAGATAAATCTGATATATCCTACCTAAATTAAAAACCAACACTCGGACAAAACTGTGATGTAGGATCAAATTGACACCTCTTCGAAATTTAACTACGCAAAGTAAATTCTATTCGCAAAAAGAAACACACACAAACAGCACAATTTTCTGACATTTGCTTGTTGCGTTGTTTGATCATTGGTTGGTTATTGATTTCTTCCCAGCTAAACACGTTCCTTTCCAAAATATTTTATTATTGTATTATGTATTATAACATTTCGGTGTAAGAAAGTTAACTGATGACTTGAAAATTTATATTTTCAATTTTTTATATTATTTACATCGAATAGAAAAATATTAGGTAATATTTATTTTTAAAGAAAGAAAAAATGCCTGGTACAAATTATATTATTATTCTTGAAACGGAACGTATGCGTGGAATTTGGGTAAGTTGGAGTCGCGGCGACAGTATTTCTCTCTCGTCAAGTTTACTAGAGTGCGAAAGAGAGACACATAGTGTCTCGAGGAGGTGGGCTAAGTCGTTATTTTCTTATCACCGTGATTGCCGTTCCAGTTACATAAAAGTCACGGTGAAAAATCACCGTGACTTTGTCACGTCGATATTTTGGAACTAGTTGGAACGAGATTAGAAGTTGGAACATTGGAACGTTATGATGGAACTATGTGACTTTTACTTATTTAGTTGATCACAATCACACTTTACACAGGCTTAGGACTGTCGCATAGCTTTTAAGTTTTGTATAAAGTAATTAAGTTTCTTTTTAAAATCCATTTTCTAAGCTCTACAAATACGCTCGATTAGGCCATCGGGGCATCGGGTAAATTCGCACATCTTCGTCGCGGTTGCGCTTGCATGCCACACAAAGTTCACCGAGTCGCGCCGATATTTACGCTTCGGTTTTATGTGCGTGAAAAAGTAACAACGTTATTTTGGAACGTTGTTCCTCTCGAAAAAGTCACAGTGACTTTCATAAGAGGCAGATCACGGTGACTTTTTCACCGTGACGTTATTTATCGCCCACCTCTACGGAGAGACAAAAGTCGCTAGTGCGCAGCTTCGTTTGCATCTGTGTTTATGTTGAATGAGGTCACGACATTAATGATTTTATCTGTATATCAAAATAGTATTGAGGTATTGATTTAAAAAAGATGAAGGAAGTTTCAAGTTTGGGCGTGAAACGGAGGCCGTTTCGGGAGTGGTCCAACTACCTCGATGCCTATCGCAATGCCAGCCAATAATGATTGAGAGGATAGGAGTTCTTCCAGGACCGCAATAGGTAGGAGAGGGAGACCTTGTAGGTACACATATCCGCTGGATTTCTACCCATTACACTTAGTGATAATTTTTTTTTTTCTACTCCATTTTGAGACAAACATATTATTATCAATTTTGTATACCTACTATAAATAAGTAATTCTTACAATACTTTAGCGATATAAAAACGCAGCCAATTCTAAGAAATAACTCAGAGTGGAACCTTTTACGATCGGTTCAAAAGGCATCTTAGCCAGAACCGTAAAGCGTCCACTACACTGATCGTTGACGTTGACTGATCGCGACGTTGATCGAAGTAAGCCGAGGACGAGAGTATAGAGAGCAAATAGAGAGGCACTTCGTACGACTTCGGGCTTCACTTTGGCACCAATTTGACACTTCGTGTGACTTCGTCGAGAACTTCGGACGAGAGTGTAGTGGATGCTTAAAACTAAATATTAAAAAAAAGTAGCGTCCGTCCGTCGTGCTCACAAACTATATAGAATACTAACGTAGTCCTTGTTGAGGATTATACCCTATCCAACGAAAGCCATTGCCTAGTATTTTTATTATAATTAAAAATATAAAGTAATGCTCTATGTTCAACATCCGGTTTAGTCTTTGGAAAAGATAACCTTATTCTATTCGCTACTCTTCTCAATCTGTCCGCCATTACAATAGCGCTAACCTACTGTTGTACTGTTTAATAAGCAAATAGTTTATATCCCTTTCTTTTCTAATTTAATCAAGTGACCGTGTTGTACACTTTGCCTCCATACTTTGTTATTAAAGTATTTAGAAGCAGCTAACTGTTTTAATCAAAACACTCATCACCACTGCGTTCATCTGACTAATAGTCCTTCGTGCTCACGCCGAACATGCTTCACGTCTCTGTGCCGCCGCAACCGCAAGTCAATTCAAAGTTCAAATGGTGTTGCGGCCTCCTCGCACAGCTTCGTGCTGGCCATTGAGATGACAGACAGACAAGACATTTAGAAAAACGAAACGACGACCTGACGAGACAATTGAGGGTGGACTAGAACTTCAAGACAAAAGGTTGTGTGAATAATAAAGACATTGCACAGATTATTCGCTAGCCTTTTCCTGAATCGACTCTTCAGGTGGTCCTTCAAGGTCATTTACCAAACCTATGGTGAGAACGAGAGCGCAATTGAAAGCGAAGATGACCAGTGTGCCGACTGCTGCTGGAGACCAGGGACACGACCGACAGTCCGCCCATAGCAGCCGCGCGCCATCGCCTACAGCCTCCGCTCGCTCCATGACGAGCACGTCGACAGTCGTCAGAAAGCAAAGACTCGTCCAGCTGCAGCTAGAAGCGGCTGAAGAAAGGGCATGCATAGAAGAGCAAGCAGCAGCAGACCGTGCCAATGTAAAACTGCGCCTGCTCGAAGAGCGACTGTCGATTCAGTCGCAGGCAATCGACGACGACGAAGTTGCGTCCCGTGCATCCCGTTCCCGTGCAGGATCGTGCATCTCTCTGCATGTGCCTACGGACTAGGAAAAATTATGAGACAGATGATGCCCGACATGCCAGGTTTGCTACATCATCACCACTTCACCCTGTTGCGCTGCCTTCGCAAGACACTCGTGGGCCAACTGACATGGCAAAGTTTTTAGCAAGGCAAACAAGTATCAAAGAGCTGCCTGTTTTCTCCGGCGATCCCGAGGATTGGCCTCTTTTCTATAGCCAGTTTAAATCGACTACACGGCTCTGCGGCTATAGCGATGATGAAAACATCGCGCGACTGTCGCGATGCTTGAAGGGACGCGCTCGGGAGGCAGTTTCAAGCTTACTGGTAAGCGTAGCGAACCTGGAAATCATTATCAAAACTTTGAAACTCAGATTTGGACAATCCGCATATATAATACAAGTTATGCTGAATAAAATCAAACATATGCGTGACATACGCCACGATGACGTCCATGGTTTGATTGAATATGCGACGGCAATTCAAAATGTCGTTGCCGTGATGAAAATGACAGAAGAGGTTGGACACCTGACAAATCCAATTTTGTTTCGAGAAATTATTTATAAATTGCCGTCCTTTTTAAAGTACCAGTGGGGCATGCATGTCGGGAAAAAGAGTGTTTCCTTGAGCGACTTGTCGGATTGGCTCATGATCGTTGCTCACGCGGCAGTAAACATCGCCCCGATGAACTTCAAGCCTGCAAGTACAATTTGGAAGCCGCAGACAAAGCCCGATACTAAACCCTGGAGACCGGTAATGACTACAGATGCTGTAAATACGTCACGACCCTGTTCTCTCTGTGACGGAGAACATTATATATAATAATAATAATAATAATAAAATTATTTATTTAAGCCATTAGTACAAAGTTGGTAAGTACATTATTCATACTAAGTCTAACACTACACTACGGCTATAGGGTATGGTACAATTGACAGTCCCCTGACTCTCAAGCTAGGTGAATACCTGTGTGATGAGGGTCAGTGGTGTTTGTCGTCGTGCATGATATCTAATACAATATGCCATAAAATGGAGGACGATTAGAACTTTGACTGACGAAAATAATCATAGAAGTGAGTAAAAAACAATATGTATGTTTGTTTGTTTCTGTGTGTACCTATGTGTGTAAGTGTATGTGAGTAAGTGTGTGTGTGAGTGAATAAATTTAGGAAAAGCTTGCATAGGTTGTTTTAAGTTAGAAAAAATTCCGTCTTTTCATAATCCAAAGTCAGGAGCCATTCTTTAAGTTTGTTATTACAGAGAAACTTATTTAACGAAACTATATTATGTTTGTCATTGATTTTATTATAAATTTTTGAACTCATGAACTGAAATTGTTTCCTGGCGAAAGTTGATGACGCTTTAACCCTTGGGCATACTGGCTTAGGTCTTCTACGGGGAGCAGGGTCAATGATATTTGAAACTGATCTATGTTTGCGAAGAACTAAACGTAGGATATAGAGTTTTCTAACTGACAGGAATGACAATTCTGAGTATAATTGTTTAGTAGGGAACCTGTATGGTTTACGGAACAAAACCTTGAGAACTGCCCTTTGTGATCTCTCTAGGTTGATGAACTGGGTCTTAGAGGCATTACCCCATACAGAAATACAGTAGGAGCAGATTGATTCAGATAAAGCTATATATACAGTTCTTAGGGTTTCAAGGTTGGCAGAATTTCTAAGTTTCTTAAATATATATATAAGCTTTCTTGTGCGCGTAATAAGTGTGTTCAAGTGCTCGTACCAGTTAAGACAATGGTCCACAGTTATGCCCAAGTATTTCACCGAAGAAGATCGGGTCAGTGGCAGACAAGAGCACTGGTTAGATTGCGGTAAGCAGGTATGAGCACGAACATTAATATTTGAAGGATGGTCGCAAGGTCTCTTTGCAAAGGTGAGGAATTTTGTTTTACTGACATTTAATGTAAGCAAATTATTAGATAGCCACTCTAAAGCATGCCTGAAAGTGGATTCCGCATGGCATAATGTATCTTGCCATGTTTTCCCATAAACGAGAATGGCCGTGTCATCAGCATATGCAATCACTTTGCTGTTTGGGAAAGAAAGGTTGCAGAGCTCATTAACGTAAATGAGAAAAAGTGTAGGGCCAAGGATGCTGCCCTGCGGAACACCACAGTTCAAAGAGGTTTCTTCACTGTAATGAGAATCTATTTTTACTACCTGTGTCCGGTTCGATAAATAATCAGTAAAAAGGTTTAGAATCAAACCCCTTACGCCAATGTTTTCCAGCTTTTTAATCAGTAGCGGGACAGAGACGGTGTCAAACGCCTTGGATAAGTCTAGAAACATGCCTAAACATTTAAAATTGTCATCAATTTTCTGTACTGTAAATTCTGTTAGAGATAGTATGGCGTCTTCTGTGGAAAGACCTTTACGGAAACCATACTGATTGCTTCAGAGGACGTTATTTACTTCCAGATAACTTATCAAAGCCGAATTTAAAACTCTTTCTAAAATTTTTGAGATAGAAGGTAAGACTGATATAGGTCGGTAATTACAGACATCGTCTCTGTCCCCACTCTTATAGATTGGATGAACTACAGCTTTTTTTAAAACATTAGGAAACTTGCCAGTTTTAATGGCAAGATTACAAATAAAGGTAATAAGGGGTGTCAGGACATGGCTTGCAGATTTCAAAATTTTTGGGGATATTCCATCCCAACCGGCTGCTGCATCACTTTTGAGGCTAGAAATAATTTGGTGGATATCATCTGCGGTGACTTCAAGGATGGATAATGAATTAGCTGGTGAAGTGTTGAGATTTTGTGGAGGTGGTGATAAAGGATTGGGATTAGGAACTATTTTATGTGCTAACTTGCACCAGCTAGTGCAGAAATAGTAGAGCTAAAAGGGTCGTAGATAAGTAAACGCTAGATACAGTTAGAGAGTAGGTTTATTTAAAAGAAGAGAAGAGGGGAAAGGTTAGATACAAATCGAAGTGGTGAATAAGTTCCTATAACAAACAAAGTAAATTCAAATAAATATTCACAGTTCAACGAGAGCAATGATGTGATGCTTTTACAAGAAGTAAATTTACTTACCCAGAAAGGGAACGTAACACTATTTTTAAACTGCTAGCAAAGCTAGTCCAATCGAAGCTGCACTACAAACACTAAAGATGAAAGATTGATGTTGTAGCCACCAAGGCTCTAGATGAACTGAGACAAAAAAGCCAAAAATAGAACACAGATATTCAAACAATTTCAAATTTGAACATCAAAGAAAGAAAAATAAAGAATATCGGACAGACAGACCGTCAATAAAAGATTTTAAGAAAGAAGGAAACATGACATCGTCGCAGTACCGGGGGGGGGGCCGGTTTTAAAAAATCTTGAAAGATTTTTTAAAATATTAAAAAAAAGTAAATTAAAAGAAAATTTTGAAGAAAATAAAAGTAAATTTTGAAGAATAAAAGTAAATTTTGAAAAATAAAAGTAAATTTAGTAAAGTTAACCGAATTAAACTTGATGACAGATGAGATAAATAAGGTGAATGACATCTAACTGTAAATAAAATAATAAATAAAGAAATAAAACTAAGATGAAGAAAGTGAAAAATAATTTGAAAGGATATGCAATGAATGTGTACAATGTGTATGTATAACAAGATAGTTTCGTTGATAGACGAAACATTCAATCCAAACATTCGTCAACTAACAAAGTCTCAATTCAATTAAGAATTAAAACAAAAACAAAATAGAGTAAGGCAAAAATAATATAAGCAATACTCAAGAAACTATCTTTAGTTAGTGTAGGCTTTTAAGTCACAACCCGCTCAATTAAAACAAAGCTTATGGCTTTTTTTACGTGTCGCTAAGAACCGCACGATGATAATTATATTACAAGTGTCAGCAAATGCTAAACGTATAGAAAACACGACGCGTTAAATAATTACGCGAAATTAAATAACATTTAATTAAAATAGCACTGTATATGCTAAAAGCAAGTAAGCAAGTCATTTATAGACGTAAATGATTAAAGCTAAGGTTTATTATCGTCACCCGCACGTTCCGTTAAGAGAAGTCATGAGTGTAAATATAAACATGGATAGTGAACAGGGCCTTTTTAAAGAGTATTCAACCGCTCTGAAACTGGGTAATAAAGGTAAAGTCAAGGGTAAGTAATACTAACTCATAGTATTAAGGAGATAACGACGTAAGTCGCAAAATAGACAAAAGAAAACTCGAAGTTAAGTTTATTTACGTCACAAACTTCGTAAGTAATGGCATACGACAAGCAATCATTTGCCGCCATATTAGCCAATGTCAAAGTAATAAAAAGTATTTATAAGAAAAGATGATAGTTAAAAAGGTTGACATATGTCAAGGCATAATGAAGCCGAAAAAGTAATGAGATGAATACAAAAAGGTTATCATACAAAATTAGACAAAGAGGTGAAATGTTTTACCTCTTTTACCAAAGAAGCGAAAGGTTTATGGAGCACAGAGGTTAAAAGAATAAAAGTTTCAAAGGGCCTAAATTAGAACTTAAGAGAGTACGCATTTGCGTAAAGCGAATGAAAACGAATTTAGAGTTTACGTTTGCGTAAAGTTTTAGAATGTAGAGATAAGGAAAAAAAAAAGTTTATAATTGCCAAAATTTAAACCTAATAAATAGTACCTACACGTTCGCGTAATGCTTTTGGAATTTAGAGAGAATTACGAAACGTAATGAAGCGGTTTAAGATCTTTAATATGCCAACGGCCCAAATCTTTGTTATCAAAATCAGTTAAATTGTAAACTAATGGAGACAATTTTTGAGAAATTATGCATTTAGTAAACTTAGGTGCTAATTTAGCACAAAAATGTTTGTTCGAAGCGCTTATGGGGTAATTCCGCTTCCAAACAATATCACCAAGAGAAAACTCAAAGTGTTGTCTGTGCTTATTGTAATATTTAGACTGAGATAAATGGGCATAGTATAAGCGAGATTGTACTTCAGAAAGTATTGGAATTAGAAAACCAAGATTTTCCGCGTAAATATCGCGAGGTGCGAAAATCAAGTCCTCTGTGGTATCTTTACTAGTATAAACAGAACCACATGGAACGAGTTCACGACCAAAAACTAAGAAAGCAGGAGTAAAGTTAGTCGATTCATTTACTGAAGAGTTAATCGCGAATTGTATTTTATGAATATGTCTGTCCCCAGCCCCACGTTGGGCGCCACTGCACCAGCTAGTGCAGAAATAGTAGAGCTAAAAGGGTCGTAGATAAGTAAACGCTAGATACAGTTAGAGAGTAGGTTTATTTAAAAGAAGAGAAGAGGGGAAAGGTTAGATACAAATCGAAGTGGTGAATAAGTTCCTATAACAAACAAAGTAAATTCAAATAAATATTCACAGTTCAACGAGAGCAATGATGTGATGCTTTTACAAGAAGTAAATTTACTTACCCAGAAAGGGAACGTAACACTATTTTTAAACTGCTAGCAAAGCTAGTCCAATCGAAGCTGCACTACAAACACTAAAGATGAAAGATTGATGTTGTAGCCACCAAGGCTCTAGATGAACTGAGACAAAAAAGCCAAAAATAGAACACAGATATTCAAACAATTTCAAATTTGAACATCAAAGAAAGAAAAATAAAGAATATCGGACAGACAGACCGTCAATAAAAGATTTTAAGAAAGAAGGAAACATGACATCCGTCACAAACTCTTGTCCAATTGTAGCAAAATATTGATTAACTTTGTTAACCGACTCTTGAACATCGGCGCATGCATTCAATAATTCAAGAGGGAAATTCATCATTCAATTCAGTAATTCAATGTGATTAGTGTCAGTTACTTTTTTAATAACTTTCCATGTTTTTTTTGGATTTTTACTGGCCATTTTAAATTCAGATTTTTCATACTCAGTTTTTAGTTTTCTTAGTAAATTGTTGCAATAATTTCGGTAGCGTTTATATGTTATTATTAGAACTGTATTATTTGGGTGTTGCTTGACTTTTTTATGCATGCTATCCCGATTTCGGATACACCTTAATAAACCTAAAGTAATCCAAGGCTTTATAATCCTCTGGCGGCAGGGAATCATAATAGTAAAGGAATGTGTAGCTATTATAGATGAGATGATATTAACAAGATTTTCTGTTGCTAAATTAACGTCTGTCATTGTTAGTATGTTAGAAAAGTCAGTATTTTCGAGGTGATTTAAAATAGCGGGGTAATTCACCCGGGTAGTGTGTTGATTCACTTTTTGTTTAATATTATTGAGATCTAGGCAAAAAATGATAGGGGAATGGTCAGTGATAGTTGGATCTAAGACAAGTGTAGTGGCTTGTTTAGATGTTCTTAATAAAAGGTGGTCGAGACAGTTTTCACCTCTAGTGGGAAAACGATGTGCAGGCAGGAGACCAAAATAAGAAGTAAGATTGAGGTAATCGTTAGATCGTTGGTCGGTAAAACCGTCTTTGATGTCTAAGTTAATGTCGCCTGCAAGAATTAAATTTTTATAAGAAGCGTAGTCCGGTAGCGTTGAATTTAAACTATTTAAGAATTTATCTATGTTTTTGAATGACGGGGATCTGTAACAAGCCAAGATAGCAGTATCATTGTTAAGTTTGCACAAAAGACAGTCCGATTCCTCGAAATTAGGTTCATAGACAGAATAATTATTTATTGAGTTTTTAATATACATAACGACACCCGCATTCTGATTAAAGTTCCTAGAAGTAAAAAAGTTATTATAACCTTTGATGACCGGCGGTGTATTAGCTTTAAGTAACCAGCATTCAGTCAATATGATGATGTCGCAGGATATTTTCAGCGAACAAAGTAAAACCAAAAACTGGTCAAAATTTTTATTTATGCTACGAATATTCATGTGTACAATGGAAAACATTTTCTTTTTAGGGTTTAAGTGTTTATACCAGTCTTGTGACGTTGTCATAAAAGCATTGGAGACAGAAATATTATCTATTTCCGGAGAAATATCATTTATGTTAGCCATTTGAGAAGATAAAAAAAACACATAATGTATTGACGCCAATTTAGAAGAACTGGATATCCTTTAATTAAATAACCTGTGCAAGTCGGATATATATTTTGTATGTGTGTTGTGTGTAAAAAGCCAATAAGTAAAAAATATGTTTTGGGTGTGTTTACGTATGTAAGTGTTTGTGTGTTGTTTTTGTGGTTGTGGCATAAAATAAGTGTGCAATTTGGTGTATAGTTAGAGTTGGGTTTGTATAGTGTAAAACAAACAGAACAGCATTGACGAAAGGGATAACAATAAAAAGAACAAGAAACAAAAGTTACTAAAATAGTTATAAGTAGATTTGGAATAGTCAGGATTGTTTACGCAGGTCCTGCAGGCACTTTTCAGAATGAATTATTATTTGTTTGGCACCTGACTGTTTCCTTATGAAGATATTACCATTTGAAGACCAGCAGTATGCATAATTAAATTCATTGGCAAATTCTCGGGCTAAAAAAAGGAGTTTTTTTGAGCTGGCAGGGAGATATTCAGCAACATAGACAGGATCGGAGTTTCCTGAGAGTCCAAGAATTTTTGTGTTAAGTTTGTCAGGGTTCTGGTGGTTTTTATTATATATTCTTGCGGATGTAAGAAAACGCTGCTTAGTCTGGACTTGGCAAAATTCAATAACAATCGGTTTAATAGAGCCTGGTTTGCCTGGTGAGCGGCGGATGTCTCTAATTTCTGGTAATGTGATGTTGCAGTTGATGACGTTACCGATTTTCGATATAATGGTGACAAGTAATTTTCATTATCACGGTGCGGAATATTCCTCACTTCAATGCTAGATTGACGCGTGCTGAACTGAACATCTCTGAGTTTAGTTTCTAGATTTTTGGTATGCTCGTACATTTCCGAACGCTCTTTTTCCAATTTTTCCACCTTTTTTGTGAGAATCTCAAATTCATTTCGGAATTTATATCAAGGACTGTGATAACTTCAAGCAGATGAGTATTGACGATCGCTGGCATTTCGTGACGGATAAGAAACTCTGTTTTTCATGCCTATCCGAACGCCATCAACTAAAAGCATGTAAGAGAAAGACGAAATGCTCTGTTCCAGACTGCGCGCGAGCTCATAACTCTGCTTCATGCCACTCCGCGATCCGAAACGAGGGAGAAGGAGGCATCTGTCAATCATGCCGATAACGACACGGCGACGGCGGTGAATAACTGTAACGACAACGACAGGAGTTCACACGTACTGCTGAAAGTTCTTCCAGTGGTGATATCGGGAACGAAAGGTGACGTCACAACTTTTGCGCTCCTGGATGAGGGAGCCGCTGTCACACTTGTCGACTCTCCGCTTCTCGAGAGCGCCGGTATCTCCGGACCGACGGGTAGACTGCGGATCCGCGGCGTCTCTGGGATGTCGTCTACTGAAGTTAGTTCGAAGACCGTATCGTTTGATGTCAAGGGACTCAATGAGAAGAATGTTTGTCAAATCAAGAACGCTCGCTCTGTAGACAATTTAAATCTTTGTGTTAATAGTATTTCGTATAACGACATTGTTAACAAATTTCCTTATGTGACGGACTACATTTCTGACTATGACATACGACCTAATAAAGTTGACTTATTGATTGGACAAGACAATATTGACTTGATTATTACACGACAGTTTATACAAGAACAGAAGAACGGACCGATTGTTTCCAAGACCAGTTTGGGATACGTAATTCATGGGAATGTGGGACTTGGTAGTATACCGAATGACATGACAGTTCTACATCTCTGCCAATGTGATGAACTGCACGACTTAGTTAAGAGTTCTTTTTCGACAGAATCGTTCGGCGTTAGGTATGCTGGTGACTCTCGTGAGGATCAGCTAGCGCTGAAGGTACTGGAACGAACCACGAGGCTGTTGCCTGAAGGTCGATGGGAGACTGGCTTGCTTTGGAAGTCTGATGACATTCAGCTTCCAGACAGCTTCCCTCAGGCAAGGAGCCGTTTGACGGGAATTCAGCGTAAAATGAGTAAGTACCCTGATTTCGCAGACAAATATGATGAGAAGGTCCAGGAGAACCTCGAAAAAGGATACATTTCGAAGTTGACGCCTGAAGAAGCATCTGTGAAGACAGGAAAAACATGGTACCTGCCTCATTTCGCCGTTGTGAATCCTAACAAACCCAAGTTGCGGATTGTGCTTGATTGCGCAGCTAAGTCTGAAGGAAAATCTTTGAATGACTTTCTTCTAAGTGGACCGGACTTCCTTACATCTTTGCCTGCCGTTCTGTTAGGTTTTCGCATTGGTAAGCTGGCAGTGATGGCTGACATCCAAGAGATGTTTAATCGTGTACTCATCAGACCAGAAGACCGACAAGCCCAGCGGATTCTTTGGAAGGACGACGTTTATGTTATGAATGTCATGACTTTTGGTGCTGTCTGTTCGCCCGCTTCCGCCCAGTACGTAAAAAATTTAAACGCTAAAGCGTATGAGAGCTCTAATACAGAGGCATATCGGGCGATCATAGAGCATCATTATGTCGATGACTATATCCACTCTTTTGATGACGAGGACGACATGATACGAGTTGTGGAAGACGTGGTACACATTCATGCTTCAGGTGGGTTCACCTTACGTAACTTCGTGTCTAATTCTGAACGTCTTCTCAAGCACTTACCTCAAGACAAGCTCGCCCCAAATAGCTTGAATATCATCTCTGATGCTAAAGATAGTCAGGTTGAACGTGTGCTAGGTGTGCGCTGGGACCAGACGACAGACGAATTTCTTTTTCTGCTGCGGTTTCCGAAGGTAAGTGACGATATAAAGAATGGAGTGAAGAGACCTACCAAGCGAGAGGTGTTAAGACTGACGATGTCTGTTTTTGATCCAATGGGTTTTCTGTTGTACGTGACAGTGAAAGGACGGATTCTACTACAGACTG
This sequence comes from Carpatolechia fugitivella, assembly GCA_951230895.1. Classification (NCBI taxonomy): domain Eukaryota; kingdom Metazoa; phylum Arthropoda; class Insecta; order Lepidoptera; family Gelechiidae; genus Carpatolechia; species Carpatolechia fugitivella. The sequence continues at coordinate 3,085,467 of OX579649.1, forward strand.
TGTGGAAGTCCAAAATAGGGTGGGATGACGAAATTGAGTCCAGCCATTATGTGTCATGGCTGTCTTGGCTCACCGAACTTCAGAAGACAGCAGACTTCAGACTCCCACGCCGGCTGTTTTCTGACACATGTGACAAGCTAATCTGCCCGGAGCTTCACGTTTTCTGCGACGCTAGCAGCAAAGCTTTTGCAAGCGTAGTTTATTTACGCACAAAGACGACGACGGATGGTGAGTGGCACGTAGCCTTTGTCACGGCACGTGCTCGTGTCGCGCCTCTCAAGGTGATGAGTATCCCTCGCCTGGAGCTTCAAGCTGCGCTGATGGGTGCTAGACTCGCCCATACTCTAAGGAAACATTTAGACGTGAGTAGAACGATTTTATGGTCCGACTCGAAAACCGTCATAAGCTGGATTTCATCCGAAAGTGGCCGTTTCAAACCCTTCGTAGCTCACCGCGTCAGTGAAATTTCCGAGCTTAACGACGTTTCTTGCTGGAGGTGGATACCATCAGGTTTGAATGCGGCAGACGACGCCACAAGAGAGACGAAAATTAAGGACAATGGTAGGTGGTTACATGGACCACAGTTCCTTCGGAAGTCAGAGCAGTCGTGGCCATCTGAAGACACCGACATTGTTTTCAATTCTGATGATCCAGAGGTGAAGATCGCCTGCGTTTTGAACATGGAAACTAACACGCTACCTGATGACCGGCATTTTTCTAAGTACTGGAGACTTGTCAGGAGTACTGCGTGGTTTCTACGTGCTGTGCACAATTTTATTCATAGACAAGACAAACGGCAAGGTGAGTTGACCACGACTGAAATAAGATCTGCCGAACTAGCTTGGATCCGACAGAGCCAAGTTCGAATGTTTTCGGCGGATATCCAGGCTGTGAAAAGGACAGGGTGCGTATGTAAGGACAGCCCTCTACGACAGCTGACCCCCTTTTTAGATGGAGATGGCATTCTCCGTGTGGGGGGGAGAATCAGCGGTGCTGACGTTGTCTATGATTCTCGGCACCCTTACGTACTGCACCCAAAAAACTGGTTCACGCGTCTTCTCATTCGTCGGTACCACGAAGAAGCAGCTCACACAGGCTGAGAGACAGTTCTGAATACACTTAGGCAGCGTTTTTGGGTCCTAAACGGAAGGAACGCTGTCAAGTCTGCGTGGAACGACTGTCAAGGTTGTAAGGTGAGACGAGCAAGACCCGAACCTCCACTGATGGGGCAACTGCCGGACGTGAGAATGACTGGAGGTGGGCGGCCTTTCCGATTCACAGGCCTTGACTATTTTGGACCTCTAACGGTCAAAGTAGGTCGCCACCGTGAGAAAAGGTACGGTGCTCTTTTTACGTGCTTGACAGTCAGGGCTATACATGTCGAAGTGACACATGACCTAACAACCAGCAGTGCGATAATGGCTGTTCGGCGTTTTATAGCACGGCGTGGTTGTCCGGAGCAAATCTGGAGCGACAATGCCACGACCTTCAGAGGAGCTGACCGTGAGCTGAAGCAGTCGGTGGCGACCCTAGATAAGGACGAATGCATGCGTTTCGCGAGTGTCAGAGGGATCGATTGGCACTTTATCCCTCCTAAAGCCCCTCACATGGGAGGCTGCTGGGAGCGCTTGGTGCGCTCTGTAAAGAAGGACTTTGAAGGAGAGGGCTCCGAGCGACCAAGTGCTCTCGACTTTGCTCGCTGAGACGGAGGTTTTTGTAAATAGTCGACCTTTAACATACGTACCATTAGACAGTGCTGACGACCTACCTCTGACTCCTAATGACTTCCTTATGATAACGACCCTACCTAAAGACAGCCCTATCGGTCATTTCAACGACAGTGACTTGCTACGCCAGAGCTGGCGTCACTCCCAGCGGTTGGCTGACCTAACCTGGAAGCGCTGGTTGAAGGAGTGCCTGCCGTCCTTGACCAGACGAGGCAAATGGTATCGACCGGACGTACGCCCTATAGCGAAGGACGACGTTGTTATTTTAGCGGATGACCAGATGCCTCGAAACCAGTGGCCCAAAGGACGGGTGACGGCGGTATACCCTGGGAGTGACGGCAGGATACGGGTAGCCGAGGTGCAGACCCAGACCGGACTGTACAGACGGCCAGTGACGAGGCTGTGCAGGCTGGACGTCCGCGCCTTGCCTTGAGTATTGGTTTCCAATACTGGAGGTGGGGATGTTGCGGCCTCCTCGCACAGCTTCGTGCTGGCCATTGAGATGACAGACAGACAAGACATTTAGAAAAACGAAACGACGACCTGACAAGACAATTGAGGGTGGACTAGAACTTCAAGACAAAAGGTTGTGTGAATAATAAAGACATTGCACAGATTATTCGCTGGCCTTTTCCTGAATCGACTCTTCAAACGGTTAGTTATCGAAAAAAGGTTCTCTGTGGTTATCGACCAACGACCACACGATGATGAAGAAGATTCAAGCTAAAAGGAAAAATACCACACCTGCCGCCATGAGTGATTCCGACAGTAGCCCCGATCTGGAGCTCACGCAGAACTCCATCCTTCGCATCAGTGACTCCAAGACCATCCAGCTGATTGAACTGTACAAGTCCGAGCCGTGTCTTTGGGAGACGAGTGATGAATTCTACCGTAATCCACGAAAACGCTCAGAGGCGGCCATACGCATCGCGCGGAAACTCTGCATTCAAAACTTCACGGCAAAACATGTCATGATAAAGTTAAAGAATTTACGCAACGTTTTCGGCCAAGAGCTGAAGAAGATTCGCAAGAGTATCGAGTCGGGTGAACGTGAAATTTACGTTCCTAAAGTGTTCTGGTTCTCCAAGATAGTGCATGCATTTATGCGACCGCATCTTCAAATTCAAACTGATGTGGGCGACGTAAGTACCGAGTATGCAATTGTTTATGAGCGTTTGATGAATGTGATGGGGGACTCTTCTTGTGCCTGTGTACAGCATTATGGAGTGGGAAAGAGAAAGATAAGTAGGTGACGTGGATTATTTAGCGCTTAACTCATTTCATTACTTCTTGAAAGTGTCTAGTCGGCCACAAGCGGCTGTTTAATATTAGGAATTATCTTCCCGGCAATGGCTGATTTATTAATGAAAGAAATGTTCAGCTGTGTATATTTTGGGCCCTTACATACTAGACAGGGCATAACCCGAAGGGAGGGCAAGGGGGGCGCAGCCTCCCATACTGGGGGGCTTGAAAAAAAAATTGTACCCAGAGGTCGGAACAGTTGAGGTTAGACTCACTAGACTGGTGTCAACAACAGGCGGAGGGAGCCGAGCGAGCGTACTCCGGTAGGGGTCGGCGACTGGGGTTTGTGTTTTATTGTAATTATTATTTTCAAGGAATAAATGCTTTTCTATTCTATTTTATTCAGATTAGGTCTAACCGGTTTATTATTTATGCATATTTTATAGTGGAAACCATTCTATAGTGCTGTGCAATGTATTAATTACGACTTACGGCAGAATAACTTTTATTGATAATCTGCCGCTATAAAACTATACTCATTTATTAGAAACTGATCCTAATGATTCTGTGATAAAGAACAATTTTGTATGACTATAAATTTACTAGTGGTAAGATAATTCTTAAACAGCCGCTAGCGGGCCGACTAGACACTTCCTTACTTTTTTATTTTATAATAGAGCTCGTTTCGAGTTCGCCTTATCATATCAACCTTGACTCACTTAGCAAACATCAGACTTTCATTTCAATAATCATGTTGCCAATGTTATAATATTTTCTGCAGCTTCCGACTCCGACACCGCCGCCGCCACCATCGGCCGTGAATGATGTTAATACACTTCATGAAGAAACAAATATTAAGAATGAAGAACAAGAAGAGAATGAAAAAACCGATTTCGAACCAGAGTATACTGAAAACGCAGTAGGAGAAAGTAGCCAGACAGTGGATTGGATGCCTGTTGTGTCCAACCTAAAAAGTCTTGCTGAAGATGATACTGAAAGAATCTCAGTACGAAAGCAGCCAGCACCAGCCAAGCGAATCAAGAAGCCAAATCTCCGCAACAGTATGAAATGCCGGCCAGTAGTACAGCACCAATGTTTTGAGAGAGGAAAGGCAGCCCTGATGCTGCAGTCCATCTCGGGTTACCTCGAGCAGCTGACTAGGAGTAGCAATGACGCGTTCGACTGTTTCGGCAAGTACGTGGCGACGATGCTGCGCACATTGCCCAGGCCGCACGCGCAGGCGATTCAGCCACGCATCGTGGAGCTGCTCACGTCGTCATCGTCAGTCTCAACAAGTTGCGACGAACGCGTCTCGCAGTTAGATGAAACAGCACTATCAAATTTTAATGTTTAGTAGAGCGACTTATCAAATATGCTTCAGTTTCATTTGTAAAAATTACTGATGGTTCGGAAATGACTGAGTGAATAGATAGTGCACAGTATGTCGATATCTTACTCCAATTGACAACATTTCATATTTTCAGCACCCTAATATTATTACTTTAAATAAAACTAGATAAAAAAATAAGTTACCGATATATATTTTTTTTTTCTGAATTATGTCTTTTTCCTAAGGTAATTAAGTTTTAAATTAATCACGTTCTAAAATGACGTAAACGCCATATGGTGGTGGCTGGATGAGAAAAGCGGGTGATCGTGCACTTTGGCGTGCCCTTGGGGAGACCTACGTCCCAGCAGTGGACTGCAATAGGCTGATTGATTGAATATAACTTAATCTGGGGGCCCGGCAGTTCGGGCCATTTTCGACCCCCCTATACCTTCGTTGTTGATAAAACTAGAAACCTGAATTTTCAGTAATAGAGTAGGCATTGTATAAACCCAGTATGTTTCAAATTTCATTTAATTTGAACCAGTAGTTTAAGATTTATAACTAGTCAAAGTTTCTTAATTTTGTCACTCACTCACTCACTGACTGACCGATCATCAAAACTCTAAGGCACTTCTAGCAGATATAGAAGCTTCAAATTTAGAACAGAATTAGTGTTTAGTGTATAAACCAAGGAAAAACTAAAATATTTTGCAATTTCGGCCCAGTTTTCTAGATACATCATCTGCTAGATAACTTTGTAACCCCATATAAATCTTGGGGCATTATATAGGATTACAAAGTTACATTTGCAGTAAATGAATCAGTGTACCTGTATAATGGAATATAATTGAATAAAAGGTGTAGGGTAGATGTAGGGTAGGTGTTGGATAGGTGTAGGGCAGGTGTAGGTAGGTGAAGGGTAGGTGTTGGATAGGTGTAGGGCAGGTGTAGGGTAGGTGAAGGGTAGTTGTAGGGTAGGTGGAGCGTAGGTGTGCATTTTTACATTGTGTTTTCATGCGATCTACAAAAAGAAATGAGATGCCATCAAAAACATAACATGTAAAAAAACCAAGTCTCGCACGCAACTTAGTCTACCGTAAAAAGTTGTGAGATCCATGTAATACCAAGTCGGTTAATTTGTTCAGTCCCTACTAATGATGTGCCGTTCCCGGTAAATTACTTTTGTGTGGGAATATTCCCTTGAGAACTTAAACAATGGGAAAGTTGTCGAAATCTTCTATTTTTTTTATATATTTATATGTCACAATATTAAGTTTTAGGAGACAAATCACAAGTAATATTTGAATACTTACTAACCTAAGAGATTTCGTATATTCCCAATGTTACCGGGAACAATCACCGGAAATTTCCCACATGCCTGGGAATATTCCCAATGTTTCCGGGAATATTCCCGGGCAGATTCTGAAAGTTTTAACTGTATTTTAATAAGAGAAAAAGAAACACAGACGTTAAATTTTGATAGTTTTTATTCATGTGTGTACAAATATGCGTTATCAATATAATCAACAATTAAATATTTTTAACACCGAAGTAAAATCATTTGGGCAAGTTACGATCGAAAATGGAATATCGTTGAAAATTGAAGGAGAAAAAAGCGCCGATGTTGCACCACAAAAAAATGTAGAAAATGATGTAGCTAAGATTGAATCGAATATCAATCCTGCAAGTCCAATACTAGCACATCAATAAAATTTTAGTATTAACAATTTTAAGTATACTAAAAAAATTAACAAATCACAGAACGATCAACATGTTTTTCATAAGTGATAGGTATAAAGCAAAGCAACTTTTAAAATCCGACCACAAAGATTCAGATTTATTTTTGACAACGAGGTTTGTATGTTTAAATACGTGCACCAAGTTACAAGTTAAATGACAGGTAACTAAAAAAGGACGCTTTCATTGTTTGATGACCTTGTTGCCACTCAAATAAAGAGATTCGCAAATAAAGTGTTTTTTAAATTGGAAGCGAGACAGTTGATCCACATCTTACAGTCAGCAATGAACAGGCAAACATCTACTTGGCTGTATGTAACTAACAAAACGACTAATACCTATAGTACCTATCTGTAATAAAATTACAGTTTTCTATAGTACCAAGCTAAGGCGCGAAAAGAAAAAAAGGCAGACATCAAGGGTCATTTCTGTGTCTGGGTATTGAATATTTGTCTATCTTTGACACCCATACTCGTAGTACAGGCCTTGCCTAGTTTTGGATCAGATGACCGTGAGTGAAATCTCTCACTTAAATTAAATAAAATTGTCTATATCAAAAATAATCAATTTTGCAAATTAAATCATACTAACCAAACCAGCCAACCAACCAACCAAACTAAATTAAAACACTAGGTAAAGAAAGAATTCAATATATTAAATGTTTCATGTGTAGGGGAATATTCCCGGGAACATTGGAAACTTTTGGTAACTTACCGGGAATATTCCCATAGGGAAAATACTGGGAATGGGAACATTCCCCACGGCACATCTCTAGTCCCTACTTAAGAGTCCTTCTGTCTTAAGTTACAGAAGGACTCTTAAGTAGGGACTGAACAAATTAACCGACTTGGTATTACATGGATCTCACAACTTTTTACGGTAGACTAAGTTGCGTGCGAGACTTGGTTTTTTTACAAGTTATGTTTTTGATGGCTATAGTTATATTGACGATTGTGATAAAATTATTCTTAAGAAAGTTAATTAGACTACAACGTGTTACAAAAAATACCAAAAACAAGAAAATTTTTATCAAAGGCATTTAATTAAAATTTTCCCATCTCTAGTGATCAGCTGTGTCAAAGAATATTCGGACCAGATATTTAATTTTAGGTCAATGTGCCTATTTTTACCGCTATGGTTAAAAATGATTACGTACTACTTGTACCATAACATTCACATTAAAACAATTTCAAAATGAAAAAACTACAAATAAATAAATAAAACTTTGTTAAATAATTGTTATGAAATAATAAATTAATGAAATAATGAACTAAATCTTTTAAAATATTATTTATGTTTGTAAATACGTAAACAAGATAATTAAGGCAAAAAAGAAAATGTTTTCTAACATAAATTGATTTAAGTACATCTCTTTTAAAAATGTAGGCACAAATATTGTTACAAATACTTTTCCGTTCTGAGAATCGATAGTCTATATTTTAGGTGTAGATGAGATGGGAAAATTTTGATTAAATGCCTGTGATGAAGAATATTCTTTTTTTTGGTATTTTTTGTAACACGTTGTATAAATAACATATGAAAATTTCTTTGGTTCAGAAAAATGGTTGAGTAGGTTAAGAATACACATCGTTTGACCAAATCTAGGTACGTCTATTTTTCTACGCTAAGACACTATAATTTATAAATGTGAAAATATATTTGGACGTTTGAACGGATTTGGATGGAAATAGTTTGTAGTTTGTACACTGGATTAACACATAGAATACTTTACGGGAAAAAGTCTTATTCCCACGGGAAAATCTTACATAACCTGAGCGTAGCCGCGGGCGTATCGCTAGTAAATATATATACGAAGAACTTTACCTACTCATTAGGCTGGTAGATAAATACAGAGACGTTTTTTAAAAAATCTAGTTCTTCTGGTTTTTATATTATGATGACGTAAGAATCACAACCTGTCGTGTCGATTTTTCTTAGTCATAAGACAGTGTTTTGTTTTTAAAATGCTAAAATTAGCATAATGTATGTAGGTATTAAGAACTGTTTTTTTTTATTCAGTTCAAAATCAAGAATTATTTATTTCCATAGGACGTTATTACATTATTTTTTAACGTTGTAATGTAGGAAGCGCTTTATGCGGTCAGCTGCACAGAGAAACATGATACATAAAACACCTTGTCACTAGGATCCGATAGAATGGAAAAGAACACCACTTAGGTACCTTCCCACCCAATGATATTATATACAAGAGGTTACCACCATAATTTCTTTGGTTATCTATTACGCCTGAAGTAGGTACTGAAAGGATATGGATAAAATTTAGATTAACACATGGATACTTTTTACGGGAAAAAGTCTTATTCCTACGGGAAAATCTTACACGACGCGAGTGTAGCCGCGGTCGGACCGCTGTAGAATTATTTTTACACTTCTTCTGTCATGTCGTGTCGATGACTTGTCAATTTACAATCCTGACCTAGGAACAAGAGGATCCTGACAATATTTTAATAAATCCTCCAGCTGCTGGGGCACGCAGGGCACGACATCAATGCTCCATCTTTTGAGGGACGGCACCACACTTGCCCTCCAAGTTAGAACCGTCTGAGAAACCCCACCCACCAGAACAAGTTCTCCTTACTTCGGCCGGCCTGTGTCCAAAGCCTAAGAACTTCCTAAGTTAAAGACTTCCAGGTAAGCCATGGTAACTCATATCCAGGCGGCGGATTTTCTGAAAATGGAACGTTAGGGCTATAATAGGAAGGTCGACACTCTGTGACCACAACCTCAATATCTCCTTTGACGGATTGTCGTTTTGAAGCGCTGAAACTTCATGAAGTTTTTACGGCTCTTCAGCCTTTGTGGCCCTGTGGTGTCTGGCGTCGTCATCTAGTATTTTGCTCTTTTTGGAATAGCCTGCCACGGCCCTACGGATCTCTCGCGGCGCTATTCCAGTATACAGTATTGGTATCGGGGTCGGTTTACGCAGCCATTGATATCCGGCAGGTTCTATTTAATGTTGTATCCACCAGTTTCGCAGGGGCTGAGTCCCACCATCCATCCTCAACACCCTGACCTTGGCTTAACGGTATTTACCGAGGAAAATAAGGAATTACTACATAAATATTAAAAATAGTTCAGCGGAACTTTAAAAAAATATCAACAGATGGCGCTGGGAGGTTTTTAGAACTCGGTAACGATGTGTTTTGTTGGTTTAATGACACCCCCATCGTTACAACTACAAGTTACATTTGACAAACTTCATAAATCATAAATATATATTTTTTCTAACTACTCTCATTAAGAGTGGTTAAAAAGTGACTATCATGGCAATTTAATTCAATTTAATTTTATTATCTACCTCGAAGTAATCATTGAGTGAGTTAGAGCCTATCTTTTTGTGTTTTAATTAATATTATCCACTCTTTCACATAGACTGAGATACGAATTCACTTCGATTACGAAAGGGATGATCGAAGCGAATTCAGAATTCCTTCTATTTTTCATGGTGAGAAGCAAATGATGTAACATAACAAGTTGCTAAGAGACCTTTTCTGGGGTTTTGCACATCGCTGAATCTAAAAATCCCTATTAACACACACACAACTCCTTGTGCCTGAAATCCAGCATGGCCGCAAAAAAAATGCATACCAAGGTATCAAATGAAAGTGCGTCTTGAGTCGATTACAAATATATAATTTGTATGAATGTGGTGAGCCTGGTGATATGCACGACCAGCACGCCGGCCAGCTTACAGGGCCGCGTAGTTTTCTGTTTATTCAAATTTCGCTCTGTACGCTACGCGCCAACTTAAGTCTATGTTTTCATCTGTTTATAAATAATAATAGTAAATATGTGGGGACATTTTTTACACACGGCCATCTGATCCCAAACTAAGCAGAGCTTGTACTATGGGTACCAGACAGCTGATATACAACACATAAATAGATAAATACATACTTATATAGATAAACAACGACCAGACAAAAGGCAAACACAAGTGCTCATCACACAAATGTTTGCCTTGGGCGGGATTCAAACCCGCGACCCTGTGCGTCGGAGGCAGATACACTACCACCTGGGCTACGTACGGAGCCTTCAAAATGAATATGAATATAAAAAAGATTTTTTTTAAAGGTACACATTCGGGTACAATGAAATAGTGACTTCGAAAATTCCTACAATATATTGTACGATGCGTACAGAATGAGTTCCTATTGTACGCGCCAACTTTAATTGGAGTTAACACGAAAATTAAAACAAATAAGCATATTTTTGTAATAGATCCCAGCTAGTACTCACTAGTATACGTCTATCTAATGTCTTTGAAACTGAAGTACAACTCTTGGCGGGTATGGGACGTGCGTGGGACATAAGAAATGTCAAAAGTGGATCTCAGATGGAAGACCACAGAAAGCTTCTACAAGCAAAGCTAACCTGACAATTACGACAGCAGAAAGTCACCAAGCGTTAGGCCCGGTTTCCACCAAAGCGGAGATGTGTCGAGCTGAGCTGCGAAGCTGGCTAGCTATTTCCACCAAAGCGGAGAGGAGATGTGAGCTGTGCGTCCGTAGCGGCGAAGCGCGGGCATCAGCGGGGCGGGGAGTGGGAGCGCGGGCGCCGCCGTCGCGAGGCCTCGCACACCGCTCGCCGCCCGGTTATTCAAACACATCTCCTCTCCGCTCAGCTTTGGTGGAAACCGGGGCCGCTGTTTCCAAGACAAGTACCGAGAGTTGGTATGTTGACAATGGTGCGACAGTCTTCACAGTACTTCACAACTTTCAAAAGTTTTGAAAATTCTACAACGGATTGTACGTTGACCGCCGCAAATAGTGCTCCGTTGTTAAGGTGATTGGAAGAGGTACAGTTGACTTAATAGGGGATCGGACTGTTCACCATATTTTATGATTTACCATATTTTATGAATTATTTTTAAAATATAGATTAGTGAAGAAAAAAACAGAATCGGTTGAAAAACGAATTTACAGTAATAAAGAAAAGCAAGACATTCGACTAAAATAATGTATGGTATGCACCGGGTGTTACTAAAAACCTGTTTTCGGTACTTGCGGCACAAGACACATTGGAAAATAGCGAATTCAGATTTGAAAGAGAATCTTGTTGGTTGAAAGAAAAACGAAAGGTCTTGCTAATGGGAAAACGTTCAAAGAATGGTGGATTCTATAAACTTTTTTTTATACGAACTACTTGCGAACACAATCCTTACAAGGGCTGCTATTTATATATCCGGAACTGGCCACTTACACAAACAATATTTAAAAATAAATTATAACATTTAAAAATAGAACTCTTTGGCTGTAAAATAAAGTTTGTTTCATTCATCTGTCAATTGTTTTTACATTGTGGCGCCATTTTTAAAATTCATTGTCTATCATCACCATGGATTTGACTCGTGAAAATTTTCGTGCTATGATTTATTACGGCTTCCGGCGTGGATTAACTCAAAAACAGTGCATGGATCAACTTTTGTCGACTTTTGGGGAGGAAGCCCCATCGAAAACCACTGTGTATCACTGGTTCAGTGAGTTTAATCGTGGTCGTCGTAAGCTTGCGGACGATTTTAAAGAAGGTCGCCCTAAATCGGCTGTTGTACCACAAAATATTGATGCTGTGCGCGAACTAATAATGCAAGACCGTCATGTTACATATCGCGAGATAGAGGCATTTCTGGGCATTAGTATGACGAGTATTTATAAATTACACGAACATTTGGCTGTAAAAAAAATTTGTTCTCGTTGGATCCCGCACAACTTAACAGTTGAACAAAAACAGGCTCGTGTTGATTGGTGCTAAAAAATTATAGAAAAATACAAATGTGGTACATCAAAAGCTGTTCATAATATCTACACAGGAGACGAATCTTGGATATATGCGTATGATCCCGAACTAAACAGCAGTCAACGGTTTGGGTGTTCCAAAATGAGCCAAACCCAACTAAAGTTGTTCGTGCAAAAAGCACTTTGAAGCAAATGGTTGCCTGCTTTTTTGGTATTAGTGGACATGTGGCTACAGTACCACTAGAGAATCGTAAAACGGTTAATTCTGAATGGTACACCACCATTTGCTTGCCAGAAGTCTTTGGAGAAATACGCAAGAACAATCGACAACGAAGAATAATCCTTCACCACGATAACGCCAGCTGTCACACCTCGGCCGCAACAACGGAGTATTTAAATAGTCAAATGATCGAATTGACGGGTCATCCGCCGTATAGTCCCGACTTGGCACCCAACGACTTTTATTTATTCCCAAGCGCGCGTGAAGAACAAATTACGTGGTCACCGATTTTCGACCCGGGAAGAAGCCGTTGATGCTTTCAAAATGCACGTTTTGGAGATACCCGATACAGAATGGAAAAAATGCTACGAAAGTTGGTTTCAACGTATGAAAAAATGCATCGATCATCACGGGGATTATTTTGAAAAGCAATAAAAGTATATTTGGTTATAGATGTTTGTTATTCCGGATACATAAATAGCAGCCCTCGTACTAGTCCTTACTCCTTACTAATATTCTAAATGCGAAAGTAACTCTCTGTCTGTGTGTGTGTGTATATGTCTGTCTGTTACGCTTTCACGCCTAAACCAATGAACCGATTTTGATGAAATTAGTACAGAGATAGACTAGAGCTTGGGAAAGGACATAGGCTATCTTTTGTCGCGATAAAAAGGCGTGGAGGGGTTGAAATAGGGGATGAAAGTTTGTATGGAATTTCGTCATTATCGAGGATGATACCCTGAAACTTTGTATTTAGGCACTTGATGACACTATCACACTAATGGTAGGTTTAGGGTAGGTAGGGTAGGTGTGTGGTAGGTGTAGGGTAGGTGTAGGGGAGGTGTAGGGTAGGGCAGGTGTAAGGTAGGTGTAGGGAAGGAGTGTGGTAGGTGTAGGGTAGGTGTGTGGCAGGTATAGGGTAGGTGTAAAGTAGGTGAAGGGTAGGTGTTTGGTAGGTGTAAAGTAAGTGTAAAGTAGGTATAGGGTAGATGTAGGGTAGGGTAGGTATAGGAAGGGAGGAAAACTCATTTAACGCGGGTGAAATCGCGGGCGGAAAGCTAGTTTCATATAAAGAATTCTAAAATTCAATTCGTTCGGTGCGTTCGGCGCGTTCGATGATTAGCAGGTGCTTAAAAACGAGTATTTATGTAAGTAGGTAACTATACTGCTTGGAATTTGTAAAATACCTACGTTCTTATGAAAAATGTATGAAAATAATACTTAGCTTTTCCAGCAGCAGCGTAACGTCCTCAAATCACAATAACCACAGACTATACCTATCGCATCGTAAGAATGTCGTCCTGACAGATGTCATATATTGGTTTTCATATTTCCTGCCTGCTATCAGGACGGCATTCTTACAATGCGATTACTATACTGACAAACACTACCTCCACTACTCAGAATAGAACAACAAATATTCACGTGATACCTAAATTACTTTTAAAACTTCTACCTGGTAATAATTACAGTAAAATTCAAATAAACAATACGTTCAGATTAGTTAATTTACAATAGAGACTTATAAATTAATGCATTATCAAAAGTAATTTACCTACGTTTAAGCTCGAGGGCATCTAAATTTATCATACCACCGGTGTCAAATATAGAAGAAAAGAGAAACGGGTAGTATCCAAGTTTTATAATAAGCTTTATTCATTCAATTAAGAGAATATATTTTAGTTTATTCGGATCCCATACTATGCTATGCTGCAGTACACTAGACTAGACGTCTCCGCATAATATTGCAGATTATAACTACATTTTTATATATTTTTAAAAGAATGTTCTTATTATAAAGACATCATCTTACTATTAATATCTCTTTTTGGGCTATTAATCTTCTTTTATTAAAACAGTAGTCCAGAGACCACATTTAAGCTCATACGTATCATTACATTGAAATGACTTCTTAAAGTAATTTACAACATGATGTTCTTCAGGATCAAATCCCAACTGTCCATATTTGTTGTTTCCTGAAGTCCAGATTGAGTTGTCTTCTACCAATATAGCCGAATGTCTGGAACCGCATGCAATATCCTTCACATTAATTTTAATCTCTCTGTCATTTTCATCAAAAAGGTCTACCAATGTTGGTTGGGGATAACTTTTAAGACCTTCATTTTTCAAAACGCCTTGTGGATCATCTAGTTGCGTTTTAATTCCAAGTTGCCCTGTATCATTCCAGCCCCAAGCATATAAATCTCCGGATTCGCTAAGAGCCAGTGAATGCCATCCTCCTGCACTGATTTTTACAATCTTTATGCCTGCTAGAGCTTCTACTTCAACCGGTGATTCAAGATTAGTTATATCACCATGACCGAGTTGAAGCCTCCTGGAAAGAAGAACATTAGTTCTAATACAGGCTATCACGCTCTAATTCTTAATTTTATTTTATTGTCCGTCCTTTTCGCTTTTCAAAAAGATTTTACATGATCAGGAGATAGACATCCTAATACTAGTGGCTCTGTGAGCTGTAATAGACCTCGCGGGTATTTTTTTTTCGAAATAGTTGATTTATGATTTGTTTACATTTTCAATGAGGGTTGAAAACGTAAAAAAAACTACGTAATATTTTAAAATTTCCAAAATCAGACTTGACAATTTTTTTTTATATATTTCGATAAAGCAGGCAGGCAGGTTCGATAACCTGCTCACAAAATTTCACGAGAATTGGTTAAGAAATGCGACCTGTAGAGGAGAACAAACAAACAGACTGATAATATAAAAGCAATTTTGACCAAGTTTAAATGGAGACGCTTCGCGCTCGCTCGGTCAATAAGAGCTGTCACACATTCCCTGCGTTCCGACACGCGCTGAAATCGATTAAAGCACCCGTAATCGCGTACCGAATTACTGTAGGACGTTGGACGGTTGATTGCACAATTTTAGAGCAGACGTAAAAATATTGGACTAGGGTTACCATTGGCAAAATGGAGAAACTACTACACTCTACTAAACTACTACATGCTAAAAAACTATCCCAGCAGTCGAACAAAACATCACAGACACCAATAATAGTCCATGTAAGTTGTTTTGCAAAAATTGATTAGAAGATTTCGAATCTAATTTATGGGATTTTGTATTTTCGTTTGACATGACGGTGTCTGTCGGGCTGGTCAGCTAGTTTATTAAAATAGGTGTTATTTGAAAAATCAAATGGTCTACCAATAGATAGGTAAACAAAACAAAAAGAAGATAGATTAATAGGTAGTAGATATACCTTCCATGTCCCCAAGTATAAACTCTGCCAGTGTCAGTAAGCATGACAAAATGGTCATATCCGCATGCAATATCAGAGATTCTTCCTGTGTGAGCAAATGAAATATTCAAATGGGTGGGTAAAAATCCACTATATATGACTCCCTTTTCTGTTAAATAAAGACAGTTGTTATTGGTGGCGACAGCCTTTATTATCTTGTCATGAATTCTAAATCGCTTTCTAACAGTCGTCCTAATTGGACTATCAATATTTAGTTTAAGTTTTTTTATATCATTCGGTTTTTCGAGGTTTATAATCCAAACCATATAAGTTTCTTTGTTGATTAATATCAAATTATAATCGTTCCCCACTAAAGTGAGATTTCTAATTTTATTTCCTTCAATGTGTTGCCGACACTCAGCTGGTAAATCAATCTTTATAAACTGATTATCATTTCCTTGCCATGTACCAGATATATAAAAGTTTTCGTCAATAAGGAATATGTTGTAGGACCAATTTGTTTCTATTAACTTCACGCGTTTAGGATTGTTTTTATAATGTTTTGCAACATTTTCACCTACAGGAACGTTTTTAAAACCAAACAGGGAAAATTCCGGAAAGAACCATTGGCCGAATAAATTACAGCCAGATACTAAAAACATTTTGAGATGATTTGTAACCAATGATGGACGATTTTTAGTTAACTGTTTTTAGATTATCACTGTGAATTTTATAAAATTAACACATTGTCACTGTTTTTCACAATTTTTCTTGTTTATCGCCAATCGCCATCAAAATCGCCATTCGTTTCGAAGCGAGCTTGTTTGTTTTTTTTTAATTGTGATATGACTTTTGTGTGTATATTCGCATTTCGCCAATAGATTTATATTGTGTCAGCCGGTCGATCACTGGCTCACTTCACTGGAATGGGACGAATGAGAAAAAGTCACGACATTTCAATTGAGTTTAAATGTCTATGGTCTAAACGAGCGTCCGTTGTCATCCGCCGCCATCGCCATGAAAGCCGGCTCGAGGTTTTGTGAATTTATTGCTATTATTTCCAACCTAATTAAGCCTGAATTTGTTCAAAAGTGATTAGCAAGTTTACTGTTCGGATAATATAAAGATTACTAGTTGAAATGGCGATCTGTTCCGCAGATGTGATGATAAGTGATTGACCGAAGTTAACGACACCGAATCAATATGGCCCTCAAGTTAGGAAAATGCAGGCTTTGTTTGAAGCTCGGGGACTTCTATTCCATCTTCACGATGGACAATGCAATACAGCTCTCCGAAATGGTTATGGACTGCGCTCGTATAAAGGTGAGTGGAAAAGTCTGCAGTGTGGATGGAACGCAAAAATTCGATGCGAAAATTCCTTCAAAAACGAGACTTCGGTACATGGAACACATAACAAATCAGTTGACAGGTCTTTTCATGCTGCGCGTAAATTATTCAATGTATTTTGGTCAATAACAGCTGAATGTGATCAATTATTGTTTTGTTTGTGTTAAATTATGCTTGCTCAGCTGTTCATGTTTCTTGCATTTCTTTTTACCTATACTTTGATTGCGTGGAATTCTGACAGATCTCAGGTCATTTGTCGCAAACCTTTTTTCACATATACATTTTTGTTAATACTATTATAATGAGCTGGGCAATTCATAATTTATATACATCACAATAAAATTAAAATAACAATTCCAGTGGCTTGTGCAAACTCTACTTGAATCTTGTATGGTTTTCGCTGTGCTTTTTTATCTGTGGCTGTACAATACAAAATTAAAGTAAAGTTTGCATGGAAGAATTATTTTAAAAGCATTGCTAATATGTTAGATTAAGAACACCTTTATATTTTTGGTCCTATGCATTTTTAAAAGCCTTTTGCATTAGAAATATTATCCAACTGTTTGCAACCTGCAGTTATTTGAAAATGATACCCAAGCCTTATTAAATATTCTCCCACAATGAATGTAGTAACTTGAACAGATTACAACTTAAAAATATAATCATTCAGCAATTAAAAATAAAATAAAATGGAGGCTGTATAAGGTATTACTTTAAAATAATTCACTCACATGGTTTTTTTTATTTTATTTATCAAAAGATGATAATTCTTGTAATTTGGTAACCTGTTCTCTGCCTGGCAGGCAATACTCCACAGAATAAAAAAACAAGGTATAAGTACCATTGTTCTATTTGATTCTTATTAAAGATTTAATCTCTCTTATCCTAATGCAGACCCAACAATATTAATTTTAAACCAAGTCTTTTTATATCTGATTGGTAAATTAATACCATAGCATCACAGGACATCATAGATTTTACAATGGGAATATCTTATGGTATAATATCATACTAATTCTGGTTAGAGCAAAACTGTTTCTATCTCGGCTGGGCTACTTAAATGTGGGACAACATACCAATAGTCTTGTTCATCTGTGACCTTTATTTATTTATTAGGTATACATACATGTTAACTTCTTTAATTTATCATTATGAAAATTTTATGATATATGTAAGTAAGACTCTCTATCTTCATCAGATGTTATGTATGTTATGTGGAAAAGGTAAATAAAAGTGTTACAATATTTTAAATGACATAGTGCAAATAGCAAACAGAAATTCATCAACGGCCCGTTACAGTCCACTGCTGGACTATGAGCCTCCTCCACTTAAGTGGAGGGTTTTGCCATAATCTCCACGCTTGGCAGGCGGGTTGGAGATTGCAGATTAAAAGGTTACTGTATCAGAGAGCACTGCTGCCCGTTCCCTGTTCGATGTGTAGTTCCTAAGTCGCCTCTTACGACACCCACGGGAAGAGTAGGGGTTGGTGACAAATGTATTCTACTCTGCCGTCACCACACGGCGGAACAGAAATGATTGAAATTATTGATGTGATTTTGAGAAAATAAGAAAATATATGAATGTCAGTCAGGAAATTTCACTTATCAGTAAGATTTTACTGTTTATGTCTGTCAAGTTCAAAATATAATTTATTTTTTGCAACACACAGGTTATACAATAAAATATAATATACTTTATCTCATACAACTTGCACACAAACAAGTTAGATGTTGTTTGTAAACAGGAATAGCCCTCTGTGGGACCTCCATTTTTTTTTTCTAGTCTGAGCTGTGCCGCTGCTGGGCAAAGGCCACCCCCTTTTTTTCTTCCACCATTCTTGATCTTGTGCTAGTGACTCCCAATCATTTTCGAGATCATCTCGCCATCGTTTTCGAGGTCTGCCTCTCCCACGTCGGTCGGCTGTCATTTGGCACCCACTCGGTAGCGATCCTAGCCCACCGCTCCGGGTGCATCCTGCAGACGTGTCCCGCCCAATTCTATTTTAACTTGGTAGTCTTTTCACCCACGTCTTTTATGCGGGTTTTGGAGCGTAGGATACGGTCGATCCTTTTTACACCTAGTATGCTACGCTTCATTGCCCGTCGGCAGACCGCGAGCCTGAACTCGTGTGCATCAGTCAGTGACCATGTTGGAGCACCATAGGTTAGGTCTGTCAAAAACACACATGTCGCTGATTTTACCAGACGAGTCCTCCGTATCTATGTAATATTTAACAAATGAATTAAAATTGACTTTTCCTTGGCCCATTTTACATTATTTTTGCAACAATTAAAGAGAAATGTTACAGATCTACGAGGGCGACGGATTGCCGGACAAGATCTGCTCGGAGTGCGTTCAAAAGCTAAGCAGCGCGTACATCTTCAAGCAGCAATGCGAACGCTCTGATATGGAGTTGCGTCGGAACTACGTGCCTCCACCGGGTAAGAAAGACACTACAAGGAATATAAAGGAGAACGCGATTCGGCGAATGTGGTGTAGAATAGTTGTCGTGACGTCGAGATTAGAGTAGCTAACAGTGCGACTACGTCCAGCAGCAAGGGTGGGCGATGGCAGGCCCGGCCGATTGCGATCTCACGGGGGGAGAACAACCGTGTGGGGGAACCCAGAATTTTCGAAGCTTAAGGCGTGGGGAGGCACTGGGACTCACGCGGCGCTCGGGGAGGCTGGCTGGTGGTGGCAATAGCCGCTGCCAAGCTGGTTCCTCTTGGGTAGTCGTGGGGGCCATTGGGTCACTCCATGCCAGAAGCGGAGAGAACAAGGGATAGACCTAACACAACTCACCTACCGAGAGTATCACGCGGTACGGCTGAGCTGATGCGGCGCTATCATGAAAGGAGCATCCATCAAAACTGGGATTAAGGGTGAAATAGTTCTTAAATATAGAGCAGGTCACGTCCCCCCTTATACATATGTACATACGTCCAGCAATGGTCAAGCTGCTGATGATGTAAAGGCACACCTTGGCCACTCCATACAACCGTCGCGTTTTAAATGCTTACTAGTAAAGTGCACGCGGAGATTCTACCGTAATCGTAGAGCCCTTACGATGCGTAGTCCGCTGTACGAATGACTGCGACTGGCGGCAACGCGGGCGCGGCTTTTCTTCTTCGATACTCCCAACCTGCTCGCCAATTGCGGGGCGGGGCATGGAAGAGGTGAGTGGCCGTTCTGTATGGTAGTGCTATATCAAATATTAATTCTGTGGTAACAGGTGTAAATCAATGAGGCAAAGACAGGTCAACCAAGTTTACGCCTCGAGGTACAAGATAAATGAACAAAGCGTCAGTCGACTTATATTTGATATGACCGGGAATAAATTTCTTTCTTTCCCTTAAGAAAAAATATATTGAAATTGAAAATGTTATCCTCGTCAATACAGCTTTATCAAATTAAAACTAGCTCTTTCGCTTCCTGCTTAATCAGATTATAGTGTAAATACATAACAGCTTCAAAACAGCTTCTTTCGGCGTGCTTTGGATGAATATAATCGGCGGTTTTCAGATGTAGACATTTTCGGGTTGTCTCTTGGTAGTTTTAAATCTCGAATTGGTGATATCTTATTTCGAAACTGACGATGTTAATGATGTTAAGTTAATTTAATTTAATTTTAGATCTTTGCGGTTACTTTCTGTACACAATCTTAAAGTCAAAGTATTTTTTTTTTTCTTTTTTTTGCTCGAATTAAGATTTTTACAAATCATTTTCCGACGTCAAAGCTATCATGGATGGCACGTTCACTACCTGCGTACGCCCTCTTACCTCGTACTAACCTTAACTAATACTAAGTAGGTAAATGACCTGTTACTATTAGCTCTCATACGTATACCTTGTTGTAATCATATTTGTGGAACTCTTGGTCTGTTCAGTAATATTGTCGTAGACATAAGCATTTATGACTGTATGTTTCCCTAATAAATAAAATAAATAAAATAAAAATAATAAAATAAAATATTTTAACAGGATTCAGCATCACTCCGCCCCCGCCGAACCGACAAAGCAGTGACTCGGCCTTCTCATCTGCCAATACAGACATGTCGTACCACAAACCTGCGTCCACTGAAAAAGTCACCCCAGCTAACCGCAGCCGCAAGAGAAGCCACGAGAGCATGAACGAATCCAACAGCAGTCGATCTCATGACTACCGGCCCAGCAGCTCCAAGAGAGTTGACGAACTCAGGAGTACCACCAAGAAACCCCGACAATCCCCTAATGCTTCTTTAATAGACTCTGACTATGAAGACACTAGCTTCTCCCACTACTCCGCTGGTACCGACTCCGACGAACCGTTACTTGCTCACAAATGCAAACAATGTCCAAGAGAGTTCAAAAGCTGGCCAAGTCTTCGATCACACATGAAAATTCATAAAGAGAAAATGGAAAACATGGGGGAGAATGCTGTAGTAAATATTCCAAGAAAGAGTGTAGAAGACGCGAACGACAGTGATAACCAATTGACTTGCGATAAATGCCAAAAATCTTTTAAGCTCAAGATAATGTTGAAACGCCACCAAGAGACTTGTGGCAAGAGTCCGCAAATATCCAAAGAATTACTTATTTCTTTAGAGCCAATTGACTCAATGTTAGGATCTAACAAGCCTATTGATCCCAACAAGAAGTTCGACTGCGAAATGTGCACGACAAAGTTCAAAACTTACGAAAACTTAGAGAAACATATGAGAGTTGTACATGCAGCGATTCCTAAGACTCCAAAACCAAGTGTACCCAAGGTAGAAAAGGTTAACTTCCCTTGCCTGTACTGTTGTGTCACGTCCGACGATTACGAAGCATGCACTGCACATTTCAACACTTGCCCCAAAAGGGACGATACATTACCATTGAAATGCCCCGTATGTCACAAGATAATGACAAAGCGTCACACTTACCTGTCCCATGTTAGGCAGATCCACTTTTTTATGACTCCTACAAAAAGTTTCGACTGTCGAATGTGCAGCATGAAGTTGGCTTCTCAAGATCTTCTTATTTCGCACTTGGCCTCGCATATGTCCAACATGGAAGAGACTGAAGAAGTTGAAGTTGATGATGATGACACTGGGTAAGGAAGTAAAGTATTCTTGTTACTGACATTTCTTTTCATGTTCTATTTTTAGAGCAAAATTTCTTTTTTGTAAGTAAATCATTGCAGCTTCAATATGTCGATCCAAGTACATACTCCTTAAAGTAATATTTGTCAATCAACATAATTTAATGTAAAGCTACTATCTAGATCATTTGCAACAACATTAAACAGTATTGGACCAAACACTCCACCTTGTGGCACTCCAATATCAATACTTTTTATTCACCATTGTATTCCAGGAGCATAGGCGCTGACGATGCTCAATCAACACAATCGGATTATACAGCCAGTTCTTCAGTTTCCAACGGTCCATACAAGTGCGAGTTATGCGACAAGACTTTCAAGTATAGGAAAGCTTGTCAAACGCATCAGGCTAAACATACAGAAACTTTAGTCGAAGTGAAGGCAGAACCGCCAGATAAACCCAGTTCTAGTCATAAAGGGATGGTTTACAGGTAATGCTTGTCAAGTGTTTTCGTTCTTACATGTTTTTATGAAGGTTAATTAAATTAATTTTCTAACATAATCTCATTTACGTAAAATATGATGACTCCACACTACTGGAATGTTACTTTATATATCAGAATATGTAAAACTTTTGTTGAATATTTACGTTAACAATTAAATTTATGGGGTTTATGTAGGCAAAACATCCTCTAGGAGTGGGCAAATTATATTTTTTAACTGTTTGTAATAATACAAGCACAACAACAAGCATACAAGCATGTATTCTGGTGAATTTGTATTCTCCTCCAAAGCTGTTTGGTCAAGTAGTGCTTACCCAATCTTACAGAGACACAGATGACGAATCTAGTCCCGGCGAAGGAGAGGATCTGACGTGCGATATCTGTGAGAAGCAGTTCTCGTACAAGCGGTTACTGCTGCATCACAAGCGCACCAAACATAACATGAGCTCGGGACACAAGCGAGCCAAGATCAACTTGAAGGATTGTATGGTGCGCTGTCTCATCTGTGACATCGAGATGAAGGTACGAAGCATATTCTAATTTTTCAGCTTTCCTTTGACAAGTAGAAGTGTTGCCCCACGTAACGTAGGTTACGAATTCATGTTGTAACGTTCCGGTAAATGTCTACTCTCCTTTTTTGTAATAAGTAAAATATGAATAGTTCTTTCTGTAAATGACTCTGACGAGAGTCCTATAGGCGGCTCTTAAGACGCCCACTGAAAGATATTGATTGGCCTATTTCGTAACTACACGGTACTGACCATAATATACGCAGATCTTAGTCATCATCATCATCATATCAGCCTGTTAAAGTCCACTGCTGAACAAAGGCCTCTCCAATCGCACTCCAGCGCGGCCGGTCCATAGCCACCTGCATCCAACGTGACCCAGCGAACCTCACCAGGTCGTCGGTCCATCTCGTAGGTGGCCGTCCCACACTGCGCTTGCCAGTACGTGGTCTCCATTCAAGGACTTTCTTGCCCCATCGGCCATCCGATCTTCGCGCTATGTGGCCTGCCCATTGCCACTTCAGCTTGCTTATCCTAGGAGCTATGTCAGCAACTTTGGTTCTTCTACGGATCTCCTCATTTCTGACTCGATCTCGTAGAGAAATACCAAGCATACGAGGGCTGCTATTTATGTATCCGGAATAACAAAAAATAACAAACATCTATAACCAAATATACTTTTATTGCTTTTCAAAATATTCCCCGTGATGATCGATGCATTTTTTCATACGTTGAAACCAACTTTCGTAGCATTTTTTCCATTCTGTATCGGGTATCTCCAAAACGTGCATTTTGAAAGCATCAACGGCTTCTTCCCGGGTCGAAAATCGGTGTCCACGTAATTTGTTTTTCACGCTTGGGAATAAATAAAAGTCGTTGGGTGCCAAGTCGGGACTGTACGGCGGATGACCCGTCAATTCGATCAATTGACTATTTAATCAATTGACTATTGTTGCGGCCGAGGTGTGACAGCTGGCGTTATCGTGGTAAGGATTATTCTTCGTTGTCGATTGTTCTTGCGTATTTCTCCAAAGACTTCTGGCAAGCAAATGGTGGTGTACCATTCAGAATTAACCGTTTTACGATTCTCTAGTGGTACTGTAGCCACATGTCCACTAATACCAAAAAAGCAGGCAACCATTTGCTTCAAAGTGCTTTTTGCACGAACAACTTTAGTTGGGTTTGGCTCATTTTGGAACACCCAAACCGTTGACTGCTGTTTAGTTCGGGATCATACGCATATATCCAAGATTCGTCTCCTGTGTAGATATTATGAACAGCTTTTGATGTACCACATTTGTATTTTTCTATCATTTTTTTGCACCAATCAACACGAGCCTGTTTTGGTCAACTGTTAAGTTGTGCGGGATCCAACGAGAACAAATTTTTTTTACAGCCAAATGTTCGTGTAATATTTTATAAATACTCTTCATACTAATGCCCAGAAATGCCTCTATCTCGCGATATGTAACATGACGGTCTTGCATTATTAGTTCGCGCACAGCATCAATATTTTGTGGTACAACAGCCGATTTAGGGCGACCTTCTTTAAAATCGTCCGCAAGCATACGACGACCACGATTAAACTCACTGAACCAGTGATACACAGTGGTTTTCGATGGGGCTTCCTCCCCAAAAGTCGACAAAAGTTGATCCATGCACTGTTTTTGAGTTAATCCACGCCGTAAGTCGTAATAAATCATAGCACGAAAATTTTCACGAGTCAAATCCATGGTGATGATAGACAATGAATTTTAAAAATGGCGCCACAATGTAAAAACAATTGACAGATGAATGAAACAAACTTTATTTTACAGCCAAAGAGTTCTATTTTTAAATGTTATAATTTCTTTTTAAATATTGTTTATGTAAGTGGCCAGTTCCGGATACATAAATAGCAGCCCTTGTAGCCCTCTCCATAGCTCGCTGCGCGACACTGAGCCTCTGAAAAAGTCCTTTTGTGAAGCACCACGTCTCAGAGCCGTAAGTCATCACTGGTAACACACACTGGTTGTACACCTTAGTCTTCAGGCACTGAGGGATTTTGGACGAGAAGACGTTGTGTAGTTTACCGAACGCTGCCCAACCTAGTTGGATCCGTCTACTGACCTCTCTCTCAAAATTGGACTTGCCTAATCGGACTGCCTGTCCCAGGTATATATATTCGTCAACAACTTCGAGAGTAGAGTTTCCAACAGTTAGTGCGGTGGGTGCAACATGGACGTTAAACATAACCTTCGTTTTGTCCATATTCATTTTAAGACCCACTTGTTGAGAAACTCTATTGAGGTCACTGAGCATTTTTCCAAGATCTTCAAGCGACTCAGCCATGACTACTATATCGTCGGCAAATCGAAGATGAGTGATGTATTCGCCGTTTATATTGATGCCTAGTCCTTGCCATTCCAGGAGCTTGAAGGAATCCTCCAGAGCAGCAGTGAACAGTTTCGGAGAGATTACATCTCCCTGTCTTACTCCTCTCTTTAGGGGGATTTCCTTCGTGGAATGCTCCTGTACTCGAACTGACATGGTGGCGTTGTTGTACAAGCACTTCAGCACTTCAACGTACCGATGGTCAATACGGCATCGCTTGAGAGCTCTTAGAACAGCACATGTTTCGACGGAATCGAAGGCTTTCTCATAGTCCACAAACGCCAAGCATAATGGGCGATTATACTCTTCAGTCTTCTGTATAATCTGCCGCAGCGTATGTATGTGGTCTATCATATGGTGCTATAGCCCTTTCTGAAGGACTTTCAGTACCGGCGTTCCGCCCGCTTTCAGAAACTCTGTGGTAATTCCATCCTCGCCCGGTGTCTTGTTATTTTTAAGCTGTTTGAGAGCCATCCTAATCTCGTACAGGCTGATGTCCGGGATATCCTCGGTATAGTGTCGGGTTAGCTTGGCTCTGGGGTCCGTCGCTGAGCCAACAGGCTCAGAGGACACCGAGGTATATAACTGTCCATAGAACCTCTCTCTCCCGTAACACCTCTGACTTGTTTGACGTTACGCTTCCATCCTCGATCTTTAACTTCGTCAGCTGGCTTTACCCAATAGACATGTCCCTTGCGAACACTTTGGAGCCTTGGTTCCGCTCGATGGTCTCCTTTATACGCTGTGTATTGAAGAAGCGTATGTCGTGTCGCAGGGACATCATAATCTGTCTATTGAGCTGCCTATAAGACTCAGCGTCTTCGGAGGTTTGGAGCGTCATAGAACGTCTACTAGCCATGAGGTTTCGGGTGTGATCGGATAGTTTTTGAGGTCTATTTTTACGGTGAGTTTTGAAGTACTTAGACCCTACCGTGTGGACAGTTTCTACTAACCTGCTGTTAATATCGTCCACTGATGTACAGCTGTCTAGCAGTTCGAAGTGATTTGACAGTTCGATTGGAAAGCTCTCGGGGTTTTGGATATGTGCATTTGACGGTCGGAGCGTGGACTTCATCATACGCAGCCTTTCCAGTTTGACATTGATATTCAATATTCCCCTGACGATTTGGTGATCGCTACCGGTTTTAACCTTGTGGATCACAGTGACATCATTGAATATCTGCCTTTTGGTGCTCATAATGAAGTCGATCTCGTTTTTAGTTACACCGTCGGGTCTCATCCAGGTCCATTTCCTATGAGGCGGCTTCTGGAAGAAAGAATAAAATCTTAGTCAACTTGCACAAAATATAATTTATTTTTCAACTGTATCTTAGTGTCACTTACGTCCTTCACCGTTATGCAATTTACATGGACATGTAAAAGTGATGCGAAGAATTATTTGGTGAAGATGGCTCTCTGATGCCAGCATAATTAATTCATATTTTTAGGTATCGGCAATAAACGAGCATAACCAAACGCACATAACCGCGAACGTGAAGCCACGCAACCAGTACACGTGTGGGGAGTGCTCGGAACTGTTCAAGAGCTGCAGCGCGCTCGCTACTCACATCAAGCTGGTGCATCGGCTCAAGCAGCCGCCGCCTGGCAAGCCCGAACAATTTGAAGGTAGGAACGAAATACACCAACCAGAATAGCCAACCATAATCATGTCAACTTTGAATGGCTTAATAACCCTGACACCAGGGTTCACGAGGTTCAAAATGTCATTATATAAGACTTTATCTGGAATGTCATTTATATACAGGTTAAACAGCCGAAGCCCCAAGTGTGAACCTTGAGGCGCACCCGAAGATGCTCTTGTTTAAGTTAGATTGGAAATCATTTACTTCAACAATTTGGTTACAAACTTTCAAATAGGTTATAGACCGGAAGCCCCAAGCCCAATCTAACAAAGGACCACTACACCATATTACGAAAGTTTGTCAAAGGCTTTCGATTAAACAACTTCTAATGTCGATTATTATTTTGACCAGGCACAGACCTGGCGGATTTTTGTGAAGTCGTTGTGACGAAAGCGGAACCCCTGGACGCGGTCCAGAATCACAACGGCTATGTTGAGGTTCCGGTCACCGGGCCGCTGGTGGACCTGGCCGGGTTCACGTGCCACCTGTGCGGGAAGAAGCTCAAGACCCTCGTCTCGCTCAAGCGGCACGTCAACTGGCACGCCAACGTCGGCAACAACCTGCAGAAACACATCGAGTGCTTCGTCTGCAAGGAGGTCGGTACAGCTAGCATCAATTTTGTTGATTTTCGTTGTTTGTGTCTGTTTCTTTATACACCGTGTTCCCAGTGATATACATTAACTTTGGCACGCTATTCAGACCATTGAAATAGTCATTTCTCATTATGGACACAATTATGAATTTTTATTTTTACCTTTTTTGTCATTTTCATACAAACTAAATGCCTTCAAGTTAACTATCCATTATGCATAACTCTTTGTACGAGATGGCAACGTCGCGATTTGATTTACAAGTTTTGGCGCGCATAAACTTATTGACACTACCTCTAGATGTTAGTCCTCAACTCGGTCCTCAAATTTGTCTTTGGCCTTTTGTTGTAATAAAAAAGAATGTTTATCAGTCACTTTAATAATAAACAAAAATAAAGAAAAAAAATCATGTTTATGACTTTTTTTAATCAAAAGAGTATTTATCTTATCAGGTAATGGGTTTGATATGCGGTGACGAAATCATCTTACTTGTTAGACAATCGGGTAATTAGGCCTACAATGGTTAACCAAACTGCAATAGAGGCAGTTCCCCAAAGGAAATTTTGTAGGATCGATATCCCTATAATATCCTAGGATCTTAGGATCCTTTTGCGCTAGTTAGACTATTGCCAGTGAATACTAAAGCGGTCATGCATGAATAATAAATCGCAATTGCCTAAAAGAAAAACCATCCCAAGAAAAGAACGTATAAAATTTAATGTAAATAGTTTTCAAAATGACCACCTCCTGTTTCAATACAAACGCTCAAACGGGTTCTAATTTGCCCATTCAAATTGACGCGCATTTGCCGCATATCTTCTGCAGCTGTATTGATTTTTTGGAGCAGTTCCTCACGGCTCTGAATCTGCTCTGAGTAGACCTTGTCTTTTAAAGTCCCCCAGACGTAAAAATCCAGAGGAGTCAGATCGGGGGATCTTGCTGGCCATGCGATAGTTGTACTACCCCGCCCAATCCAACGTCCAGGATATGTCATATTTAAATATTCACGTACTTGTGCTCCATAATGACCAGGAGCGCCATCATGTTGCAGCCACATGGTTCTTAGAGTTTCAAGATGTTTTCGAAAAATTCTAGGTGTGTAATATTTCTTAAAAATTCCAAGTAATTGTCAAAATTTGGGCGGTGAGGAATTTCGATAGGACCAATCAGTTGGTTGTTGAAAACGCCAGCCCACATGTTTATGGAGAATTCAGTTTGATGAGATGCTTGCCAATGCGCATTTGGATTACTCTCAAGCCACTGAATTAGATATTTTGAGTTAAATACTCCTGCTCTTATAAATTGAGCTTCATCCATCCAAAGAATTTTTCGAAGCAACATTGGATTACGTATCAGCTCATCATTCAATTTCTGGCAAAACGTAATTCTTGAAAAATGGTCTGGTGGTAAAAGGCCTTGAGATTTTCTGTAGTGGTACGGATGCAAACCATATCTTCTCCAAAGTTTCCACACTAGCTTATGGGATACACCCACGATTCTTCCTACGCGTCTGGTTGAGAGTGTCGGATCGTCAATAATAATGTTCATAATCCTATTCTCTTATGCAACACTCAAATTAATTACTCTTTCAGCTCGGTGTGGTCTGATACCCAACTCACTAAATCTCCTGTGTATGGTAATAAATGTTCGTAGATTAGGAATACGGCGATCAGGAAATCGCCGTCGGTACTCTCGAACATCTGCTGCAGCATTTCCATCACAGAAGCCATAGATATAATCACAGATATAATGAATATCAGCCTGGTGCTGAGTTGCATACTCGTACGGCATAATTGCATGCACGCCGTGCACGTAAGCAAAGTACTTTGGCTTTACTTTTGGTTTTATTTAAGCTCGAAAATTTACGAAACTTCCAAAAATAACAAATTGACAAATTGAGTTTATGACAGGTAAATAATAACTTCGGTAACCATAACGACGTAATTGTAAATTTCTGTCAGATCTCGGGAGTACCTAGCTTTATCCTCAGAGAAAGAGGCCACTCAGAGGTCGTATTGTTGTCAAAGAATACTGACGCGCCGCGCATTGCCTCTAGGGCCTCAATATTTTGTTTTTCAGCCAAGCGGCAACGTAGCTCGAATAAAGGTAATTTCATAACGTAATACTTTATTAAATTGAATAAAATAAAGTCACAAATAACTTTAAATCGAAGCGTTTTTAAGAATAAGTTCCATTGTAAAATATGTTTAGTAGAAGCTATAGAAACGCTCTGCAAAGTTATGTATATGCCTGGGAACACGGTGTACAGCATGAAATTTACATCGTTTTGTTCCCGCCGTGTAGTGATAGTACCCGTCAAACTGAACAACTTTTCACAAAAATAAAATTTCCTGCGACAAAAAAAATTTTGGTCTCTCCATACAAAATGGGTCGGTCGGGAGTCTCACTTTTTATGGAGAGACCAAAAATTTTTTTGTCGCAGGAAATTTTGTTTTCGTGAAAAGTTGTTCAGTTTGACGGGTACTATCACTACACGGCGGGAACAAAACGATGTAAATTTCACGGTATATTATTTATGTAGACTGTTTCTTGTTGTTAATTGCAAATTTGACGTAATGCGGATGTAGATATCATAGGCGGTATAATATGGATTTTTATCACACTAATATTTTAAATGTGAAAATATATTTGGATGTTTAGATGTTTGTTCTTTAATGATATTTAAAAAGTTAATTCACTACACTAAAATTGACACTATTTTCGGGTTTGTTTAAAGTTAATTCACTACACGATTTGCCAAGCAATTAGGTTCTTTATCGAGAAATAAAAAAAATGCATTGTTGGGTATACTAAAAGTATAAACTGAATTTAAATATTATGAACTGCAAAGAAATAATACTTATAAATAAATAAATATGTGGGGACATTTTATTGATACATCACTTACAGCTACAGCCAAACATGATGATACTTAGATATTTAAACTTATAAGTAATAGACCAATATTAAAATGTAAATTGAAATATTTTGTGATTTCAATCAATGGGACTGCTTTTAGTCCAGGTGTGGGGCTGCTGTCTCAGCAACTGTGGTCCTGGGTGCGAGTTTTTCTAAGTACCTACTCGCCAGCGCGAGAAGCTTTGGTTCGGAGGTAAAGAATATGTCGATGGAGGGATCGTTTTTTAAAATGTCATTAATTAATGTTAAACCTTTGTGGAGTGGTGAGTGTGAACGTTTTTGTGCGAGAGATAGGTATTATGGCTAGAAGTGGATGTTTTCGGGGTCGTAGGTTATATGAGGATACGGGAGGAATGTAGAATGGAATTTGAGATAAGAATGTAGGGTTTGTGACTTGTCTTCTTAATAGCTGTAAGAAATATTTTACGAGTGAGATGTTTCTGCGGACTTCGAGACTTTGGTAGGAGACCATACCCAGTAAATATTGCGTAGGATAGAGGAATGGGTAGTAACCGTATGATTGTTTGTAGATAAAACGGAGAAACATTTTTTGTACCTTTTCTATAGCTAACGTGTGTTGATGATCCGACAGGTTCCAGATGATACTGTCGAGTTCGAGCCTACTCCTAACATAGGCGTTGTAGGAGGACGACTACAGCGTTTCGGTTGTTGAAATGTTTGCACTGTCGCATGATAAAACCTAGGCTTTTTCGGGCCTTGTTACACACTTCAACTGTATTCCGCTTTATTGCCAAGTCACTAGGAAACCATGTGCCGAGGTCACGCACTTCTGATACTTGTTTCAGTTGTACACCGTTTATGTAATAGCTAGTTGGATGCGGGGTTCGTGAACGGGTGTATGACATGACGGAACATTTGTTTATGTTCAATTGGAGACCGTTGATGAGTCCCCATTCGTGTACTCTGTCTATATCCTATTGTAATATCAGGAAGTCGTGTTTAGTGCTTAGTGGATATGCAAGTTTTACGTCGTCTGCAAACATTAGACATAAAGAGTTGCCGATGACTGATGGAAGGTCGTTAATAAGAATTAGGAACATTAGAGGACCTAGACTGCTGCCTCGACCGACGCCGGAATTGACCCTATATGATGCCGATCTTGCATTATTATATATTAAAAACTGTTTACGACCAGATAAATAATTTGCAAAGAATTTTAGTAAAGGTAGAGAAAATCCTGCTATTGCTAATTTTTTTAGTAAAATATCATTGTTGACATTATCAAATGCTTTTTGATAGTCGAAGTATGCGACATCAACTTGCCTATTTAGATCTAGGTTAGATTGGATATAAGTTGTAATATTAAGCAAGTTTGGTAAGAAGCCGTGTTGTTCGTCAGCGAACCAATTTGATAATTGTGAAGATATTCGGGCATAAATGATAATCTCAAAAACCTTACCAAAACCGGCCAGTATGCCTACGGCTCGGTAGTTTTGTATGTCTGATTGGTTTTATGTATGGGAAGTACTTTAGATATTTTCCAACGGGATGGGTACGTTTCAGTTGCAATGGCTAAATTAAATATATATACATATTAATATATATAAAAGGGGTTTTAGAAATATTTCACGGCAGTCTTTGATAATGAATTGAGGGATTTCATCTGGACCTTGTGTAGATTTGGGGGGCAAACGTTTTAGGGCTCTTTTTATATCTAGATTAGTGATACTATCGATTTGAATGTGGTTAAATCGGGGCGTTTTTCACTTATATGGTTATATGCTAAGGTGGCATCTAATAAAGGAGTAGTGGGGAGATAAACATTTTTGAAAAAATGTTCAAAAGAGTCGGCCACTTCTTGTGAAGACAAGTCGCCGAAAGTTGCTGGTTCATAGGATTGTCTATTACGTTTTATTTGTTGCCAGAAAGTCGCTGGATCTCGTGTTATGTTGGACTGTATATGGTTAATATATTCGACTCGCGAATTTCAGATTTAAATTTCAAGAGTTTTCTGTACCTAGTAAGTAAAAAATGCGTAATGCGTATGCGTTGTTCGTTTTTATTTTGTTTATATAGGGTATGATATGAGTTTTGTATTTCGTTAATTTTCATAAGTTCATAACTATACCATTCAGGATAATTTAATAGTTTCTGGTTGTTTTTTTTTTTAAAGGAACAGTTTCATCGATGCATTTATGAATTTTGAGGTAAAATTTTGTTAGGCATTCGTTAACGTTATCACATTCATATAGTTCTGTCCAGTCGGTGTCTGTTAGTTTTGAGTATAAAAGAAGAAAATTGGTTTTGCGAAAGTTACGTTTTTGCGGGGTATGGGTTAGATTGTCGGCCTTGCGGGTTTGTGCTAGACCAAGTACTTTGAATTGAATATAGGCTCGTGGTGTTTTTCGTCAGAAACTAAGGCGAATTTACACTCAGTAACCAAAGCTTCAAGTACTGTCGAGCGGGTAAGAACCAAATCGAGAATGCGACCATTTTTGTTAAGAACACCATTATTCTGTCTTAAATTACATGTTGATAATAGTAGGTCGTAGTCTGTACGTACAGTGGCACTCGTAGAATAGAGGTTGAAATCACCTATGATAATTATTGGTAAAGAAATGGAATTAACAATGTTACTTATATATCCAAAAACAGAATAGTATCTTGAGTCACTTATTTTTGGAGGGAGATAGACTACACAACAAATTAAGTTCGTTTGTCCTTTTGAAACTCGGGCGCACACAAATTCATCGATGCTGAGGGCTCCACAGTCGAGACGGCGCAGGCTGTACGGTCGGCGCGCGGCCAGCAGCACACCGCCGCCGTCGCCGCGGGACCGGTCGCCGCGCAGCACGGTAAACTCGGCCGGGAAGAGCTCGGAATCGAATATTGAATCGTTAAGACGAGTTTCGGTTAGAGCGACTATGCTGGCAGGAAACGAGTGTAACAAGTTCTTTATTTCTGCAGTTTTCCCCCTTAGGCCACGTACGTTTTGATAAAAGATGTTATGGTTTCGTGACTTCGTCTGATGCTTTACGAAAAAAATTTGTTTTATTGGAGATTTTTTTGTTTATGTAATCATTCTTGTAGGGATGTGTTTTTAGGCCAGTTGGTGGGGGACATGAAAAAGTCGAAATGTTCTGCTGGGATTTCAATGACAAAACAGTTATGACTAGTATGAGAATGGGTTGGTTTCTTGACAATGTAGCGGTCATCAGCTAGCTTTCTCATCATATATGCTTGGACATTTTTTTCAGTCGTGTCAGCATGGAAATTCCATGCGTGGATGCGTTTCATTGGCTCCAGTGTTTTTAATGACGTATCGGCATCGCCCGTGGCGCGGATGACTACAGGGCGGCGGCGGGTGCGTCTTTGTGCTTGAGGCTCGGGTGATTGTACGAACTGAACAGAAGAACTTTGCTCGATTGTTGTTGAAGGCGTGCGTTTTTTGACGATACGTGAAGATCGATTTTGACTGGGATCTGTAGTGGTGGTGGGTGAACGGGCGTCGTCGTTATCGACACCGCCACTGGCGGTGGCACCGCTGCCGCCGTGCTTGGTGTCGGTTTTGATTTTATGGCATAACGACAGTTTTTTGACATTTCCTTCTAAAGTTATGTGATCGTGTGTTTCAAGTTCACCCTGTCCTGTTTTAGCTGTTTTTTTTCTGATTCAAGTTCTAGTATTAATTGTTTGTTGAATTCACTTGTGGAGCGTAGATCATCGTAGTCGTTGGATAAAAAATCTAAAGATTTTACAGCGCCCTCGACGTCGATGCGTATCGGTTGTTTATGGCGTCAACGTTGGACTTGAGACTTTTGACAATATGAGCCAGGTTATAGAGTCGTTTGTCTTGGTTCTGAAATGTTTTCATAAATTCTTCGCGCAATGAACGTAGCTCGGAGAGGACAGCATTTGGTGATTGATTTTCGTCTCTACAGATGTTGTCGGTGCTACAGCTGCTTGTATCTAAACGTTTAGATGCTCGGGAGCGATCTCTTATTGTGACATTTCGACGCTCGTCATAATCGGAATCGATCGATGGGCTGTCAGCTTTTGGTGCGAGTACGACTGCATTTTGTTGACATCACACATACGTACGGTCATCTAATCCCAATCTAAGCAAAGCTTGTACTGTGGGTATTAGACAGCTGTTTTTTTTTTTATAGGAGAACCAACAGTTATTAAAAGTGCAATAGGTAGACTGTAACATAGCTACTTAAAAACCAATTAAAGGTTCCCACAAGTAGAGACATAGTACAATATAACAAATTGAGACTTAACAATTAACCAACACCAACAAGTAAGTTACATCTAGTAGGAAACATTATACAGGTAAATATACGTAAAAATAAACAGCATTATCAACAAACTTTTCAACCTATCAATTATTCTTCTAACGCACCGGACAAATGCTCAGTAATTTTCCGCCTTACAGATTCCACACTGACACTGAATAAATCCAAATCAAGCTTGGTAAACAGTGAATTACAAGTCTTACTTGCACGCACCATGAATGTGTTTCACCTGTAGTTAGTTCTGCAAAATGGAATGAACGGTAGATTATGATTACGCATTTGCCGACTAGGGACACTGAAATTTATCAAAGAGAGAAGCTCAGGGCAGTCAATAAGACCCAACACAATCTTCATCAAAAAGATGATATCAGCTATAGAACGCCTATCCTGTAGTGGCAAAATGTGGTGCTTCTTACATATACCAGAGTATCCAATAGATTTATATGGGGTTTTTGTAGCTCAGATAGCGCATAAATTTATTTTGGATATTCTCGATTCTGTTGATATACGTGGCGTACCTTGGATTCCATATTTGCGACGCATATTCAAGATTGCTGCCGACAAGCGAACAATATAAAATCTTAAATGTTTTAGCTTCACAAAAATCTTTTTAGTTGCGAATAAGGAATCCAAGCATTTTAGTAGCCTTAGAAATTATAGTTTCGATGTGTTCATCAAATAGCAACCGTGAGTCGTGCATTACATCGAGACCACGCACACAGCTTACGCGACTAAGAGTCTGAGACTTTAAAGCATAATTAAAAATCATGGGGCATCGTTTCGGTATAAATGTTATTACCGAGAATTTTGTTGGATTAAGATCTAGACAATTCAGCTGACAGTATACTTCCAGACTGTTCAGGTCAGCCTGCAACAGAATGGCATCATCTTCAGATGAAATTTTCGCAAATATCTTCATGTCATCAGCAAAACTCAAAAGTTGTGAAGAACTGAGGCATCGATCAATGTCATTTACAAAGATAATGAACAGCAAAGGTCCGAGCAGAGATCCTTGAAGAACACCGCTAGGGATAGAGACCCAGCTAGATGTATAGTTGTTGATGACGACAGCTTGCGTACGATTCTCCACGTAAGAGGTAAACCATCTAAGCAGGTCACCCCGGATCCCAATCAAAGCGAGTTTGTCAATCAGAATATCATGTCGGGTACGGTCGAAAGCCTTGCTGTAATCGGTGTAGATGACATCAACCTGCTGACCACCATCCATAGCTTCGGTAACAAAATTATTTAAGGGGCTAGTCCGGGAATTTTCAAGATTTTTGTTGAATCAGATCTCATTATCTACGTCAGTAAATGTATTGATTTTCTAAAATATGTTATTGGACTTTATTATCTACGCTTACGCATTGGGCATTAGCCAAAACATGTTTGGTAAAAATCTTCTCGATACAAATGTTATCCAAAGCAGCGTCTTCGATTCTCGTTATTTGAATCTGAGAGGTAAATGGTAATTTATTGGTCGCCGAAATTTAGTTACAAGATAGGTCTCCGACTGCTTTATGTTTTTCCTAAGCAATTTACAAATCAAATTAGTACTTTTTATATAAACTGAGGAAGTAAATTTGGCACTTACGCCATTTACTTGGAGCGCGCGAACATTATTTCTTTCTCTGTTAAACACGTGCGGAGAAGCTTAGCGTCATCACTTTCCTTTCTTGAGTCAGTCGCCCATGATCTTTGCCGACGACGGATGTGCGCTCGGTGGCGCTCCAAGCCGCCCGGCTCACGAAATAATTTTATTTGGAGAAGACGTACTATGAGATCCACACACTAATACAGAATGCCCTTCAGGTAGCAACCGCCCCCGCCGGCGGGGACGCGGAACTAATAGTAGAATTAATTCAGTAAGACCCGGTAGGGGTCATTCTTCTCCGACGCGCTTCTCGCCCTGGCAACGTTCTGGGCCGCGGTCCGAGCCCGTCTGAGGGCGCCCCCAGATACGTTGTCATAAATTTCCTAAGGGGTACGAGCCTTCTGCTCCCCCGCAAGTCCGCGCCCACTATATTACCACTCTGGTATAAATAGTGATTAGGTCCGTCAAAAAAAAAAAAAAAACGTACTATGAGTAGGTCCGTCACATCCGTCCGTCCAATCCGTTACATTGACAATATTTCTAAATCGATTTTTAATTAAATAAATATAGGTTGGGTCCATACCTGCTGCTTGTATACTTAGTAAGGTTTAGTCAAGTTTGTGATACTATCACTTTCAAGGTCGACACTAATAATACGAGTACACTACGCAAAGGGTATATGTGTATGTACAGTGGACGGCACATCAAGGTTTACATTTTTTTTTCAAATTAGATGTTATTATTATACTACCTAGTTACAGATGTCGATCATTTTATTTTTCTAGTAAAACACAGGCAGGCGCGAGAGGAATAGTTAGGTAGTTCTATTCTTCAACCAAATGCGGTTTTTTAGAATTATTTTTATTGTATTAGGTAGGTAAGATATAATTTATTTATTGATTCAAAAGTAAAGTTTGCATACTCGTTACGTAATTTTATAGCCTATACCTAGCTTACAAAAAACCAGCCAAGTGAGTGCGGGGCCAAGTCTAATTTCCAGTCAAAGGATTATATCCCTCACGGGGGAACAACTAAGGATTTTTCCCGCTGTCCCCCAGTATGTTCACTCGAAAAAAAAACCACAGGGGACAGTGGGAATAAATATTTCCGTTCTCCCACGTCACAAATTATAATTATAAAATGAATGACTGATTTACGAGTATTTTTATTCAAATGATATTTTGGATGAGTAATAATTATTTAGAAAAAAAATAATTATAATATTGAACAAAATGAACTCATATATTTTTTAACTGACAGTTTATTATTTTGTTAGTGCTCTGATTACGATAAAACTTGGGTTAGTGGACTATTCCATTAAGAAAACAACATTTTTTTTTCTATGAGTTAATGGGTTTGATGAAACTCGGTTAAGAGCACTATTTTGCCAAGGAAACAATGAGGCAATGTTAAAAATAAAAAAAATCCAAGAATCTTAGTTTTATGACAAAATAAAACCCCTAATGAATATAAGGAAATATTATCACACTTTAGAAATTCTAAAATACTTAATGAATTTCTAAAGAGATATCGTTAGCTTTGCCGTGACAAATGAAACCTACAACATGTCAACGTCTTAGCAAAATAACGTAAAACCTCTCGTGTGGTAATAATCGGCCCATGAAACTGAACAACTTTCGTTCCAAAACTTTTTTAAACTCGTATTTTTTTCAAACAAGGTGATCAGCTGATCGAGTTTATTTGTATGAAAGTTTAAAAACATTTTTTGACGGTACTTAAGTGTCACGTGGGATCGATCTCTAACATAAAGAGAGAACTGCCGCAAGCTTAAGAGTAAAGTTGGTGCCCGGAACAACATCCTGAGACGCCTTACCACTACCCGCTGGGGAGCCAGCGCACGCGTTCTTCGAACGAGTTGTCTTGCTCTCGCTTACTCAGCAGGCGAATATTCGAGTCCAGTTTGGCTTGTTTAGCCCATGCGAGAAATGTGGACACGGCTCTCCACGAATCATGACATATAGTCACGGGCACCCTGAAACCGACACCACTGAGAAAGCTTTACTCCATGGCAGGAATTGTTCCACCCAGCGTGAGACGTGAGATCGCTTGCGATATTGAAAGAGCGAAACAGTCTCAAGACAGCAGGCACCTCCTTTACGGCACAACCCTCCTCTTGCCCGTCTCAAGAGTTGCCGCAGCTTCCTCAAGAACTCCACACCCATCTAAAAAGACCCACTTTTAGCACGTAAACATCATCCTATCAGATCCTCGTTTTAACACATTATTACAGTTTTTACGAACGAACACGTTATATTTTTATCACTAGCGAATCGCGATGCACAGGACTGTCCGTCCATACTAGGCAGTGTTGGCAGGGTCACCATGCATGAGGTATGGAGACACAGGAGCGTGTCAGAATGAAAGACGTGTTGTGCGTCAGACAAACGTATTGACTACAAGCTACTTAGATGCTAAATTATATCTATCTAGATGTGGTTGAAGTGAGTCATACATATACTACAGTTGGCTGAATAAAATACATTTTTTGCCTAGTGACAAGCAAAAAATGTAGGTATGAAGTTAGCTGTCATCGTATGGCCTCAAATGTGTTTTAGTGATGCCAGACCAAGCGCCCCAATAATTTCAATGGTAAACACAAATAGTCGATGCTTTATCAATAAAATTTCGCGGCGTGGGCAGACTGATATAATACTAAAGTAAAAGTTTTACAATTAAATATATTTAAATAGCAGATCAAGCTTTACACGTGGCGCAAGATTCTATGTCATATTCAAAGATGAAGTTTGACATTTGTGTAATTTTTTTATATATCTCGTTTGTCAAGGCAGAGAATAAGCCGTATCAAATCAAATAAAAATGTTTTATTCAAATTAAGATTTTTATGAATCATTTTTCGACGTCAAAGCTACCATTGATGGCACGGCTACAGGTTACTTTTTGGTAGGCACTTACACTTGGAAATTAAATGATTTTATAAAAAAATAACCAACCGTGTAGTATTTTGAGCAAAAAAATTGCAAAATATATTTAGGAACCAACCTTATATCTCGAAATGGTTTTGTATGTAGCATACTTTTTTAAAACTTTGCATACCCAATTTTATTGACAAAACAGAAACTTTTGATCTTGATTTGAACCAAATATTTGATATAAGATTTCTTTGGTACCAATTACTCATCATAATGATAGTGAAAGAAAAAAATAATTGATGTGTTAAAGTGTGTGATAAAAATATTATATAGACATTTATAGTGATCATCCTGTTTAATCTAACACAAAGAAAAAAATAGACACGATGAAAACTTTATGTATTTCCGGAAACATTCACAATATTTATTGTATCAGAAATAAGTAGATACGTATCGATCGTATTGTAAATCGTAAATAAACATCACATTTTTCTTTTTTTGCATCCAATTAATAAATTGACTTCAGTTTGGAAACAATGGAATAAAAATACTCGAAAATCTGTAGGTATTTTATAAATAAATAAAGTGGTGACAACGGGAATTATTTTCCCCTTGTCCCCTATATAATTTTGAAGTGAAGATACTGGAATACAACAACTACTGAACGGATTGGTATGAAAGAAATTTGGAATAAAGTTAGTTTATACCCTGGAACACATAGGACACTTACATAGGATACTTTTTATGGGAAAAACTTATTCCCACGGGAAAATCTTACACAACGCGAGCGTAGCCGCGGGCGGACCGTATTATAGTAATTCAAATTATACTTACTACTTAATATACAGACATTTTAATGTCTGGAATCTTGAAATAGTAAATCTTTTATTTTTAGGTGAAATTATAATCATTACTACCCTACACTCCACTACACTAAAGACCAATTAAAATAAAATAAAAAATATATACTCAAAGAGCGAATCATACATAGTAATATACTTTGCGCGATTACATCAAATTAAACAAATATAATATTTTATCATTGTCGCAGAGGTCATAGACCCGCCTCGATGTTTTAGAGCGGGGTCTGTGCGGGGCGGCGCGGGGAGCGGTTGGACGACGCGGGGCGCTGCCCGCGCCGTCTACCTTAGACACACCTCTTGCGCAACAATTTTTTTTCGGCGTAGCGCCTTAACAGAGCTAAATTTGATACTGTTGACCGTCCTTTTAAGAAGCCATGCTGAGAAGGGCTCAAAGAAGTTGAAATCACTGGATAGACTTGCTTATAAATTATGTCTTCGAACGCCTTGGCAAGCAGACAAAGCTTGGAGATGGGCCTATAGTTTGAAATTTCAGAACGGGCACCTTTTTTGAAAACTGGTGTAATATAGGCACGTTTCCAAATATTTGGTAGGTGACATTCAAGGAGAGACCGTTTGAACAACAAAGAGACTGGCCTAGTCAGAGCACTGGCTGTGTTTATGATGAATTGGGCCGATAGATTATCAGGCCCAACCGACTTATATGGATCAAGACCCTTAAGTAAGCCTAGAACTTCGAGGTCACTAACACATACAGACGATATGTCAGTGATGCCAAATTCAGCCGACCCACCCACTGAACTACTAGTGGAAGTTTGCCCTGAGATAATAACCGATGGAGCTGCCAAAAAGGAGGAGTGAAAAAATTATGAAAATGCATTACAAATAGATACGCCCGTGTTAAAAAGAGTATCTCCATGCCTTAGTGCACTTGGAAATTGACTAGATTTAGATTTCGATTTCACATGGGACCAGAAATACTTAGGATTTATTCTAATGGCATTTTCTACAGATTTAGCATAATTTAAATAACACGATTCCTCTAATTGTTTAAACCGTTCACGCAGTAGCTTATAATGATTCCTCGTCCGACTTGTTTCCATACATATTGAACTTACGGTGATATTTAAACTTCTCCTTAATAAACTTTTTTAAAGATGCACTCTACCAAACAGGATATGTTTTATTATTAATTAATTTGGATGGTATATACTTGTCTCTTAAAGAGTTCATCACGTGATAAAAAAAATCAACAGAACCCTCCAAATCACGCCCAGAAAACTCTGTCTCCCAGTCCACGTTAGCCATATCACTGTTAATGGAAACGTAGTCACCCTGTTTGTATAGATATTTAATGCGTGGTGGTGAGGACAGAGGCTCAAAATGTAAGTTTGGAATGGGAATATATATTATTTAAATAGATAAATACATACTTATATAGATAAACAACATCCAGACACAAGACAAACACAAGACGTGCTCATCACACGAATGTTTGCCTTGGGCGGGATTCGAACCCGCGACTTTGTGCTTCGAAGGCAGGCCTACTACCAACTAGGCTACGGAGCCGTCAAGATGGTTAGTGAAAAATAGGTGAACAACAATCCAAATTTTTTATCCAAACTCAATCTCATTCCAGACATTCAAATTCCAATGCCACTACCGCCTCCACATGCGCGGTCACTACAACGACACATCTTTAGACCCGGCTCTGCTGACGTGCCAGCTGTGCGGGCGCCGCTCCAAGCACCTCCGCGCTGCGCAGGCGCACATGAACTACCACAAGCAGACGCGCTTCCGCAACACCGACTACCAGTGCTCCATCTGCAAGCGCGTGTTCGAGCACAGAAAGGTGAGATTGATGGTCTTAGAGCCTATGGAAGGTTGTTTAAGAACGCAGACTAGCTTTATTTTAAATAACAATGGAAAAAAGAGAAAATATGTATGGAAGATAATCTTAAAAACTGACACTCCACACAGACCTTTACTTATCTACTAATATACTATTTGTATTGTATGGTCTCAGAAGAAACTCCTATTTCTTTTTTGTAATATACGTGATCTTTTCTTTATATAAAATGTTTGTTTCCAGGTATACTTAGCCCACATGGCCATGCATTACAAGAGAGGCGAAGGGCAAAACGCCATCGTCGGCGACCGCCCGCTCAAAGGTAAGGTCGAAGGCGAGCACCAATGCCCGCAGTGCGGCAAAGTCTGCGACTCGGAGAACTCCCTCAAATGCCACGTGCGTTGGCACTCCTCAAAAACAGCTCTCTTCGGCTCACGACACGAATGCACCATCTGCGGTCTAGTCTTCACCAACAAACGACGCTTAGAAATACACACCAGAGATCATTATGAAGACGAAAACGGACCCTTCAAATGCACTATATGCGGCAAAGGGTACATAGATGAGGATTACTTCAGACGACACGTCAAGGGGCACAATTTCGACCACCAGAGCCATCAGAAGCGAATCGCGAAACTCCGGAAAGATAAAGTCAAGTGTCCTATTTGTACGCGGTACTACCCTAATCTTGTGAAGCTTATCGGGCATTTGAAGCGAACACACCCGGAAAGTAAAATGATTAAGAACGACCCCGACGCGCCTCCTCCGCAATATTTCAGCTGCAAATTATGTACCAGAGTCTTCCTCACCGAGCACAAGTTGAAGAACCACGAAAAGACACATTTGAGAAAACACGAGTTCTTCAAATGCAAATTCTGCGGTTTGAAAAGCGTTTCGCTGCAAAGACATAGGTTACACGTCAAACAGAGGCACTTGACGTCTAAGTATTGCGACAATCCGTTGAAATGCCCGTACTGCGAGGACACTTTCATCAGAGGGTACGAGTTACACCACCACGTGAGAGATGTCCACGGGATTGACGAGGCGTGGATCGCTGACCGTACTGAGGAACCCATGGGACCATTAAAGGAACTCCAGTGCTCCATCTGCCTTAAAGTCCTCGCTTCCAAAGGCAACTACGAAAGGCACATCGACTATCACAACTCCTTACGATGCAACTACTGCTTCGACTACTTCAGCTCACTCAAATTCCTCGAAGGCCATCTAGCGTTTAGCTGCGAAAAGAAGAAACTCATTGGTGAGACCGAGACTACTTACCCTAAAAAAGTGAAGTGCCATATTTGCTACAAGGCTTTCCATTTACAAGTGAAAATGGACTGTCATTTGCGAACCCAACACGACATCAAAGTATGCAAAGAAGCATCAGAGGAAAAAGGAGAGATTCTGTGCGACTACTGCTTTAAAACCTTCGAGAATAATTACGCTCTGACACAACACAAAATCTACCATCGGACGATCGGATATTTCGGTTGTATCTACTGTGATAGGAAGTTCAATACCTACGTAATGTTTAACAGACACAAGAAAAACCATCTGTACAGAATGAACCCAGAAGACCCGACGAAATGCGAGCATTGTGACGAAACATTTGTTGTGTTCAGGGATATGATCGATCACATGAAAGATGTCCACGGCGACGATAAAGACTGGGTCATCATGCCGAAGGAGGATACAGAAGAAACGTGCCACATCTGCAAGAAAACGTTCTTCAATTTGCACAGACATCTTGCGTACCATGAAGAGAATAGATGTAAGAAATGTGGCGAGTACTTCCTGTCGAGAATGGACTATGATAGCCATCTGTGTTTCATCGAAAGTGACGACGAAGTTGTAGAAGGAAACGAGAGTGACATTCGGCCTAAATATGAAGAGTGCACATTCTGCTTCAAACCTATCACTAAGAAGAACACTAAGAAACTCCATGACAGCCTGCACGGCGTTTCGGGTGCCATTTCCTGTAGGTTCTGTTCCCATAAATTCAAGACCTTAGATGCGTTCAACATCCACGCATTCTCCCACCGAAGCAGGAAATACCATCAGAAGCCGATCAAATGCCGAATTTGCAAAGAGAAGTTCTTTAGATACGGACCGTTCGTGAAACATATGAAACAAGTGCATAAGTCAAAGAAAAAGATGCACTATCGGGCTGTTGTGAAACCGGAAAGATGCGTTGTATGCGGAGACTACTTCCCGAACCTCCACAACCATTACCGAAGCCATCTGCAAAACCAGTGCCTGCAATGCCGGAAGTATTTCAACTCAGTCAAACTATTTTCGGAGCACCAATGCGATAAAGAAGATGCAGACCCGTCCAAAGTGTTTGTGAGCGACGAAGATTTGCACGCGCTCATAAAATCCTATGTTCCTAAGGATGAGAAAGATGACGAAAAGTTCTACGGTTACACCGACAACGAAGAAGAAGAGGAAGAAGAGAACCAAAGCGTACCTGAAATCCAGAATGAGGATAGTCAGAACTCTATGGAAAATGTCATCCAGCAACCCTTCGTGATATCTGAC
Source organism: Carpatolechia fugitivella (assembly GCA_951230895.1). NCBI lineage: Eukaryota > Metazoa > Arthropoda > Insecta > Lepidoptera > Gelechiidae > Carpatolechia > Carpatolechia fugitivella. The sequence goes on from OX579649.1 coordinate 3,129,579, forward strand.
GTACTGTCTCTATACGAGCGTAAGGAGGAGTTGCTCGCGATATATCAGAAAGAGGATCCTAAACAGAAAGAATTGAGTCCCAAAAAGAAAACAAGTCCGAAAAAGAAAGTTAGTCAAAAAAAGAAAGAAAGTCTGAAGAAGAATAGTCCTGAAAAGAATGGAAACGCTGATAAAGACGAGGACGATGACGATAGTGACGTCGAAGTCATTATAATGTTGGATGAAGAAAACGATAATGGCGCGGATAATAGCGAAATTATAACGATAGATCTTGACGACGATTGAATCGAATTTGAAACTGATTCAGCATGATGGTAATTGTTTGCTATTGATGGTTTAATTATAACATTTAGAAAATTTTGGTAGATTATTTTGACATTCAAATTGATAAATGTTTTTAATCCATCTTCATGATGATTTTGTATGTAGACTATTTTTAATGGGGAATATTATAATGGAGGCAATTATCGCCGTAACGGACTTCAGCTAAAATTTAGTTTTCCTTTTTCTGAGAATTGAAATAGACACGGGATGATTTGTTTAAAAAGATTTTTTCTTTTTTAATTTCATCATCATTATCACAGCCGGAAGGACGTCACTGGGGGCTTTGATTTTTGACAGATGCAAAGCTTTCTTTCCTTTTTTTAGTAAAACTAAAATTATACGTCTATCTTAGTTTTAGTGCAGTCCGTTGCTGTGATGATCGGGGAACTCATTAGTCTAATCAAAGTGTTATACTTAAAATTAGAAAGTATTAAATTGATGTCTGTATCGATTTTCTTTTAATATGTATTTTTTTTATGTATTTTAATGTTTTGTGTTGTTGTGGTTAAAGCTATGTTAGTCACTAAACTTCTGTGGAGTATAAGTCGTAAGGTTTTTGTTATTTTTTCTACCATATTGTGAGACGAAGGGATTTATTATTTCTTTATTTTTAGGTTATATTTCGTTATGCCATTTTGTAAATATAAATTTCACCAGCTATTAGGCTGCCATTCATTATAGTATAGTGTATTCAATTATGATTTCCACTTTTTAGATTAAGTAAAATATTGATAGTGTTGGTGATACTGCGATACCGCGAAACAGCTATTTATCAAAATCTAAATTTTGTATTTTTTTGTACTTCCTTCCACTGTCAATGTGCTTAAATGTGCTATTACAGTGCTTGCATTTATAATTTCAAATCGTGCAAAGTACAGCTTTAATATATTAAAGACAAGATTAAATATCGAGGGTCGGTGGTCTAGTGGCTAGGGCCGCTGCCTCCCGTCCGGAAGACGCGGGTTCGATACCCACCACGTACCAATGTGTTTTTGAATTTCGAATTCATATGTACGTTTATTCGACGCTCTTACGGTGAAAGATAACATCGTGATGAAACCTGCACACTCCTGCGAACAAATTCAAAGGTTGTATGTGAAGTCGATCAACCGGCAATCGCCCTAATTCAGAGTAGGCTCGAGCCCCTCGATGGGGACGTATATGAGCTGTTGATGAAAGGTAAATAGGCATATTCTGGGTAAGCGAGTCTTACTCTTGGCCTCGTCGCTTTCCATCAGATAAGACAGGTCGAACGCTATCCCATTTTTTACAAAACTAATTAAATAATAACTATAACTTCAACCGTGTCGCTGTAGCTTATCTTGGAGTCGTTCCTTTTCCGATGTTTTGCATTAAAAGGGTTGGGAGACGAACGACTTATCATAACATTTATGAGACATTACGGGCTTACCGCGATAATATTGTTGTTGATGATACTATTTCGGCGCTGTTGCAAGCACCATGGTCGCGGGTAGAACTAGGGACAGACCTATCTGTGTACCCTCATTCCTCTTCGTTTCTGCGGGTCACCACTGAAACTCACTTTAATGTCACCTCGACAACATACACTCACTGTATCACGTTTTGTGGTATAAAAAGCCCGTAAAATGTCTTATAAAAGTTGATCGTGAACGACTTATGTTTTGAATGGACCATTATTACCCAAGGCCGATGTATCTCAAGCTTGTGAATTTTTGAAGTGTGATTGTATCTATCTAAATACTTACAACTGTGAATTTGACTCTTATTTAAGAAGCAAATTGGATGTTTGACAGATCTTAAAATCAGATGTTTATCTCCTGTCTCTTTGGACAAGCATTTCTAAAGCATTGTACTTTACGTGGTGTAGCAATATCACCGACGATGTCTTACGTATTGGGACAAAATGTTCTGGGCCCCGTTTCACGAAGCAACAAGTTACTATTTGATATACATTGCGTAGCCAATTTGCCTAAAATGTAAGCCCTTATCGTTTATCTAATCGTCTACGCAATGTATGTCAAATTGTACTTGTAATTTGTAACTTGTAGCTTCGTGAAACGGCCCCCTGATAATGTTTAAGCAATACAGATGTTGCTAGGGGTATACTTATTCCACTATTCAGTAGGTATGCGGATGAATTTGGTGGTGATGATTTACAGTACTTGCCATATAATTTTGCGGCTCTGAGATAACCTCACTTATTTCTTTTTTCACTTTATCAAGTACTTTCTACGGAGCCAATGTGTTTTGAAATTTGAATTCATATGTATGTTTATTCAATGCTCGAAGGAAAACAACTTTGAGCAATCCTGCCACACTTGCGATGACATTGGCGGGATTGCGAGTACTCAAAAGCCATAAAAAAATAATTTAAAAGGTTGTGTGTGAAGTTGACCAATCCGCACTAAGCTAGGAGGCTCGAGCCCCTCGGTGAGGACGTGTATAAGCTGACAACGCATAGCAACTCGCGCTAACATCATAGCAAAATTATTTGGCAAGTATTGTTCCACCTAAACTTAATGTAGTAAGTGATGTATGCTCAGTACGAATGGTTTTAGATCTGATTTCTGTGGTTTCTATGTGTTTTTGTGTCTTAAAAAGTGTCCAGTTTAATCATAACATTATGTAATCTTCCATTGTAATCGATCAGTTTACCGCGTGGTTTGTATGAAAGAGACAATATTTTTTTGTCTTTTTTTTTCGGGAAAGTTAAACTAACTGAACAATCTCTAGAACATTTTCAACCTGCTTTAATTTCACCCGTTTTAGGAATTTGTCCATATGAGCCAAAACCTAAAAAAATACTATCATCAAACGTTTGAGTAATATTAAAAATATTTACTTTACAAAAGCAAAAAACTGCTGTTTTTTTGTCGTAACTCTTAAAAAAGTGTTACGTAAACCATTCAGTTACATGTCTCGTATTTGAACCAAATAGCACAAGCAAATTGTCTTAAAAGCAAAAGAGATCCCTCAATGCATCCCCACGAGACATGGTGCCCATGGTACTGGCGTTCGCCCATTTTTGCCCGTGTCCATTACTGTGTATTAGCTTTGCTTTTTTAAATCGAACTTCAGCCTCAAACCTTAGAAAGCAAATCACATGGAAACCAACAAAATAAATCGTACTTCGATACTTCTAATCCGTTTGACAAATATTTTTGTGATAATGATAATTTATTTCATTTGACTTCCTGTACTAGTTTTAAGAAACTCGTTTGTACTTGCCAAAGGATGAACGTTCATTTATTCTAGTTTTATAGAAAGTAAGTATATCTAGAGTAAGTAGGAGTAAACAATATTAGGTTTTTAAGATATAGGTTCGCAGACAAATAGAAAAGGGTACCTAACAATTGTAGCACTATGAATAATGTCAGTCGTTGTTGACTTCATATAATTCTTTAATTTATCCTAAGCTAGTTAAAAACTGGAACTAAAAGGCGGTTGAGTATTCCTAAAGCCCAAGTCACACAGAGCGGGAGCGGCGCTATGCCGCGCCATAGCACCGTCTCGCTTTCCTGGCCCCGGACCGCGCCGCTCCCGCTCTGTGTGACTTGGGCTTAAAAGATGTTTATAGGTTAAACAAATCAAATCATTTGTTAATAATTTGTTTAACCTAGGTATAATACATCGTTTTTTGGACCTTACTGTCCAATCGTTCACATTTAGGAACACTCGACAATGGCACCATTTGCTTCAAGTTTTTAACCCCATTGGAGATGGAAGGTCTTCTCGTGGATTTAAGATTTTCTAAAAGCATTAAATCAGAAATAATTATAGGTAAATATTTTTTCCTCAAATTGAATTGATAACTAGCTGTCTTAGGATAAATGTAAGAATGAGGCTTCAACTGCCTATTATGGTACGTTATTCCTAGAGCTAGTTTTTTTAAAGGTATCCTATATTTAATTACTCATCATCATTTCACCGTAAACTTAAAATTCAGGCGATATTTTTTAACCGTAAATTTACTTTAATTAAATCTTCAACTTCAAACAGTACTACTTGACCAATACAAAAGGGTATTATTAAATCCAAACTTTTTAGTTCCTGTTGTTATCGAACAATAAAATATTTGTCTTTAACAATTTACCGAATTATAAAGGTTTGAAATTCAAGATTAGACAGAGGCAAATATTGCCTAGTGACGTCAAAGGTTCACACGTCATTTGCATTCTCCTAACAGGAAAGTATTTTAGAAAGAGAGAATTGAAACATTAAAGAATCACTGTAAATTAGTTTTTCAACTGATTCTGTTTTTTTTTGTTGTCTCTTGCATCGTTTGCTACTAATCTATATTTTCATATGAATTCATAAAATATAGTAAATTCAAGAACATTCTAATACCCTATTATTTAGGTAAGCTATTTTGGCGCTAAGAATCCAATTCTCAGCAAAAAAGTTAAGATATTAAAGTTGCTTACAATATTTTCCGAAACGCGTCGCCTAGGGAGCGAATCCATCCCACCTCTTTCTTTAGTCATCTGCATGTTGTTTAAATTAGTTTTTAATTACTTTCTCCTCCAAAATCGTCGCGCCTTAGTGTTCTAGTCGAGTAGTACTGGAAGTTTTTTTTTTCTGTAAAATGAATGAATATTTTTGTTCACTTTGGTCTGATTCCACTTTTATCATAATAAAGTTCATCGAAACTTTTCAAGTCAAGTCATCCGAAACTGCGTTACTATAGCTATTTAGTAGTAGAATCGTTTTAGACACATTGACGAATCATTATTCTTATGATAAATAAATCCCAGTTTGAAAAGTGGATATTTTAGTCAATAAACTTCATACTCGAAATTGTGACAGGTACTTACATTCCACGTTTCTACAACGTGTTAGCTAAATAAAACAAAACCTCTCGAGAAGTCCGTGAAATTGGACTTTAGTTCTAGAGCTTTTCCATAATCTCAAAAATTAAATTTAACGTTTAATAAAATAACGTCAGCTGACAATCCAATACAGTTGAGAGTTTTGGAACAAGTTGCAAGTGTTGGCAGTTTTGGTGAGGTGTCGCGAGGATTTGCGTTATTAGCCGCGTATTGACTGAGCGAGCAGCCTCGCGAGGCAAATCCTCGGTCTGTCAGGACGTGACTCGCCCGAGGCAAACGCATTCGTTGCCTCGGGAGGCTGCTCGCTCAGTCAGTACGCGGCTATTGATTAACTAACACGTTGTGTAATCTGAAGTAGATAGAAATGTCTGTCTGCACAAATATCTTAGCGGATAAGGTGCATTTCAATTGAATGCTTTGTATATTTTTTTTCTTAACCGTATGTCAAGTGCTCTAATCTTTACCTTTAGGTCAAACTGTTAAGCTTTACATTCGGTCGAACGTACATAAGTTCGTTCCTTGCATTTTTATACTCTAGACCACGTTTTAATTTGATTGAATGTGAATTGTTGAGTAATAAAAAATAAATAAATTAATTAAAAGAACATTTTTTATTTTATTTTCTACTTTCAACTTGTCCCATAATATACTGTTGGTTTTTCTGCTTACTTTTCATTTAAGGTCCATTCAGACCAACGTATTATTATTATCATGACATTATTATTTTTCATTAGTCTAGATAATAGATTCTAGAAGAGTAACTACGCTTCAAACTTGACCCCACCAAATAAGCAAAACTATACCATACGACATTCGAATACGCGGTACAATGATGTTTTATATGACTCTGTTTGTAAGAACGTCGAAAGTAAGCTTCAATGTACAGCAGCGAACGCCACTAAATGGCGTTGGCCACCCCCGGTGGCAAGCTAGGGGGTGGCGTTACTCTTCTAGACTATAAATAATTCGTAGATTCAGATCGACGACGACTGGATAATCCTAATCGCAATTCTAGAAGAAATATGGACATTGTATTTTTGAATAAAACACATTTTAAATTAATAATTATTTATTTAGTCAACATTATAGTGTTACAGGTCGCAAATAACATGATTTTGTTAGACAAATCGCTCGTACGTTTCATAATAACGAGTTAAGACTTTAAAATGATCCTTTTCAAACGTTATTTCTCGGGAAAGCGGCCGTGAAGGGGATTTAAAAGGGGAGGTTTTCCGACAGCCAATTAAAAAAAAATAGTTCATAAAACTTCGGTACATGGAGGTGACGATTCGTGGATCCGAAGAAATCCGGCGAGTCACCCAGGGCCATAAAAGGATTAAAAAAAAAGAATCCACGAAGTACACCTGGCGCCATCTATCGTCTTAATTAGAACTATTATTTTTATTTTGACTTTTTGACCACTAGGGCTGTGCAGCTCCTTGGGTGGATTCACAACACGAAAATGTTTGGCTTTAAATTGCCGCGTTTTCGTTTTTGATTTTGAGTAAACCAATCGGAAACTGCGATGCTTTACTAAGCAAACACATAGAGGAGCTGCCCTGATCAAGTAGCCCCTCTGTACACTTCTAAATCAAATAGTCTACTTAATCTTGCTATTAGTGAAAAAGTTACTTACTAGTTTTGTCAATTTCTAAGATTACGATACAATTGCGCGTGTTTCAAGCAGAACTTTTTTTTTTGTTCGTGGCACTAGTTAACTTTGTGCCAGTGGATCTCTGCGCACCCTTCTCGACGGATCAATAAACAAGCAAGAAACAAGGAAATCTTGCAAACAACACATTATATGATATGACAGTTTCAGACTGTGTGTAAACTATGCGAGGCTCCTTATAACTTCGTATTATGAATCCACCTATTCTGCCGTCCACAGACTTTTGTGGTCAAGTCAAGATACAAATTCGGGTACATGTTTAAAATGATCGCCTGATCACTTTGGCCACGGAGGAAACTCCTCGGGAGTAGTAGCGATCTAACTACTAAAGGCATAAGGTTAGTATAAAATATGTAATCAAGTCAAAATTTTTACAGATAAGACCTTATGTATGGACTTAGGAATAAGATCGCATTCAGAGAGGAATCTAAAACGTTTTAATGTAAGTAGTGAGTTTTTGTCAGAATCATTCTCAGTCGAGTAAACAGTTAACAATAGAAAACGTAAATTTAAATATTATAAAAATAGCTTTGCGCATTTTTACAACATACAAGTTAAATGCTATAATTACATAAACATAGTACGAAGTACAATGTTACATTAATTCAATCACACCTACTTCATTCGAGGAGGCTCATAGTCCAGCAGTGGACTGTAACGGGCCGTTGATGATGTTGATGACTCTCTAATCACATTTCTATTAACTTGGTACTGATATCAGCAGAGACCTTAAAAGCTCACAATACAAAAAAATTGGTCTGTATTAAAAAAAAAAAATTAGCCGCAAATAAAAATGCGTAAACTGATATCTTCAACAAGCGTATATGCAAAGTTTAATTCACAATATTTTTTAATAACTATCTTCAATAATAAAAAAATGTCTTATTAATTGACCGTTTCTGCAACTAAAATCATTCGTGTTGTAAAAAACGTTGATGCTTGGAAATAAGCATAAATTTGCTTTATTCGCCGCATTAAAAAAAGAATAATGTAGTTGGTATCACAACTTCACAGCGTATTAGCGAGACAGGCCGATGTATGTAAGAAGATATTTAAGATCAAATAATATGAGGGCTCTTTACAAGAGCAATAGAAGCAGAAACAATTATTTTTAGATTTTTTATTTGATTGTCTGTCCGTCTGCTTTGTACGCGCATTGCGCAAAAACTATTGCACGTAATTGGATGTAGTTTTCACAATTGTATTGCTGGGGGACGTTTCACCACAGAGTACTATAATTTTCACGAAGCTACAAGTTACAAATTACAAGTACAATTCGACGTACATTGCGTAGACAATTTGACAAAACGATAAGAGCTTACAAGTTAGGCTAATTGGCTACGCAATGTATATCAAATTGTAATTGTTACTAGTAACTTGTTGCTTATTATTATTATTCATATTTGTGACAAGAAAGTTATTCTCGGTGATAAAACTTTGATCTCTAATACGCTTTGAAGTTGACTCTCCAACTGCACTTCAGGAAGTCTTGTTTCCGATATATGTTTTAAGATATTCGTGGTTGTTCACTACGCTAAAATTGTCACAATTTACGGAACAATCGAATCGATCGGATTGTGACAATAGGGGATCGGACTGTTTACCATATTTTATGAATTAATTTTAAAATATAGATTAGTAGCAGACGATTCGCGACGAAAAAAAACAGAATCGGTTGTAAAACGAATTTAGAGTAATTTTTCAAAGTTTCAATATGTCTGTCTTTTTCAAAAACGATTTTTGTATGGAGATTATATGGCGTTACTAGCAAGTGACGTCACATGCTAGTAAGTGCTTCTCTGTCTAATCTTGAATTTCAAACCTTTATAACTCGGCCAATTTTAAAGATAGAGCAAAAATTATTTTAGTGTTCGATAGCAGAAACTAACAAGTTTGGATTTATAAAATAAAAAAAAGTAGTCAAATACCCTATTGTCACAATTTACGGGACAATTTGACAATCGAATCGATCGGATTGTGACAATTTTAGTGTAGTCTTGTTTCCAACTTCATTAGGGAAGTTATAAATCCAACGAATTGATCACATGTTATTCATTTATTACTCGCATAAGCTATCAACTCAAAGTCGTATTTAATTAATTAATTAATTATACTAGCTAAAATTATGCAGACGAAAATTGAGACTATTCGCCAATGTTTAGGGAATCGAGGAAAAAAAAGAATCTCGTCTACAGTCGACAACATGTCTAGCATAACAATTTGCTTGAATTTTGTAGATCCTTTATTCCGTAGCAACAGAGGCGATTACTCGACGTACGTTCCTCTGTAATATAAATACCTATTTTGTGTTATTATTATTATAATACATAATACTCTATAACTATTATTGGCGAATTGTCTTATTTTCGCCTTTCAGATATGATTAAAATGTTACATTTTATAAATCATCACTTGTTTACCTCAGTCATTTACCTAGTGAAAATCTATATACACATATTATACAGAAACATTTATTACTTTTGTATATTGCTTAACAATTTATATGAATGATAATATCCTAAAGTAATATAAGTGAAGTCGCGTACAACTTAAAAAGTGCACTAAATATTATCTGTGACGAAAATAGACTAAATAATAAGAAAAATATTATAATAACTAATCCTCAAGGGTTTGTCCACATAAAATATACTCTTAGCCAGTAAATAAACAAAATCACTTATATTTTTCATAGATTACCATTTTCCATAAAAATCTAGAAAAAAATACTAAAAGAAAATACTTGAATTTTGCTCTCCTATATTATAAAAATCCTCAGATACAGTGCAAAACAAAATAGTAGATATCGTATGGCAACACTGATGAAAGTGTTGCCATTTTAGTTTCCTAAAATTCTACCTTTTTTCCCAGTACTGACTAGTTACTCCATATCCAATAGGCACTGAAAACTTTAATACAATAATACCACACAATACAGTTGGCACGTCAATCGCTTATTTATCGTACGTACCTATTTGATATACTACTCCGTAAAATATAACTTTATTTTTTCCATATACATACAGTTACAGTTATTAAATAACAGTTATTAAAGTTATTTAGAAATTTTCTAATGGTGTTAAGTAGCAGTTATTTGCGTAAGTAAGTAGTAATTATTTACTCATTTTTCTCCCACTTGGACGACATCATGTTCGTAAGTGTTTAAGTTTCAGTAAAGTTTTATCTATTTTTCGTTAGTATCATCCTCGAAAAGTCATTGTCTATGGTCAACTCGGACCAACCCCCCACTGCACACCGCATTCTGTATAATTTACTAACAAACTAAATACGAAGAAAGTTGCGGTGCGGGGCGCGGGGAACACGTCGTGATTGGTTCATCTCGCTTACGCAACGTATTGACACGTCTCATAATTGGTCGAAACTGAAGTGAGCCGCGAGGTATTGGCCGCCCAGAGGTATTTATATGTGCAAATGCACAATGCGTTTCGGAAAGTAGCGCCCTGACACGTGGTGTCCAGTGGGTGGTTGGTCCGAGATGGTCAATGTTTAGTGTTATATCTAGAAATTTTAGACATTAATCAAAGCATTTCAGTCACAAAGTCACAGTAATAAATAACTACCATTATTTAAGTTGCATCTGAAAGACATAATCAGGAATGGTGTAGTTTTGTACCTGGCCTCATAAATGTTGAGTTCCCTAATTTAAAGTTTTGAAGGATGACTTTTTACCAGGGTCTCGTAGATCAACAGGGACACACATTTTTTTAAAATTCATTAATAGAAATATTTTAAGTTCCAGATAAACATATAAAAATAATTTTTCTAATATCTTGCTCAGAAACATAAGCGGTGAGCTAGTCGTAATAACAGACAATAGATTGCGCTGTTAATATTGGAAATACCGTAGAACTGAACTGAGCTAATGTTTGTTTTCTCTTCATTATTACTGTCAATATCGTCGTGAAGTCTATGATCAATGTCAAAAGTGTCAAAATATAGACATTTTAGAATTCGATTGAATTGTAGAAATATTATAATCAAATGAAGATGGCGAAGAGTTTTTGAAGAATTTTAAGAAATGCAGTTAGTTGGCCATCCATCTAATAAATAAAAGCTCAATCAGGAATGGTGTCAAGTTTGAGTTGCCAGGGTCACATGAATCACGTGTCTAGTCCGACTGCCTCCCTCGCCCTCGCTAGTAGTAGAATGTTAAACACATCCATGATATTTTTACTAAGATATTTCACTAAAAAAACCGTTGATTTGTTTTGATTAGAAAGCTCGTTATCAGGAATGGTGTCGAGTTTCGTAGGAAAGTGTTCTGAAACCTACATGTTACCAGGGCTTCGTAAGTCGAGGCGGTTATTTGCCGAGTGTATTACCAGGTGTTGCTAGTCCCACTCGCCCTCGCTCGTGGTGGTGTGGTCGCTGTCGGAGTCGCTGTCGGAGTGGATGGCGCGGGACCGCTCGTCGAGCGCGCGCTTGAGCGCGTCGGCGAGGCCGCTGCCGCTGCTGGGCGCGGGCTTCTCGCCGCCGTTGCTTACTGTCGACTTCGGCACCTGGAGATGAAGATACACCGATGTTAAGTCAAAGTAGGGATTTATCAAGCATGTTCTGTCAAAAGTAAAGGTTGTCCAGAAGAGATCGCTAATAGCGATAGGGCTATAAGCCAAATATGCTATGTTCACCCCTTCTGGGATCATCATCAACAGCTCATATACGTCCCCACCGAAAGGCTCGAGCCTACCCTGAATTAGGGCGATTAGGCCTTAGTCGACCACGCTGGCCCAGTGCGGGTTGGTCGACATCACACACAACATTTTAATTTCTTCGCAGGAGTGTGCAGGTTTCATCACGATGCTTTCCTTCACCGTAAGAGCGTCGAATAAACGTACATAAGAATTCGAAAACACATTGGTAGTACGTGGTGGGGATCGAACCCGCGTCTCCCGGACGGAAGGCCCTCCCTCCTCCTATCCTCTTGGGATAAGAGCGTGACTTTATGTAAGTGTGTATATTTGAAGCCCATCTTTAGTCAAGATGAAATAGATTTTGTTTTAAAAAGAACGACTGGCCTGCCAAAAATAAAAAAAATGAAAATCTATACAACAACAGCTAATATACGTCCCCAGCGAGGTTTAAGCCCACCCCTAGTCATCAGATGAATGGTGAACAGCCTCCGTGGCCGAGTGGTCGATATTTCGACGCCCATTACGGAGGTTCCGGGTTCGATTCCCGGTGGGGAAACTGTCAAGCAAAAATGTCTTTGTGAGACTTTCCCCAGTTTGGTTAGGTTAGGTTAGGTTAGGTTAGGTTAGGTTAGGTTAGGTTAGGTTAGGTTAGGCAGGCTGAATCACCTGATTCTCCGAAAAGAAAGATGATTCCGTGCTTCGGAAGGCACGTTAAGCCGTTGGTCCCGGCTACTATCTAGTCGTAACGAGCCAAGTCAGTGGCCTTTGGCGGCTCTATACTGACACCAGGGTTTGTGAGGTCGGTTGTCGACCTTACAACCCACACGACGGTGATGATAAATGGTTAATAAAATATGAATGGAAATCAACAACTCACGGATCGCAGTTCGATGCCTTGTCTGATCTCGCTGAGGAGGTTGCTTCTGCTGTCTTCCACCACAGGCTTCTTCTCCACCTCCACTTTCTAAAAAAAAAACGGGGTTGTATACGTTAATATTTACGGATTTAGTACGTTTGTTAAAGAAAGTTAATTTCAAAATACTTTTTAATTTACCCCGTCGCACTGCTAAGCACAGATTGTTTTCTGAAAACGCATCCCGTACTAACTTGGGCCATTTTTCGCCACTTAATAGATTATTAAGTCACTATAATACAATCAGCTGTTTTGGGAATATGGATGTTGATATCTTTGCTAATAGTATCTACTCATTTAAAAAGTCATATATAATATGCTTGAATAGCAAATATATATATATGTATTGTTATTGTAAATTCTTGTTCTCTCGATGCGGTCAGCAATGGAAAGAGGCTCATTCCATATTATTTATATTTTTTGTTGTTTATATTATATTATATTTTTCTAGTTTTAGTTCATTTATATAGCTTTATCTTCGTGTTACGCATGCTGTTATCACCTATAATTGGGGTAGCAATTAGCTGTTTATTATAATTAAGAACTGTATCATACTTAAAATGATCTGTTGTATACTCTGTTGGTGATCTTAATAATTAAAATAAAAAAATAAAATATCACCAGTTCAAGGAGCGGGTGGGTAGATTAGTATCGCCATTTTTATTAGGTCTGATATAGAAAATGGAAAAATATTTTATTAGTCTCAAAAGAATACGCTCCAAAGTTAGCAGATCAAAATACTTCATAAAAATGTCCCTTCTAAACTTCGATCAACAATTACAACTAGATATCGGGTCGGAGCAAGAAAACCGTATCGGTAAATAACGCCTCACTTGCGGCGTGAGGTCTTATTTTGAATTAGTTCGGTTGAAACAAAAGAAAACGAACGGTCGTAGCTAAGAGATTATATTTAGATGATTTGCGATTTTTTTACTTGGTGTTAGAGTTGTTACTAGGTTGAACTGTTTTAAAACGTTTGTCTCGGTTGGTTAATAAACAGCTGTATAAGTATATATTGACGCAGACAGCATTTAGCTTTGATTTTGTATGCGACCCGTTATCTAGTTGTAATTGGCTTCAACCGAACTAATTCAAAATACGACCTCACGCCGCAAGTGAGGCGTTATATTTATCGAGACGTTTTTTTGCTCCGACTCGATATCTAATTGTAATTGTTGATCGAAGGGTGTCACCCTCACGCTACCTAAACACGACTATACCCGCATCGCAGCGCAAAATACGTCTATAGCACACTGTGACGGGCCGGGGCGAGCCGGGCCGCAGCGTGCCGGGGCGGGCCGCATCGCAGCGCAAAATACGTCTATAGCACACTGTGACGGGCCGGGGCGAGCCGGGCCGCAGCGTGCCGGGGCGGGCCGCATCGCAGCGCAAAATACGTCTATAGCACACTGTGACGGGCCGGGGCGAGCCGGGCCGCAGCGTGCCGGGGCGGGCCGCATCGCAGCGCAAAATACGTCTATAGCACACTGTGACGGGCCGGGGCGAGCCGGGCCGCAGCGTGCCGGGGCGGGCCGCATCGCAGCGCAAAATACGTCTATAGCACACTGTGACGGGCCGGGGCGAGCCGGGCCGCAGCGTGCCGGGGCGGGCCGCATCGCAGCGCAAAATACGTCTATAGCACACTGTGACGGGCCGGGGCGAGCCGGGCCGCAGCGTTCCGGGGCGGGCCGCATCGCAGCGCAAAATACGTCTATAGCACACTGTGACGGGCCGGGGCGAGCCGGGCCGCAGCGTGCCGGGGCGGGCCGCATCGCAGCGCAAAATACGTCTATAGCACACTGTGACGGGCCGGGGCGAGCCGGGCCGCAGCGTGCCGGGGCGGGCCGCATCGCAGC